>OX608073.1:250586243-251786243 GCA_951509635.1 Eupeodes luniger
TTCCACGGAATCCCAACAGTTGCTCGTCAATAGTTAGATATGATCCCGGAGTGTAATTGATCAAACGCTGATTTATGAATATGTCCCAACTCCCAACCTTTTCTGATAGGTATGAATGGATCCGTATCTCTGAGTGTTAGAGATTCACAGCTGAGAAAATCTTTTTACACCGAGCGACAAACATATGACATGATCCATCATAACATCCAACGGGACACCCTTACACCATCACCAAGTGCAAGTTCTACTTGCACAACAACCATGAGCAGAGCAACGGCGCCGGAAAGAGTGCGGTAGATTTTTGGGAACGAGCACAACAACAACCACATTATCGCTGCGCATCCTCATCATCGACGACGCACGTTGACGATCGAATCGAAATCAGACCATCAACGTGCAAGTGCGCAGGCCACACCCTTTTTCATAGTACCGTGATAAGCGGTACTTGCGACGAGAACGACTTCATCGAGGGAAAATACATATATCAACGGGCAACTGCAACGGGCCAGCTGCAGCAGCAGCAAAAAATACAACAACAATCAACATTGATGACTGGAAGTGGTGCGATCAGCGATATGGCGAAATATGATCCTGTGTGCTTTATATTTTATATTATTCAATATTCTGTATTATAAAATTATAAGTATGATTCTAATGTGAGAGCTTGAGCCGTGGAGGCAGACGTGCCTAAACAATAAACAACACTGAGTGATGGGCGAAGTGATTTATCATCTATTAGTGGTGTTTACATGGACGAACATGCTCGACAGCATGGCTTGATGGCAAAAATAACTGTACGCACAACTTTGCGTTTACATTAGGGGGTGTTTACATCGACGAGCATGCTCGGCAGCATGGCTCGATGGCAAAAACAACTGTACACACAACTTTGCGTTTACATTTATACTGATGTTGTCGAGCCTCAGTATTTGAAAATTTTCGAATCAAACAGACACGCACGCAGGATGGCGAAAATGATTTTGCCAGCTAATTATGAATGAGATTCTTGAAGAGGAAGAGAGAGAAAAAAAAACAAAGAAAAAAAGAAAAAACATTTATAGGTAAAAAAATGGATTAAGGACAGAGAAAAATACAATCATACAAATTTGATGAACGAGCTCAAAGTTACATCTTCATCGGACTTTACAATTTTTTTGCTTATGGATGCTGCCGTATATGAGGAGCTATTGGCTATGGTGAAGCCTTAAGCCTAGTACATACTTGTGAATCATCTCGTGAACCCATACAAATTTCGGTTTTTCGTTCACCCGTGAACGTGCTCGTGAAGCTGAGTGGAGAACAAAGTGGAGAGTTTTCGTTCACGGGCAATTAACGTGCAAAATGTACGGGAACTGTTGGTGAAGCTTTGACATTTGGTTTCCGCATTTAAAGTTTGTGGCTGCTTGCGCGTTGTTCTAAAAAAAAAGTTAAAATGGTTTCATATCAAATAGAATACCTGTTTGAAGAGTCAACAGATGAAGTTGACGATGTTGGCCTCTCACAAACAGCAAAAAGAAAAATGTATAACACATCAAATAAGCCGACATCAGATACGGACAAAATCAAGCTCTCCGGTTTCATCAAAGATGAGGATGTGATCCACAATTTAAACAACAAGTTGCACTCGAACAAAAATGCTGTCAGCGCTGCTTGGATACGTGTGGCCAAGAAAATGGACAGAAGTGGTAAATATACCCACATTATATCCTAATTAGTATAATAATGTTTGTATAAATTTTTCAGTTGATGACTGCCGAGCCATTTACAAAAGCATCCGAGACAGCGTACGCCACAAACATAAAAAAATTTGTGGAAAATCGGGAGACAGTGGCGACGAAATGTTCTTTGGTGAAACCGGGAGTTCTGAACTCAATGACGCTTTGGCATTCCTCACGTCAACCTCGTCCAAGTTTCCTCGGTCCACCATAATTATGGGTGGCACAGAGGAGAAAACAAAGTCTTTAAGTGAAGGGGAGTCAAGTTCGGCAATATATAAATATGTAATACATTTTTCCTTTAACTAATTAATTATTGTTACTAATTTATTTACATAAATTTCAGGCTTCAAAGAGAGGAAGCAACACACCAGATGCGCTGGAAGCATCAGTGTCCGACTTGACAAAGTCACTCAGCATATTCGTGAAACAAAATTCGGCTGCTTCCAAATCTGAATTCAAGTTTGAATATATCTGGAAAAACCTCGACATACATTTCCAGAAATTGTCGGAGGATGATGTGGTTCATTTAAATCAGCAATTCATTACAATGACCTGCGAAAAAATTAAGTGTGAATTTATCCAACTGATTTATATGTATGTATATTCATTATATAAAATTATACAATAGTTAACATAACCTATGAAATAAAATTGAAATGAGTGTTTTGTTAGATTTGTGTGTTTATATTAGCGTGATTTGGGAAGCTGACGAAATCAAAAGAGTGGAAAATGGATAGGCAAGAAAGAAAACAAAAGGTAAGATGACGAAATGGAAAGGAAAGTTGTTAGTAGACGTTTAAGTAAGCTATGGGAGCAAGTTTATGCGAATTAGTGCATTTATTTAATACAAGCCAATAATGACGGTGGTTTGCATGTAAACACTTACAAGAATTTCAAGAGAAATTCTTGAAAGTGTTAGGTACATACAAACCACTGTCATTTCAAAACTATTCTCTTCATTGAGATGGTTCAGACGGTTCTGAGTTCTAATTTACATATGTCACCTAAGTGTTTCTTACAACCATTTTCAATTTAAAGAATGATTTCAAAAAATTCCCATGTAAAAGTATTTTGAACATTTTTTGATTCTCAAAAAAAAAGTTCAAACAATTTTTAGATGGAAATTTTTCGAAATAATTTTTTGAATTTAATAGAGTTTACGGAATCAGTTAGCAGACATAAATTAAAACTCCGAACCATTTGAACCATCCCAATGAAGAGAGTAGTTTTGAAATGACAGTGGTTTGTATGTAAGAAGAATTTTACTCGAAATTTTTGTAAGAGTTGCATGCAAACCCACGGTTTTACACTTTTTCGTTGCACCGGATCCCTATATACCCCTATTGAGATTCCAATTATTGTTATCATTTACATACATTACATGCTCTTTTTTCTCGTTTTCAATTTCGCTGATTTCGACCGTTGTGCTATGAAGAAATTAAATTATGTCAGAAAACACAATAAGGCATTAGTTTTTTTCAGAACAAAAATAGTTCTTGAGTGAAAACTTGATACAATTTTATTCAACAAAGAAAAGAAACTGATAGTTATACATATTTAATGTTATGTTTAAAAGAAGATTTTCATTAAAAAATTTCTTCAAATATAATCTTACAATTCGTACTTTTTTCTTAAAATTTTTAAACAAATTTTCAGTTAAAAGATAATGTATATTAAAATCATATCTCTGTATTATTATTGTTTTTTTTTTTATAAGAAAACTGCGGTTCTCTGCCAGGGAAGGGAACCATCATTTGAATTGACGAATTCCTTGAAAACATCTCTTATTTTTTTTTAACTTTCGTTTGGCCTTGATTGTCGTTGTGATGATCTATCTAGATGGATAATATTTTGTACTTTATTCCGCCATTCCCCTTCAATGAGACGTCCATCTACGTCATAGCGATCTGCAAAATTGTCTGGACAATAGAAATTTCGATCACTTTTTAATAAATAATTGTGCAGAATACAACACGCCGATGTTATTTTTTGTGCTCTTTCAGGACCGCAAAAAAGCGTACGTGAGAGACATGCAAATTTGGCAACCAAAATGCCAAATGAGTTTTCAACACATCGGCGGGCCTGACTAAGCCTGTAATTGAAAATTGTTTCCGAGTCCGAGAGATTTGCTCCACGCTGTGGTGTGTATGGTTTCATAATTCGTTCTGAAAGGGGGAATGCATCATCACCTACAAAAACAAAAGGCATTTGATTGCACCCAATGTAAGTGCTTTCATGTAAGGTAATCGTATTTTGGACGATGCTTCGACCAAAACTGCTTGTTAAAAACACAGAAGCATCTCCTTCTGATCCATAGGCTCCAACGTCGACATATATAAATCTGTATTGAGCATCAGCAACAGCCATTAAAACAATGCTGTGGAATTTCTGGTGGAGTTAAAAAACAAATAATATAAAGTTAAAAAAAGTTAATAAATATAAAATTAAAAACAAATTAACCTTGTAATTGTAGAACAAGGACCCGGCATTTTTGGGGCACTTAATGGCTATATGTTTGCCATCAATGGCTCCAACACAATTGGGAAAATTCCATCTAGCATTGAACTTATTTGCAACTTCCAACCAATTTGTTTTCCTCATTTTTGGCATCTCATCACTCATCTCGGTGCATATAGCGATACAAACTTGATCAACAATTAGACCAAAAGCTTGTTTGTTTACTCGATAAACAGATGCAATGTGTCTTTGAAGCGAACCACAAGCAAGAAATCTGGGTTAAACAAAAAGGAATTAGTCAAAATGGAAATTCTTGATACTTGGGAACTTACTCTAAGACCATTGCTAGTTTTGCTTTTGCAGGAATTATATCAGCTCTGGAATATTTTACTGGTTTCAGATGTGTTTCTATTTTGTCGTAAATATAATGAAACTGCTCATAGCTCATGTGAAAGTTCTCCCGAAAAATTGCAGGGTAATTCATCATATCATCAAACTGAAAAGAAAATTAAACAATTTTAATTAAACACTCTTAAGATATTTTGATTTGAGCCTTGTAAGTACATGTACATACATCATTGAATCTTCCGAAAGAACTTCGTCCCTGTAAATATGGATTGACCCAAAGTAATCTTCGTTTCATTTTACGTCTCCGTCTCAAGCAAATTCTGGTGAGAATTAAAACAGAAGTTGCAGCGATAATTATACTTTTTTCCTCCATTTTAATAAATGTATCCACACCAAAGATTTATTTTGTGCTATGAATTGTTTGCGTTGATGTTTTAAACGTCAAATGTTCACAACGTGTATTCACAAGTGTGTACCAGTGAGCAATGTCAAAAGTTCACTTTCTCCACTGGCGAACGTTCACTTCACGAGGAAGTATGTACTAGGCTTTATATAGAATGAAAAAATACAAATAGAAGAGATTCTATCTCTGCCAATGAACGACTATCCGCTACCCTAAGGTTTTTGGCAAATGGTCGTAGCTATTCTGATTTCTGACCTTAAATTTTCAACACGTATCGCTTGATCAACTCTTAGTATTTTTATAATTGAAACATGCCAAGCCAAGTACTACGCAAAGTACATATGAGAGAATTTTATTAAAGTAAAGATCTATTTCTTTGTATTTTTCCAGCAACACTTCATAAGCTTTTATTTTAAAATGTTTGTTTTTATAAACTTGCAGCATCGATGGTTGTCGAGCCATGCTGTCGAGCATGCTCGTCCATGTAAACACCCCTATTCGCTTACATCTGACAAGAAAGTCAAATTTGTCACTGCTCAGCTCATAGCTGCAACATACCGACTTCCAGAAAAAGAGATGTCAAAAAGTTGTTCCGTTGAAAGGTCCGAACCCAAACATCCTGCATGAAAGTGCTTCGCTATCTGATTCATTGTATCTTTTAACCAATCATTCGTGGATTGTGTTTAACCCAAATTTGGCAATTCTCCCGATTGAGGCCTCATTTTGTAGATTAAGTTGACCAAAAAAATTCACTATAAGCACATGAAAGGTATTTTGGTTTCGACGCCCAGCTTCATAAAAATCTTCAATACGTGCTCAACTGTGAACCTCTCCAAGGTTCCAAGGTGATAAAGTACTGAAACAAAGAAATATCAGATAGAATTGAGCCAAAAACTTGACGTACAGATCTGACAATTAACTTCGCGCGTTTAGGTTAAACCATCCTTTACTTAAGTTCCTCAAAGGAACACATTTTTTAGGACGTTATATAGATTGAGCTATCTTATTCTGTTTTTTAGGGGACAGAACAGAACAGATATATAGTTTGCATCTGTTTTCATTCGGTCTTATCATGCCTTTAACTGGTTCAGCAATTTCGAGACAAACTGGGTTCCAGGTAACGGTGATATTTAAATAGAAACTTTTAAATCAATGAGTGCATCATTTTAAAGTTCTAAAAGACTTTGCATAGTCTTACAACCCTTAATCTTACAAGATAAAATAAAAATTTCCAGTGTTGCGTATAATGAAATTGAAAAAGAAAAAAAATCAACTTACATACATCCCGATGGTCCTTGCCAATATAATAAACTTCAGTTTAATATCAATTTCAATTTCCTTTAATTTTATCGTCTTATGACCTCAAATCCTGCCTGAGCATATCGTCTTATATTGAAAATGTATTTACTCTAAATAGCATGACTATCGCGACCTCTAGGTATATTCTTACATATACATATATCTACAATCTATCTATACTGATGTTGAATATTAAGGGTTCGTTTAAATTTGCATTTTATATTTATTTACTTATTTTGTATTTTCTGTTCTTTTCTCAAAACAAAAAAGAAAAGAGTCTTTTGTTTATGCTTTTGTAAGCTCATTAAATTTTAAATCTCAGCTCTGGTTCTGCTATATTTAGGAAGGTATACTTTAGTATGTACTTTTTCCCTTTCAATTTTGTCGTCTTTGGTGCTGGAAGATATTATTCTTTTCTTATAAGAGAAGGTATCTGCAAATATATAAACTTAGTCTCCTGCGAGGTCGGTCGGCTTTTGGGTACAAAGCCAATTTAAAAGAACCAACAAAAAGAAAAAAAAAACAGTAAGGGACGTGCGATAGGAAAATTTGCTCAAATAAATTAGTGTTTTCGTTCGTCCTAAGTGGGTAAATGTTAAGCCGGACTAAAGTAAAAGACTATAGAACAGGGTTGCCACATAAACGTGCAAGTGTACGGGTATGGAATTTACTTATAAGGGAAGTATTAAAATTATCCTTATTTTGTTGTCATAAATTAATTTAAAACTCTTGCTAGGCGGCAAGAGTTTGAGTATGGGATAAAGGACTTTAGTGGGAAGATCCTTTTTTAACTTAGGGTGATATAGTTGAGGAGACAGAAGGAAATGTTTGTGTCCACTTTCATCTTGTTCCAAGAAAATTTGTTTTTAATTTTTAATATTTTTGCGTGAAGCTTAAATTTGAATGAAATAATGTACACATTTTAAACTTTAGGATCAAAAGTTTAGTTTGCTGAACTGTGCCACAATCAACAGACTTTACCAGGCTTTTTAATTCCTTAATTTCTCTACGTATACTGTATAGCAAACTTATTTTGCAAGCATTATTTAAGCAACGAAGTATTTTCTCTCTGCACAAAATTCCTTGGGACATGCACTTCTTCTTTTTGGCTAGCTCGATGTTGGTATACAGTTAGTTAAGTTTACCTTTATTTCTATATTTAACTATTGGAATCTAAAAGCAATTAATAAATAAAAGATAAAGACTTAAAACTATTAAACATTTAGTATAGTACTTTTCTTGACGATGGAAAATGCTCGTTGCTGCGTCAAAATTGGAAGAGACTCGACCGAAACCTTCGAAACCACCAGAAGACTTCGACAAGTCGATGCGCTGTCATGTAGCTGCTTCAATATTGTTCTTGAAAGAGTGGTGCGCAACACCAACGCCAATACAAGTAGCACCATCTTTCAAAAATCCACATAATATCTTGGATATGCAGATGACATCGACATTATGGGAAGAACCAAACGAGCAGTGACGGGTGCCTTCTCTGATATCGAGTCTGAGGCGAAGAAAATGAGTCTTGACATTAACGAGGACAAAACGAAGTATTTACTGTCGTCAAATAGAGTCTATTCACAACGTAGACTTGGTCAAAACGTGACAATTGACAGGAATAACTTCGAGGTGGTAAACGAATTTGTTTATCTGGGCACTGCTGTTAATTCTGCAAATGACATCAGCGCGGAGATCAAACGTAGAATTACCCTTGCTAATCGCTGTTTCTTTGGCCTAAGCAAGCAGTTGAGGAATAAGGCCCTATCGCGAAGTACCAAAGACACACTGTACAAAACCTTAATCATCCCAGTCTTGCTGTATGGTGCAGAAGCATGGACCCTCTTCCAGGCGGATGAAGGGTCTCTTGGTATCTTCGAGAGGAAGGTTCTGTGTACGATCTATGGTCCGGTTTGTGTCGACAGGCAAAGTAACATCTGGCGGAGAAGATATAATCATGAGCTATACGAGCTTGACAGCGACTTGCCACTGGTAAAAAAACTGCGTGTTCAACGCTTAGGATGGCTAGGGCATGTCGAGCGAATGAACATCGAAGCTCCAGCCCGTAAGGTTTTCAACACCAAGCCTAAGGGAACAAGAAGCAGAGGCAGGCCTCATCTCCAGTGGAGTGATCAAGTTGAGGCCGACGCACGTCAACTTAGGTATTCGAAACTGGAAGCAGCAAGCTAGAGATCAAGTAAGCTGGCGAAAGTTATTCCTTGAGGCCCAGGAGCACAATGCGCTGTAGCGCCAACTAAAGTAATAGTACTTTTCTATAAAACGGGTTTTTACCAACTTTAGGTTAGGCTGAAGTGGCTGTTGGCTGAAAAAGCCAACACACTTAGAACAGCATTTGATCCGTTGTAAGAACACATTGATTGAAGGGTCTTTATTGCTCGTTAAACAATTTGTAACTAAGAAACAAAGCGTTTGAGAGAGCAAATGTCAATATTTATCAAATCATTGGGATTATTATAGAAGAAGTCTCCTAAGTGAAGTCTTCATCTTTGCGAAAAACTGTCTCCTCCTCTTCTTCATCCTTAAAGCTTCAGTAGTAGCTCCAAGACGAAGATCATGTCTACCTGGTAGCCAGTGTTAGGACACCTATCGGAGGTAAAGTGCAATCTAACAAGAGAGATGAATTGCTTTGACAGATTATCATCAAGGTTTGACCAAATCAGTTTTGTTAAGAGGCAAGTGGTGGAGTTAGTCCATCTGCGGTTTGCTTTTTCTATGGTGCCATGGCTTAGCATAACCTTGCAAGTACCTAAAGGTATACCGATTTCTGATTTGTAATTTAACAAAGATGTAGTGGTTTCAATTGAATTTTTGCATATTTGTCAGATCATCCCTTTGCTAGAATGACTCTAACACACGATACAAAGCAAAGGTAAATCTTAAACTGTATTTCATCTCCTCACGAGACCATAGAAATTTAATGCTGTTTGTTAATTAGTGAGACAAACTCCAATGATTTAATAGCAGCCTGATCATGTCTTGCTTAAACCAAGAGAGGACTTCTTTGATGTCCAAGATTTCTACCTTGAACACGTTACAGTGGTTTGGTGGATGAAATAAGGGATATTAATTGAGCCTGTTGGAGTATAGCATCGACCATTCCCGTCATGTGTTTTATAGATCAATATGAATCGAATTGAATCACTAAGTTTCGAAGTTTTTGTTGAATTATCTCCTTATTGACTGTCTTCTTAATATTGGGAACTTGGAGAGTTTGTAAGATACTTCAGTGTAATTCCCAGACACCACTATCAGACAACAATTTGCGGAATACCAGTTCTTCGAGCAAAAATATTGTATATATTTTGGGTTAACGACGTGCCAGGGCTACCAGCTTTGGAAATGAATACATCTTGAATTTCTCTCTACAACAATGGATTGTAAGCTATACTATTTTAACCGCCTGTGTTGTTTTTCATAATGGTTATTTAAACATTGAAACTTTCCCCTAATTCTGCTCGTAATATTTCAGCGGAATCAGAACTTCTGCAGGAGTTAAATAATTAGCGAGACTGTTTAGATCAGTATTGTTAAAACAGAGAACTGCCTGAAAAGTGGAAATCCAAGAGCAGGTTGAGTGTTCGCTTAAGTTTGTCCAGGAGCCGTCTGTGTCTCTTAGGCAGATTATCAAGACTGGATTTCGGAGAGGATTCTACGAAACTTTGATGTTTTGTAAGTGACTAAATTGTTACTGAAAGTTCTCCCACGACATCGTTTCTCAATTCTTTTTTAATATATTTTATAAGTCTCTCAATAATCAATTTTAACACAAAACCATTTCACATTTGTTTTTTTTTTAAATAGACACATAAAATACAAAGCTTATTTTTTGATCCATTGTGAAAACCCTTTTCTAATCCTTTTCCCACAAAAGCCAGATCCTGTCATAACATTATTATACAGACACTACCCCTAATCTACTCTCCTATTGAATGTTGCTGTGCTCTTAAATTTTCCACACATATGCTTAGCTCTACTTTTCGTAGTCCAATCTAAACGACAATGAACCATTTCATTATGGTATATACATTTAGTCATATACTCTTTGTACTACACTCTACACATAGTTTATAAGTAGTTGGCTGTTTGTAATATTGCCGAAACCCTAAAGGACACTTTGCTCTACACACAGAATTTACACCAAAGGTGATTTGCGCATTATCTGCATCAACAAACTACGAACTATATGTACTATAAGCTTCTATACTTATACTCTGTTCCAGGATTCAAACTTGTATGTAATATCCTTCCACAATCCCATATACACCATTCACATCATCATCAAACTGTATGAAGGCATATATCGTCCTTCTATAATGTTTCACATTGCCATATAATCATCAGTATATGAGAACTGAGAACTATAGGGATACCATTCGCTTCTATCATCATCACATCCTACATATCGCCTACATAAAAGTGACCTAAGGGCTTAAGGACTTTACATTAGCTTTTCATTGTCATTCTTGTTGGTTTTTAAGTTGTTTTTTTTTTTTGGTTGTGTGTGGATGGATGTTTTATTTTAGTCGCTGCTATCCTTCATAACTATGGACCATTTCAACTTCATATCAATTTTCCTATTGGCCTTTGTGGCTCATCATTCCAATCTTTCTTAAATGTCAGTCTGTAAAAGCCGCTTAATTGAAACCACTTATCCTAAAAAGGTAAACTTATTACTATGCAATTAACTTGACCTAAAGTTAAAAACTTGGATATATGTATATCAATGTTTTTTTTTGTTGGAATTATCGGGAATTAATACCCTTAAAATGATAAAACAATCAGAAAAATAGTAGCACCCGTGGCATGATGGTTAGTGCGTTGGACTCTCATGCTAGAGGTCTTGGGTTCAATCCTTGCCTGTGCATTCTAAAGCTTTTTTTCACGGGTACTGCCTCTTGCGAGGAATTGACAAATCCTCCAAGAGTAATTCTTGTCATAACAAGTGCTTTCTCAAATTAGCCGTTAGAAATCGGCTTAAAACTATAGGTCCCCTCCATCCCTGACAACATTACTCGCACACAGGAATGGTTGTATCAGAAAAATAAGGATATACCTATTAATATTGGTCATGAAATTTATCACAATATGGCAGAAAACTAGACAAAGGCAAAGTATTCTAAGCCGCTAGGCTCTTTCTGCGAAAAGTAAGTTTTTACACAAAATCGATTATTGTTCGTAACCAACATGATTTCTCGAAGGGTGCCGGTCGACTGTCACTCTTCTTATACAGTTAGTGGAGTTCTATATAGATTCTCTAAGAAATAAAAAGCAAACGTGTATTCTTACAGATTTCAGCAAGGCATTCGATAAACATTCTAATACAGTTTTGCTACAAAAAATGAGAAAGATGGGTTTTAGACTAAACTTTATTGCTTGGCTCAAATCTTATTTACTTTTTTATTTATTTATTTATTTATTTATTTATTATTATTTTTTAATGATCTTCCATCAGTTTTAAAGTATTCAAACTTCCTTATCTATGCTGACGATGTTAATTTATTTGAAATTATTTCTTATAATCTTGACTGTGAAAATCTTCAAATTTATTCAAACGCTTTCAACAATTGGTGTATACGAAATTAATTGTTCTGCAATATCAACTAGTGCAAGATTATAAATTTTACAATAAAGTTATCTGTTTTGTTAATTGTGAGTGAGGTATCTATTCTTGGTATCTTGTTGATAAAAAGCTTGAATACACGCAACATATTAATGTGACTTGCAATAAGGCCAATAATGCATTAAAGGGAATCTCGTCAGTTTTCTGTTCCTTATGTTAGCAAACAATAGTTTACCTCATTCGGTAGACCAATTATTGAGTATGCTTGTCAAGCATTGACTCCGTATATCAGTTGCCACAGAATAGGAATTAAAAAAATTAATTAAAAGGTATAGGCCTCTTGAATCTTCCCTCGTATAGAAGTCGTGAAAGACTAATAGATCTACTTAGATTTGATAGAAGACGTTCTTATCTATTCCTGAACTGATATTTCCGAATCAAAACCTCCTGAGTGCACGATCAATGTAAAAAAAAACATAAATTCGTGTAGTGTTGCTAAGGAAAGTTTCTCTGTTGAGTTAAATAAAAGTTAAGATTGCTTTTTATCAAAGTTAATGAAGCTAAACAATTTTTTCTCTGTGAAATGCATAAACAAAGTTTCGAAAATAATTTAAATGTTATTTCAAAAATGTGTTTCATTAAAAACCCATATTAGCTTCAAGAAACATTAAAAAATACTTATGTGTAATAGTTCTTGAATTTCCCTTTTATTTAATGAAAATAATCGTCACGTTGTTATCAAAGAAGATCCATACAGACTCATTTCAAGTGCAAGATTGCACGAAAAGGTGCTACAATCCACAGAGTGGATAAAACCTATTTAGGGGGGTTTGCGAAATTGTATTTTACTGAAAGCCTTGAACAGTCAGTCAAGGTCAATTATTTTTATTGACCATGGACTAACATGAGAGTATATTTTCCTCCATTACTGAAAGGAAATTGTTCAATAAATATTTCCTAATATGTGGAAGAGTGCCAGCAACGAATCGGTGCCTTTGGGTACACTAAGTTTCGCATTGGCTTTGAAAACCGTTGAAAACACTTCTCTTAAAACAATTACATAAAAGATCCTTAGAGGAAGGGGGGCGTTATACCCTAAGATAAAGAAATTAATGTTTTTTTGTTTCTAATTTTTGCCAAATGTACAAATTTTCTTTATGTTTTCTTTTAAAGTGGATGGTTTTGACTATCGGCTGAGGTTGCATCATTTATATACTTTCACCTTAAAACGTGACTTATACTTAAAACGGTCTACGCGAACGATTTAATTTTTCCAGCTTACAAGGAATTGAATCAGCATGCTATCCCCCATGATACTAACCTAAACTCAGCCCTACCCCGAGAGGGGTGGAAAGGGGTTGAAAACCCCCGGGCCCGGGATTTTCTAGGGGCCCGTAAAATTGCAATGAGAATATACTATATATTCATTATCAACATACCTATTTCCACTTATTTTTAGAGGCCCGAAAATTTAAAATCATTCATGCTTTCGCAATCGGGCCCCTGTTTGCATGTTATCTGCCAATCTATCAGTCACAAGCTTGCCGATCTGGGCCCCTGATTATTATTGGCGTATATTTTTGTTAATATTTAATGGAAAATTGGGCAACTCTGAACTATTGAAAGAAAGTTATAATAAATTGTTTCGCTTTTCTTATTTAATTTAACGTACATTTCAAATTTATTTTATTTTGAAAATTTTTAAAGTCAAAATAATGGGCCCGGCAAATTAAAACAAAACACAAATATTCATTTCGGTTTCTGTTTTTATAAAGTTTCTTTTCTTCTATTTTTGTTTCTGCTGTAAACGAAATTTTTGATTCGGTTTCGGGGGACCGGAAAATCCCACCAGGGGACTAGGAAAACGAGGCGATGGCAATATTATTGGAGAGCCAAATAATGGTAATTTTTTGGGCATTTTGGAATTAATTAGTCATTATGACCCCTTACTTCAGGAGCACTTGGAAAAATTAAGAATTTCACAACAAGAGCACAAACGTTTGCAAGTCCACTACTTTTCCGTTGAGATTCAAAATGAGTTCATTAAAATTTGTGCCCAACATGTGAATTCAGCTATTTTGAAGGAGATTGAAAACGCCAAATACTTCGCTATAATTGTCGATGCAACACCCGATTCAAGTGATGTGGAACGAAACACATTTATTTTGCGATATCTGCGCTTGGAAGAAAATGTGTTCACCATCCAAGAACGGTTTTTGGAATTTGTCGATTGCAACAAAAAAACTGGCACCGTAATAGCTGATTTGATCTGCGAAACATTGGCAAAGAACGAAATCCCTTTAGAAGACTGTTGTGCACAAGGCTATGAAAATGGAAGCAATATGAAAGAACAGTATAATGGTGCACAAAGGCATATATTAAACAAAAATCCGAATGCCGTGCATTCACCATGTGCAGCTCACAGCCTTAACTTGCGTGGAGTCGATTCAGCGGAATGTTGTACTGCGGCAATTACATTTCAACTTGTTTAGCAGCAGTGCTCAACGTTGGGAAATTCTTAAGAAAAATGTGCCCGGATCCCTTCACAAACTTTCCAATACAAGATGGTCAGCTAGAATTGAGGCAGTGAAACCATTTGCAAATCATCTGAAAAACCTTAGAACATCATTAGAAGCCTTAAGTGATATTAATTTAACTGCTGAAGCTCGAAGAGATGTAAATGGCATTTTAAAATATATGCACAAATTTGAATGCGTCCTGATGTCTTTGATTTGGTGCAAGGTTCTTAGCGCTATAAATAAAAGAAGTTTCCTTCTTCGAGCCAGAAACAGTACTATTGACGTTGAAATTCGAGATCTCGACAACTTGATCTTCATTTGAACATTATTCAAAACGGATGAGATCAATTTTTATCTGAATGCAAAGCAGTTGCTACTGGATTGGGGGATGTTCCAGAATCGTTTCCATCGAACTGAAAAAGGCAATTAAAGAGACATTTTGTAGAACATCGAGGAGCCGGAATGCAAATTGAAACAGACGCAGAAATAAATTTCAAGAGAAACACCTTTTACGTCATAGTTGATTCAATTATATCTCGAATTTCTCGTCGGTTCGATACGATGAAAAATTTGAATGCTACATTTTGCATTTTTATGACAACAATGGACGAAATTGAGATTAAAAACTCTGCTACAAGTACAAAAGTATAACTCGCATGTGTCTCAAGAGTTGAAAGAAGAAATAATTCATCTGAAAAAACCATTTTGAAGCAGAACTTCCGCCATTGTGTTTGCTCAATACTATTTATACCCAGATCTTGGAGACGATTTTCCCCAACATTTGTGTTACTCTCCGTACTTGTAACCGTAGCTAGTACCGAACGTTCATTTAGGATCCTTGCCAGAAAAAGAATTTTCATCGTTCGTGGCTCATCACAAGATCGTGTTTCTGGACTTGCTACACTATGTATCGAATCACCTTTGGCAAAAAGATTGAATTTCGATGTAATTATAAGTTGTTTTGCTGCTCAGAAAGCTAGGAAAGCTCGTTTGCAAAAAGAAATATTTCATTGAATGCAAACTCAATCTAATAAAACATTGTAATAATATTTTAATATAAAGAAAAACAATAAAGAGTATTTAATGTAAACCTTTTAAATACATACAAAAAGACAAATTTCAAATACTTTTACTTCGCTCTATTTTATTTTCATAGTAGGTAATAGACTTTCATGCTAATTTTTTTTTTAAATAGTTAATCGACCAACCAACATGTCGTTGGCAATATCGAATTGAATGTATGATTCTGTTCGGAATCTGATCTACTCGCATGTAGAATTATTTTCTATCCATCTTCTATTTCAACTAAACTGGGCTATACCCTTGAGATTGATTTGATGATAAACATTTTTTTTTCGGTTCACTTTGCAAACAAAAAATTATTATTTCCGTTAATTCCAACCAATTTCATGCTATTCGTAATTGAAATTAGAACGTACCATATTAGTAGGCATGAACTTTGAAAAAAATGGTAAATATGGTGGGCCCGAGATTTTTCCGTCCCGGGCCCGGAATTCCTCTCGACGTCCCTGCCTAAACTTAATGAATTTTGTTTTTAGAGCAACATCTACATCCAGGAATACCATTAGGTACCTCAATAACCCACATTCCATTAGAAGCAAGCTATTTCAATAATGAAATGTTGTCCGAAGCTATAAGCTTTATCTGTAGAGCAAGAGTTGTAGTCTTGCACCTTAACTTTATTTTTCATCGTGCTGATCTACCATCAGTTTGCATTTTATTTAACAGAAGAGAAAAGGAAGATGTACATCACGTCATTGCGATATGTCCAATATTAGAAGAAATCCGTCAACTACATTTTGATGAACGATTTCTTTCTGCAAACAAACTTCTTAAAATATTGAATGGAGTGGTTGGATGATCTACCCTATATAAGTAATTTTTGTTAACATGCCTAAAATGTTGGAAATAATTTCTCAAAGTAGCATTCGACTAACTACTGTAGTATAAGACTTTTTTATTTTTGTGTTTTAAATTATATTATACTATACTAAATACTAAACACTAAATACTAACATTATTAAAATTGGAAAATTCGCTGTGTCTAAGGTCAACTAAAAATTGTAGTCTTTTATTTGTATTTTATTTTTTTTTGTCAACAACTTTAAAAATTGTGTTAATGCTAAATTAATTAATTAATAATTATTGTATCGTTATGGAAACTACAGAAAAGGTTCTTCATTTTAGAATAACTCTGAACACGCCTAATTACTTTTTTTAAGAAAAAGAACATTCAAAAACAGATGATTTCACTACACAACATTTAAACAAATGAATTACTTACTTACTTACTTACTTAAGGTGGCGCTACAGTCCTGTGTGAACTAGGGCCTCACCCAACAAACTTCTCCATCTAGCTCGGTCCCTAACAAATGAATTAATATGTCTTTAATCCAAAATTGTATATGAAATTATCTCACAACGACACGTTGCATTAAATCGTTTATTAAATGGTTAATCTTGAAAAGACTTACGCTTTATGAAGCCACATTGAACTAACTATCTTTCGATTTTTCTTTAATAAATTTAACCTCAATTTAAAAAGTTCACCATAAATAAAATTGTACATACAAATTATTTATTTATAAGTTACAATGTTCAGTATAAGTTTATGAGTTGTTTCTATAGTTCTATTCTCATTAGGCCAATTGAAAATAACTATCCATAAAATTATGGTTTACAATTAGGACATTATAATTACATACCTTCCTTTCCTATGTTGTTGTATGCTGCAGGTGTAGAATTGTAGATATGTATATTAAATCGCGTGACAATATTCTGTTGCATGTTTAATTGCACTTAAAAACAATATTCAATCCATAGGTTAATTGAAAGAACATGATAGAATCAAAACACTTAATAATAGTACAAATTGATTAGTAGTTTATGTCGTTGTCGTTTGCTGTGTTGACATCGTTTTGAAATACATAATTTTTCAACACAAAAATAGAATTTTTTAATTCTTGTACTAAAAAGAAGAATTACGTTTGAAATATTGAAATACATCTATATGAAAGAGAAAACACTTATTTTTCAAACCTTGATGTTTTTATATTCTGCACCTTTATCAAAATTAAACATGTTATACGTTTTAATATGACTTTTGTTATGTACATAGAGCGATGTTCATGTAAAAGCTCTTTCTTCCAATCCATTTATTTTACTTTACTCGAAGGCACAACATCATCATTGTTAATTGGTGTAAAATCGCTTAATTTCTTCAGCGCACACCTTCTAGTCGATAGACAAGGCATGTATCCTCTAGCAACAACACCTGCTTTCATTCACCTTTAAGATAATTGGGTCTTTAACTTTCTTTAAATTACCAACGTATTCACTGGTATATCTCTGTTCGCGATTAAAAGCAAACACACATTAAAATAGAAATTGGGTAAGAAAAAAATACCAACGACAATTTACAAAGCGTTGACTTTGTAAATTTTTATTTCTAGTATAGCATTTCAATTTATTTCTATTTCAATATTACAAGTATTAAGAACATCTTAACAACTTCTTTTCTCATTAAGTCCAGCTAGACGAAAAATTTCATATGCCCGTTTAAAGTAAATAGCTAAGTTGTTAATATTTAGTAAATGGGAGAATCAAATCGTTATCGTACATATATGATTAATTTTGTATACAGCCCTTAAAAATGTAGTTTAAAGACTTATTTAAACACAATTATATATACATGTACACATAGTCCAAAAAGTTTCCGTACAGCAGCTTTCCTTTTGTTGATTCTGAGATAAGTATTTACTATAACAATATAATTAAAAACAAGAATTTTGAAAATCACAATGACAATTTTTTTAAATTTGGTAAAAAGGTGAAGGTGGAAACTAAATTCTTTTCAATGTTACCAATCTGGTTTTTACATTTATTCCTAGTTCTTTCTTTTTCAAAAAAACACTAAATTTAGGCTGCTGTACGGAGACTTTTTGGACAAAGTAGGTGCTCCAATCTCAATTTAGAGTAATTATGAAAGAGATACCACTCTTTTTGAAAAATAAATGCAGTTGTTTTAGAAACATAAAATAAACATTATGTTTGCACGAAACTTAGCAAATGATTTAATTTCTACCATAAAAAAATACTTAACCGAAAAAAATTACAATTATCATAAAAAAAGAGGCTGGGATGCGACCCACACTGATAACTTCCCATCCCGTCTGTCGATTTGTCTTGCTTAAATGTTTGTAGGTTTTCGTGTTGGGTTAAAAAAGTTGTTAGTTGAATTATTCTTAAAAAATTTAAAATTACCAACAATATTTTTCATATAAGGAAATAGCTTAGTTTGAAAATCTAGTTTTGTTAAATAGATTTTAAGTCGTTTTAGTTAGTTTTACCAACTAAAGTAGCATTTCTTGAATTTATACAAATTGGATGAATTAAATTAATTTGAGAGATATCAAGAACCGCACATCAATTTTAACCAAATTTGCGTACTATTTTTTGTAGATTTTATTTTTTTATGAAAAAACGGGCTGTTGGATTTTTATAGAAAATTACTGAATATCGAAAACAATATTTTCTGTGAAATAAAAAGAGTTTGAAGACAATATTTTTAATTTTTGAAAAGCTATTTGAGTCGTTAGTAAATTTTTACCAAGTTTTAGTATTGTTTTTTTGTTAGGTTTTTATTTTTTGTAAAAAACCTGCCAATTAGATTTTTCTCAAAATTTTACTGAATGTTGACAACAATATTTTTTAAAAGATAAAAGTAGTTTAAAGCCAATATCTCAAAGTATTAAAAAGATATTTGAGTCAAAAATCAATTTTTAACAACTTTTATTAATTTTTTTGTTTAGGTTTTTATTTTTTGTAAAAAAAACTGTCAATTCGATTTTTTTCAAAATTTGTTAGAATGTTGAAAACAATATTTTTTTGAAGCTAAAATTAGTTAGGAGCCATAATCTCAAAGTTTTGAAAAGATATTTGAGTCGAAAATCAATATTTACCAACTTTTGTTAAATTTTCTTTTAAGTTTTTATTTTTTATAAAAAAACTGTCAATTAGATTTTTCTCAAAATTTTACCAGATGTTGAAAACGTTACTTTTCTTTGCACCAAATTGTTTTGGTGATAAAATCATTTTGTATTCGTAAAATTTTCGAGGTGACACATTTTTTTCAGTTTTTTTGATTTAACCGTTAGGTAATTGGATTTTTTTTTTTAATATACTTGTTTGGTATCACGTTACAATATATTTTATAAAATTTAATTCAAGTCTCTAGCATTTTTGGTTCGTAAGATATTTAGGGTTAACCAAAATTTTCACCTTTTTTTTAAACTGCTATGGTAAAAAAAACACCAACGCAATTTTCTTGAGCGCCCTTTCCGCATCTTTCTGCCTTATTATCTGTATAACAAAATTTATTTGAAGTCGATATCTCTTCTGGTTCTTGAGCTATGGGCGACGAAAAAAACGTCGCGAACGTACGGACGTACGGACATACGGATGTACGAACATACACACGCACGCACAGACATCTTTCTAAAAATCTTTTATTTCGACTCAGGGACCTTGAAACGTCGAGAATTGTCAAAATTTGCAATTTGACAAATCGGACCCATTACAATAACTTCCTATGGGAAAAAAGGTGAACATTTTGGTTAATCCTAAATATCTGACGAACCAATAACGCTAGAGACTTGAATTCAATTTATATTATATATTGTACCGCGATACCAAATAAATGTATTTTTGGAAAAAATTCCAATTAACGTTTTTTTTTTTTAAATCAAAAAAACTGAAAAAAAATATTTATCACCTCAAAAATTTTATAAACAAAAAATGATTTTATCTCCAAAACAATTTCGTGGTAAAATTTAAAAAAAAATCGAACTGACGATTTTTTTTATAAAAAATAAAAATTTAAAAAAACATTACTCAAAGTTGGTAAAAATTGATTTTCGACTCAAATATCTTTGTATAAATTTAAGATTATGGCTTCCAACTAATTTTATCTTAGGTATAAGAAATATTGTTTTCAACATTTGGAAAAATCGAATTGACAGTTTTTCTTACAAAAAATAAAAACCAAACATAAAAATTATTAAAAGTTGCTAAAAATTGATTTTCGACTCAAATATCTTTTCAAAACTTTGAGATATTGGCTTTAAACTAATTATAACTTTAAGAAAATATGGTTGTCAACATTCAGTACAATTTTAAGAAAAATCGAATTAACAGTTTTTTTTAAATTAAGAAAAACCAAAAAAAAAACAAAACCAAAAACAAAACAATACTAAAACTTGGTAAAAATTGATTTTCGGCTCAAACATCTTTTCAAAAATTAAAAATATTTTCATCAAATTAATTTTATCTTATAAGAAATACTGCTTTCAACATTCGGTAAAATTTTGAGAAAAATCGAATTAACAGTTTTTTTTAAAACAAAATGGATATTTTGATGGACCTAAAATGCTATATCAACAGTAAATTGAGAAACTACTTGAGAAACGAATAAATGTGTTTGAGGATTTTTCAATAAAAAAACCCTTAAGTTTATGAAAAAAGTCCATTAAACGTATTTAAGAACTTCACTTAGGAGAAATGTAAGGCCAACAACAATTGGAAGTATCTACCTTTTGAAGTTTGAATGTGAAAAACTTTAAACGCTGGTTAATTCCTAAATTCATATGAATCTGAATGTTTTCTTTGTCTTTTGCCATCCTTAAGTCATACATTTCAGGGAATTCATTAATTCCCACAGAAAAGATATAGTCAAAAGACATACATTATTTGTTTATTGTTGTTGTAAAATGTCTGCTCTCTTCAACGCAATTTGTATTTTGCTACTTTAAGTCTTGGTGAAACGCATTGATAACATGCATGTTCTTTCAATTGAAGTAACATCAGATATACCATCATAATGGAAGAGTCTTTCAATACAGCAAATACCTATATCAAGCAGCGTTGCCACAATGTTACAAGTGTAACAAAAGTGTTACACTTTTCTTATTTTGTTTGCATTTGTTACTATGTTACTTTTTTTTCTTTTTGTTACACTTTTTTCTCCAAACTTTTTTTTCTTTAAAAATTTAATTTGATAAAAAATGATTTAACCAATAGGTGAATACCATTGAATCAATAATGTTTGCAAAACAAATAAAAGATCAGTTCTCTTAATTTGCCTAAACATGTTTTATGTAAAACTTAAAATGTGTCTTACTTATAATAATTTATTAACTTATTATTTAATGTATAGTTTTGTACTGAATTTAAAAACTGTG
The DNA here is from genome assembly GCA_951509635.1 of Eupeodes luniger. NCBI lineage: Eukaryota > Metazoa > Arthropoda > Insecta > Diptera > Syrphidae > Eupeodes > Eupeodes luniger. Next base: position 250,607,825 of record OX608073.1, read on the forward strand.
ATGAAGAAAACTTATGTTCCTATTAAAAATAAAAAATTGAGTTCAGGAGCATTTTTTGATTTAAATCATTTTTCAATTTGTTACATTTTTTTCACTTTTGTTACGTTTTTTAAAAAAATGTGTTACACTTTCGTGAAGCCCAGCGGCAACACTGATATCAAGTAAAATCCGATTTTAATAAAACGAACCAAAAGGAAAGTCTCAAAATTCAACATCAAATGTTCTCAAAAGATATTTTACAAACAACATACCTACAAGACTTTATTTACAAATCTGAGATTACATTCTCTTTGGGTTTAGATCCCGTCAATTTCAGTCAACATGTTCGACTTATGCTCCAAATAGAACTTAAAGAAAAATTAGAATTTACTCAACAGCAACACTTACTACAACTCTGTAGTTGAAAAGTTGTTTGTTTTTGTACAGAATTAAAGAACTCAATTTTCTGAATTGAGAACACAAAATAACCCCATAAGAACATAATTATAAGCACTTTTCATCATGGCAGACACAGACAGAAACAGAAACAAGCAACTCCTTTCTAATTTATTATCAAAAACCACACTCTTCCTCGAGTTTATATTAATTTAGACTTTTTCAAAAACAGTAAAAACCCAAAAAAGAAACAGAAGAAAAAACCGAGAATATTTCTTATAGCTAGTGTTATAGAACCTTTTGCAGCTCTATAGGTATAATTCGTTTAACGTCAATAGAGTTTCGCAGAAAACTCCATCGTTTTATATGCAACTTTTAGTGAAGTAGTGATGTGTGTTTGAAAAGTTTATTTTTTATATTTTACTATTTTTTGGATGCAACTCTTATTTGTATAGTTTCTAGGTACCTTATAGGCAAATATAGATATATATACTATATAAAGATACAAATGAATGAAAACTGCACCAACAAGCGCACTATGTGTACTAACTAAACCACTGTACTATAGTACTGATGGGTGTATACTCCTATCCTAACTCTTTCCTCGTTCGGTTCTTTTGAAAAATCTTTTTGACTAGAAAAGTTTTCACCCTTAATTACTTTTTGAGAGTGGAAGCTCTATCAGATGTCGAAGTATACAAATTGTCATGTTTAGAAATACATAGAAACCTACATTTGAAGTATAACGAAATAAAGTCAACGACTTAGTCACACAAACCTGCTTCCCTAACTTGGTTTGTAGTCCAGAAAAATTAGATCGAAAATGGTATCACTTTAAAAAATTTCCGACAAAGCTGAACTTTGGTGGAGAACTAAACACATTTTAGAAACTACGCTATATTTTGAGTAGATGCATGGGTTTTTTGTTTGGATATTAATTTTGTAATACTCACTTTCAAAAACAAAGTTTGCGAGTGGTACTGTAAAGGGAAATGCTACTATTTTAGTAAAAATAATATTTGTCACTACCAACAAAAGGTTATATTAATGGACTTTTTTCTTTAATTCTTTCTTAAGTTATTGCTAAACAGCGAAAGAGTTTGCAGAGGGTTTGGGTATTTGAAACTCATTTTAAAGTTTAATATTTTAGTACTGTAACTTTTATACAGTCAACTTCCTCTAAATCTAAACTTCACGGAATGTTAAAATAAGTTCTGATCAAAACAGTTGCTTGTCTACGATTGAAAATTAACCAAGATTCTAAAGAATTTATTTATGTAAGAGGAAATTTCTAATAAGAAGTATTTCGATTTTAAAATTGATTTTCGTACATGTAAACAAATTTGAGTTAGATGAAAATTTGACTTAGAAGGAGTCGACTCAATACTGCAATACATTTTAGTATAAAAATACAGAGTGGCTGCCCTAGATACTTTATTAAAAATAAAAACGAATTTTCCATTCCATCGAACTTTTCATAATTCAATACATTTCCATAAAAATATGTTATACCTACATATGTATATCTATCTTAAAAATAATAAATTATTTATAAACTTTTACCTTAATACAATAAACATACACAAACAAATGTGTTTTTAAATCAAATTGACTGAAAACTGAGTTGAGTTTGATGTTTTCATTTAAATTAGAAACAAAATATTAAAACCCGAAGGAAAATAATTATCCAAATAAATGTTTGTCAAAGTTAAACTTTAAATTAATGTGAAAACTTTTAAATAATCACATATACAATTTGACCAAAAATGTAATTGAACAATATTTTCAACTAGGAAATACTCTTGATACCAATCAAGAACCGTTTGTTAAATGATAGAAATTTTCAATCAGATCTATGTTTAACCAACCATCAGTCAAACAAATTCCAACGATTAGTTTCTATGGTAAAAAAACTAATGATAGCTATAACTGGGACCTTAGTCTTTCTTTTCTATTTCATACTAGAACAAATATTCCAAGATTCTAAATTTCATAAAGCTTAATATACAGTTTTTCTTAGCAGTGTAATATCCAAGCAATTCTTAATAACGATAGATAATTTCTGATCAGATTTTCAACCGACATGCTTAATTAGTATAAAAAACTTCAAGTTCTTAAAATTTTTTTGAAAGAGCGAGTAGTTACTTTATTTGTAGAACTTTTGTATTAAATGTAGTAGAAAACTACCCTTTTCTATTCAAAAGGAGATATAGGCAATATGATTTTGATTATTCCCAACAATACTTTACATAAGCCTAATATGCGTGCATGCCCCAACAGAGGAGAAAAATGAAGACACCAATGACATATTCTTCGAGCTCTTGGATAAGACATATGAGCAGTGCCCTGGGTATGACATAAAAATTGTCTTAGGAGATTTTAACGCCAAGCTATAGAAAGAGAAGATATCTTTGGTGGAACAATCGGGAAATACAGCCTGCACGACAGCCCCTCCCATAACGGATTCAGGCTGATCAATTTCGCTGCTACCACTACCTCGTTGAAGCCAAGGTTCGGCTACGGATATCCTGATCCAAGCAAAAACAAGAAAGTACTGTGAGAAGATTCGACGTTAGACGGCTACAATCGCAAGAGACTGCCACCTTTTCCGATCGATTCTCAATTAACCTCTTAAGAAGTCCTATGCTGAAAACCAGTGGCAACATTGCCTTGCAGCCATCAGAGATGCCGCCTCTGAAGTGCTAGGTTTCAAACGGAAACAACAGCGAAACCCCTGGTTTGACGACGAATGCTGGCAAGCCCACGCAGCGAAACAACAGGCATACAAAAAGGCACTGCACAGAAGGACCAGCGAGCATGAGAAGCGCGCGACCGAGGAGATAGAAAGAATGAGGTTGCGCCAACTACAAAGGCATCAGTCTCCTTAACATTGCATATAAGATCCTCTCTGCCGTATTATGTGAACGTCTGAAGCCGTTCGTCAACAACCTGATAGGTCCTTATCAGTGTGGCTTCAGACCATCAAAGTCCACTATCGTCTATCGACCAAATATTCACACTACGGCAGATCTTGGAAAAAACCCAGGAACTTCAAATCAATACCCACCATCTCTGTATCGATTTGAAAGCCGCGTATGACAGCATCTATAGGGAAGAGCTCTACAGAGCAATATCTAGTTTTGGCATCCCTGTCAAACTTATCCGTTCGTGCAGAATGACGATGGAAAACGCACGCTGCTCTATCAAGGTCGGAATAGATCTCACCGAAGCATTTGATGTCAAAAAAGGTTTTAGACAAGTCGATGCACTGTCATGCGACTTCTTCAACATCGTTCTTTAAGGAATTGTGCAAAACTCAACCGTCAACACTAGAGGCACAATCTTCCAAAGGTCCATAATATTGATATAATTGGAAAATCAAAGCGTGACAGCTATAATTTTGAGGTAGTTAAGGACTTTGTTTACCTAGGCACCGCTGTAAACTCAGACAACTACACCAGCGCTTAATTCAAACGAAAAAAAATAGGCTCGGATGTGAATCACACTGATAACTTCCCATCCCGTCTGTCGATTTGTTTTGCTTAAAAGTTTGTAGGTTTTCGTGTTGTGTTAAAAAAAAGTTGTCAGTTGAATTATTCTTACAAATTTTAAAACTACCAAAAATATTTTGCATATAATGAAATAGTTTTACTTCACAATCTAATTTTGTTAACTAGGTTTTTAGTCGAAAACTAATTTTTCCAATTTTAGTAGGATTTGCGTACAATTTTTTGTAGATTTAAATTTTTTATGAAAAAACTGACGGTTAGATTTATAAAAACTTTAGGTACTGAATGTCGAAAACAATATTTTCTGTGAGATAAGATAAGTTTGAAAAGCTATTTTTAATTTTTGAAAAGATATTTGAGTCAAAAATCAATTTTTACCAACTTTTAGTAATGCTTTTTTTAGGTTTTTATTTTTTGTAAAAAACCTGTCGATTTTTCTCAAAATATTACTGAATGTTGACAACAAACTTTTTTTTTAAAGATAAAAGTAGTTTAAAGCAAAAATCTCAAAGTTTTGAAAAGATATTTGAGTCGAATATCAATTTTTACCAACTTTTCTTAATTTTTTTAGGTTTTTATTTTTTTGTAAAAAAACTATCAATTCGATTTTTCTCAAAATTTTACTAAATTTTGAAAACGTTTTTTCTTCGTTGCACAAAATTGTCTTGGAGACAACAGACGCACGCACAGACATCTTTCTAAAAATCTTTTATTTCGACTCTAGGTACCTTGAAACGTCGAGAATTGTCAAAATTTTCAATTCGACAAATCGGACCCATTACAATATCTTCCTATGGGAAGTTAATAACTCTTGCAAATAGCTGCTTCTTTGGACTTAGAAAGCAATTGAGCAGTAAAGTCCTCTCTCGAGCATCTAAAATCACCATCTATAAGCCATTTATCATTCCAGTTCTCATTTATGGCGCTGAGGCTTGGACCCTGTCAAAAAAAGATGAGAGCGTCTTAGGATGCTTCGAGAGAAAAATTCTTCTAGTGACGGCGCAGTAGAGGAAGACCACGACTTTGGTGGCGCACGCAGGTGAGTGAAGACCTCAACCAACTTGGCGTGTGAAACTGGAGACAGCTAGCTAGAGACCGAGCTGGCTGGAGATGCATGTTGGATGAGGCCTAGGTTTACCCCAGACTATATCGCCACCTTAAGTAAGTAAGTACTTTATTTTGCAAATTAAAAATCCAAGTTCAATCAGATTCGGTTGATTAGAATCATGTGTACTTACTTCATGTTCTATTGTCTACAACTAGCCTTAGACTAAAATAAATACTTAATACTTTACCCAACGACTAAAATTTCTTATTCATTTAGAGCCGATTAAAAAGTTGTTATAATGGAACCATATCAATGATGAGAATAATAACTGATTTTAGAGAAATCCAATTACTGTTTTTGAAATAAAATGTAAGTACTTCTTAAATTTATTATCTTAGATTTCCAAGAATATTGGTTTTACTGTAAATAATAACCCACATTTGTATTATCCGATCGTATTTCGAGTCACAGAAATAATCGTATGTAGAATTCTACTCCCACTGCCACAAGTAAGTATATATGTTATGTAGGTATTCCAACCGACGAAACATAGAATCTCAAATCGCCTGTTCTTTTCGAATAAAGGACCTTCAATTATGCAAATGGCATCCCTTTTAATTGCCTGTCATATACTAATAATCCTTTGCTTATAATTCCATTTACTCGGGGTATAAAATTTCAATTGCTTTGACCATCATCATCATCGCTAGCAGGAAATCGAATATCCTGAATTTCTACTTTGAAAGAGCTTACCTATGGGAATGGCCGGTACACCTACCCATATACGAGAGACGACGAGCGACGGTTAGGTATCGTATAATGAATTAATTTAGAATCTATTTCCATTTAAGGTCTTTCTTGATTTCAAAGGTCCTGTTTTCAGATACTCCTCGTAGCTATGTATACAGTTCGATACTTTATTCTACTTGTTTTTGATTCTTGGTACCTATAAGAAGAACTTAAATAAAAAAAAATAATTTGCAGTTAATTAGGATTAAATTAATATTCACTTGACCAGGATAGTGATCCATCATTGTCAAACACGTGCCAAGGCCATATTATTTCTATGCACCATTCATCATCAGTATTTCACTACCATATTAAAACCATATTATTTTTTTTTTTTAGAATTATTTCAGATTATGACGTTCCTGATGCCTGCCCCTAAAGCCTTCATATATGTATATGAGGCAGGATGTATATTTGTTTGCTAATTGGCTTTGAACTATACGGAAATTAATGCAATTAGTTTATTGAGTTGGACCAACTACTCTCTATTCGATTTATTAAGCTAATGGTAAAGAGAGCTTAAGGCAAAAACCATTCATATTATGGACTCGTAGTTACCCACAGCGGGTCATTATTATGGTTTCCCGCATGATATTATTATTGACTGCATCAGAAATACTGAAAATAGTATAAAAGCTTTACTTTAATAAATAGAAGTAGGAAGGATATGTACGAGATAATTTAGGTGCGATAATTGGAAAATTGTTTTGTAACTATTAGTGGTAATTACCTTGTTAATTAAAATTGTTTTTAACTACAAACAAATTAGTTATTAATGTTAAAGGTTAAAATAAACTTCCATTTTTAACTTTGATATACATTTTTAATTTATGAAGCGTAAGTTGTATATTTTTGTTTCAACAAGTGAATAGATACCTAGAAAGTAAAATTACTATTTCCGATAATGTTGTTTGTTTCCTATTTTTAAAAATTGAAGTACCTTATAAAAATTGTTGTGGATTTATTTTAATTGAAGGAATAATGAAAGCTGAAATAATAATAATGAATAAATTTGCGTCGCTTAGGTAAAAATCGGAATATATGTATTAACTAAGATTTCACAAAAAGAAATTCATAAAATTCTTTGATTCTATCGAAAATATCTGTAAGGGTAAGGTTGACATCAAGATTAATAATTATTTTAAAATATGGTTTAGAAGTAAACTCTAAACCAAAGAGTATGAAATGCACGACTTGTTCCCACGAACATGATTAGGTATCCAAAGAATCTATTAAAAAAATGTCATGCAGTTTAGGATTTAAAATTGTACTTGCAAAAAGGTTTGTTTTCGAATATTTAATTTTAAATTAAAATAACTTTTCAAAATTTTACTTTGAAAATCATTACAGCGGTTTTTTTAATTAATTTTACATGTATACAAGAAGTTATTTAGAACTTATTAATATATGTACCTATGTCTATCGGTTCTATTTTGAGAAAATTCGAATTTTCGATTGTTGACCAAAAAATGTGTGTGGGGATTTCTGTTATTTTCTCCTAACTCCTAACGCGAATCGGCTATAAACCTTAACCAAGTTTGAATACAATCGACCCAATGGTATGGGCTATGAGGGCGAGGACAGGCAGACGAACGGAATCGGGGGACCCCCTTTTTTGACTTTATTACCATCGTAATGTCATGTTTGATTGAAATCTCTAGTTCGAAATTTTGTACGAATTGAAAATTTTAACATTTCTAGACGTTTCAAGGTCCCTAGAGTCGAAATAAAAGATTTTTAGAAAGATGTTTGTGCGTGCGTATGTATGTACGTTAGTACGTCCGTATGTCTGTACGTTCGTGTCGTTTTTTTCGTCGTCAAGAACCAGTAGAGATATCGACGTCAAATAAATTTTGTTAGACAGGTAATAATGCAGAAAGAACTCTCAAAAAAATTGCGTGGGTGGTTTAATTTAATTTAATTTAATTTAATTTAATTTAATTTAATTTAAAAAAAAGGTGAACATTTTGGTTAACCCTAAATATCTCACGAACCAATAACGCTAGAGACTTGAATTAAGTTTTGAATTATATTTTACTACGTGATACAAAACTGATTTATTTTTAGAAAAAAATCCAACTAACGTTATTTTTTATAAATCAAAAAACTGAAAATAAAAAATTTGTCACCTCGAAAATTTTACGAACAAAAAATGATTTTATCTCCAAAAGTATTTTGTGCAACGAAAAATTACGTTTTTGACATCTGGTAAAATTTTAAGAAAAATCGAATTTATAGTTTTTTTTTTATAAAAAATGAAAACCTAAAAAAAAAATTAAACAAACTTGGTAAAAATTGATTTTGATTGGAGATTATGGCTTCTAACTAATTGTATCTAATAAGAAATGTTGTTTTCAACATTCGATACAATTTTGAAAAAAATGGAATTGACAGTTTTTTAACAAAAAAATAAAAACATAAAAAAAGCATTACTAAAAGTTCGTAAAAATTGATTTTCAACTCAAATATCTTTTGAAAGATTTGAGTTATAGGCTTCAAATTAATTTAATTTTATAAAAAACTAGCGGCCCGTCCCGGCTTCACACGGGTAGACATAAATAGGTACAGATATTTAAGTTATAAGCATTCTAATTAAAACGGCCATGAATCACTAAATTAGAAAACATTTTTTGTCCTATCATTAATACTCTTCGCAGCGTATGCGATGAAAGACATTTTATGGCTAATTTTTTTACACCTTCGGTTTGTTTTAATAGGAATTTCTAAAGATTTATAGCTTTCTAATAAAAAAAGAATTATTAAAATCGGTCCAGTACTTTTTGAGTTTATTCGTTACATACAAAAATACAAATCTTTCCTCTTTATAATATTAGTGTAGATGTAGATATTGATTTCAACATTCCATAAAATTTTGAGAAAAATCGAATTGACAGTTTTTTTTAGAAAAAATAAAAATTTAAAAAAAGCATTACTAAAAGTTGGTAAACATTGATTTTCGGCTCAAATATCTTTTCAAAAATTAAAAATATTGGTTTCTTACTTATTTTATCTCACAGAAAATATTGTTTTTGACATTCAGTAAAATTTTTATAAAAATCCGACCGTCAGTTTTTTCATACAAATTAAAATCTATAAAAATTAATTTCCAAAATTTTTAAAAATTGATGTTCAGTTTTTGATATCTCGTGAACAATAGAAGATATTGACTTCAAATTAGTTTCATTCATCTAATTTGTTTATATAAGAAATACAAATTTTTAAGAAATGCTAATAAAATTGGTAAAAATTGGTTTTCGACTAAACATCTCGTTAACAAAAATAGATTTCGAAATCAAACTATTTAATTATATGCAAAATATTATTGGTAATTTTAAAATTTTTCAGAGTAATTCAACTGACAACTTTCTTAACAAAACACGAAAACCTACAAACTTTTAAGCAAGACAAATCGACAAAGGGATAGGAAGTTATTAGTGAGGGTCGCATCCTCATTTTTATTTTAATCATCTTTAATTTTTGTATAATGAGATAAACATATCAAGTCATTTTACTTTTATTGTTCCTTGATAATTTGACAGAGTTTAAAGTAAATCTGTACTCTTAAATAAGTTCAAACATAAGTTTGAAGTTATCGGATACAAACAAAGAAACAAGCATAATAAAAAAATTTTAAAAAAATGAAGCTAATTTTTTGCGTTTTGAACTGAACTTTAACTTTGTAATTATTCGAACCAAAACTTTTGTCAAATCTGATAGTTCTGATTATTTGATGACTGGTATGTAATTCATGGTTTTCTTCTTTTGCTTATTGGTTACTTTAGACTTTGAAAACAATTTTTTGAATACAATTCACTTCTAGTTTTTCAGTTCTGAGTTATTGAATGAAGCAGTTTTTCAGTACAGGATTAATTATAGCATCGTAAGTTCCTTTTCAATGGAATCTCTTCAAAAAAACAGATATAGTTGTCAAAAAACTATCGAAATAGAAAACTTTTGAAAAACTAGGTAAAAGTCTTCTGTTTTGTTATTTTACTGTTTTCTTATTGAACTTTTTTTTCTTTCCAAACAAAAATATAACATGCAATCGAAGTTTTATTCTTCCTTTAAAAATATTAAGATTTTACTGGAATGTGTAGCTACCTATAAACGTTTAGGAAAACAGTTGATTGGAAAAGTCAAATGCACTGGAAAACATCGTCAATGAAGCAAATTCAAAATGTGGAACTAACAGGACACTCGATTATCTTCGCACGAAGTTAAATGAAATTGATTTAGACTTTTCAAAATAGTCTAATTTAATAATATCGAATAAATCAGCGTCGTTTAACTTAGCGGAATAAGTGAAAAAATTGTTCATCTTTCAACAGTTTATGAGAAAGTTTTTACAAAAACAAATAAATAAAAATGTTTGATTCTACCAAAAATAGCTGTCTGTTCCTTTAATCCTAAGCTAACTCACTTAACGGGTAAGGTTGACATTAAGATTAATTTAAAAATATGGTTTAGAAGTAAGCTCCATTTTGAAATCAGAAACGGGGAAACTAAAAACCTGGGCCTAATTTTTTGAAAGTCCAAAATTTGTTTAATTCTTTTATTTTTCCACGAAAAAACGTGCCTTAATTTTAATTTTTCTGTCTTTTTTCCCAACTTCTTGCAAATTTTCTTTGATTCAAGTCTATGTTTCTTGGCCTACGAAAATCGTCAGTAATTTTTTAGAATATAACCATTGTTTACTGGTTCTTGTTGTAGGAAAACAAACAAAAGAATAGAGGATGGCATGGGATGCGAGACACATTCATAACTTACATTGTCGATTAAAATAGTAACTTTTAAAGCAAAAATAATAAAATATGATACTCGTATACGGTGATAGTATCATTTTTACTTGTCCAAAATGTTTGCTTCTATCGTCATGACTTTGAGTGTATACGAAGTCAAGGATTTTGGAACAAAAACTTGTCTCCTTGTTTCTGATAACAGCTGTAAAACAAAATTGACCCATAGTTTCAGGGCATCGTTGTTTTCATAATTGTCAAAAAATCCAAACCAAAATTTAGTATGCATATAAGTTTTAATATTATAATGAAACAATACGTGTAGCTTACAGACAAACTTTTCACATGTAAAATAAAGCAAACTATTGAAAATTTTCTAATTAATTTTTCACTATGATTCGCGGAGTATGCATATTCTATTCATTGCAATTAAAATTAATTTCCGACACATAAGTAGCAACTACCTAAATTTTTGAACTGTGAAATGGAAAATTGAATAAATAATATTATTTTATGGTAGGTCAAGGTGCACTTGAAAATGTTTGTAATAGAAATTCGATTTGCCAATTTCAATACGAAAAACTTCGTTTCGTGGAAATAATACCAAAAATACAAAACAACAAAATAAATGCAGTTGCATTGATTGCAAATGTAAAATCAAAAATACATTCATTTTATCTATGTACTTATGTACATACTCGTGTTCATACATCGTTGTACCTAAGTATATATGTAGATATAAAAACTATTTTGCTAGAGGATACTTAGTATTCCATGAATTGGTTAGATACAAAGGCTGATTGTATCCATGATGCAGAGCATATAGTTTGAAAATTAAAATCAATGATAAACTAAATTGCAAAGGAAGGAAGTGGATTTAAAAATTAAATGAATATAGTTAAAACATGCCTAAGAGAATATCAATTCAAATGTATCTAATTTGTATTTATTTTTTTTATTTTTTGTTATAGAAAGTGTTCAATGTTGATATAGATTTTTTTTTTATTAGAAGGACGAGTAATTAATCAAGGTATTTGTATAGGAAATGTTTTATCATGTACTGGGAATGTTTTATCAATTTCACACCATTTCCGTACAAAACATATGTACAATGTTACACAATTGTTTTAAGTTTTAGATCAGTAGAGATGATGTTTCTTTTGATTTATTTTAAATTTATAAGTTGAGAAATAATTATCAGGTAAAGCACTTGATGATGCTTTTTCTAAAAACCATGATACATGTCTTATTTTAAAGGTTATTAAAGAATTACAAGTTCCCAGAATTATCAAACAAGGGTATTTCTAAAATTTTGAAGAAAACAGGACTTATTTTAAAGGTTATTAAAGTTGTAGACTATTATAACTTATAAAATAATTGAAGTACAGAAAGCACTAATGTGTGGATAATTATAGAGACTGTTTTGAAAGACATTTACATCTTTGAATTGGCGACACTTATTTAACTGGTGGCCATTTTGTCAGCTGTCAAGCTTTAGTTAAGTTTGGCATTTCAACATGAAAAAACTGACGTTTGAACAACGCTTCCAAATCGTTCAAATGTATTCTGATCGAAATACGTAGATATCGGTCGAATTTTATTTAGCTATGAAGCTCACTTTTTTTTGAATGGATGGTAAGCTTTTTGTGTTTAACGCCACTTGACCTTGTGCTATGGCTATGGGGTTTGTAAACTCGCTAGTCTACGCCGATAAGCCCGAAATTATTGATCACTTGGAGGATAACATTCGCAGAGTTATTTCCGATATACAGTAACAAATGTTGGAAAAAGTCTTCGAAAATTTGGAACTTTAAATAAGACTACTTCCAAGCCAGCCAGTACAATCATGTGCCAGAAATCATATTTGAATTGTATAATGCAAGAAGACGAAGAAGAAGAATTAATAAAATTGTGTGTCAATTTAAATAAAAATCATATTTGCTGTATTCCATTTCAAACTTCTAAATGCTTCCAAGAAAACACCATTTGTATTGTCAACAACTTAGATCCCAATTTGGAAAACAAACTTCTCAACAAAATGATACAAATATTTTCAATTTCTTTTTCGGTAATATCGAAAAACATAAAGTTTTGTGGACTATACATATGGACCGTTGAAGTAGCTACCTCGCCTGGCTTAGCAGTAGCGCATTCTGTCGCTCCTATTTTCCAAGACCGTTTAATGGTTTCGGCCTATAGCGGAATGTTTGTTTGATATTGACTTTAATAGCTTGATTTATTTCCAAATTTTTGACATAACGTCGATCCTTCAGGTTCTCCACAAACATTTCCAAAGGAGTCAACTGACGCTGCCACCGCCGCGCGCCGGCCGGCCAACCGTTGCCCGAAACATACTCCCTGAGTCATTTTTGAAGAGAATTGGTCCAATGATAACTCCAAATATACACATATACATATATAAAAATAGTACGCAAATATGGTAAAAATTGATACATATAGACAAACTTTTAAGCAAGACAAATCGACAGAAGGGATGGGAAGTTATCAGTGTGGGTCGCATCCCAGCCTATTTTTCATCATTAAATTTGATAATTCTAATTGTACGGTCACGAATTGTTTTCCCGTCAACCCGGGATCTCTAATTTAATCGATTAGGAATTAGGAAGATCCTGGTTGATGCTCTGATCAAAACCAGAGGTAGCAAAAATTATATTTCCGAAAAGTAACCGACTTTACTTTGTCTGCGAAATTAGCTAAATTTAAATATCGCGAAAACAATAGAACAAAAAAACTCAGCGAGTGGAACTAAAGCGAAAGACGATTATTCAAGTTCAAGTATACAAAAGAAGGGCTCGTTTTATTCAAATGTTGCTCTTTTTATAACATCTATTTGCTTATAACTAAGGCGAATTCAATATTGGAAAAAATGGCGACTGGTATAATTTGCGCGCCAGATTTAAATTCAAATAATTAGCAAACTATTTAGTTCATTACAATTTTACAATTATTAATTAAACAATCAATACTAAAAGTGATACTATTTCTTAATACTTTGTGATGCTCCAACACTAATCTCTTATTTGTATTTATTTTTTAAAATTTCCTCATGATACTGACATTTATTTACTTTCCTAATTTGCTGCTTAATCTTATCGTTATTATTTAAATTTCTGATAACAACATTTTTCGCAGGTCTCTGCGAATTATATATAGGTATGAACTTTTTTATTCTGCAGTGTTTTATTTTTGAGCGAAATCAAGAGTTTTATTTAATTGAAAAGAAACTCAATATGTCTGATAATTTTCGTATTGAACCAGTAGAAGGAACTGAATTAATTAGAATTTTCAAACGGAATAGTGGAAACTTGCCCCTTCCAATAAATTGTGACACCAGATTTTATACAGTTTCTTCTTTATTAGAAAAATATCTGGAAGAAATTTATGATTTTGAAATAAGAAGTGATGATATTTGGGTAATTACTCAACCAAAAAGTGGCACAACATGGATGCTGGAACTAGTCTGGCTTTTACAAAATGAATGCGATTTTAAGACGGCTTTGGAGATTGACCAAGATGATCGGATAGAATATTTAGAGTAAGTTTTTGCATGATAAAATTTCAAAAATAATTAAATTTTTAAATTCAAATGTTAAGTTATTTGATTTTTGTTAAATTCAACCCGTTTAAATGAATTGTTTTGTAGAACGAATTGAATCAAGGTTGAGATTCTGATTTAAAAACTTTTGGACACATTCATCGAGGTCCTTATAGAACTTGATTTCGATTCAATTCAGATTCAGTTTTTCATGTTAAAGAAAATCGATTTTATGTGTGCCTTGGATTTTCAAAGTTCAACTTATTTATTTCTTCCAAGATTTTGTTCCGTTGTATCTGAAGAAGCTCCAAATTCAATTGATAGAGCAACGAATATGCCATCACCACGAATTATAAAGTCACATCTTCCTATTCACTTGCTTCCTAAAAAATTATGGACAATAAAACCTAAAGTAAATATTGAAATCCTAATTTTTTAAATACTAGAACGGTATGTATGTATGTATATTTCTTTCTTTTTTTCAGATAATTTATGTGACAAGGGATTGCAAAGATGCAATGGTATCATATTACCACTATCATTCTTTTTTGGGATCTTTTAAAGGCACCTTAAACGAATATGTGAAGTCAATGATGGAAAACAAAATACGTTCTTCTCCACTTGGAATGAATTCTCTTGAGTTCTGGCAACTTCGAAATATGACAAATGTTTTCTTTACGAGTTTTGAACGTATGAAAAAAGACTTACGATTGGTGATTTCAAAAGTTAGTGAATTTCTGCAAAAAGACGTAAACGAAGAACAAATGTTAAAGCTTCTTGACCATCTGTCATTTGGAAAAATGAAAGGTTTGTATTTAAATATATCTATTTTTAAGGTTATATTATGAAAGTAAAGGTAATTGTTTTCTTATAGATAATTCTAGATGTAACCACATAAACGTGACTAGAAAAATTCAAAAACATTTTGGCCTTGAAATTTATCAAAATAGGTAAGACTATTATTGCAGTAATAGTATTTTCTTCTCGTCAAAGTTCAAGCAGTGAAATAAATGTTTCATATACATAGTTTTAGATTTGTAAGAAAAGGCGAAATAAATTCGTACAAGACTGAATCTAGTGAAGAAGTCAAAAAAGAATTGGAAAATTGGAATAATAAAGAAATGGAAGCTTATGGCGTAACTGCTGATGAGATGTTATGGTCATAATCTGAGTTGTAGTTTAAGAGTTATATTTTTCTTTTAATCCAGGTTTATTAATTTCTAAATCTATCAATAAGTGATTTGCTTGAAATTAAAATGTAAGTCTTAATTCACAAAATAATTTATTAATCGTTGATATAATTTTTCAAAATCAAACATTTCAGTTGATAAGTTTTAATAAACTGAAGATCCAATGGACATCATACAAATTACAAATGCAATTCATGTGAACAAATTGACCAAAATTCATCAAATTCACACAAAACTTTATCTCCATTTTAAGAAAATGTAACTTCCAATTCATTCAAAAATACATATCATTATTTCTGTTGAATTTGTCTGTAAACATTCGAAGTAAATGTAATTAAATTTGTATTTTAATAATTAAAATTTTAAATAAATTTGTTGAATCATCATCAACCAAGTGCCACACGTCTTTTTTTTATAGTTTTTTTGATTTATTTTCCGAAAAAATATATTTGTTTGGTATCACGTTACAATACATAATATAAAATGTATTTCGTGTCTCTAGCGGCTTTTGTTCGTGAGATATTTAGGGTTAATTAAAATGTTCACCTTTTTTTCAAATTGCTATGGCAAAAAAACCACCCACTAAATTTTCAGTTCAGTTCAGTTTTCTTTATTGAGACTTAAAATTCACAAATTATTTTTGATTACAATATTTTTTAATTATGCTGCCGACTTCATTAATATGTCTGGCTTATACAATATGTTTAATAAAAGAATAGTTTAAACCTTTTTAAATTACAATATATGCATACATATTTCAAGAATGTATTTCAATAATATATTCGTGTGTTTGCTCCCGACACACGTTCACTAGTGGCTCTTAAAGGCCAAACTTAAAACTAATGACTAGAACTTAAAACTAAATAACAAAAGATGCATTCCATATGCAAAGCTACGATTATAAAAGAATTTTATTTTCTATCAAGTTTTTATTTTTTGAGTTTGAAATAAATATAGTAAGAGCAGTTACTTAGTTCGAGATATAATTTAATATATTAGAACAAGAAACTTTTGATTTATTCAAACAAATACAAATAATAGAAAATTAATTTAATTTAATTTTAATTTAATTCATAGGCTATAGGAACCAACTATAATTTTATGTATTATATCCACTAAATTTTCTTGAGAGCCCTTTCTGCATCTTTCTGCCTTATTATCTGTATAACAAAATTTATTTGGAGTCGATATCTCTGCTGGTTCTTGAGCTATGGGCGACGAAAAAAACGTCGCGAACGTACGGACGGACGTTCGAACGCACTTACACACGCACGCACAGACACCTCTCTAGAAATCTTTTATTTAGACTCTGGGGGCCTTAAAACGTCGTGAAATGTATAAATTTTCAATTTGACAAATCGGACCGATTACAATAACTTCCTATGGGAAGTTAAAAATTTAACTTTTAGCTGTTTTCGAGATATTCGAAGCCTTGCACACATTTAGTTGCATTTTTTATATATGTATAGTTGAAATTTTTGTTTAATAAACTCAATCGAAAGTCATTACATATTTGTACTTGTTATCAAGTTATTGGAATCGAAAAATAATTTTTATCAAGTTTCAGCCTGAGGTGGAATCGGCTAAGGTGATTGTTGATAAATGACAGTCAAAATAATGGAATTTGATCTATGTAAGGTGATAGTCAAATTGATACCTAAAAAGCTGTCACAACGAAAATGTGATAGTCATTTTAATACAAATATGTCGTTTCTGACCAGACGCTTACAAAAAACGAATGGAACATTTTTTCAGTTACCTTTTTTAGGTACAAAAACACATTCTTGTGACCGACAAAGCTTACGAAATTTGATAAAATCCAAGAAAAATAAGAACGTTATTAAAACACATCCAATTTGATACTTTTATTTATATATTTTATAGGAATCATTTTAAAATTTCACCATAGCAACAATGAATTATGACAATTATAATCTGAAATTGTTCAATCGGATTTGACGTCAAAATTTCGAAAGCAATTAATATACCGGGCAATTAAATTGAGGACGAAAAGAGTGGAGAATTGTACTAAGAAATCTAGTACAGCTATCCACTAAAATGACACATTTCGTCGTTCAGCAGCGTACTGAAGCCTAGTACGCAGCTAAAGTGAAACGAATTTTTGCGGCGGTCTCCAAGTCCAGAGCGAAATGAAAACGAAAACCACAGCGGAAAAATATTTGTGGAGAGTTCTGTCTGGAAGTTGAAGTTCACTGCAAAAACACTCACGAGTAAACAATTTTTTTTCAATTTTAATTTGTAAACAATTTTTTTCAATAAATAAATTAAACCTCAAAATTTTGCAAGCAATTAACATACAGGGCAATTAAATTGAGAACGAAAAGAGTGGAGAATTGTATTTAGAAATCTAGTACAGCTATCCACTAAAATGACACATTTCGTCGTTCAGCAGCGTACTGAAAAACGAGAAGCACAGCGAAATTTTTCGTTTATGATTTCGTCATGTCATTTTTGTATGGGAAATTTCGTTTCGCATCAGCAGCGTACTAGGCTTGAAAAACGAAAAGCACAGCGATATTTTTCGTTTATGATTTCGTCATGTCATTTTTGTATGGGAAATTTCGTTTCGCATCTATCAAAAATATCTGTTCCTTTAATCCTAAGCTAACTCATTAAACGGGTAAGGTTAACATCAAGATTAATTTAAAAATATGGTATATGAGTTAGCTCCATTTTGACTCAGAAACGGGGTTGATCTCACACTAAAAAACTGCGCCTAATATTTTGAAATTCCAAAATTTGTTTAATTGTTTTATTTTTCCATGTAATATAAACCAGGTGTTTTGATTTTTTTTCGAAAAAACGTGCCTTAATTTTAATTTTTCTGTCTTTGGTCTCAAGTTCTTGCAAATTTTCTTTGATTCAAATCTATGTTTCTTGGCCTACGAAAATCGTCAGTAATTTTTAAGAATATAACCATTGTTTACCAGTTCTTGTTGTAGGAAATCAAACAAAAGAATAGAGGATGGCATAGATTGCGAGACACATTCATAACTTACATTGTCCATTAAAATAGTAACTTTTAAAGCAAAAATGATAAAATATGATATACGGTGATAGTATCATTTTTACTTGTCAAAAATGTTTTCTTCTATCCTCATGACTTTGAGTGTATACGAAGTCAAGGATATTGGAACAAAAATTTGTCCCCCTGTTTTTGACAACAGCTGTAGTTTCAGGGCATCGCTGTTTTCATAATTGTCAAAAAATCCCAACCAAAATTAAATATAATTACATTTTAGTTTTAATATTATAATGAAACATGTTATAACATGTTATAATGAAACATGAGTATGCATATTCTATTCAATGCAATTAAAATTAATTTCCGACACATAAGTAGGTTAGGTTAGGTTAGGGTGGAGTGGCTGTCTAGATGTCATTGACTCACTTAGACCTCAAGGGTCCATTGTGATACCACTAATGAGGTTACTCATGGGAGAGTTATGAATTTAAACAAACCATTTTGTGCTTTTAATAAAGTTAGTGATTGAGAATTCGAAAGATTTGATTAAATCGTTATAATGTTTAAGGTTTAATATATTTATATTTTAATTGTATAATGCAAAAATGTTACCAATTAGGGCCTGCTTGGAAGATGTGTTCACGGCGCGGCGGCGGTGGTCAAACCAAAAAGAAAGTTTTAAAATTGTCTTGCATCGAATGATACATTACATAGTGTTTTTTTTCTATAGCAAATCATCCAAATCCAATGCATTACAATATGCAAATTATTGGCCTTGGATGAGGATTAAGCGGATTATAAGTTGTTTGTTTCAAGTAAGTACAGTGAGTCGCGCGAATAATCTTCCAAGCAGGGTTTTTTTACAATGATAATATTCAAAAATAGTTTAATCAATAATAAGAAATTTGAAATGAAATTAATTAATGATTTGAATTTAAATTTAGTTTGATTAATCTTGAACAGTTAGAGAGACATTTTGTGTCAATCGTTGCCAGTTCACTGGTATTATGGAAGAAGGGATTACCGAGAAAGCTATTCCTTCTAATGGAGAGTGCTGGACATGTACATAGTACATGACACATAAGTAGCAACTACCTAACTTTTTGAACTGTGAAATGGAAAATTGAATAAATAATATTATTTTATGTTTAAGGTCAAGGTGCACTTGAAAATGTTTGTAATAGAAATTCGATTTGCCAATTTCAATACGAAAAACTTCGTTTCGTGGAAATAATACAAAAAATACAAAACAACAAAATAAATACAGTTGCATTGATTCCAATAATGTAAGATCAAAAATACATTCATTTTATCTATGTACTTATGTACATACTCGTATTCAGACATTGTTGTACCTAAGTATATAGATATAAAAACTATTTTTCTAGAGGATACTTAGTATTCCATGAATTTGTTAGATAGAAAGGCTGATTGTTTCCATGATGCAGAGCATAGCTTGAAAATAAAATCAATGATAAACTAAATTGCAAAGGAAGGAAGTGGAATAAAAATTAAATGAATATAGTTAAAACATGTCTAAGAGAATATCAATTCAAATGTATCTAATTTGTATTTATTTATTTTTTGTTAGGTATACAAAGTGTTCAATGTTGATATAAAAGTTTTTTTTTAGAAGGACGAGTAATTAATCAAGGTATTTGTATAGGAAATGTTTTATCATGTACTGGGAATGTTTTATCATATCCACACCATTTCCTTAAAAAACAAATGTACAATGTTACACAATTGTTTCAAGTTTTAAATCAGTGGAGATGGTGTTTCTTTTGATTTATTTTAAATTAATTTATTTAATAGATTTGCATATGTATGAACCTTTAGAAAATTGATAAATAATTATTAGGTATAGCACTTGATTATACTTTTTTTAAAAACCATGATCCAGGACTTATTTTAAAGGTTATTAAAGAATTACAAGTTCCCAGAATCATCAAACAAGGGTATTTCTATAATTTTGAAGAAAACATTTACTGTAGTCCATTATAACTTATGAAATAATTATGGTACAGAAAGCACTAATGTGTAGATAATTATAAAGATTGTTTTTGAAGACATAATACATCTTTGAATTGGTGACACTTATTTAACTGGCGGCCATTTTGTCAGCTGTCAAGTTTCAGTTTAGTTTGGCATTTCAAACATGAACAAACTGACGTTTGATCAACGCTTCCAAATTGTTCAAATTTATTCTGATCGAAATACGTATCGGTCCAATTTTATTTAGCTATGAAGATCACTTTTGTTAAATGGATGGTAAGCTTTATGTGTTTAACGTCACTTGTAAATTCGCTAGTCTACGTCAATAAGCCCGAAATTATCGATCACTTAAAGGATAACATTCGCAGAGTTATTTCCGATATACAGTAACAAATGTTGGAAAAAGTCTTCGAAAATTTGGAACTTCAGATAAGACTACTTCCAAGCCAGCCATTACAGTCATATGCCAGAAATCATATTTGAATTATAATGCCAGAAGACGAAGAAGAATAATAAAGTAAATTGTGTGTCCATTTGAATAAAAATCATCTTTGCTGTATTCCATTTCAAAGTTCTAAACGCATCTAAGAAAACACCATTTGTACTGTCTACCATTTAGATCTCTATTTGGAAAACAAACTTTGCAAGAGTTATTGAACAAAATGATACAAATATTTTCAATTCATTTTCGTTAATATCGAAAAACATAAAGTTTTATGGACCATACATACAGCCGTTTAATCGGCTACCTCACCTGGATTAGCAGTAGCGCATTCTTTCGCTCCTATTTTCCAAGACCTTTTTAATGGTTTCGGCATATGGCGGAATGCTTGTTTGATATTGACTTTAATTGCTTGATTTATTTCCCGATTGTTGACATAACGTCGATCCTTCAGGTTCTCCATACAAATTTTTAATGGAGTCAACGGACGCCGCGCCGGATGACTCCACAATATGCACCAAACTGTCTGTTTATGCGTTGGTTCTCACAAAAATGTCTTGGGATTGAAGTTGCTCTATACCCAAACTAGAGAACGATACTGGAACGGATGGTCGTGGCAATAAATTTATGATTTAATTAGGCCTTGTAATCGATTAATCTGAGATCGTCTCGCACTCTAGGCTACAACCTCTACAACCCATACCAGCGTGCCTGCCAACTAGTCATTCGATCGATCCAATTTTGCACTTTAATATAAATCCGACCTTAGTGCGGCAATAGTTGCTTAAATAGTGGGCTTCTAATACTTTAAAAGTTGTTGGTTTGTTAGAATAAACCAATGAATTAACATAGCCTCATAGAAAGTAATTGAGTTAAGCCGAGCCACAGGAACGAGGAGACCAATTAACAGGACCATTTCTGAAAATAAAGTTGTCACCAAATTAATTTTGTAATAAATTGATAGTATGCAATTCACCACAACTGCAGCTATACTTCCTCATTTCGCCAGCGTGGCTTGAATATTGTGTAAGTTTATATACGGCAATTTTATTGTTTGACGAAGCAATTTAACCAGAAATGAGCTTCATCACTTAAGACAATTGTTTATCCGTAAAACGCACGAAGTGTTCGAACTTCGCCAGATTTTTGTTTTCAAAGGACATTTGACGATTTTGAAGCGTTGTTTTGGCGATAAACGATTCATGATGAATTGCCAAATCTTACTGAACAGAGATATCGACCCATTTTAACAATTTCAACTATTAAACCTTATGCAACCAAAAAAAACAATTATTATCAAAAATAATTAATTTAATTTAGTACAAATTTTCGGAAAAAAATATTTATTTTTTAAAACAATAATTTTTTAATTTAACAACAAAGCTCTTTTTTGTTTCCTCTTTTTTCGGGTCTGCTATTGGAGCAACAAAGATCGTCAGTCAGTCGCGTTTAGCTAGCGGGAACTTTTATTTTTAGATTTTGCCAACTCAACTAAACTCCATATGAGGTGCTTTTTTTTAAATAAAACAATTGTCACGATAACGGTGTCTTATATGTCTTTGATATCAGCTTTCTCCACTCCACTTTTTATTGAAATTTTGAGTAGCTATCGTATTTTAAATCCCCCTTTCAAAATTTCATAACTTAATCCCTACTCGAAGACACGTTTTAAAATGTTGGTACAAACGTGACCTGACTCGGGTTACCGATTATGTAAGCCAAGTAGTCACCTTTTGTTTCCTTAATTTTTCGAAATTTTTTAATCTCAAAAGACTTACAGAAATTATTTTATTCCATGGATTTTTGTTTTACTTTAAATATTATTTGTAAGCCCTTGTAATTTGTAATGATATACGTCAAAATTGTTTTAAAATATTAAGAACGAAATAAACGAAAAAAATTAACTCTTAATTAAATACATTATACAATCTTCCATTGAAAAACACAGTTTGTGAGACTGGCCTTACCAACGGTGTAAGTCAAGTTGACGTCACCGTGCGTCGGCGGTAAAATCATTGTGAAAATCATTTGATTAAAAACCCATAAAGTTACAAATTTTGAAAGTATTTACTTTATTTTGTTGACGTTTAGTCTTTGAACACAAAATTTAGTATTATTTTACTATAGCTTAGGACGGTGGATTGGTAATTAATCCTACAGTTCAAAATCCGATACAGCCAATTTCTAAAAGAAAAGAGGCTGGGATGCGACCCACACTGATAACTTCCAATCCCGTCTGTCGATTTGTTTTGCTTAAAAGTTTGTAGGTTTTCGTGTTTTCTTAAAAAAGTTGTGAGTTGAATTATTCTTAAAAAATTAAAAATTACCAACAATATTTTGCATATAATTAAATAGTTTGATTTCCAAATCTGTTTTTGTTAACGAAATTTTTAGGCGAAAACCAATTTTGACCAATTTTAGTAGCATTCCTTAAACAAATTTGTTTCTTATACATATAAACATATACAAATTGGAGGAATGAAAATAATTTGAAGTCAATGTCTTCTATTGTTCATGAGATATCGAGAACCGAACATCAATTTTTAACAAAATTTGCGTACCTTTTATTTTTTGTAGATTTTATTTTTTTTTATGAAAAAAAAACGGACTGTTGGATTTTTATAAAAAATGTACTTAATATCGAAAACAATATTTTCTGTGAGATAAAATAAGTATGAAGCCAATATTTTTAATTTTTGAAAAGATATTTGAATCGAAAATCAATGTTTACCAACTTTTAGTAATGCTTTTTTTAGGTTTTTTATTTTTTGTAAAAAAAAAACTGTCAATTCGATTTTCCTCAAAATTGTATCGAGTGTTGAAAACAATATTTCTTATAAGATAAAATTAGGTGAAAGCTATAATCTCAAATTTTTTGAAAAGATATTTAAGTCGAAAATCAATTTTTACCAACTTTTGTAATTTTTTTTTGGCTTTTTAACATTTGTAAAAAAACTGTCAACTCGATTTTTTTTAAAATTGTACCAGATGTTAAAAACGTTATTTTTCGTTGCACAAATTTGTTTTGAAGATAAAATCATTTTTGATTAATAAAAAAAACCGAAAATTGGATTTTTTTCCAAAAATATATTAGTTTTGTTTCACGTCAAAATATATAATTTAAAACTTGATTCAAGTCTCTAGCGTTATGGGTTCGTGATATATTTTGGGTTGACCAAAATTTTCACCTTTTTTTCAAATTGCTATGGTAAAAAAAACCACAGATGCAATTTTTTTGACAGTCCTTTCTACATCTTTCTGCATTACTATCTGTACAACAACATTTATTTGAAGTCGATATCTCTACAGGTTCTTGAGCTATGGACGACGAAAAATACTTCGCGAACGTACGTACACACGCACGCACAGACATCTCTCTAAAAATATTTGATTTAGACTGTAGGGACCTTGAAACGTCGAGAAATGTCTAAATTTTCAATTCGACAAATCGGACCGATCACATAATAACTTCCTATGGGAAGTTAATAAAGTGCACGACTGATGGGTCGCCAATTCCTCTTTACATCTCTTTAAAAATAGTACTTATATTTTAAAAATAATTAAATATTTTTTTAAAAATCCAAAATAAAATGTTGACAAAATTTGTATGGGAGCGACTCTTATTTCAGTCTTAACTAATGAAAAAAAGAACGGTCAATCGACCAAATGGTATGGGCTGTAGGAACGAAGATAGACAGGCGGACGGAATCAGAGGAACCACTTTTTTTCGACTTCCCTACGATCGTAATGGCATGTAATGTCGAATTTTTTACGAACGCAATAAAAGACAGGAGAAGTGGGCGTTTAGCTCATTAAAACTAATACCTATTATTATGATTTTTTAGTACATATGGAATTTTGAACTGGCAACACTGCCTATCAAATCTTCAAAGATAAACAAATTTCTTTATTATAATACTTTCCAAAATTGTATATATAAATATTTGTATTGGTTAAGTATTGTTTTTATTTTACTGCATCTAATCATTTTTGAATTTAATTTGAAAGTTATAATCTCGTATTTGTATTTATTTAATGAAATTTCCTCATGATACTGATATTTATTTACTTTGTTAAATTGGTGTCTAATCTTATCGTTATTTAAATTTCTGTAAACAAAATTTTTCGCAGGTCTTGTCTTTGCGATTCACATACATAGTTATATGCACTTTTTTAGTATCTGCAGTGTTTTATTTTTGAGAGAAATCAAGAGTTTTGTTTATTTAAAAAAAAACTCAATATGTCTGATAATTTTCGTGTTGAACCAGTAGAAGGAACTGAATTAATTAGAATTTTCAAATGGACTAGTGAAAACTTGCCCCTTCCAATAAATTGTGATACCAGATTTTATACATTTTCTTCTTTATTAGAAAAATATCTGGAAGTAATTTTCGATTTTGAAATAAGAAGTGATGATATTTGGGTAATTACTCAACCAAAAAGTGGCACAACATGGATGCTGGAACTAGTCTGGCTTTTACAAAATGAATGCGATTTTAAGACGGCTTTGGAGATTGACCAGGAAGATCGGATACCATTTTTAGAGTAAGTTTTTGCATGATAATATTTCAAAAATAATTAAATTTTTAAATTCAAATGTTAAGTTATTTGATTTTTATTAAATTCAACCCGTTTAAATGAATTGTTTTGTATAATTTGTATAATTATAATAATTTGTATAATGTAGAACAAATTGTATCAAGATTGAGATTCTGATTTTAAAAATTTTGAACACATTAATCGAGGTCCCTAAAGAACTTAATTTCGATTCAATTCAGATTTAGTTTTTCATGTTAACGAAAATCGATTTTATGTGTGCCTTGGATTTTCAAAGTTCAACTTATTTATTTCTTCCAAGATTTTGTTCCGTTATATCTGAAGAAGCTCCAAATTCAATTGATAGAGCAACGAATATGCCATCACCACGAATTATAAAGTCACATCTTCCTATTCACTTGCTTCCTAAAAAATTATGGACAATAAAACCTAAAGTAAATATTGAAATCCTAATCCGTTCTAGTGAACGGTATGTAGATTTTTTTCTTTTTTTTTCCAGATAATTTATGTGACAAGGGATTGCAAAGATACAATTGTATCATATTACCACTTTCATTCTTTTTTGGGATCTTTTAAAGGCACCTTAGACGAATATGTAAAGTCAATGATGGAAAACAAAATACGTTCTTCTCCACTTGGAATAAATTCTCTTGAGTTCTGGCAACTTCGAAATATGACAAATGTTTTCTTTACGAGTTTTGAACGTATGAAAAAAGACTTACGATTGGTGATTTCAAGAGTTAGTGAATTTTTGCAAAAAGACGTAAATGAAGATCAAATGGTAAGGCTTCTTGACCATCTGTCATTTGGAAAAATGAAAGGTTTGTATTTAAATATATTTTTAAAGTTATATTATGAAAGTAAAGGTAATTGTTTTTTTATAGATAATTCTAGATGTAACCACATAAACGAGACGGGAAAAATTCAAAAATATTTTGGCCTTGAAACTTATCAAAATAGGTAAGACTTATTATTAGTAATAGTATTTTCTTCTTGTCAAAATTCAAGCAGTGAAATAAAGCCCGTCATTAATATTTTCATCGTGAAATAAATGTTTCATATACATAGTTCTAGATTTGTAAGAAAAGGCGAAATAAACTCATACAAAACTGAACTTAGTGAAGAAGTCAAAAAAGAATTGGAAAATTGGAATAACAAACAGATGGAAGCTTATGGCGTAACTGCTGATGAGATGTTATGGTCATAATCTGAGTTGTAGTTTAAGAGTTTTATTTTTCCTTTTAATTCAGGTTTATTATTGGGTAAATCTATGTATCAATAAGTGATGTGCTTGAAATTAAAATGTAAGTCTTAATTCACAAAATAATTTTTCAAAGTCAAACATTCCAGTTGATATGTTTTATTAAATTGAAGATCCAATGGACAACATATGTATTATGTACATATTACAAATGCAATTCATGTCAACAAATTGACCAAAATTCGTCAATATTAAAACAAAACCTTATCTTCATTTTAGGAAAATGTAACTTATAATTCATTCAAAAATATATATCATTATATTTGTTTAATTTGTCTGTTTACATTGCAAGTACATTTTTATAAACTAAATTTTATTCAATTTTTATTTTAATAATTAATAATTAAGAGCATTACATTATTATATTTAAATTAAAAAGAAAGATTAAAATGAAAATGTCAGAAACCAAATTGTGTTCATTTTTTTGGAAGAATAATGAAATTGAAATAAAGAGACTTTGTTGCCACATAGAAAACTTCCTATCGTTGCTTTAAAAAACACATAGAATGATTTAAATTTAAAAAAGAGGCTGGGATGCGACCCACACTGATAACTTCCCATCCCGCCTGTCGATCTGTCTCGCTTAAAAATGTGTAAGTTTTCGTGTTTTGTCAAAAAAAAGTTGTCAGTCGAATTATTCCTAAAAATTTTTAAATTAATAAAAATATTTTGCATATAGTGAAATAGTTTGATTTTAAAATCTATTTTTGTTAATGAGATTTTTAGGGTCTATGAAATAACTCCCACGAAATAGGTCCCACTTTTAAAAACGAAATAAGTCCCACCAAAAATTGCTTAAAAAAATGAAATAACTCCCACGAAATAAGTCCCACTTTTGAAAACGAAATAAGTCCCACCAAAATGAAATGATTTAAAAATTTACTTGAAATGAAATAACTCCCACTCAAAATGAAATAACTCCCCCTTGAATAATATATTTCTTAAATGAATTAAGTCCCACTTTCATAAACGAAATAAGTCCCACTAGTAACAACGTTTGGATTCGTGAATGGATTAAGTACAGATCAATTGTTCTTATTATTAAGATGGAAACCGGTTCGGAAGGACCATCAGATTAAAATGATCGACCTTTATAAATGGCTTGAAGATCCAGTGCATGGTAGACGGTATTATAGATTTAAAGTGGCATTGGGATTAGTTGTATTTTGTAATGGTGATATTAGAAAACATGGAACACGAATTCCAATTTCCTACTAAAAATATAATAAAACATTTACTTACGTAATTACGTCAACAATTTTTTTTAATATTGTTTTTCCAGTAGTTAGGTTCGGTACCTATTTGTACGCATTTCTTTAAAGTTTTTTTATTATAGTAAGTATAAAGTAATTTATAACAAAAAAAGGAGAGCCATGAGAGATAAGGACAAAAAATTATGGTTGTCCCTTTTACGAAATGTCCAATATATAACTTTTTGCATAAGAAAAAAATGAGAAATAAAGCCATAATGGCCTTTTATTCAAAAAAGCTGTTGATATTGGCGCCTGCCTGGCGACTTTACATACCCTAAGCGGAGCAACGGAGTTGCGTGAGCGGGTGTGAACCCCGAAAAGTGGAGTTTAAATCCTGAGATCCCGCGAAGCGGTCCACCCACAAGTGCTTTTATTGAAAGAAGTTGTTGATATAGGCGCCTGCCTGGCGACTTTACACACCCTATATATAATTGTTTCTAAAAAAAATATAAAGAAGCTTGCTGTTATTCCTCTTCCCTGCAATTATTTCGTATGTCACACTCATGTTCACTATTGAAATTCACAAACTTAACTAATCAATATAATGATAAGGTCTTGTAAACTAGCGCACTTAACAACAAATTTGAAACAATACCATTCATTTCGTAAAGAGCAAGAAATAACGGAACTTTTCGAAAGCCAGCAAGAAATAACGGAACTTTTCTAAAGCAAATTCTGCAATAATTTTTTTTAAAAAGCAACAAAAAGAACATTATGAAATTCAATGAGAAACAACGTGAAGAGCAACAAATAACAGCAAAAATTATTAAGCATTCACTTAAAATGCAAAATTATGAAAATGAAATAAGTCCCACTTAAAACGAAATAAATCCCAACAAAATATAAATTTAGGGGTATGAAATAACTCCCACTTTACAAAACGAATTTATTCCCACTCAAAACGAAATAAGTCCCACTTAAAATAAAAACGCGTAACGAAATAAGTCCCACCAATGGATGAAATAAGTCCCACTTTTAAAAACGAAATAACTCCCACTTTCAAAATAGCAATTTTTGGTGGGACTTATTTCGTTTTTAAAAGTGGGACTTATTTCGTGGGAGTTATTTCATAGACCCGATTTTTAGTCGAAAACTAATACCGATTCTTATAACATTTCTTAAAAGCTTTTATTTCTTATATAAACAAATACAAATTGGATGAATCAAATTAATTTAAAGTCAATATTTTTAATTTTTGAAAACATATTTCAGTCGAAAATAAATTTGTACCAAGTTTTATTATTGTTTTGTCTAGGTTTTTATTTTTTGTAAAAAAAATGTCAATTTGATCTTTCTCAAAATTTTATCAAAAATATTGAAAACAATATTTTTTATAAAATAAAATAAGTTTGAAGCCAATATATCAAAATTTTGAAAAGATATTTGAGTCGAAAACAATTTTTACCAACTTTTATTAATTTTTTTTAGGTTTTTATTTTTTGTTAAAAAACTGTCAATTCGATTTTTCTCAAAATATTGACGAATGTTGAAACTAATATTTCTTATAAGACAAAATCAGTTTGAAGAGATAATCTCAAAGTTTTGAAAAGGTATTTGAGTCAAAAATAAATTTTTACCAACTTTTAGTAATGTTTTTTTTAGGTTTTTATTTTTATAAAAAAAAAACTGTCAGTTCGATTTTTCCAGATGTCAAAAACATTATTCTTCTTTGCATAAAATTATTTTGGAGATGAAATCATTGTTGTTCATAAAATATTCGAGGTGACAATTTATTATTTTAATTTTTTTTTTTTTTTGATTTATACAAAAAGCGTTATTTGAATTTTTTTAAATTATTAACTTCCCATAGGAAGTTATTGTAATGGGTCCGATTTGTCAAATTGCAAATTTTGACATTTCTCGACGTTTCAAGGTCCCTAGAGTCGAAATAAAATATTTTTAAAAAGATGTCTTTACGTCCGTACGTTCGCGACGTTTTTTTCGTCGTCCATAGCTCAAGAATCAGAAGAGATATCGACTTCAAATAAATTTTGTTATACAGATAATAATGCAGAAAGATGCAGAAAGGACTGTCAAGAAAATTGTGTGGGTGGTTTTTTTACCATAGCAGTTTAAAAAAAGGTGAAAATGTTGGTTAACCCCAAATATATTGTATTAAATATTGTAACGTGATACCAAACAAGTATACTTTTGGAAAAAAATCCAATTAACGGTTTTTTTTATAAATCAAAAAAACTGAAAAAAGAAATGTGTCACCTTGAAAATTTTACGACTAAAATATGATTTCATCTCCAGAACAATTTTGTGCAACGAAGAATAATGTTTTTGACATCTGATAAAATTTTGAAAAAAATCTAATTGACAGTTTTTTTATAAAAAATAAAAACCTAAAAAAAACATTACTCAAATTTGGTAAAAACTGAATTTCGACTCAAATATCTTTTCTAAAACTTGAGACTAAGGCTTCAAACTTATTTTATCTTATAAGAAATATTGTTTTCAACATTCGATAAAATTTTGAGAAAAATCGAATCGACAGTTTTTTTTTTACATAAAATAAAAACCTATACAAAAATAATACTAAAACTTGGTACAAATTTATTTTCGACTCAAATAGCTTTCTAAATGTTAAAAATATTCACTTCAAATTTATTTTATCTCACAGAAAATATTGTTTTCGATATTCAATAATTTTTTTATAAGTTCGTTTTTTCATAAAAAAAAATATAAAATCTACAAAAAATAGTACGCAAATTTGGTAAAAATTGATGTTCGGTTCTCGATATCTCTCAAATTAAATGCATTCATCCAATTTGTATTTGTTTTTATAAGAAATGAAAACTTTTAAAAAATGCTACTAAAATTTGTTAAAACTGGTTTTCGACTAAAAATTTCGTTAACAAAAATAGATTTTGAAATCAAACTATTTTATCATTTATGCAAAATATTTTTGGTAATTTTTAATTTCTTTAGAATAATTCAACTAACAACTTTTTTTTACAAAACTCGATAGCCTACAATCCTTTTAAGCAAGGCAAATTGTATTTTTTTTTGTGTCAAGTTGTATAATTGAAGAACTTCGGAAATCAATCAGTGCATTTAAGTTTAAAATTTATAATTTATGAAAAAAACCTTACCAATGGTCATTCCGGTAAAGTTCACTAAATCAACCCTAAATAAAGAATTTAACTTCTGAAGGCAATTTCTAACAAACGTTCTATTATGGATAACAAGTATCTGTACTCTAACGAACATGTTGTTATGTAGGTTATGTATGTAGGTAACGAATTCAAAGCTTGATTGCTCAAAGGAAAATTCAAAGTGTGAAAACTGAGGTGTGTGTTTTTTAACTTTTAATTATTGCAAAAAGAGAACTCAAAATGCTTTGTTCGTATTTTGAAGTGTTATATTGTTCATGTGGATCTGTTAGTTAATTTAAGTAATTTATAGACAAATGCTTTGAAGTCATACATTTTTATTTCATTTTTAAACAAGCAAAAGTATTATGAAAATATCTTCTAAAAATAATTAAAATAAGAAACTTTAAAAAGACACTGAATATTGATTGTTATGAATAAAGAACTTCATTGGGATTGATTCCGTTGAATTTTGTCGATTTTTCAGTCCAATCTTCCAAAGTTTGTATTAAATCGTTGTTAAGGTCTTCTTTATAAGATCCAACTTTACCTTTCCGAATAAAAACTCTGTCAATGGAAACAATATTACAGTTTTTTTTTTGTTAAATGGACTTTTTCGGTTTAGAACAAATATTTTAATACCTCATAGGTTTTTTTTCTACTCCACAAGAATTTTGCGTTTTTTCAACCCATTTTGTATTATTGCATGCTTGATTGTCTAAAAGGTATTATTAAATGTTTTAATGTTTATATTTGCATTAATAAATTAAACTCACTTTTCATTTTATCAAATGTCAAATGTTCAACAAGTCCTTCTAATTCTTCATTGCTAAGATTCTTTTCTAGAAATTTGCTAACTTTTAGGACTTCACTTTTTAAATCTTTTTTCATTCGTTCGAAACTCGTGAAATTGACATAAGATTCGTTGCGAATTTTCCAAAATTCTGCAACATGAGCCCAAAATGGACTATAAATTGTTCTATGCTTAATAGCTTCATTAACAAAATCTTCCACATTGCATGAATTTATTCCGAGGTTATTGACAAAATAATGATACGAAACGATGGCATCTTTGGGATCTCTTGTGACATAAATAATCTTTAACAAAAATTGATTAATTTATTATTATTATTAATTGTTTTGACAAAATATTATACCTTAGGCCTTACTGACCAAAGACCTTTGGGTAACATGTGCATTGGTAAATGTGTCTTTAATACTCGGGGCGACTTCATTTTGTTCGCTTCTTCTATTGAATTAGATGAAGCATCTAGGGCAATACATCTTTTAAGAAAAATATGATTATTAAAACAAATTTATTTGGTAATTGTGGTGTTTTATTTCTATTGTTCACTTACTCCAAATATCGACAACGATCCCTTTGATCGACTTTTTTAGCCGTTTCATAGTCTAAATCATTCACCAATAGCCAGGCCATCTCCAACATCCATGTTGTACCACTTTTCGGCGTAGTTACAACCCAAACATCATCTTTTCGTACTTCGAAGTTTTGAATCTGTTCTAAATATTCTTCACCTTCAGTAAAAAGGACCCCGAATCTGTTTTCAACATCTATATCGATGGGTAAATAATCTTTGGTGTTTGTGAAAACTTTTATAAATCCTTTCTGAGTTGCATTGACATCTTTTGATGTTTCAATATGTTCAATTCGAAATGTTCCCATATTTGTGTCTTGTCTTAACGGCGAGCTATGGCGTTCTCGAAAAACCAAAGAAAGAACTTGAATTTAAAATCTTTACACCACGAACTGATCTTGAATAATTATCTTTCTCATTTAAGCAACGGCAAAAAGTGATACAAATGTGTATATAAAACTCTTTTTATTGATTATAGCGTTTCTTTTATTATCTTCTAAGGAAGTTAATCACAGAATGTCAATATTTTTTGTTGATTTTTTTAAACATGTTTGTTCCTTAAAACCAAATGTGTATAACACATGTTTCATATATTATTCGTATGAATATAGGAACAAGTGATAAGAATTTTATATTTTATTGAATAAGTATTGATTCTAGATAAGAATAATAATTTAAGGTCTTGAACCAAAATAACTTTTTGTCATCATTGATATCACAAGACATTAAAATTATTATTAATAACCCCCCAAACAAAGAAATTGATTTTTTATCTACGAAATTATAATTTAATAATTGAAAAAAGAGGCTGGGTTGTGACCCACACTGATAACTTCCCATCCCGTCTGTCGATTTGTCTTGCTTAAAAGGTTCGTTGGTTTTCGTGTTTTGTTAGAAAAGTTGTCAGTTGAATTATTCTTAAAAATTTAAAAATTACCAACAATATTTTGCATATAATAAAATAGTTTGATTTCGAAATCTATTTTAGTAAACGAGATTTTTTGTCAAAAATCAATTTTTACTAATTTTAGTAGCATTCCTTAAAAGTTCTTAATTATAAACAAATACAAATTAGACAAAGGAAATTAATTTGAAGTCAATGTCTTCTATTGTTCACGAAATATAGAGAACCGAACATACATTTTTACCAAATTTTCGAATACTATTTTTTGTAGATTTTATTTTTGTATGAAAAAACCGACTGTTGGATTAAATAAAAAAATTACTGAATGTCAAATACAATATTTTCTGTGAGAAAAAATTAGTTTGAAGCCAATATTTTTAATTTTTTAAAAGATATTTGAGTGGAAAGTAACTGTTTACCAGGTTTTAGTATTGTTTTTTTTTTTGTAAGAAAACTGTCAATTCAATTTTTCTCAAAATTTTAAAGAATGTTGAAAACAATATTTCTTATAAGATATCATCAGTTTCAAGCCATAATCTCAAAATTTGAAAAGATATTGGAGTCGAAAATCAATTCTTACGAACTTTTAGTAATTTTTTTTTATCTCCTTTATTTTTTGTAAAAAAAAAAATTGTCCATTTTATTTTTCTCAAAATTTTACCGAATGTTGAAAACAATATTTCTTATAAGTTTAAATTAGTTTGAAGTTATAATCTCAAATTTTTGAAAAGATATTTGGGTCGAAAATCAATTTTTACCAACTATTATTATTTTTTTGTAGCTTTTTTATTTTTTGTAAAAAAAATGTCAATTCGATTTTTCTCAAAAATTTCATCAAATGTTGAAAACTAGGTATATTGTTTTATAAAATAAAATTAACTTGTAGCCAATATCATACATTTTTGAAAAGATATTTGAACCGAAAATCAATTTTTACGAACTTTTAGTAATTTTTTTTAGATTTTTATTTTTTGTACAAAACCTGTCAATTTGATTTTTCTCAAAATTGTACAGAATGTTGACAACAATATTTCTTATACGATTAATTTGTTTGGAAGCCACAATCTCAAATTTTTGAAAAGATATTTGAGTCCACAATCAATTTTTACAAACTTTTAGTAATGTGTTTTTTTTTAGATTTTTCTCAAAATTTTACTGAATATCGAAAACAATATTTTTTATAAGATAAAGTTAGTTTGAAGCCAATATTTCAAATGTTTGAAAAGATATTTGAGTCGAAAGTCAATTTCTTACCAGCTTTTATTAATTTTTTTGTCTTTTTTATTTTTCGTAAAAAAACTTTTTTTCTCGTTGCATAAAATTATTTTGGAGAAAAAATCTTTTTTTCTTCGTAAAATATTCGAGGTGACAAATATTTTTTTTTTTCAGTTTTTTTGATTTATAAAAAAAAAACGTTAGTTGGATTTTTTTCCAAAAATATACCTGTTTGGTATAACGTTGCAATATATAATATAAAATTTAATTCCAGTCGCTATAGTTATTGGTTCGTGAGATATTTTGGGTCAACCAAAATTTACACCTTTCTTATAAATTGCTATGGTAAAAAAACCACCAACTCAATTTTTTGGAGAGTCCTTTCTGCAGCTTTCTGCATTATTATCTGTACAACAAAATTTATTTGAAGTCGATATCTCTCCTGGTTCTTGAGCTATGGACGACGGGAAAAATGTCGCGAACGTACGGACGTACAGACGTACCGACGACGCGACGACGCACGTATACGAACAAAGATTCTCAGCATGTGATTCTTTTGAACAGTTCGGGCGGTATTTCGGATAAAACTTGAGCAATATTGATTTGTATAGAAAACTCCTCACGTCATTACAAATTTTCCATGTCATGATCGAGAAAGAAGGTTACAACACATTCAAATCTGATCATCAGCCAATTTTGTCGACTGAGCGGGAATTACGGGGATGCACAGACCTGCGACTTTAATAACGCTTCCACTGTCTTCAAATTTCTTCACAATTTTACCGATTGCTTGCATAGTCGGTCGGTTATGACGACCATTGTCTTCGTATTATGTCCTAAAAGTAGCTTCGTTTGACTCAACTGTTTTGTAGTACGTTTTAATAATAATTTGATAATTCTACTAAAACTATGGCACGTCAAATTTTAATTAAATTTGACAAGTTAGTGTCAAATGCCTGCAGAACCAACTTGAAACCACGAAATGAATGAGTATATATTTATAGAAAATTACGTTACTATTTAGGAAATCGATGTTAATTAATTGGCAAGATGAAGATACTAAGACCCATTAGCTGACACAAAACATAAATCTTATACAAATAACTAAGTTCAAGATAAGTTCTATGTGATACTTAAATTTATTTTAATTGCAAGAACTAATTTTCAATTCTAAGTAACTTCAAGTCAGTTATTTGAAATGTCAAAATATCATGTTTAAAAGTTTATTTTAGTATTTTAACGTGTTTTACGTTTCAAATATATCGGTTATGAACCCAAAAACTGTCATGGGTTGGATTTGATGGTACGAAAGAGGTTATTGCACAGAACGAAAAAGTTGTTAAACAAAAAGTTGTTAAACAAACCGAAAGAGGTTATTGCATAGAACGAAAAAGTTGTTAAACAAAATAAACATTTAAACAATAGAGTATAGATGCTTACTTATTTCTATGTTATATTTATTTTATAGTGGAATGAAAATTCAATCTACGCCTGGAGTTCATATACACACCATCAATGCTTAAAAAAAAATTCAAGGTCAGAAACTTAAAGACACATATTGAAGAAAATGTAATATGATCTCAAAAAGAATTTGTTGACTCCCGGTGACCAGGAAATTCATAATGATGGACTTCTACGAGAAGGCCCGTCACTTCAACATTGCAAAGCACCAACATTTCAGAACAATATTCTGAATTGGCAAAAATCAAAATATAATTCGCCAAAATTCCATATCATACTCTTTTTCAGAATATAAAATAATAAAAAAATATTAACATACATAGCTACGTACATATGTACATACTTATTTTTTAAACAAACTCTAATTTTAATCTAAGAGGAAAAATACTGTGTTTACCTTTGCATTTGGCTGTGTCTCCAAAGTGTTTCCTGAAGTTATTAAAAACATGACATCACATCATCATATCATTCTAAATCATTTTAAATCATAATTTCAACGAGGACTGAATTTTGATGTGAGTGCCGTCAATGTTTTGTTCTTGAAATGTCAGCTGAGGTTTCAGTTAATTTTAGTATTTTTTTTTGTATTTTTATTCAATTTGAAAGCTTACATAATCTTATATAATCGTTTGAAATTCTAGAAAAAACTCTTGTTTAAAGTTGTTAAAATCGTTTAAAGAATGAAATAAGTTTGTTTAATGTCAATTTTTAAATTACTAGAAAAAAAGTGACCAAAATTCAATCCAAATTCTTCCGCAAATCATTCATCAGATTTTGTAATCAGTATGAAAATATAATTGAATGCCTTCTGGGCGAAACCGGGTGGTTTGATGCCAAATTATATCTCAAACTTTATTAACTTCCCATAGGAAGTTATTGTAATGGGTCCGATTTTTCGAATAGAAAATGTTCACATTTCTTGACGTTTCAAGGTCCCTAGAGTCGAAATAAAAGATTTTTGGAAAGATGTTTATGCGTGCGTGTGTACGTCCGTACGTTCGCGACGTTTTTTTCGTCGTCCATAGCTCAAGAACCAGAAGAGATATCGACTTCAAATAA
The DNA here is from genome assembly GCA_951509635.1 of Eupeodes luniger. NCBI lineage: Eukaryota > Metazoa > Arthropoda > Insecta > Diptera > Syrphidae > Eupeodes > Eupeodes luniger. The sequence goes on from OX608073.1 coordinate 250,644,635, forward strand.
ATTTTGTTGTACAGGTAATAATGCAGAAAGATGCAGAAAGGGCTCTCAAGAAAATATCTCATGAACCAATAACGCTAGAAACGTGAATTAAATTTTATATTATATATTGTAACGTGATACCAAAAAAACATATTTTTGGAAAAAAAAATCCAATTAACGGTTGTTTTTTATAAATAAAAAAAAAACTGGAAAAAAAATTTGTCACTTCGAAAATTTTACGAATAAAAATTGTTTTATCTCCAAAATAATTTTGTGCAACGAAGAATAACGTTTTTGATATCAGGTAAAATTTTCAGAAAAATCGAATTGACAGTTTTTTTTATAAAAAATAAAAACCTAAAAAAAACATTACTTAAAGTTGGTGAAAAATTGAATTTCGACTCAAATATCTTTTCAAAAAACTAACATTATGGCTTCCAACTTATTTTGTCTTATAAAAAATATTGTTTTCAACATTCGGTAAAATTTTGAGCAAAAAATGTTTGAGCAAAAATTTTACAAAAAATAAAAACCTAAAAAAAATATTAATAAAAGTTGCTGAAAACAGTTTTTCGACACAATTATCTTTTCAAAAATTAAAAATATTAGCTTCAAACTAATTTTATCTTATAAGAAAAATTGTTTTTAACATTCAGTAATTTTTTTTATAAAAATCTAACAGTCAGTTTTTTCATAAAAAAATTAAAATCTACAAAAAATAGTACGCAAAATTGGTAAAAATTGATGTTCGGTTCTCGATATCTCGTGAATAATAGAAACCATTGACTTCAAATTAATTTGATTCATCCAATTTGTATTTGTTTATATTAGGAATAAAAACTTTTATGAAATGTTACTAAATTTGGTAAAAATTAGTTTTCGAATAAAAATCTTGTTAACCGAAATTGATTTTGAAATCAAACTCTTTTATCATATGCGTAATATTGCTGGTAATTTTTATTTTTTTTAAGAATAATTTAACTGATAACATTTTTAACAAAACATAGAAACCAACAAACCTTTTTAGCAAGACAAATCGACAGACGAGATGGGAAGTTATCAGTGTGGTTCGCATCCCAGCCTCTTTTTTTTGTATCAGATTCTAGATTAAATATCATACCTAACTATCTAAAAATAACAATTCGATACTTTTGAGCTTCAATCCTATCATTGGGTTATGAAAATAAGCCATCAACCAAATTGTAGCATGTTTCGTATTTGTTCGGGCTTGGTGGAAGTCTGACCAGTGTTGCTGCTGGAAACAGGCTTTAATAATAGTTTGACTATAATCTTCAGTGGAACTTTTCAGGTTGGCTACAAGATTTTTATTCTGTCCCGTAATACAAATATTTCTAAGATTAACACTATCGCACCGAAGATGGACGAATGATTTTTGAGTTATTTGTGGAAAGCTCAGTAGAACAAAAAAACGACTGCGAAGCCGCTGATTGACAGCACCACAAAACATTTATATGCCCATTATACAGGTGGCTGTAACGTGTCGGTAATAGTATGGAAGATAGCTACATATTTAATAATATCATTTCTACAAAGTTTAATTTTTTGTGTTAAAGATTTCACCTCATTTTACTCGTAGTAAGGCTAAAACTCTGGTCATAGGCCCGACAGTTCTTAAAATTCCCGTCTTGCATTGCGATACCCTCCATGAGGCCTCAAGTTTAAGGCTTGAAGTTGTAAAAATAAAGTGCCCATTCACCTGACTTCAGCAAGGCTCATCTTTTAATATATCGCTTCAAGCTTCAAGCCTTAAACTTAAAGCCTCATGGACCGTACCGGAGTGTAAGACGGGCATTTTCATAACTGTCAGCCTCATTATATCATGATCAAAGTTTTAGCCTTGCTAAAATGAGGTGAGTAAATCAGTCGCTAGCTCCCCGTCTATAAGGTTTAAGATCTATAAGGTCTAATTAACCTTTAGTAATACATTTTAATGATGTTGTCTTTTTGAATAGCAATTTAAATCGAAGGCAGGCTCGTATTGAGCCCTTATTAAACCAAATTTTAAAGTGTTTTTCTGTAGATTGGGATAATGAAGAATTATATGAGTTACAAATATCAAAACATAAGTCAACTACAGTCTTTCTTTTGGTGCATAAACACTAAAATTATTTATTTTAAAATGTGAAGTAAAAATAACAATCAAAAAACTTCTCTCACGATTTTTAACTTTTTCGTACAAAAAGAAAAAACTTCTCAAATTTCAAGGAAATGAAATACTGATGCAGATTGTTCAAATAAATTCCCCGCTCCCATTATTTCGCTTTCGTGCTAGTTTTTCCATAGAAATTCAAACAAAATCCTGCCATAATGAAATGTAACTCAGGAATAGTTATGCACAAAGCACAATCCTATACTTAGTTATAAAAATTCAAACTTTCCTCAAGTACCTTCATTGAAATGTTCTTCAATTTCTCAAACTGGTGATGCACTTTGACTTTCGTCTTTATTTTTTATAGTTTTTGTTGTTGTTGGTGAGGTTAAGTAGGTAATCGATAGAAATATAAAAAGAAAAATAATATTGTACAAGCTTTTCAAAAATAAAAAAAAATAAGGGTACTTGTTCCCAATTCAAAGAGAGTTTTATTTGACTATACTTAAAACCCCAACTTGCATATTAAACACTTCATGACCAATGCCAAAGTTGTTTCTTTTTTTTTTTGACAAATAGAAGAAAAAAGGACGAAGTCAGAGATAATAATCTTTGCCAAATTGGGGTAATATTGTGAGAAAATTTATTTTTATTGGCGCTTGTTTGTTGGATCTTGGATCTCATTAGAGAGGTTTTTTTTTTTAATCCCAAAGTGACCCACAGCCATGGATTTTCGTTAACCCGGTCAGGGTCAAATTTATTCACAGAAATGAACAAAACAATACCAATCCGAAAAAATAAGTTAATATAAATAAAAATGAATGTACTATCATTTCATTAAGAAAGCGATCCCGATCCAAAATCCCCTCAACCCAAAGAGGAAGAATATACTCGTAAGTATAAGAGACAAATAGAAAAATGTAAGGAAGGGCTTTAAAGAAATCCCGCAGGAATTGTCTGCAATAAATTCGAAACGCTAATTTGATCACGTTTTTTCATAAGTCTTACCCACCATGCCAGGCGGCATGTCCAAAGGAATCCAGGCTCCAGCCAGAACAAAAAGACTCTATTTTAGATACAATTTGTGTTTAAATGTTTTAAATGAGAAATTATTGGAATTGTTAGGAGGAAGGGAAAGCAGGATAAGGTTGATGCGAGTAGCAATACTGCTGATGCTGACAAAGGATTCAATTGGCTCAATATCGAAGCGATGGGAGGTCTTGTTTTAATGGGTTTGTGTATGGAAATCTACATTTGTGTATTATGGTTTGGTGCTCCTGAACCCGAGTGCAAATGCAGAAATAAGGAGGACTATTACGACGACGACGATGACGAAGCAGACAACGGACAAAACGTGCCAAAGTAATCATAGACTCGTATATTTTAAATTCTAGACCTTTGGTTCATGGGCAGGACAGAGGCAGGTCTATAGGCATCAGAGAGCAAGAAAAAAAACATAAAATATTGCTCCAAAAGTAGACATCAGATGCACACATAACATAGATTCAATGTAGGACATCGTTAGCCATATCCATAGTCATTATTGTAATTTAACTATGGGAAAGGAAGAATTCATTGCTCTGTTCCTGATGATGCTGGGTTTTGAGATTTGTCATCAGTTTCAGTTGGTTAAGAGAAGTCAAGCATGTTGGGATTTATTGTTGGAAGACTCCTTATAAGTATATAAGGACATAAATAGAGAGGCTTTGCAAGTTTGATATATAGGAGGACTGGTTTCGAATGCGGATTATTCTATGTGAGTCCTTAAGTTGAGAATATTTGGAATGGCTCTGGTATAAGCTCATGGAATATATAAGGAGATTAAAAGTAATTCACATTCTTCTGGGAACTGTTGTGTGTGTTTTGTTTTATGTTTTTTTTTATATTCGATTTGGAGAATTCAAAAGTAGAACAATGCATTGATTTTAAAATTAAGTGAATTGAAAGCAGAACTTTTATAAATGTTATTATAGGGTACCAAGACAATATTTCAAGCAAATTAAGGTTTTTCTTTGCACACTTCTTTCTTCGGATTACAATGAGTGTAGGCACAGGGTTTACAAAATGCTCTTCTCACTTATTCCGAAATATACTAATTCTTTATCTGAAATTGAATTAAATGATGTTCCACTTGTTAAACTTATTTTTGTTTCCAGTGTTAAGAATTAAAACTTCTTAAGTAAAAAATTTGGATAACAATAATAACAATTTCGACTTAAATTAGATTGAATATTGTACATGAACACATGGTACAGAATTGATTTAAAAAAAAATATTCAACAAATATTTGTCAGGTTCGGAATAATTTAATAGCACGCAGAATAAGGTTTTAGAAATGCAGTAATTTTTTAGACAAATCTGAAAAACCTAAAAAAGTTCTACTAAGAAATAATAAAAATTGATTTTACTCGTATATTCAAATATCTTTAGAACAAAATTAGAAATATGATACATTTAAAAAAAAAAAAAACAATAGGCAGTTTTTTACACAAAGCTCAAATTATTTAATTTATTAGCCTTTAAATCGAAGAATATGTATTTCAAAGATCCGGAAATCTTATTTTTGGTCTGACAATTCCAAATAAGATGTAACTTTAGTATCTTAATCAAGAAATAAGTTTAAATGAATATTGTTTACAATAAACTAACTTACTTACTTCCTTAAATAATCGTTAATAAATATTGTTTGAGGTTTCACCAGTTTCTATAGAGTAGTCAATATGTTGGATTTCTTGACGATGTTCTAAAATAAAATGAAAACTCGATTTAGTAATTGTCGGCTTATCTATGGAATTTAATTTAAAAAATATTTAAAACTCGAGCATTTCTTTACATTTAATCATATCTGTACAACTTGGTTTAAAATCTTTTTTGAGTTCTAGGAATTTTAGATCTCGGTTGAATGGAACTAAGTACTGACGTGGTTTTTCCTATTTTTGTAGCACCCCGTAGATAGTTCTGACTGAACATTCTGACATTTTACAAAACAAAATTTTAAAAAATCTGTCAGTTTTCGTTTTTTTTTTATATTTTTACTTTTTTCGAAACAAATTATGTGTTTTATTGGATTTCGTTGAAGATTTGTGTTATTCAAAATCATTCTTTTTTGATCAATGTACACATGTTTATGATTAAAGATCAAAAGAAATAAGTTTCGAGCTCTCCTATCTGTAAAATATCATACTTATCAGTACGAGGTGTGTTCAAAAAGTACCCGGAATTTTTAAATTTCGAGGGTCTGGAGAGTCCGAAGGTCAAAATTTGTTTTTATTGTGTTGGTATACATGCTCCTAAAGTATGATGCAATTTTCAACTATATTCACTGTTTACTTTGTCTGTGGTAGTTGCTAAGGTTCGACGTGTTTTTATGAGCTCAGCGATTTTTGCTGAAACTGCTGAATTTTGACCAAAAAAACAATCGCATGAATATCGTTCAAGAACTGTTAAATGACGTCAACGAAAGGGTCATTACTGGTTATGAAACATGGGTGTACGGTTATGATGTCGAAACCAAAGCACAATCGTCCACCTAGAAGCATCCAACGTCAAGAGCGAAAAAAGCATGTCAAGTTCGATCAAATGTGAAGGTTTTGCTTACTGTTTTCTTCGATTATAATGTCATAGTGCATCAAGAGTTCTTACCACAAGGTCGTACGGTTAATAAGGAGTATTACCTTTAAGTTATGCGACGACGTTTGCGTGAAGCAATCCGAAAAAAACGCTCAGATTTATGGAAAAACAATTCATGGCTTTTGCACCACGATATGGCACCTGCTCACTCGTCGTTGCTTATTCGTAATTTTTTGGCCAAAAACAATACCGTAGTCATGCCCCAACCTCCATATTCACCAGATATGGCTCCGTGTGACTTTTTCCTGTTTCCAAAGTTGAAGAGACCCATAAAAGGACGGCGTTTTTCCTCGATTGAAGAAATAAAGGCTGAATCGCTGAGAATGCTCAAGGACAAATCAAAAAGTGAATATCAAGAGTACTTCGAAGATTGGAAAAAACGCTGGCATAAGTGTGTTATATCTGAGGGGGGCTACTTTGAAGGGGACCACATTGATGTAAACGAATATATAAATATTTTTTTGAAAAAACGAAAATTCCGGGTACTTTTTGAACACACCTCGTATATAATTGAAATTATACTTAATTACTTAAGGTGGTACTACAGTCCTGTGTGAACTAGGGCCTCACCCAAAAAAATTCTCTATATAGCTCAGTCCCTACCTAGATGTCTACAGTTTCGCGCTTCAAGTTGAGTGAGGTCACTTTCCACTTGTGCGTGCCCCCTGATCCGTGGTCTTTCTCTACTGCGCTGTCATGTGGGTGTGGATTCGGAAACTTTCCGGCCGGAGCATTGGTTTCTATGCGCTCTACGTGACCCAGCCATCTTAGTCGTTGGACTTTTACCCTTCTGGCTAAGTCTACATCGCTGTACAGCCCGTACAGCTCGTCGTTCCATCTTCTTCTCCACTCCCCCTCTATGCATACGGGACCGTAGATCACACGAAAAACTTTTCTCTCGAAAAGACCCAAGGTGCTTCCATCCGTTTTTGTCATAGTCCATATGCTTCAACAATCCCTTCATTGTTGGCTTTCGTCGTCTATGTAGAATGGATCATCCTACCTGACAGCGGATTTAAAATATACGTAAAACTTAAATAAAGCGCACGAAGAGTTAATAGTTTAATGAGGTTAAATGCATGTGTACCTTTACGCTTTATGAAACTGTCAGCGTCCACGACATTTTCAAATATTCATCTCCTATTTATAACTTTTCGGCAAACCTTTATGTATGTATATATGTATGTATTTAAAAACAATATTTTATTATTTCACATAGAAATCCTTGTAATCTGAAATTAATTCCAAAACCGAATTAATCTAAAAATTAGGCCTTTCGAAGAAGTAAAAACATTCCAAAATCGAGTTCTAATATCCTAGACCCCCGAATTTGAAGGTCTAATAAATCGAAGTTCTATCTCAAATTGAGATCTAATTCAAAGTTCTTTCGCTTCAGCACTTGGTGAAGAAATGAGTTAAAATTAAATCGAGCTCTAATTTTTCAATAAACCGAATTCAAGAGACAAGAAATTTGTCATAAGTATGTGGAACTGAATTCCAAAAACGAATTGCAGAGACGTAAAATGATCGTCCGGCTATGCTGTGTCAAAAACGCTGTAAAATTAGTTTTAATCCTCTTTTGTGAATTGACAAATTTAAGAACTTCATAGTTAGATAACTATAGGACACCTATTGTGGATGATACCATGGAGTCTTAAATCAGGTAATCATCCAGATTTATTCCAAAGAGAATGTGTCTTAAATGTGATACACTGACGTATCTCAGAATACAGTATATAAAACGAATACAATCATTAAGAGCAACATTAAGTTTATCTGTACCATTATTCTTCTAAGAGCAGTGCGTGGAACGGTCGTCACCTACTTACTTACTTAAGGTGGTGCTTCAGTCCTGTGTGAAGTAGCGCCTCACCCAACAAACTTTTCCATCTAGCTCGGTCCCTAGCTACGAGTAGATGTCACCAGTTGTTGTGAATGGTCCAGTCAACAGTTGGAAATTCCAATTAATAGGCCCATTTAATAGTATAATTGCTTTGTTTATTTTTACGAACTGTCACTTTTTTGACATGTTTGGATGCTCGTTTTTTAATAAAAAGCAATTAGCAACTTACTAGTTAGCAAAACGAAAAGAAAGGTTTAGAATATTGGACTCCCTTAATAAATTGTTAAAGATTTGAGTGTTTATTGTTAAACCCTTAACAATAGGTTGTTCAAAATTTTGGCCCATTGTGTTAGAGAGATTTTTCAAAGTACTTGTGTACGTCTTGCTTTACGTTTTTTCAAGAACACACAGAGACATAATGTACGTATGTTTAGTCAAATCGAGTTCTTTATAACATTTGATTGAGAGTATTACCAGTTATGTAATGGTTAGTACGTAGGACTGTCATGTCATGTCAGAAGTCTTGGGTTCAATCTTCAATCCCTGCCTGTGCCATCTTAAAATTTTTAAACAGGTACTGCCTCTTGCGAGGAATTGACAAATCCTCTAAGAGTAATTCTTGTCATGAAAATTGCTTTCTCAAATTTGCTTTTCGGATTCGGAATAAGGCTGTAGGTCTCCCTCTTCCCTAATAAGACTCGCACATAGCAATGGTTGAGAGTTGTAAGTCACTAAGCCCTAATTCTCAACGGACTGTAGCTCTTAACCTAATTTATTTTAATTTAAATTGCAATCACTTGGTAAATACGTTCGGAGAAAATTAGATCTTAGAAGTTTGGATTTCTCAAAAAACACCTTATGAAGGGAATCTAAAATTTGTTTCGACTATTCTACTGCAAAAATTCATACTCTTTGCTCGCGAATGAAACTGATCTGAGACTACGAAGAACATTTTTTTCCAGAAAATTATTAATCTTGAAAAAAAGATGCAAAGAAATAGCAGCTATTACAAGGTTGAAGGTTACTGAGTTCAAAATATTAATCGTTCAATTTAAATTAAATTATTCAAGACTGATAAGTAGATGTATGTAAATACATGTATGTATATTTACACTTATTGATTTGTTTGCTGTTTTAAAAATTAGCTGTTCAGATGAGTAATGAAAAAGAAGAAGTATTTTGTATAAAATCTTCTATATTTGTTTTATTGCCCACTTCAAAACCAAACATATTGAACCCCTTTATGACACTCTCCTAATAATAGAAACTCTTGTCTATTAATTAATGTTATTTAACTCCTTCGCTATAAACACAATCATCCTACATAAATTATTATTATTCCACACAATTTTCAACCTTGTCCTTTATATGTCCTCGGTCCTTGTACAAAACTTTTACCAAGAAAAATGAAGAGGGAATTAAAAAAAAAAGAAGAAATTAAGGACCATTATTGAATTGAAGAAGGGCGATGAAGAAGTGAAGTGGATGCCGAAGAAGAAGGCAATGCCAAATGAGAAAATAGAAAAAAGAAGAATAGAAGAATTCAAAGAAACTCCTTAGTCCTTAAAGAGTCGAAGGATACGGACACACACACATTCCTTGTGCTCTCTTATTCTCATTCTTATTGCCTCACAGCAAAAGCAAAGCCATAAATAATTGATGAAAGACTTAAGAGGGTGGCTAAGTTGAAGTTGGGAGTAAAATTGGAGGTTGGCCTAATTCACATTTCTTCCACTGTCAACGCGCGTTCTTCTGGTTAAAAGGATCTCAAGAACTCTGTTCGATATTGACGTGTTAAAAGGAAGAGATTCCTTCGGAGGCATTCTTCTGGATGTTGTTGGTGAGTTGAGTGGAAGTAGCCAAGTATAGTTGTGCCTCATGATAATGATGATGGCAATGCCCATTGCCCATTCCCATACCGATGATGGTGTTTCTGGTCAAATGTGAAATCCGAAATGCGGAGGAAACGTTCGAATTTGTTAGTTTGGTTTGGCACTTAAGGACCAGAGACAAATATCACAAAACCCTTACTACAATCTTTGATAGAATCCGCATTTCTTATTATTTCTTTTTTATTTATGTTCACTTCACTTGAGTTCTTTTAAGTTCATTTTCATTTAACTTTGCACTTCGGATTGGTGAAGACTCGGGCTCGGGTTTTTGTTCACACTTTCCAGATGGCTTAAGAAAAAAGTTGATGTGGAATTGTATATTTGTATGAAGGTGGTGATGAGGACCAAGGAGGGGGAGTGCAGAAAAAAAAAGACTATAAGAACTTAGAAAAATTCCAATATTCCTGTAATAGACAAGTTGATTGGATAGCAAATCTTGTGGAAAAATAAATTGCGGAAGCGTGTTTTTCCTTCAACTCAATGAGGATGGCCTCTCCTACTTCCACACTATTTTCCACTTCCACCGTTTCCTCTGTTCTCGGTTGATTTTTGTAAGTTTTGTGAGTAGCAATAGAAAAAAGCAGGATCTACTTTAAATCACATTCGTCAATGGACTGGATGTGGATGTTGATGTTGATGCTGGTTGTCTGGTGAGGTTTCCTTTTGTCACTCTCAAGAGGTTTTTTTCCTTATTCTTGAGATTCAGCTTTCACTTGTTTTGTTCGATTTGGCTTGTTTTTTAAATGTTTTTGGTCTTCATTGTTCCTGTAAGTATATTTACATTGTTATACATATATATTTAGGTATTTAACTTTTTATTCTTTCAAAAGCTTTTTCTTTGATTGCTATTGCTCTTACATATATATATTTTCAAGTCTTTTTTTTCGTGCCTTCATTTTGTACCAATAACTACCCCCAAAATAGGGTTGGGGAGAAGTTTAATAGATTCCTTGGTTGAGGGAGTATAGAGAAGAGCACAATGATGAATGGCATTTGTTAATGGGAATTTTTGTGCAACCGACAGTATTTTCTGTTTTCTCTGGTGGAATTTTCCTTTTCCTGAACGATACGATATTAAAATTCTTCTGTTTTGTAAACGATATGGTATGTTGTGATGTTGATGATGATGATGATGATGGCAAAAGGAGTTTTCAAATAATAATTATAATTGTATAACCAATTTGGCAGAATAGCTTCTGGTGTGTTCAAATTAATTTCATCAATTAGAAGGGTGGCCAGGGAGCGAAATTAGAGTATTGACAATTGATTTGTCACAGCAAAATTATGAATGACATTCAGCTGTCAAAAGTTTTGCATTTCATTTGACTTTTTTTTCAGATTAGGAAGGGTTGGTGAATACCCTCATAATGATTGGACACAGTGCGAGCAATTAGGAAGCTAGGACAGGATTAGAAAGGAGAAGACAATGCACATTGGTTTTGAATGTCTCCATATTGTAATGAGTGGGAAATATTGAGCTTGGTAAAGCGTTCCACATTCGTTTAGTGCGGCTAAAGAAAGAATTCCCATACCTAACAGTACGTCCAAAGTTGTGTTCAAGGGTAAATTGATGAGCATTCCCAGAAGTACGGATATTACGGTTGAATTATTTGAGGTGAGGAATACAACTGACTATTTCACTATAGCATTGTTGGAGAAAATATCGATGAAATAATGATAGGCATGAAACTTTGCGGCGGCGGTGTTTAAGAGAAGCAAATGTCTCGGTAAGAGAACGATCTCCTATCATTTTAAGAACTCTCTTCAATTCTATACAAAATACTCAAATACTTTATTGGGGCACCAGCCCAAATATGAGAATTATACTCGAGTTTTCGACGAATAAAAGCTTTGTCAATTATAGCCAGATCAGAAGGGTTAAAAAACTTCTTGCATCGTGCGTCGGAGAAAACCTAAACACAGCAACATTTTTGACGATGTCAAATATGTGATCACTCCACAACAAGTGTTTTGTGATGCACATACCCAGAACTGAAAGCTGTTCAATCTTCTCGATGCAAGTACCACCCATGGATAGTGGAATTGGGGGTGTGTTACGCTTTAATGACAGGAAACAGCTTTGAGTTTTCGAAGAATTAAATACTACATGGTTTTTGAGTCCCCATTGGACAATGCAGTAAAGATCGTAGTTTAATAAGCTTATCATTCGATACATCCGAAGAAAGGGATAAGAATTTTAAAACGAATATGAAAAGCTGAGGGTACTGTTAATTTAGTGGTTTAAAAGTTTCAGATGAGAGATATTTTATAAAAAAATAATTAAGAGTATTGAAGACAAAACCGAGCCCTGTTCAATACTATTTGTATAGAACGGTCTAAAAGATAATTACTAACCCAACGAAGAAGAGAATCACCAATACCAAATGCACGCATTTTCGGTAAGGAGCTTGATGCCAAACTCTTTCAAATGACTTTCAAATATCAAATGCAATAATCTTACTTTCTCCAGAACGATGTTCGGTTTAATAAACCATCAAATCACCGGTGGACCTATTGCTTTCGTTCTTCGAGATATTTTTTAAGCTGGCGTTTCCATTACCTTGGAAAGAAGGGACTTAAGTGCAATTGGATGATAGTTAAAGGGTGAGGAGGCCTCGGAAAGAGAACTGTAGAATAGGTCTGATGGAAAAGCTTACGCAGTGGTTTTGCCAGCGTTGAAAAACACCTTTTCACAATAGTGGGGAAACTATCCGGGTCAGCGGATTTGTGTAAGTCAAGATCTTTAAGTACTCTAGCTACTGTGCGAGTGTGAAAGAAGATTTGGCCCATAGAATCATTTAGGCTTTCGAGTACAGGCGGAGGCATGACACTCATTGGCAACATCGCATTATAAGCAAACAACGATCTCACTGTGCGGAAAATGGGGTCAAACTGACTTCCATGTAGACAAAGGGAAAGCTATATGCTTGTCTATAGTCTGGAAGGAAGATGTGCTTACTTGCACCTCCCCGTGGTGACTCCTGGGGACAAGTTAGAGAAATCAGTGTAGTTCGATGATGATTGCTACTGTGCAATTGATAATAATTGAAAAAGGCACAGCTGAGAATTGCACTGAGGAAATTCTCGACTTGTTAGCGAACGCAAGAAGCTTTAGTTATCTTCCTAAGATTAAAAATCTTAAGATCGATGGTAACGAGGGACCGTCGTCCTGCCTCGTGGGTTCGAGCTTCGAGGTAAACTTACTGATATAAATTATAAAAAAATCCATAAAAATCAGTAAATATACAAATCGACAATTGAGTCGGTATTTCATATAAGATAAAAAGTCTGGAGTGGAAGTAAAAATCATTTTATAAAAGAATGATGTATGTAATTGTAGATAAAACTCGGTGGATTAAGTCCCACATGAAATCGGGCGACCACTTCTAGGGTTACCTTCCCTAGATGGCTCCACATCAAAGACCTAAATTATCACACCATTGAAGATATGGTACCACGGGATATGTTACAGCCCCATGGTTAGTTCCATGAACATATATATGGGATGACCTCCTTGTGAGAGTATCGTGGTGGCTGTGGTTTATCCTATATGCATAGGGTATTGTTTTTCATTGTTTACCCAGGAAAATCAATACTTAGATAGACAAAACCAAGACCAAAGGTTAACAAATTGGCAGCGTTTGTTAAGTCTTGGTAGCTTAGAAAGAGGAACTCACTCGAAGCATTTTTGAAGAAGAGAGGGTAAATCTTATGAAATACTTTTAGCGAATTTCAAAAACTAAGCGACAAAACAATGCCAGGGGCAGTAAGTTTAAAAGCTTGCCATCAAATAGGCCTCACCACCAGGAGTTGATGTTGTGAGCAATTATCTTAAACTGTGCGGAAAATGGGATACAAATACAATTCTCTGGATAGAGTCGGACAGCGCATCGAATTCGATAGAAGTCGAATTGCTATCCAGACTTGGGCTACGATAAATAAAACAGGTATGAATGATGCGCCTTTGGACGGTGAATTTAAACCACTTATATTACAGTACACAGATTTTCACTAAGGCATAACACTAGTGGAAATCTGTTATTGAAAAGTTCAAATTGGATTCTAGGTAGTACATTTATTATAGGTAATTGTCCGAATTGTGTTTTGTTAATTTTGAATATTGAAATGTTTGGTGAATTCAGGGTGGATTTTAGCAACATTCGTGGTCTTAGAAAGAATTTCTATGCGACATATGTTCACACTGAGACACACAGGCCAGCTGTTTTGGCATTAAGTGAAACTCAGATAGGTGAAGATTCCGATCATTTGGAATTTAATCTAAATGGGTACAGCTTAGTGCCATTATTCTTTTTCCACCATGGATTAGCCGTATATATAAGAAATGATGTTGCATACCAACTTCAGCCACAATATGGTTTGTGCTCAAACACAAACTTTAACTTCATGTGGTTAAAATTTACGGTAAATAAGCACATCATCCACACATGCTTTCTATATCGAAGTCCAAACCTGGACAGAAATTCAACTTTCAACGAATTTGATGCTCTGTCTGACTCCATCCAAAGAATTGTTGCCCATTATCCTCACACTGAAATCGCCATTGCGGGCGATTTCAATGTACACAATTCTTCTTGGCTTCGTTATTCTGGCCAGTCAACACCGGAAGGAAGGTATGTTGAGATCTTTGCCGAGTTAAATCAATTAACTCAGCTTGTCGATGAGCCAACTCGAATCCCTGACATTGCAGGTCAATCCGCCAACACCCTAGACTTGTTTCTTACCTCTGACCCTAATAAATACACAATCAGTGTATTACCGCCTCTAGGCTCATCAGACCATTGTATCGTATCTGCAAAATTCTCATGTCAAAAAAACCCAGTCAAAGAAAAAACTCCTATGAGAACCGTTTGGCAATATGAGAAAGCCAACTGGGACGGTCTCAACGAATTCTTCAGGAACTTTAACTGGTCACTATGCTTCCTCGATAGTGACGTGGATTCCAGCGCAGATATGGTAACAAATTTAATTCTTTGTGGAATGAGAAATTTTATCCCGAACAGGGTGAAATCTATCAAACCCAAAGAGAACTCATGGTTTGATTCGAGCTGTAAAGAGGTTATTAGGTTCAGAGATGTAAGTTTCCGTTGTTATAAAGCCAACCCTACTGAGGAAAACCGGAATAAGTTCAAACAAGCTAGAAAGACCATATTCGACGAACCAAATTTTTGCATGATCAGAAATTAAGGCAAAAAATACTACAATGTCCCAAAGGTAGTAAAAATTTCTGGTCATTTGTAAAAAACGTACGAAACACCACGTCATCCTCGGTTCCAACGCTCGTCCACAATGACACTCCCTATGTGAGCTCGATCGATAAAGCCAATTTGCTTGCAGCACAGTTTGCTGTTAATTCGACGCTACCGGAAAGTGTCATGAGTCCTCCTGTTCTTGAGAGCGTAAATGATTCTATTGGACGAATCTTCTTTCGCACTCGTACAGTTGCAAGAGTACTTAAAGACCTTGACATACACAAATCCGCTGGCCCGGATAGTATCTCCCCAATCGTTCTGAAGAGGTGTTCTTCAACGCTGGCAAAACCACTGCGTAAACTTTTCCATCTTTCCTACTCTACAGGTCTCTTTCCGAGTGGATGGAAAATAGCATTTGTCCAGCCTGTCCCTAAAAAAGGCGAATCGTCCTCTCCCTCTAACTATCGTCCAATAGCACTCACCTCCCTTCTTCCCAAGGTCATGGAAACGCTGATTAATTATCAGCTTAAGAAATATCTTGAAGAACGAAAGCTTCTTAATGACCGGCAGTATGGCTTTCGTAGCAATAGGTCCACTGGTGATCTCATGGTTTATCTCACCGAACAGTGGAACAAATCTTTACATCGTTTTGAAGAAAGTAAGATTATTGCACTTGATATTTCAAAAGCATTTGATAGAGTTTGGCACCAAGCTCTCTTATCGAAAATGCGTGCTTTTGGTATTGATGAATCTCTTCTTCGTTGGATTGGAAATTACCTTTCGAACCGTTCAATACAAGTTGTATTGGATGGTTTCAAGTCTGAAATTCATAAAATAAATGCTGGTGTCCCCCAGGGCTCCGTTTTGTCTCCGACTCTCTTCCTTATATTCATAAATGATCTTTTGTCTGCTACTTCTAATCCATTAAACTGTTTCGCCGACGACAGTACCCTCAGCTTTTCATATTCGTTTCTAGATTCACATCCTTGTCCTTCGGATGTGGAACTTCAACGGCAGCGTATGATAAGCTCATTAAATTCTGATCTTGACAGCATTGTCCAATGGGGAATCAAAAACCGTGTAGAATTTAATGCTTCGAAAACTCAATGCTGTCTCCTGTCGTTAAAGCGTAACATACCCCCGATGCCGCTATCTATGAGTGGCACTTGCATCCAGGAAACTAATCAACTGTCAGTACTCGGTATGTGTATCACAGATCATCTTTTATGGAATGATCACATATTTGATATTGCCAAAAATGCTGCCAGGTGCTTAGGATTCCTCCGACGGTGCAAGAAATTTTTCACCCCTTCTGATCTGGCTGTAATTTACAAAGCCTTCATTCGTACAAAACTTGAATATAACTCGCATATTTGGGCAGGTGCCCCTAAAACAAGTTTGAGCCTTTTAGATAGGATACAAAAAAGAGCTTTGAAAATGATCGGCGATAGAGCTATAACGGAAACATTTACATCTCTCGAACACCGGCCTAATGTTTCATGCCTTTCGTTGTTTTACAGATACTTTTACAAACAATGTTCTGTCGAATTAGCCAGCCAGCCATTCCCCCCCTCAAACAATTCAGCCGTAATACTCGCACTTCCAGGAATGCTCATCAGTTTACCCTCGAGCTCAATTTCGGACGTACTGTTAAGTATAGAGATTCTTTTTTTAACCACTCATCGAGAATGTGGAATGCTTTACCCAACTCTGTTTTCCCCTCCCATTTCAATATTCAAAATTTTAAGACCAATGTGTATCTCCTCTTAAATCCTTTCCTATTTTCCTAATACTCGCACTGTGTTTAACCGTAAACGTGTTAAGGGTATTAATATCCCCTTGAGTGCCTGTACTTTATAAAAAAAAAAAAAAAAAAAAAAATTACTAAAATTTGTGTTTGATACACTGAACATACTGTGGTAAAAGTTCATAGGCAACATCATTCTGTACATATACGGCTAGACAATGATGATTAATTAGTAAAGAGTAATGGCACAAAGCTATGAACGTGAAGGTTAAACTCCAAATGATCGGGGGTTTCACCAGCCTAAGTCGCGCTTAGTGCCAAATTAGCTGACCTGTTGAAAACAGTGTGAACGTATGGAGCATTGAAATTTTTCTAAGTTCACGAATGTTGCTCTTCTCAAAATATACTAGCCATCACAATACACAAAAACACATTGAAACACTTTTCTTCTAAAATTATGCTAAAAACAAAGTTTCTTTTTTTTACTGAAATTGAAGACAGGCATGGTTTTAGACGACCTTTGGTTCATGCGAATAGAAAACCATACAGGATAAAGCCCATGCCTCAAACGATCTTTTGTAAAACAAATTAGCAAATCGTTGTTAACAGCCGAAAGCGTTGTCAATTAGCCTGCTCGCCTGCTCGAAGCTGCGATTTGATAATTTTGAACCTGAGTTGAATTTTAAAAACGAAATTTTATTTGGGTGACTCTCAATTATAAATAAAAAATAAATAAGGTGGCGCAACATTCCGTTGAGAACTAAGGCCTAGTGACTTACAACTCTCAACCATTCCTGTATGCGAGTAATATTGTCAGGGATGGAGGGGACCTACAATTTTCATGACAAGAATTATTCTTGGAGGATTTGTCAATTCCTCGCAAGAGGCAGTACCCGTGAAAAAACTTTAGATGGCACAGGCAGGGAAAGAACCCAAGACCTCTGGCATGACAGTCCAACGCACTAACCATCATGCCACGGGACTCTAAATTATATATTTTTAAAGCCCTGCCATATTAGAAATTAGTGCATTATTATGTTGCCCAAATGACGGACGACTCTGAAAACGGGGAGCACACAATTATTAAACTAATTACAAACAAAGACCTAAAGACAGACTTTACATAAGGCACGGAAGCAGGTACCTTGAGGTTTGTAAATACCAAAGAAGTATTTCAGGAAACATTGTTTAGAAAATGTTTTCCATCTGTTTATAAAACATGTGAAATTTGATAAATAGTCCTGATAAGTTTTTTTTTTTTGGTTTAGAAGCTTTGAGAAATATTTTTGAAAGATTTCTCTATGAAAAGGGATTGTTAAGAAGTAAGCACAGATATTTTAAAAAGAAGAAAAAAGTCTGGTAATTACATAAATGTTATTACAAGAACTCAAAATGTAAAGATTAAGTGGAAACACAAAAGTTAGTTGCATTTTAAATGAGGATTTTAAGTATCTTGTTAATTTTTTTGGTAAAAAGTGATAAAATTTAAAAAAAAAATACAAGTGTTTAATAAGGCTTAGCAGTGATAGTGATTCTCATCAGTCTTTAGTGAATTTATCAAAATATTTATATTTTTCGAATTTTGACGAATGAAAGAAAGTTTTCCATTCGGAATAAGAAACATTTCAGAAATGTTACTCTGTTTCTCAAATGTTTTTTAAGAGTTTCTGAAAAATGTGTTAAATCTTTCAAAAATTTTTGTTTGCTTTAGTGTGGACACACCTCTACACACATTCCATTATGAGCCTCAGAAATAAATTGATCAGCATGGTTAAAATTCCAGATGTTATGATGGATTATTCAGCAGTAAGAGCAATGACATTAACTCCCACCCACTTATGTATGTGTGCTTTGGGCTTTTACTATCCTTCGAGCTTCTAGACTTCCATACGTACATTTTCTACATAACCATAACTGATATACCCTTCAAGCTATTTTTAAACAACGTCCTTGCATTTCCTAGTCCCTATATTCGGATTTTTTATTTATCTCTCATGGAACTCCAAATAAAATCCTCTTTTCATCGAAATTCTCAATAAAAATGATGCAATGCAATAATATTTGTGCAAATATGTTATTACTCGAAGCTAAAATTTTGTTCTTAATATTTTTTCAGCTCAGCCGTTTTACTTGATTTTTCTATAGAGTCCGCATTTATGTTTCGCTCTGCGATAGAAACTCCAATGTACACAGATGTTTGGTTATACTTTTAGATTTAGTTTGATATTTATTTATTTTTGCCCAGAATCACATCTATCTCAAATTCCTGGAGATATCTACGAGTATTTGAATTTTGTTTGAAAATAAATACACAAAAATGGTCCAATATTTATTTTCACTTTGACTTTGTCCAATATGGTTGGAATATTTTCCATTCAATATTCACATACATAAGGTACAGAATGGAAAATCCTCTTTGGAAAAATATGATTTTGTTATTGGTGAATTGACATCATGGTTTATGTTATTCATCATTCAAAATGTATGCAGGCTTTTATATTTTGTCAAATCACATGCGTACAGTGTTATCAATAAGTAATTGTCGGTAGGTATGTAGGAAGATTGTGTAGTTTTATTTATTTCAATTCGTAAATACTAAAGTGAACAATACTTATACGTAAGACTTATAATCTAAATTTATTATTCTAAGCTGTAAAAGAAGATAGTAGTTTTAAATTTAATGCATTTTAGGTTATCATTTAGTGTTATTCCATACCAAAAGTAAAACTTATTAAATATTGAAATCATTGACTTACTACTGATGGAGATAATAATGACCCAGTAATAATAATTCCAAATACGAAGCAAAGTTTTAAAAACTTTCTATTATTGAAGAGTGTTGAAAGGGTTATTAAAGCGAGTCTTTGAAGTGGTATGTTAATTGTGACCTTTGAAGAAAACGAAGGCAAAGATCAAGTATTTTGAGTTTATTTTGACCAGATAAGGAAAAATATCAAAAATGTTTGCATTAACATACAAGTTTAAATAAGATCAAATTTCAAAGCATATAGCTTAAAGCCATAAATCGAAATACGGTAAACTTTTTAAAACGATTCAGAAATAAAGATAGCAAAAACAAGAGGCATTCAATGTTCTGTTCAAATTTGATCACTTGTTACTTAATGAATTTTAGTTTTACTAAAACGAAGATTTATTATCTAGCTATGCCAATTATATCATTTTCGATTTCAGCAACACCATACACTCTTTTTTATTTTCAAAAATGGTAAATATTGTGCACTTTTTAGCTTAAAAACGAACAGTCAAGAAATTTAGCTGACTCCTCTTTTTTAAAACACTAACAGTAACACTTTCGAAACACGAGAACTTTCAACTAGAAACACTTGCAAGATTTCTTTTTCAGTTACAATTAAGCTCATAATGTTCAAAACTGAACCACTTTAAATTTTGGTAAATGTAAGTTAGTAGTACCCGTGGCGTGATGGTTAGTGCGTAGGACTAAGATAAATAAAGATATTGAAAGTAGTTTAAAGAAATTGAAAAAAGTTAAATAGATCTTAGAGCCGAAAGGCATTAGTATTAAGTATTATAATTTAACTTAGAGTGTCCGTATACACGGCCAGGAAGTTAGTTGTAAGTTACGGTTAATAAGACTAGTTTTATGAATTTTTTGTCTTTTTTTAATATAGTTTCAATATTGAATTAATAAAAATGAATTAAAAAAAAGAGGCTTTGATGCAACCCACACTGATAACTTCCCATCCCATCCGTCCATTTGTCTTGCTTAAAACTTTAGCAAAACATTCATAACATTATTTTGTGTGAGATAAATAATTTGAAGTCAATACTTTTCTTTGTTGTCTTAATACTTGAGTCGAAACCCGTTTTTGTTATTTTTGTAAGTTTTCGTGTTTTGTTAAGAAAGTTGTCGGTTGAATTTTTCTAAAAAATAACTTAAAATTACCAAAAATATTTTGAATATGATGAAATAGTTTGATTTCAAAATATATTTTTTTTAACGAGATTTTAAGTCGAAAACCAAATCTTACCAATTTTAGGGGCATTTCTTGAAAGTTTGTATTTCTTATAGAAACAAATACAGATTGGATTTTTCTAAAAACAATATCTTGCGTTAACAACAAAATTTAGAACAAAATTAACAACATTTTTAAAGTCAATACTTTCAATTATTCACGAGATATCGAGAATGGAATATCAATTTGTACCAATTTTTCGTACCATGTTTTGTAGATTTAGAAACTGACTTTTAATATTTTCAGTAGTAAGGTAGAATGTAAGACACCATATCTCTGTAAATTGTGCAATCTAGGTTTAAATTAAAAAAAAAAAAAAAAAAAAAAAAAAAAGAAACTGACCTTTGTATTTTTATAAAAATTTTACTGAATTTGAAAACAATATTTTCTATTGGATGAAAGTAGTTTGAAGTCATAATCTCAAATTGTTGAAATGATATTTGAGTCGAAATAAATTTTTACCCAGTAGTAATGTTTTTTATAAAGGGTGATTTTTTAGCTATTATCTTTTTGGCAACACTGGTTTAAACAGCTGACACACGTTTCCTGTTTTGTTTCACTGTCAAACATTTTCATGGACATCTTAGTCTATAATTTAACCATGAATCGTCTTACTCATCTTAGAAACGAACAACCCTTGAAAATTATTGAATTTTATTATCAAAATGCGTGCTCTGTTAAGAAAGTTTATCGCGCACAAAATTGTGTTCAGTGACGAAGCTCATTTTTGGCTCAATGGGTACGTAAATAAGCAGAATTGTCGATTTTGGAGTGAATATCAGCCAGAAGCATTGCAAGAGCTACCAATGCATCCAGAAAAAGTCAAAGTTTGGTGCGGTTTATGGGCTGGTGGCATCATTGGACCGTACTTTTTCAAAGATGATGCGAATCATAAGGTAACTGTGAATGGTGAGCGCTACCGTAAAATGATATGATATCCAACTTTCTTTTGCCCAAAATGAAGAACTTGACTTGCATGACATTTCGCTTCAACAAGACGACGGTGCCACATGCCACACAGCACTCGCAACAATAGACTTATTGGCCGAAATGTTGGAAAGAGTATGCTAAAATTGGACTAAGCGGATGGACCATTCTGAAAAAAGGAGACCATCTAAACTGCAACAACTATAGAGGAATCAACATCGCTTACAAAATCTTCTCTGCCGTAATATGTGAACGTCTAAAGCCTTAACTTTTCCGGGCTGGAACATTGGTTTCCATGTTTCCACTTTCGTCTTTGCCACCTTCGGTTCTAGGTTTATGGACTTGTGAATTCCGTTTCACCTGTTCATAAAACTTTCAAACATCATTCCTGCTTTTGAACCTCTCAACATCTTCCACCGCACGCTTCTCATGCTCTCTCTTTTTCCTTCTGAGAAGTCGGTGTTCCTCTGGCCTCTTCTGCTCATAGAGCTCATGAGCAGCTCTCGTACTTTTATGCAGCACCACTTTACGAGCCTGTTGTTTGGCTGCATTTGCCTGCCAACATTCCTCATCAAACCAGGGGTTCCTTGTTGGTGATTGCTTGAAACCCAGCACGTCAGAGGCGGCTTCTCTGATGGCATCTTGGCAATGTTGCCACTGGTTTTCGATACATTGTGTTGGCGGCAGAAAACTTCGAGAGAGGTTACTTGTAACTCGGTCGGAGAAGGATTTGGCGATCTCTTGCGATTGTAGCCGTTCGACGTTATACCTTCTCCCAGCCCCTGTTTTGCTTTGGGTCTGAAAACTCGAAGTACTACCTTGGCTACAACGAGGTAGTGGTCCGAGTCGATGTTAGCTCCTCTGAAAATTCCAACTTCCATGCTTCCATGCCATGATGCTGGAAGCGTGTCTAGCGTCAATCGCAATCTGGTCAATCTGGTTGACTGTAGATTGACGTGGAGAACTCCAAGTTCCTTTGTGGATGTTGAGGTGTGGAAAACGCGTACTTGGTACCATGACGTTTCGCCCTGCAGCAAAATCTATGAGCCTGAATCCGTTGTCGGAAGTGTTGTCGTGCAGCCTGTTCTTCCAGATTATTCCACCAAAGATGTCTTTCCTTCCTAGCTTGGCAATCAAATCGCCCAGGACAATTTTAATATCGTAGCTAGGACACTGCTCATATGTTTTGTCTAAGAGCTCGAAGACAATATCTTTGGTGTTGTCATCCTTCTCTTCTGTGGGGGAGTGCGCGCATATCAGGCTAATGTTGCCGAATTAAGCCTTGATGCAGATGGTCATTAGGCGCTCGTTGATGCACCTATAGCTCAAGACTTGTTGCCTTAGTCTGGCTTCAATGACAAAGCCGCATCCAAATAAGCGCTGTTGGTTTTCTCGGTAGCAGTCACCATAGTAAATATCGCAGTTTTTCATCCTCTTTTTGCCCGGCCCATCCCATCGTATTTCCTGGATGGCGGTGATGTCTGCTTTATAGCAGTCTAGGGCCTCTGCTAATTCTCCGAAGTTCGTTGCCCTTATTTCGTTTGCGTGGGTTGTCAACAGTAAATTTGTCCGTATCCGAGCCTTGTTGGTGCTTCGCAACTAGGAGATTTGTATATGGTCAGGAAGTCCGAATAAGTCGTAGAAGCCCTATAAGGTGTTCACTAAGTAGTTCAGCCTTACTGGAATTGTAGACGCCACCGTTGAATCCATCTCGGAAATTCCTGAAATTCCTCCGCTGCCGTCTGGATAAGGAGAGGTACCTTAGCGGGAACACCTCTCCCCCCCTCTCTCGTTTGCTTCCCCCAACAACTGGTTGGAACCCAATCTCCTATTGAGGTACTAGGCACCCGATGTTCACCACGGGGAGGTGAGATTAGGAGCTGATAGACAGAGGTGGGTCTTGAAAAAAACCTGTGGACGCTTGTGTGCTCTTGAATGCACATGTCTACCATTTAAACATCTTTCCTATAGCTTTTAAAAAATCACCCTTTATGTTTTTATTTTTTGTAACAAAAACTGTCAATTAGATTTTTCAAAATGTTACCAGTTGTCGAAAACGTTAATTTTCCTTGCATACAATTATTTTGGAGATAAAATCGTTTCTTGTTCGTAAAATATTCGAGGTGAGAATTATTTTGTATCAGTTTTTTTGATTTTGTGTTAACCAAATTTGCACTTTTTTGAATTGCTATGTTTAATAAACCCCTCTTTCAATTTTTTGGAGAATCCTTTCGCATCTTTATGCATCATTATTTGTATACAAAAATTCTTTTGAAGTCAATATCTTTACTGGTTTTTGAGTTATGGACGCCGAAAAAAGCTACCCAAACGTACGAACGTATGGACGTACGAACGTGCATAAGCACGCACGCACAGACATCTCTCTAAGAATCTTTTATTTATATTCTAGGCACCTTGAAACGTTAAGAAATTTAAAATTTGTCGATTCGACAAATCGGACCGATTACAATAATTTCCTATGGTGAGTTAACAAACACACAAACTTGCTCCAGTATCCAAACAGTCCGCTTAAAAACAGTTTTTCTGCAAAAATGTTTTATTTTTGTTCAAAAACTGTTAGAGAAGGTAATTTTATACATATTATTTTCAATGTTTGGCATGCAGTTATTTAGTGCTTATGAATATACTTTTTACATTTTAATTTCGTAAAAAAAATGTTTTGAAATATAAATATGTTTTTTGAGATATCCAATTTGGAGAATGAACAATTTAAAATATTTGTATAACTGACAGGAATATTTGTATGGAGACTACGGTTATTTTTTGTCTTATGAAAATTAAAAAACTCGCCTAACTCAAGTCTGCTTAAAAGCTTAATTTATAAGTTTGAAATCAATTGATCCAATGTTTTGATCAGTAGAAACGACAACCGACATACAGGCAGACTGACGGACGGAATGCATTTTATTCGAGTTCTTTACAATCGTAATGTCATGTTTTATTAAATCTCGAATTCTATTTTTTTAACGAATGCCCTTTAAAAATAAATAAATTAGGTGGCGCAACAGTCCGTAGAGAACCAGGGCCTAGTGACTTACAACTCTCAACCATTCCTGTGTGCGAGTACTGTTGTCAGGGATGGAGGGGACCTACAGTTTTATGCCGAATCCGAACGGCTAATTTGAGAAAGCACTTTTTCATGACAAGCATTACTCTTGGAGAATTTGTCAATTCCTCGCAAGAGGCAGTACCCGTTTATTTTTTTAAATTAAGGTGTCACAGGCAGGGATCGAACCCAAGACCTCTCGCATGACAGTCCAACGCACTAACCATCATGCCACGGGTACTACAACGAATGCCCTTTGCCTTTTGTAATTAAAAGGAGGTCATTCATTAACAGTGGAAAACAATATCAGCCAAATGGACACTGCAGTTGCAGTGCAGTTTATTTTTCGTGAATGTTTCCCAGGCCAGCTTGCACCTTTGGCTGTATGTTCTCAAAAACATTACTAATTCAATATTTAAAGCCTTTGATCGATTGTGGAGCATTGGCAACGATCTTATCTTTTACATAGCCCCAAATTAAAAGATCAAATCGTGTTTAAATTACAATATCTCAGTGGCCAATAGTTCACCTATTCTAGAAATAACACGATCATGAAACTATGTGACTTCAAAATATTCGCTATTTTTTTTTTTTTGAATGTGAACAATCGAAATGAAATTTTTAAAAGTGCATCGTTTTATTTTAAGGAATGCCGTAGTTTTAAGTTATTAAATGTCGGAAGCTGACTGCTTCAATAGTGACATCTGCCCAAATATCTATAGCTGTTAAAATTCTTCATTTCACAACGCAGGAACAAACATAGGTACATTGCATATATCTCTTTTAAATATTGTATATATCCTATTTTGAATTAAAATTCATTCAGGTTTTCAAGTTCTTGTCTTTACTCCGGGTACATTTGAATTTTCATTTTCCCTGCCAGAAATGAAGAAAAAAAAATGTAAACTACGCAGCCGAAAGCTTTCCTAAATTCATAAGAAATCTTTTCAATAGATAAACCAGGTCAAAACCTGAAAAATTGTCTGGTTGTTTTTTTTTTTTGTCATGATTTTCTTTTATTAATTGTTAATTAAAATTACTGAATAAAATACGTCCTTCTTCTTCTCTGCACCCATCAGAGTAAGGTTTCTTTCCTCATCTGTAGGTATTTGAATTGAAAAAAAAAAACAGCTTAAAAAAACAACTCCACTTCCTGAACAGTTCTCTTCCACTTACGGAAATCTATTTTCAGGATCTCCAGGTTTGTCAAGTATAAGAAATAACAAACAAAAGAAGAAAACTAAATAAAATAAAAAGGAATTAAATTGTAAAAATAGAACTAAAAGAAAATGTTCTATCATCCTTCATCTAAATGCACGAATGCATTGCAGAAGATCCTTTTTTAAATGTTAAGTGAGCTGTTAGGTAGAAAAATAAACAAATAAAAAGGACATTCTGCAACTATACTCGGAGATACACCTACATAGTAATAGGATATGATGCAACCTACATCCTCTAAGATAGGTACCTACAACAAAACACGAAACGTCCTCCAACGTGAAACACGTTTTAATTTAAATATGTTAAATAAAATCAGGAATTTTACCTCTTTTTAGTGCCATACAGTTCTGCACTTCTAGTCGCTATATATGTATGTAGCTCATATATGTAGGTACCTTATACCTTTTACGTTTTATGTACCTCAGAGCCATAGAGGAGATATCCTTTTTTGTAACAGGGAGATGTTTTCCTATTCTAAGTACACATAAATTCAATTTGCAAAATATTTCGTCGTTTGTGCCACTTTGTAGGTTGGGTTTGGGTAGGTAAGGTATATCTAAACCTACCTACCTACGTTACCAAAAGTGATTCTATATTTTCCACTCTACGTTTTGTCTCGACACGATGAAGGCATAATAAAGGAAGTTTTTGGGTTTCAGCGCGTTCATACTAATAACAACAGTATTGGGTGTGCCTGGAGTATATTCGAAAATATTCTGAAAATCATAATTCAAAAGCTTTATGAGAACACAAAAAGGGTGTCGTGAGATCCTTGCAATGTGTATTGTCTTCCTCTTCAATAGAAAACTTGTTTTGTTTTTATTGAATAATTTTATTAACACAAATAAAATTAAGATATATTTTCAAATCTAGGACAAAGTTTTTAGCGTCAGAATAAATGAAACGTATGATACAGGGTCGCACGAATTTCCTCTTGTGGTTTGTTCACGTAGCTTTACGTCTACACAAAAGATAAAATTGAAGATAATGGGAAAAGTAGAAGTTTAATAAAAGATATTACACAACATAATTCAAATTTTGAAAACTTTAGCATATCATGTTTGACATAAGGTAAAAATTCCAATGCCATCAAAACTTCCTTCTAACGTTGTACTTAATTTCACATTTATGTCAACTTCTGCATTCTGGCTTCGTTGATTATCGGATCCATTGCACAAGTACTTTTAAAACCAATATTCTAAATACATTTCTAAAATGTAAAAATTAAAGCTTCGTTATTTCTTTAAGTATTTTTTTTTTTCAATAAAATTGGAAATTATTTTCTTAATCTATAACTATAATCTCCATCTTCAAAATTCTGTTAAAATATTTTCATTAGCTGTGTGTCTTCACTCGTCCTAAATGCCTAAACCTTAAAGGAGCGCTGAAGTTCTTATGCTAAAAAAGTTTTTAATAAAATAACGTAACACAGTATAAAAGTAATACTTTTTTCTTATAACGAATTTATCGTCCAAAAGACTTTATAACAACTTTTAAATATATTAAAAATGAAGCTAGGAAGCGATGCTTTCCATGCGATACCTCACTGAAATGTCGAAATTTCTAAAAAATGTAAAAGCAATTTATAAGAACATTTTGTGTAAGAAAACCAAAAGTTTGAATTCAATATCTTTCTTTGTTCTTTACGTACTTAAGGTGAAATCCATTTTTAGTTTTTACTTCTTTTTGTTGGCTTTCGTTTTTGTAAAAAAGTTGTTAATTGAATATTTCTAAAATATTACTTAGAGTTAAGAACAAAACTTTGCATATCATAAATTAACTTTGATTTCAATATCTGTTTTTGTTCCCAAGATATTTTATTTGAAAATTAATTTTCACCAATTTTTAGTAGCATTTTTTGAAGGTTTTACCAATATCATTTAATTTCATACTATTTTTTGTAAACAAAATATTCGAGGCGACAAATATTTGTTTTTTAGTGGTTTTGCTTTTTACAAAGTTTACTAAAACATGGACTATTTAGTCCTTCCTCTAACGCTAGTGAACTTGACAACAAAGTCAATGACCTAACCTTAGCTATGAATAGATCGTTAGTAATTGCTTGTCCATTATACTCATAAGAGGAAAGAGAAAACCACAATGGTGGGCCTCAGAGCTCGCCTCGCTCAGAAAAGAATGTAGAAAACTCTTTAACCGAGACAAAGCTACAAGACTAGCCTCTCACTGGGATTCTTACAAAGAATCCCCAAGAATTTATAAGAAAAGGAAATCTAAGCGATCTTTCTGGCGATCCCTCTGTGGCACGATAGAAGAAACTTCTGAAGCCTCCAGGCTACGGAAAATTATTTCAACTAATTCAGCGATGCCAAGCTGTCTTAAAAATGCACACGGCTCCTGGAGAAATTCAAGTAATGAATCGCTGAACTTACTACTGGATACTCACTTTCCCGGTAGTTCTCTAACCGCAACTTGCAACAATCATATTCGTTCAAGTTTCAATATAACATATCAACAATGTCTGATCACAAGGGACAAGCTACAATGGGTTCTCAACAGTTTCGAACCATTTAAATCTACTGGACCAGATGGGATAATACCAGCCGAACTACAAAAAGCTTCAGACAGTATTGCACAAATCCTTGAAGCAATTTTTACCAGCTGTCTATAACTAGTCCATATTCACTCGGCATGGAGAGAAGTTAAAGTTGTTTTTATCAATAAAGCAGGTAAATGCTCGCAATAGTAGTACCCGTGGCATGATGGTTAGTGCGTTGAACTGTCATGCCAGAGGTCTTGGGTTCGATCCCTGCTTATGCCATCTAAAGTTTTTTTCACGGGTACTGCCTCTTGCGAGGAATTGACAAATCCTTCAAGAGTAATGCTTGTCATGAAAAATGCTTTCTCAAATTAGCCGTTCGGATTCGGCTTAAAACTGTAGGTCAATTCCATCCCTGACAACATTACCCGCACACAGAAACAATTGAGAGTTGTAAGTCACTAGGCCCTAGATTTCAACGGACTGTTGTGGCATCTAATTTATTTTATTTTAAATGCTCGCAAGTCAATCCTAAACATCTACGATCTATAAGTCTATCATCATTCCTTCTCAAGACCTTAGAAAGATTGATTGATATCCATTAAAGGGCAAGTATTGATACAAGACTTCTGTCTGTAAATCGGTGGAACCGGGCGTTACACACACTAATACGCACCATTGAATACTCCCTCCATCATACATAATTCACTATGGTTGCTTTCCTTGATATCGAAGGTGCTTTTAACAACGTAGACAGATCTGCAATCACATCTGCACTAACATCTCTAAACGTAGAAAGTTCGCTTGGGGAGTTAATTCATTTAATATATTTTAATCTATCCATACTAAAATAGATTTCAAACATCTGAATTTTGTTTTATCCTTTAACTCTATGTGTTAAATTACAGATAGACAGAAATTACTTATTTTGGATCATACTTCACAATTGGAATTGTCAAGTTATTCCGTGTTTAATTTATAGAGACAGAAACTAATCATTTTATAATAGATTAAAATGCTGGAAAAATGTATTTTAAGCAAGGTAAACTGGAGCTTTTTTATATGAACGGATCCTATAAGAACAAATTTTTTGATGACTAACGATTCCTTATTTAATATGCTCTGTTTAGCTCTTAAGATCTCTGGATTTTTGATGTAATATTTTTTGATAATACACGTCCAACTTCATAAAAAATCATCACACGAAAATATTTTCTGTTTATTTTCACTTTTTAGAAAAAAAACCTTTTAACAAGCTGTATTCAAAATAAATCGCGGTCGAATTCCAAAAAAAAAATGATCAAAAATAACAATTTGTCAGTAATTTCAAATAACTTAGTAACTTAATTTTGTCAAGGCTTTAAGTAGCGTACCCTCGTTAAGGAACTTCTGTAGGTGTAATAAAGTCAGCCTTAGAAAGTATCGAGAAGGTATTGAAGCAACTACAAAAATTATGGAAGAAATCTGCTATGATAATGTTTACTGATTTAAATTTGATAAGTTTACTTTTAAAGTTTCATCTAACCTATATTCTTTTTTACTCACAGTTTAAAAGCTTTCAACTATTGCCCGGAAACGTTAGCTGACACATTCTCGTTGTAGCTGGGAGTTGATTAAGTCGAACAATATTACTATAAAACTTTGCATGGCATCAAAAAGAGAACAAAAGTGAACCAAAATGATTTATTTAATTTGTTTTGTACTCCTAAATAATTTGGAGTAACTTCTATATTCTACGAAAAATGGTCACTGTAAATATCGTTGAAATAGAGGTAAGGCACTCAGTATACTTTCCTAGTTTTTTAATATTCTTCCTTATTTTCAATATTTCAACTTTTTTTAAATGCAACTTTCTGACAACAGCTACTTAAAATGTGAATTTGAAATAAGAAATAATATTTCTTTTACCTTCGCTATTTTCCAGAGTAACAAATAAAAGTTATTAAAATGTTCTCGCCTTTCCTTGATTTTGGGGAAGTTTTTTTTTGCCTTTTTGAAATATCTTTTCTTTGAAAACGTACATTCCGCCGCGCCGCCTGCAGCCGCTGGAGCCCCACATTTATACATAGCCTCCTTTATAAAATAGTTTCTTTTAAAGGAGAACACAGTCTCACGAGTCAGAAAGTTTCTTGTTTTTGTTTTGTTCTTGCCTTGAATAACTTTTTCATGTCCAAGGAAAAATAAAAAGTTAAAGAAAAGTATGGAGCTAAAGTTTGAAAAAGTAGAAATACCTTTGAGCTTATTGTATCAGTTTATACCAATCATAGGTACCTAAACGTATACGCCTTTCAATAACATATATCTACTCGTACTTTTAACGTTTTCCAAACAGAAACCCATGATGAGGAAATTAAATTCATTCACTCTAACTATACTATAAGAAAAGTCCTTTTGTGCAAAACAAAAGTACGAGAATATATAGTCATCATCATGCAAGGGAAATTAATTAAAAATCTCATCACTTAAAGGATACAGATTTTGAGAAACGCATCTTTTGAAACATTCATTTGGACAGATAGCATATAAATGTTTTTGTCAGCTGTCGCCTTTTGAAAAACGGTCGCACTAGATAAACAGAATTTCTCTTCCATTTGGTTTTCGTTTTCGGTTCTGAATTCGGATGGCCCATTCAAATGGATGTGTGTTTTATGGAAATTAAATCCTTTTGAAAGGAATTAATTTACTCTCGGTAGTGCCTCTTTTGTTATCCCTTTAAACTTATTGTGGTTGCGGCATATTATGTACATTTATGTTTGTATCTAGTTTTAAATTTAATAAAATATTTTGACAGTGATATCCGGATTGTTTAAAATGGAGTTTTAGAAACTTCATAAGTTATAAAGGTTTATAGTCGGCCATATGTTTGTTAAGACAATTTTTTTTTCCTGCCTCTTCGTTCATTTCAAAGACAGAAGGTTAATAATTATTATATGTGTTAAATTTGACAAATAATTTAAAAAACTACACGCAAGTTATAAAAAATAGTGCCTGGGTGTTTTCACAAAGAAGTAAACCCACACTGATAAAATTGGTGCCCTAAGGCAAATGATATTCGGAATGTTAAATGAATTAGGACGTATGTTTTTTTTTGTAAAAAAACTGTCATAATTTTAATAAAATGAAATAAAAAATTAAAAATGTGATTTTTCGCCATATAAAATTAAAAGTATTACAGAAAGTATTGGCTTGAGAGTTTGCCATATTAATGCTCAGAGTTTAGGTCCCAAGCTGGATGAGTTTCGTTATTTGTTTGAACATTCAAACATTGATGTAGTCTGCGTCTGTGAAACTTGGTTTTCTACATATTCCGTTTGTTGCATTGAAGGGTTTAACGTCTTTCGTTGCGATAGGGTTGGTCGTGTGGGTGGTGGTGTGGCGATTTTTACTCGCAGTGGCTTGACCTGCAGGATAATTCGAAAGTCTCAGCCAGGAAGTGGTGTCGAATATATATTTGTCGAGGTAAAATGTAACGACAACAAAATATTGCTAGGTTCCGTTTATCGTCCAAATCGCAATATCGATTTAACACCGTTGTTCGCAATATTAGATGAGTTATCTTTTGTGTCACCTTTTATCATTGTTGCGGGTGATTTTAATCATAATGTTCTAAGAAGCCCTGATCTTGTAGATAGAATGAGATCTTTTAATCTAATTCCTACTAATGTTTCAACCCCAACTCACTTTTCCAGGGAGAGTAGTACATTACTCGATATGTTTTTTGTAAGTCATTTACAAAAAGCTCTTCTTTATGACCAAATTTCCACTCCCTGTTTCTCTCATCATGATCTAATTTTCCTTACTTTTCAATGTTCACCCCTGATATCTTCATCTACCTTCAGCTTTCGTGATTTTAAAAATGTCAACAGGCAGCAGTTGGAAGTTGATTTGAATTCACTTGATTTTCATCAAATATATCTTATGCCATCTGTTGATGACCAGGTTTCATTTTTACAAAATAATATAAACCATCTCTACAACTTACATGTTCCTCTAGTTACAAGACAATCTCGTTTTAAAGCTCATCCTTGGTTTAATAACCATATTAGGTCGCTTGTAACAGAACGTAATCGTGCATATAAGCGCTGGAAGACTTTCAGGATTGACGAATTGTATAGTGAATACAAATCTTTGAGAAATAGAGTAGTCTTTTTAATTCGTGAAGCTAAACAACGATTTTATGCTCCAAAGCTTGACCCTTCCCTTGCTAAACAAAAACTATGGAAGAATCTGAGAGAGATAGGTGTAGGTAAAAAAATTAACAACAAAATCGTTTCTATCGATTGTGATGAGCTTAACAAAAATTTTGTTACTCTTAATTCCTCTTTTTCTAAATCCCAAAGTATTGAAACACAATCATATTTTATTTTAAATATTTATATATATTAAATGGCCATCTGTCTACAGGTGGTTTCTGTTTCTCACCTGTTAATGAGGTTGATGTTTTAGAAAGTGTTCTTTCTGTAAGATCCAACTCTGTTGGAATTGATGGTATCCATCCGGTGTTTTTAAAAGCTATACTGCCTTATGTTCTCAAATACATTACTTATACATTCAATACTATTTTTATGAGAAGCACATTCCCCTCTGCTTGGAAGCAAGCCAAGGTTATTCCTATACCCAAAAATCGCGATGCAGATGATTTTCGACCCATAGCCATATTATCATTTCTTTCTAAAGTTTTGGAAAGACTAATGAATCATCAAATCCGGACTTTTATAAACAGAAATAAATTACTATGTATCAACCAATCAGGATTCCGGCCTAAACATAGTTGTACTACTGCCTTAATTGACGTAACAGAAAATATAAGAAATGTTTTGGATGATTTAAAAATAACTGTACTTACACTTTTGGATTTCTCTAAGGCTTTTGATACCGT
This sequence comes from Eupeodes luniger, assembly GCA_951509635.1. Lineage (NCBI taxonomy): Eukaryota > Metazoa > Arthropoda > Insecta > Diptera > Syrphidae > Eupeodes > Eupeodes luniger. The sequence continues at coordinate 250,677,632 of OX608073.1, forward strand.
CAATCGCCATATACTTTGTAAAAAACTTAAAGATCAATTTCATTTCTCAACTCCTTCAGTAAAACTGATTCTTTCCTACTTAACCAGTAGATCTCAAGCAGTTTTTGCTAACAACTCTATGTCATGTTTTCTTCCTTTGCAGTGAGGTGTCCCTCAGGGTTCTATTTTGGGCCCTTTGCTGTTCTCCATGTATATCAATGATCTACCATCTTGCCCATTGAGTTCATCTGTACACATGTATGCAGATGATGTTCAATTGTATAATAGTTTTCCACTTGGTATGCTCGAGAACGGTGTGCATGAAGTTAATGAGGATTTGAAAGAAATCGTTATCTGGTCCCGTAAAAATGATCTTTGTTTGAATCCTAAGAAATCAAAGTGCTTAGTAATTTCCAGGACTGTAATCGACACTTCATATTTCCCTGACATCTATTTAAATAATACAGTTATTGAATTTGTTGATACTGCGAAAAACCTTGGTCTCACGTTTAATAAAACACTCAGTTGGAATAACCATATTAGAATTTCGATAGGGAAAGTTTATGGAAGTCTTCGAATGCTTTGGGCATCTCATCATATAACCCCATTAAAAACCCGACTAATATTGGCTAAAACCCTGATAATACCACAAATGCTTTACTGTTGTGAGATTTTTAGCAATTGTGATTATGAACACAAACGGAAACTTAATGTTGCCTACAATAGTACTGCGCATTATGTCTTTGGTGTAAGAAGATATGATCACATCTCTAATTTCTCTAAATCCATTTATGGTATTACCCTAGATAATTTATTTAAACTTAGAACACTAACCTTGTTTCACAATATTCTGCAAACCCATCAGCCGGAATACCTTTACAATAAAATTAACCATACACGATCTGTAAGATCTTGCAATCTCATACCAATACGCTGCTCATTTTTAGTGTCTGAACGCCAGTTTTATGTGTATGCCACTCGATTATGGAATTCCCTCCCTCAATCTTTTAAAATAATAAGCAGCTCGACCCTGTTTTGTAGGATGCTCAAAGAATTTTTCTCCTAATTATTTTGTGGATGTTGATAGTGATGATGACAATCAAATATATTTTTTTTCTTTTGTTTTGAATAAAATTTTCTTTTTAAGTATAAACTCATTTTTGTTTATATAAATAATTTTCGTTTATATAATTTTTTTTTAATTTTAAAATTTCAATTTATATTTAACATTAAGAGAGCGAATGAATTAGCTTTTTCAATTTTCTATTGTATCTTAAAACCCCATTAGAAAAGCACAATGAATGTACAAATAGTATTACTATACTGATGTTTTACTCTAATTTATAAGGTATTGTATCTTACTGAGTAAATTTATGCAAATAAAAATAAATGAAAAATGAAAAAAAAAAATGAAAAAGTATTAGAGAATTTATCAAAACGTTGGTAGAGAAGTCGAAAAAGTGGCCACGATGGTTCCATCCGTCTGTCTGTCCTCGCCACAGCATTCTAAACCATTGGGTTAATTGATTTCAAACTTGGAAATAAAGGTTTTAAGCAGATTCAAGTTAGAGTTTATTTTTCATTTTTTAAACCAAACATAACGGTAAAAATTTTGTGTTCAAAAATCAAAATTCTAATTTTCCAATTTTCAAACACGATTTGGTTCGTAAAAATTGTTTAATTTGAATTTTTCAAAAAAATAACATTGAATTAAATTAGTCTGGAGCTAATAATATCATTGTTTATTTACTTACTTCGATGATCCCTAGCAGGATTCAGGCTTCCAGCCTGTCCCTAAAAAAGGCGAATCCTCCTTCCCCTCCCTCTAACTATCGTCCAAGAGTACTCACCTCCCTTATTTCCAAGATCATAGAAACGTTGATAAATTATCAGCTTATGAAATATCTTTAAGAACGAAAGCTTCTTAATGACCGGCAGTGTGGCTTTCGTAGCAATAGATACACTGGTGATCTCATGGTTTATTTTAAAAATTATTAAATCGTTTTGGAAAAAGTAGATTATTGCACTTGATATTTCAAAGGCATTTGATAGAGTTTGGCACCAATCTCTCTCATCGAAAATTCGTGCTTTTGGTATTGATGAATCTCTTCTTCTTTTGATAAGAAACTACCTTTCAAACCGTTCAATACAAGTTGTTGGTTGGTTGGTTTCAAATCTGCAACTTATAAAACAAATGCTGGTGTCCCCCAGGGCTCCGTTTTGTCTCCGACTCTCTTCATCACATTGATAAGCGATCTCTTGTCTGCCACTTTTAATCCAATAAACTCTTTCGCTAATGACAGTACTCTCAGCTTTTTTATTTTCGTTTCTAGGTTCTCATCCTTGTCCTTCGGATGTGGACTCCAACGTCAGCGTATGATAAGCTCATTAAATTCCAATCTCGATAACATTGTACAGTACAATGAGGAATTACGAACCGGGTAGAATTCAATGCATCAAAAACTCAATGCTGTCTCCTAATCAACTTTCAGTACTCGGTATGTGTATGACAGATCACCTCTTATGGAATGATCACATATTCGATATCGCTACTAGATACTTTGGTTTTCTCAGACAAGAATTCTGTACCTCTTCTAATCTGGCTGTAATTTTCAAAGCCTTCATTCGTCCAAAACATGAATATAACTCACATATTTGGGCAGGTGCCCCTAAAACAAGTTTAAGTCTTTTAGAAAAGATCGAAAAAAGAGCCTTGAAAATGATAGGCAATAGAACTATAACCGAAACATTTACATCACTCGAACACCGCTACAATGTTTTATGCCTTTCGTTGTTTTACAAATATTTTTACAAACAATGTTCTGTTGAATTAGCCAGTTGCATTCCCCCCCTCAAAAAAATCAACCGTAATCCTCGCATTCATCTTCAGTTAACCTTTGAGCTCAAATTCAGACGTACTGTACAGTAAAGACATTTTTTTTACCACAAATCGAGCATATGTAATGCTTAACTGAATGCTTTTTCCCTTCCATTCTAATATTCAACATTTTAAGAGCAATATGCACCGGTATCTCCTCTTAAATCCTTCCCTATCTTCCTAACACTCACACTGTGTTTAAACGTAAGCATGTTAAGGGTATTATTAACCTCTTGAGTGCCTGTACATTATACAAAAAAAACTACTCTCACGTGACATCGTGTACGGTTTCCGGCGATCTGTTTGAGCTCTCTGCAGCTCTTCCCAAATCTCGACAATTCTTCCCCAACTGTCCTCTTCCACGTGCTTCTAGGTCTCCCGACTCTTCTGCCAGTTGGATTCCACTGCAATCCATTACGTGCGTTTTGTTTGCATTTCATATATAGTAAAGTGAGAAATTCCCAACAAAACGATCCGCAGTGGCCAGATTTTTGTATTTAAAAATTGGTACAACTGAAAGAAGATCTGTCAAAATAATTATTAAAAAAAACACAAATAAGAAGAAAGTTTTGTGAAAATCAAAAGTCAAAATTAACTTAACAAGAAAAACTAACTAAAACTAATAAAATGGATAATTTTCAAGAAGAAATGGTAAGAAAACATCTGGAAATTTATATTCTATAAAAAAAATTAATTTAACAATTGCAGCTTTTGCGAGAATTGATCGAGTCCAGTGCCAGCGGGAATGAGTTCATACCAGGAATGTTTTTTGAAGAGCATACTAGTCTCGAAGACTCAACAGAAGACAAAAAACGTGCCACTGTAGATTCCTTTATAATGACCATTGAGTCTTTCAGTGAAGAAGATTTCAAATCCCACTTCAGATTGCGGCGTTCAACAATAGAGCGTCTGATAAGTAAGCTTTGCTATTCTGTATTCCATTGAGATTTAACTAAATCATTATTTTTTTTCAGCATCTTATTCTCAGGATTATTTGTCTCTTCACGCAGTAAATAGAGGAGGACGCATTAAAATAGGGTGCAGAAAAGAAGTGTTTATGTACATTTGGTACATCAGCAACTCTGTGACTTTTCGACAATTAGCAAACCTTTTCGGTGTAACAAAGTCCTCCTCATGGGTTGTAGTGAATCGAGTTTGCAAGTGGCTGGTATCCAAAGGACAGGACTACATAAAATGGCCGCAAGGAAATGCTGTTACCGAAAACTGCCGAAAATTTGAAGAGAAAAAAAGAATACCTGGTGTTCTGGGTGCAATAGACTGCACCCACATAACAATCGTAGCTCCAAAGATCGACAAAGTGTGCTACTACAACCGCAAGCATAAGTTTACAATTATCTTGCAAGCTGTGGTCGATGCAGATAAAAAATTCATTGACATCAGTTGTGGTGAGCCAGGATCTCTACACGATAGTAGAGTTCTCAGGCGTTCTCAGTTATTCAAAAAGGCTTTGAGCCACACCAACCAACTATTTCCGGCAAATTCTTTTATTTTGGGTGATTCAGCGTATGCCGCTACAAACTGGCTAGTGCCACCATACAAAGACAATGGCAGATTAACAGAACAACAAAGAACGTTTAATTATGTTCATTCTGCTACAAGAATTGTTGTAGAACATGCCTTCGGCTTGTTGTACGCTTCCGTTTAAGTTTAACATTGTCAATGGGTCTCGAAACCGTTATCCTAAATAGTTCTTTAATGGATAAATCCGTAAGATGTTTCGTAGACATATATTAATAAAGGTCTGCTGTTATTTGTTCGTCAAACTGAGATAATTGTTCCTTTAAACAACATCCCGAATGTAGCCTTAGGTTTCCCGATACGCCTGGCGATGTTTTGTTTGTTTCCGCCTTCAGTAGGCTTTATACTTCTATGATACTAAAAACTCTCTATTTCTTTTACGGGATGTTAAGCAATGTTTATCAGAAGGGAAAAGTGGCAGGGTCCAAGTGTGAACATCTTAGTTTTTCCCGTTTTGATTAAAAGGCCCACGATTTCTGTTTTTCTCTTTACCCCTATTGTCATTTGGTGGAGATCCATTATCCTATGAGATAGCAAGCATACATCGTCTGCATGGTCTAGATGTTTCAGGTATGTTGAGAAAGTCCATCTTATTCCTCCATTTCCTGTCAAGGCTAAACGCAGCACGTCGCTGATCACTAGGTTAGGTTAGTGATATGTAGTTGTAAATTATGTATTTATTTGAATATATAATTTTATGTATAGATCTTATTACTCTCTGACTCTCCTTTACATTAAGCTTATACTATGAGCCTCGGTTGTAGGTACCTGAGTTGTAAGTTTGAATTATGTAAGTCAGTGAGGTTTAGATCAAGGTACTGCAACATTAAGATTACGAATAAAACTTAAATTATAACGAAACGCGAGTTGTTTTTTTGATAAAGAACATATTAGTTAGGTTAGATTAGGTTAGGTTAAAGTGGCTGTCCAAGATGGAAACGGACACACTTAGGCCAGTTTAATGGCCCATTGTGATACCACATGAATCTTGAGGCTTCCTCCTAAGCTCAATGGAACCAGTTTGAGTCCCTTACGAAACGTGAGAGGCTGATTATGCTGATATGATTTAGATCGTTTAGATCGTTAAAGAAGAATTTTCCTAGGTAATTCTTGCGTTTTTGAGCTAGAGCAGGGCATGTACACGTACAGAGAAGGTGAAGAATTGTTTCCTCCTCTTCCTCGTCCATACAGCTTCTGCAAAAGTCATTTGAGAATACGCCTAGTCGCGTGGCGTGCTTTCCTATTAGACAGTGTCCGCGGTTATGACACCTATTATCGAGCTTATATGCGATCTGCTTAGGGATAGTAAGCACCTTGAACGTTTTAAATCTAGTGTTGGCCAGATGTTTTATGTGACCTGACACGTGGTGATGTTGTTCCACCGTCTTGCAATGCGTCTTGCATTAGCAACAGTTTACAAGTAGCGATTGGTATGCCAGTATGTGCCAAACGTGGTTGGATGGGTTGCAATGTACCGTTCCTGGCGAGTTCATCTGCCTTACAGTTACCTGGAATGTCTCTGTGGCCCGGCACCCAGCAAAGGTGAATATTAAACTGTTGTGCCATCTTCATTAGAGATGATCGACAGTTATGGACTGTTATAGAGTTTGTAGAGACAGAGTACAGAGATTTGATAGCGGCCTGACTATCTGAGAAAATACGGATATTAGATGTTGATATCACGTTTCCTTTAAGCCAGGACAAGACTTCTTTTATCGCCAAAAGTTCCACCTGGAACACGCTACAATGATAGGGAAGGCGAAATGAGAGACTTAATTTCAGTCGTTCAGAGTACACTTCTCCACCAACCCCTTCTTTGCTTCGCTGATCAATAATAAGAAAAGAATTATAGACAGTATGCAGCCGTGGCTGACTCAACTTTTACTTCAAACTCCGGGAGTGCCTTCCCTCCGTAAAGCAAGCCAGATATATTTCCTGTTGATGCTGTCAAAAGTCTTCTCAACATCTATGACACGAGTCTAACGATCTTTTTGCTCTATTTTCTCCAAAAGCTTCTTTACAAAAAATTCACTGTTTGGGCTACACAGCATTCACAAAAAGTGTTTCAATATTTCCCGACGTTGTTCAAGCGTAAAGCGATTCATTTGTAAAATACTGACTTTCTGTCAAAACTATCAGCAGGACAAGGTATGGTCGATATGTATGGTACAAAGGTTTGGTTCAGCAATGTAAACACATCATTCTTTCGTATATTAAAGTTAAACTATTTTCTTGTACCTACTGGGTTTCTAACACTTTTCTTCAGCACAAAAGTTAAACCATTCGTAAACTTTAGAACACCCTTTATGACCTTTTTGAAACATCTTTGCCAAATTAAACTCTCAACTCGGTCGTAAGAGCTTTCACATTGAATTTTACTTCTTTTTTGTAAATAGTAAAAAATAAATTCCTAACTCGTCGTTTCATTGAGCTTTTATGAGTAATACATTTCCGCAATTTAAAAATGCCAAACAAAAGGACGAATTTCCAATAGATAATAAACCATATCTATACGATCAATTTCAATTCTCAAAACCAATAAGAAGAATATAGAAGCAAAGGAACCTAACCTTTAGTAGGTAAATAAGGTATAAAAGGTCTTTCTAATCATAGATATAACATAGAAAACTTCCAAGTGTTTTATTTTTTCCACACACACAAATATTAAATTGCAAAATTTTACAATACGTTAGATATTTCAGAAGTTGATGCTTCAAGTCCATATATGCGAATATACACAAAAACGTACCTAACCGTTCATAAATGGTCTTATTTTATTTGAAATGGCAGCAGAAAATATATTTCACAGCTATATAACACTGCAAATTGATTCCAATTTTGATTTTCCATTTTCCATTTACTTTTGAAATTGCGAGCAATTTTGTCAACGGTTCATGCACTAACTATGTGTTCGTTTTTCTTTTTTTCCTTCTAGGTCCTCAATTCCAGAACCACTTGCAGAGGAAGGAAAGGAAATATCCTTCTTGGTTTTATTTTATATTATTTATGATTTTCTTTTTTTATTGTAATAAAATTTCTCCAGACAATTTGTCCTTTAAGCAAAGTGTGTGAGGTGGCAGCAAGAAAAGAGGTTATCGATGATAAAGGACGCAGAGGCAGCTAGCTAGCCAAAGCCAGTTACACCCAACACGAGGTTTCTAGGAATAAAAATATGTTACAAAAGTTGCATACTAAAACAGTTTTGTGTTCACCTTGAAAAACATGACATCTCAACCATTTTTATTTGTAGATGATGGAGGAGCTTAAATTCTGTCCATTGCTGGAACCAGGAACTGAAGAAACGAAGACAATAACGCCACCCGTGCGTTGTCGTTATCGTCCTCGTCGTCGTCGTCGTCCATTGAGAATGACTACGACTTCTAGAACGGGTAGGAACAATAACCTTTAACAACGTGTCAAGATGACGTCTCTTACAACGTAGCATAAATTGAGTCCTTGCTCTCTGTTTTCAGCTGGGTGACCCATTCATAGTAGTACAGTAGGTATATAAATCCATCTAGAAAGTGTGGAAGGTGGGTGTAGAGTTGCCTCATTCCTCACTTTAACATACATTTTATGTCACTATACTTTGAGCGGGCTTGGAAGCGACACATAGCGATAGCAATAGCAACAGCAACGATGGGTTAAGATGTCACTGCCAAAAGGAAGACAGCGTAACATTATAAGCGTCACCTCGTTTAATGGTCGTCTTTCCTTTTTGCCAATATTACTCAGGGCTGTACCTCTATTTGAAGAAACACTGTGGTACAGCGGTGATAGCAGGGGGCAACCTGAATGCCTTTAACTGTTTTCCTTTTCAAAGTATGAACTTCTGTTTTCAGTTTTTGCTTATTTCTGAAACTTAAGCCTGATAGTACCCGTAGCGTGATGGTTAGTGCGTTGGACTGTCATGCAAGGGGTCTTGGGTTCAATCCCTGCCTGTGCCACCTAACTTTTATACGGGTACTGCCTCTTGCGAGGAATTGACAAATTCTCCAATAGTAATTCTTGTCATGAAAAGTGCTTTCTCAAATTAGCCGTTCGGATTCGGCATATAAACTGTAGGTCCCTTCCATCTCTGACAACATTACTCGCACACAGTATTGGTTGAAAGTTGTAAGTCACTTGGTTCTTCATGGACTGTTGCGCCATCTAATTTATTTATTTTTTAAGCCTGATAGAGCATGAAGGGCTAGATTTTAAACCATACAGGTCAATTAAAGAATTAAAGAAGAGAAATTTGATCTTGAAATTAAAAAAAGATTATTTTTAAATTCACTTGTAAGAAATAAAGTATGCCAATAACATTAAAAACTATATCCATTTCATGAAATTTTGCATGACCAATTCATGTTTACAGCTGTCCTCAATGACTTAACAAATTCCATTTTTAAGGTCTTTAATAGATTGTAGAGTATTAGCACATACCTTTTATTTTATTGTCGTAGGACTGCCATGCCAGAAGTCTTGGGTTAAATTCCTGCCTGTGTCATCTAAAGCTTTTTTTTCAAGGGTACTGCCTCTTGCGAGGAATTGACAAACACTTCAAGAGTAATTCTTGTCATGAAAAGTTCTTTTTCAAATTTGCCTTTCGGGTTCGGCTTAAAACATGTAGGTCCCCTCCATTTCTGATAGCATTAATCGCACATTAATCATTGAGAGTTTATAAGTTACTAGGCCCAACTTCTCAATGGACTGTTGCGTCACATTTAGTTTTATTTATTTATTTAGTTTTCATTTATTTTATTTTTCGTTTTTGGAATGCCTAATTTCAACGATCGACGAAGAAGCTTCGAAAACCTATATTTTTTGTCAAAACAACGGACTACAGCAGCAATGTATGTACTTAGTTGTTCGTCAGTTACGTCCTAAATTTTCCACCAATTTCACTATTCCCTCTAAGAAGGTTCTTCCCGCAAAAGTGCTTTTGCTTTCCAACTTTTAAGGGGGTCCAACCTTTTATGCCAAATCTGAACTAATAAACAGGTTAATTTTTTTATGTGAAGACAGGGATTAGTAACTCGCCGATCTTGTTCATCATTTACACCAGCGATCTGATAGGCAGCCTAACTCAGGAAAAATCTAGTGATCGTGGGACCAAATCGACAGCCACTAGCGAATAAAAGTGTAGTAAAGTGCCTTGGCATCTGGTTAGATCAGTATTTTTATTTCGACCAACATATGAGTGCTGCTCTGGCCAGACCTAGAGAAGCTTTTGCGCTGACATAACGGTTGTTTTTTAGCAGCTGTCTTGACAACAGGGTGAAGGTGATATGCTACATGGCCCTCATCCGGCCGATGATTGCCTACAGGTGCCCGATGTCTTCGACGTTGCCTTGGATTACACAGAAGACCAGAGTCAGAGTACAAACATTAATATTCCAACCAGGTTCTATAGAACAGTGCCAACATAAACAGAATAGATTAGATATTTTGTTGGTGAAGCTTGATCGGGGCACGTTGCAAGAGTAATGTCCTCGACTAACAGCTTAATTTTTGGGGGTTATTACCCCAAAAACGAATACTACGAAAATGCGCGTTTAAGGGGCTTTATCCCGCTTTATGCTTTCCTCTATTAAGACAATTGAGAGCTGATACAGGATAGAGAAGCGGTTCCGCTAATCTACCACGTCAGCCGTAAAACTGTAGATAGGCGACTAATTTTCAGTCGAAACGTCTTCGCACTGGATGGAGTTAAGCGACTTCGGTTCAGTAGTATTGTGTCCGATAGGGTACGGAGAGATAGTGTGAATCAGGAGAACCTGTTTTGGTGGCTGCAAACGTAAAACGTTATTTAAAGTTGTCTGAGTCGTAGTGTCTTGGCCGGCTTACAAAAACGAATACTACGAAAATGCGCGTTTAAGGGGCTTTATCCCGCTTTATGCTTTCCTCTATTAAGACAATCGAGGGCTGATACAGGATAGAGAAGCGGTTCCGCTAATCTACCACGTCAGCCGTAAAACTGTAGATAGGCGACTAATTTTCAGTCGAGACGTCTTCGCACTGCACGGAGTTGAGCGCCTTCGGTTCAGTAGGATTGTGTCCGATAGGGTACGGAGAGATAGGGTGAATCAGGAGAACCTGTTTTGGTGGCTGCAAACGTTATTTTAAGTTGCCTGAGTCGTTTGGTCTTGGCTTACAGTGGTTTAAGTAAATAAGTTATTTTTAATTTTTAGATAATATGCTAGACTTTAAGAATTTTTGTCTAGCTTTAAGAAAAATAAATTAATAAAAATTATTTTATGAATATAACAAAAAAAAAGGAGATAGACATACTCTACTCATAGCTGCCAGTTAGTATTATCTATCATTGTTTTTCATCATTGAACATTTTGTTTCGAGACTTAAAAGTGATTAAGAGAGTCGATTTTTTTTTATCAAAATGAAGATAATGAGTTGTAGATTTATTTTAAGAAAACAAATATTCAATTCAGAACATTTCTTTAACTTTTAAGTTCATTTTTAATATTTCAATGATGAAATCGTTTTGAATGAACAGCTGATTTTTTATGTCATAATTCGGAAGAAAATCGTTCCACTGAAAACGTTATATTTTCTTTGCATTTCCACATGTCAGCTTTCCTTTCAATAATCAACTATATCCTGCTTGATTCAAATCAGGAAATTCGTGTCCAATGACAGAAATTTTCGACGCAAGCTATAACCAACCTGCCGAAAAAAAAATTCCAATGATTACTTTCAATGATCAAAACCAATTATATCCATAACGGTCCCCTTAGACCATATTTCAACAACTCTTTTCAAGAGACACGACGCATGTAAATAAAACTTAAGCTAGGATTAAACTTAAGCCTGTGGAGTGAAAGTTCTGCACAGTCCACGATGACGCACGAACACCATTATTTGACAGAACTTATTTTCGTTCTAATATCAGTGGCGCCCCCTGCCTATCTCACTTCCTACTTCCTAAAGAACAAAACTAAATGCGCTTTAGATCTCTTCCTGATTTTGCGTTAATAATATCTCTGATGTTTTTCTTTCTTTTTTTTGTGTCCTTTTATTTTATTTTCACTTCGGGTCCTTGTGCCACTTAGCCAAAAGGGCTGCCAAGCACTATATACAGATAGTATTACTTCCCTAACTTCCCAATTTCCTTCCCTTAAACCATCAGAGAGAAAGCAAGTGTCCCTATCCGTGTTCTATAGCGTGTGTCGTTGTTGTACTGAACTGAGTACAATGTTCGTTGTTCGTTTTCTATAAGAGATATGAAAAATGGAAAAGCATTCCACAATAATGACATTGCTTTACATATAGAAAAACTGCTGATGGAAGTATCTGGCTTTTGCACCTTTCTCTGACAATGGCGCAAATGTTTCTTGTTCATCTTACAACATTATTATATGGTTCTAACAAAGTTGAAAGGAAAACGTAAGGAAAGGTGTTCCTCATCAGTTCCTGGTCTTAGTTTTGGTCTTGGTCTTGTTCCTGGCCCCGTTTCTGGGTGTTCTATAATGTTCGTTAAAAGGATGAATAGTGTTGCATTTTGTAAATGGGGTACTGTGCGTAGATAACAAGGTGTAATATCATTCAGTTGGTTGAGTTTTGAGCATAAAGAAGAAGAGGCGATGTCTATTATAGAGCTATGGAAATAAAGTACCTACTATAAATATATTGTTAACTAAAAAATTGAAGTACAAAGAACTAGTTAAACGTAGAGTAATTGAGTTGTAAATACACATGAAGCCATTAACGTAACTTAGGAACTTTATTTAATGAATCTAAAGTATTTTAAAATATTCAATTTAAAATTCAATTTAATCTATGTTCTATTTTTGTAGCATTTGAAAGCTTAAATTTTCGGTGTTTTGAAAAATTGTTTATCAAAACTCTTGGCCTTCGGTTGATCTAAGGCCAGTTCTCGTTTAAAAATGCATCAGTTATGGGATTTGTTTTTGCTCTTACTACTTGAGGCAATTTTAAAAATTATGTATCAACAAATTAACGAAGTTATCACTATTGAACAGTACGTTCAAATGATAAAACTTTATTATCAAAATGAGTGTTCATTAACGCAAACGTTGCACGCATTGCGCCCATTTTACGGTAGACGTGATGGCCCTTCACATTCGACTCTTAAACTTTTGGTGGCCAAATTTGAGACGACCGGTTCAGTAAACAATCAGCCAATACCCGTACGTTCAAGGAACACAAAATCGATCGAGAACATCGCCGCGGTCCGTGAAAGTGTACAGCAGAACCCGAGGCAGTCTATTCCTCGCCGTGCACAAGAACTCGGCCTTTCGCAGACTTCAACTATGGCGAAATTTGCGTCGGGACTTGGGCCTACACCCGTACAAGATCCAACTGGCTCAAGAGCTCAAAGTTCATGACCATAGACAACGCCTTTTGTTCGCTGACTGGGCTTCGAATCGTTTGAAAGAGGATCCCAATTTTGGCCGAAAAATCATCTTTAGTGACGAGGCGCATTTCTGGATGAATGGCTGTGTAAACAAGCAAAATTGCCCTATACGGGATGACACTAACCCACACGTACTATTTTTAAAACGACCGACGTTAGTGAGGCTGTCACCGTCAACAACGAGCCCTACGTAACGATGATAACTAATTTCTTATGGCCTAAATTAAACCATATGGACATAGACGACATGTGGTTCCAGCAGGACGGCGGCGCGGCGGCGCGCTACGTGCCACACAGCAAACGCCACGATTGACATTTTGCATGAACGATTTGAGGGTAAGGTTATCTCTCGCAGGAGTGATGTGAATTGGCCAACAAGGTCATGCGATTAGACCCCCCTCGACTATTCCCTGTGGGGTTTCTTGAAGTCGCAGGTCTATGCAAATAAATCACAATCGACCGATTGCCTAAAGGTGAACATAACACAGGCCATCGCTCAAATTCACCCGGATCTATGCGGAAGATTCATTGAAAATTGGACCACTCTCGGATCCGTGCCACTGTAAGAAGCTGAGGCGGGCATTTCAATAATGTCATATTCCACGCTTAATGGCATACATACGTCTTTAAAATAAAAATATAATTTTGTTAATACCTCACACACTACTAACTTGTCTTATTCCATTTCAACATCTAGCCGCTTAATTGAAAACCCCATTATAACTTAATTTTATTCAACTAACGCAATAAACTATCCTTGTGGGCTTACGTGTTTTATATCAAATTTCTTTCATTTGAAAGTAAAGGGTCTGAGGTTAAAAGTAATTTGTTGAATAAATCTGTGTTTGTAGACTGCATATATATTTGTCGAGTGCTGTGAGATCAGCTGCCTCTTCAATTAAGTACAAAATAGGTAATATGGCGTGAATCTGTCTTCCATGTATTTAAACTTTTTGTACGGAAACTGGCAATGTGAACCAAGGGTATTCCGCAAAAATTTCAAGAGCTGTGTCTTGAGAATATTTTTCGAATGATTCTGCTTTACTTTTAAAGAAACTTGCCAAAGTTTTCAAACTCACACCCGTCTTGTAATAAGTGACTGTTTTACCCTAGTTATCTGGGAAATAACGGAAGGGCTGGCAAAAATGTTTGTGTCGTATTCTCATCGTTTGAGTTTCCTCCACCTTGCTTCGGTTTGTCTACTATCAATCCGATTTTTTTTAACATTGCTTGTACGAGCATTTTCTTTGTCTCCAAAAGAGGTTTTTCAGTAATTCCGGTACGCCATTTTTTTAAAACCCAAACGATAGGATAGATAAATAAAAAGTTCAAACAATCTTATTCACGCATGTAGTGGAGATACGCCAAAATCAAGGACGTCCTTGTTAATTGTTTTTTGTAGTGAGCTTTGAATGTCATTCAGGTTTGTGGACTTTGCTGTGCAATTATAACAATCGCTGAGCGACGTAGAAAAAAAATGTGTACAATAAACACTGAAAGTTTAATTTCAGCTGTCCAAAGCCGCTCAGTGCTATGGCAGGACACCCACAAAGATTACAAAAATAAAAAGAGGATGGGATGCGGACCACACTGATAACTTCCCATCCCGTCTGTCGATTTGTCTTGCTAAAAAGGTTTGTAGGTTTTCGTGTTTTGTCGAAAGTAAATTTTTACCAAGTTTTAGTACCTATTGTTTTTTTTTTAAGAATTTTTCTCAAAATTTTGCTGAATGTTGACAACAATATTTTTTAAAAGATAAAATTAGCTTAAAGCCAATATCTCAAAGTTTTAAAAAGTTATTTGAGCCGAAAATTAATTTTTACCAACTTTCATTAATTTTTTTTAGGTTTTTTTTTATTTTTTTTTTTATTTATAAAAAAACCGTTTATTGGAATATTTTCCAAAAATATCCGAATCTTTTACATACGCTCCTTCGTGACGTGTAAGACATTTTTAATTATTTTCTTAAATTATTTCTTCTTTATGAAATAAATAAAGTACCACACTATTATAGCTTAACAACCTCATTGGTTTAAAAACGGCGATAATACAAACAGCCATATTATTTCCGGTTAAAATAACAAAAGCGTAAGTACAAGTACTGGACGTAGTAGTAGTCGTTAAGAAGCGCTGCTTGATAAGGAAAAAGATCGATATTGCTACTTGTACTAAACTAAACAAAAAATTAGTTTGGGTGTACTCACATGATGAGCCTAATTCAATGAATTGGAAACAAGATGTATCTGGTGATGTAATAAAAAATTCTAACAGAAACACATTTTTTTCTTTTTATATTTGTTTTTTTTAAATCGTGACTTATTAAATTGAAATGCTTATAACTTTTGAACCAAAGCTAGCTTTGTGATGTTTTATACTTTTTTGAAAAGCTAAGAAATCAAGCAAGTTTTTAAAAACAATAACCAGTATTGTGTAATATGTTTTTTTTTAATAAAACTGTTTTAAAGTTCGATGTAAAAAATTAAGTTTGATAAGAATATGATTTTAACTATTAATATTTTGTAAAATAGTGCCGAAAATTGAAATTTCTTAAATGTAAAAATATTGAATGTTTATTCAGAATTGTAAAATATTAACATATAGTAAAAACAAAAATCATTTGTGGACAGGGTGATTGAAAAACCGACTAAAAGTAGGTGTTTTTGAAAATTTCATTAAAACAACCGTTACTCGAAAACCGTTGGGATGCGGTATAGACAAGTTACCAAATTCTGGTAGGTCATGACTTGACCATTCATCATATACAGTTTGGACCATTACTTATGGGACACCCTGTATAATACAAAATTTAATTCAAGTCTATAGCATTATTGGTTCGTGAGATATTTCGGGTTAACCAAAATGTTCACCTTTTTTTAATCTTGCCTTGGTAAAAAAACCGACCACGCAATTTTTTTTGAGAGTCCTTTCTGCATCTTTCTGCATTATTATCTGTATAACAACATTTTTTTGAAGTCGATATCTCTACTATTTCTTGAGCTAGGGACGACGAAAAAAACGTCGCGAACGTACGTACACACGCACACACAGACATATCTCTAAAAATCTTTTATTTAGACTCTAGGGACCTTGAAACGTCGAGAAATGTCGAAATTTTCAATTCAACAAATCGGACCGATTACAATTACTTTCTATGGGAAGTTAAAAATGTCACCGATAAAGATTGGGAAAAAGTTGGACAAATTTGTAATTGTTCTGGTAAGTTTTTATTTATTTAATCTTTAATTACAATAAATACGACAATATTGCCAAAATCCATCTGGAAATCTGAGAATGGCATTTTTCCAACTTATCGCTCAGCGACGTGTCGTTTAGTAAATGGCCACCCATCGCTCAGATTGGTCGCTCAGCGACTCGTCGCTCGGTCGCTCAGTCGCTCATTGCGTGGCCGGACCCTAACTCGCTCAAAGGAATGGCTACGATTTGTATGTCACTAGGCTTTAGTTTTCTACGAACTGTTTAGCAAACTAAATAATTATTTTCTTTAAATAAAACAAGAGGAAATATACGAAAAGGACAATTGAATTCAATTCCAATTTACAACTTCCATTTTTTAACGAATTCACTCTAACTTCTTTGCATGCATTAGATAAGAGATAAGACATATGGCTCAAAATCACCAAGGTGCAGAATTGGCTTCGCTAGCAATTTAATGTCTTAAATCTTGACTTAATTAAGAAAAAAAAATTAATAAAATACTAAAACTAACCTGTTTTGTGTGTCTATCAAAAAATTTAATTTATTAATAAACTACATTTTAAATGGAATCAATATACACGCATAGAAAATCATTTCGGGAACGCGTCCTAATCTACAATCTTCAACAACAAGTTCAAAATATAATTGAAAAATGTAATACTACGTTTCCACCGGGCACTAAACCGAGATTTAGCTTGATTTGTCACAAATCTCCTTGAAATCTCGAAGATTTACCATACAAATTTTAATCTCCTCAAATGAAGATTTCAAATAAATCTCATTGAAATCTACTTGGAAACATTAGTTTGGCAAATCAAACAAACTTTTTTTCGGAGAATAATTGTTGAACCGACCCATTTAAACGCCAATTTCGTTTATTGACAGATGGAAATGTCAACAAAAACTATCTGTCTCACTTCCATTTATTTCTTTAATTCTTTAAAGAATTCATCGTCGTTCTTAATAACATCCTCTTCCCAAAAAGTACTTGGACGTATATTACATTACATTACATTTCACACTACTCAGCACATAAATGTACAGATTAGAGAACACAGCACCTTGAGCGACTAGACTATATAAGGTGATAACAACACAAGACATTAATACAAGACAGAAAGAAAGAACAAACAGAAAGAACACATGACAACAGCACGCGGTAGGTTTCGAGTCGGTCCCCCATCTTTCTACTAACCACGCTCACTGATGCTTGATTTCGGTGATCGATGAACCGATGCTTTATCAGTGACTAGGCCGTTGCCAAACGTCAAATTAATCTCCTTTTCTTTGGTGGAAACACCTCAAGATTTATTTTAAATCACTTGCCTTAAATCTCGGATTATTTTTTGGTGGAAACGTAGTATAAGGTATTCAACCCCGGTCATCACTTAATACACCGTATTTTTTATACAAAATCTAGTTTTAGAAAGGATACTAATAGATTATTTATTTTTAACTGTAAAAAATGCAAAAACAGTTTGTCCGATACCGCACAAGTCATTTCAGTGGACATATCGATAATCGATCACAAATAATTTTAAGTGAACGCAGCCATTCGGTGTGAAGCGTCAGTCGAGGTAGAGAACAATGTCAAAGCCGGCTGCCAGAGTATTTATCGTCAAATAAATTTTATCTAAATGGTAAGTACCTTTTTATTCATTATTCGTAGAGCGTACATCAATAGTCCGTCAATCCGTGAACGCATTTATTACATTTAATTATTGATGAAATTATTTTCTACGACACGAAATTTCAAAGCTACCTCAAATATTTTCCTATTGACAAAGTCAGATCCCATTTAAGATGACCGCCGTATAATTAAAGCGCGCGCTTATTTGAAATCGTCATTTCGGGAACGGTCATTTCGGGAACGTTCCCGGACATGATTTTTACGTATTTTGCTTGTAGAAGATTTTGTATGTATTGTTTTCATTATTGCTTATTTAATACACATACATAATATACCCATGTTCTTAAACAAAGCTTAAATTATGTACTTTGTTTTGTTTTTGTTGATTTTATCAAACTTAGAAAAACGTTCCCGAATTGATGGTTTTTTGTATGATATTTAGTACTAAAAAATTTTACTAAGAAAGTGTAAAATTCTATGCGCTGCCCTGTCAAAGTTTATTTATATACAATTTTTGCAACAGTATCAACTAAAATTCATCATTATAGCTTGCAATTTTTTTTGTCATAAAAAAATTTTGAAATTTGCAACCTTGGTGATTTTGAGCCATATGTATGCCATGAATGAAGAAATTGTAAACTTACCGGGAGCTCATCAGGAAAGGCTTCACAAATTAATTCTGTAAGAGATGCGTAATCAAGTATAAGACCATGGTTTTTCTCAATGCAATATTGGAAAAAAGATTCATGGAGAACTTTACGAAGATTTTCGTTCAATTGAAGATTTGCTGGCGTATCCTCATTACTTTGAAGTATTTTCATGATTCTATTTCCGTAAGCATTAGATTTGAGAACATTATATATGTACATAGATAATTTAGATGCATCATTGATATCTGCAGTGACATATTTTTGTAGTTTTTAAATTTACCATAGGAAGTTATTGTAATCGGTCCGATTTGTCGAATTGAAAATTTTGACATTTCTCGACGTTTCAAGGTCCCTAGAGTCTCAATAAAAGATTTTTAGAGAGATTTTGGCTCCAAACTAATTTCATCTTAAACAGACTTTTGTGTTTCTCATTTATTGAATTTTGTATAAAAATCCGACAATCAGTCTTTTTTCATAATACTTAAGATCTAGAAAAAATAGGACGCAAAATTGGTAAAAACTGTTGTTCGGTTCTCATATCTCGTTAATAAATTAAGGTATTGACTTCAAAATGATGTCGTTTTGTGCTTAATTTTCTTAGAAAAAAAATCTGCATTTGTTTACATAAGTAGTAAAAACTTTTAAGAAATGCTACTAAAATTGGTAGCAATTGGTGTACGACTAAAAATCTCTTTAACAAAAACAGATTTTGAAATCCAACTGTTTCATCATATGTAGAATATTGTTGATAATTTTTAGTTAATTTGTTGGAAAAATGCAGCTGACAACTTTTTTAAAACCTACAGAAAACAACAAAAAACTGATAAGAAATGATTTTCGACTCAAGTATTAGAGGAACAAAGAAAAATATTGTCTTCGAATTATTTATCTCACACAAATAATTGTTATTAATGTTTTGCTAAAGTTTTAAGCAAGACAAATCGACAGACGGGATGGGAAGTTATCAGGGTGAGTCGCATGCCAACCTCTTTTTTTTTAAATTGCTACAATAAAAAAAACACTCACTCAATATTTTTGAGAGTCCTATCTGCATCTTTCTGCACTATTATCTGTATTGCAAAATTATTTAATTAAGTCGATATCTCTACTAGTTCTTGAGATTTGGACGAGGAAAAAGCTTCCCGACCGTACGGACGAACGGACGCACGTACGAACGTACGTACACATGCACGCACAGACATATCTCTAAAAATCCTTGACCTTGAAGCGTCAAGAAATGTCAAAATTTTCAATTCGATTAATCGGATCGACTACAATGGCTGCGTTCAATCTCAGACAGATAGGGTATCCGGATACCTTTTTGTTAGTGTTTTACGTGTAAAATAACAACTGGTCAAAAACAGCTGAGATGTCAAAAAAGGAATCCAAAGGTATCCAAGAATTTCTGGGGTATGTAGGTATCTGACAGAACAGCTGATTCAACACATGGTTGAATTTCAAGAAACTTGAAAATTGATTTCAGCTTTTTGTATTTGTTGGTAAACAAAAAGATACAAAATGCTAGTTGAAGTTGTATTTAAGGATGTTCTGTACATAATAGACGATGAAGAAGCTATTTGCCTCCGAATTTTAGAAGCTAATTATGTTTTATCTTACAACAATTTTGACTTCGAAGCTTAAATGTTTCTCTGCTTTTTGTGAACAGCTGAAAGTTGTTTTTATTTTTTGACAGCTATCTCAATACAGCTATCCAACTCGTTCAACAAGGTATCTAAAAATCCACCTATCCAAGATACCCTACCCAACACGAGATTGAACGTAGCCAATGGGCACTTTCAGACAACATAAGCGACTTCACTTGCAGTCAACTGCATTTTTTGAACGTACGTTTTGACAAAAGAAACTAGTTAGATTTTCCAGCGTCATAAAATTCAAACTTGGAACTTTACTTCACTATAACCTAAACCTTCAGTTGATTCTGCAAAATCTACCAAAAAGAAAAACGTAATTGTCTTAAAAACACTCCTCAGGAAAGCTATAAGACTTAAACTATATTTTGTATTGGAAATAAATATTACGTATTCCTCTTTCTTTTAACATAAATGGAATTGTACACAAAATGAATAAATCACAGAGTAATAAAGTTCAGCTGTCAGTTAACTAAAAAAAAAATGGGTAGGTTTTATCGACATGTCGCGACATAATATGTAAGGGACTTTAAAGTTGGGGAAGTTTCTATTATCTGATTGGCCAGTTGCGAAAAAAGTGCCTTCCAATTAAGGCAACTTTATTGGAAAGATGACTGGAAAGTTAGTCAAGAAAAATCTTCCTTTTGATCAAGTCAAGTCTACTTCTATCAAAATGACAGCTGATCATATTTTTTTGGTATTCAACTGAAAGCTGAACTTAATTACTTTATGATTTATTTATTTTCTGCACTACTTCATTTAATGCTTTCTGTAAAAGGGTTCCTTTCCAGTTTGTAAAAGAAATAAGTAATATTTCTTTACAATACAAAATACAAATCGTGATGGACTTGTAGCTTGCCTGAGGAGTATTTTGTAGACAATAATGTTTTTGGTAATTTTTGTACTGTGAACTTAAAGTAGAGGTTTGTAAAATAAAGTTCTGAATTTGAAATATGTACATGACACTTGAAAAGCTAACTAGTTGCCTTGGTCAAAATGTACGTTCAAAGAATTAAGTTGACTGCACCTGTCCATTATCAACTGTCATTTTGATAAGTTGACTTGATAGTTTTACTTTCAAGTCCCTTAACTCGCCTGAACTTGCCCAATAACTTCCTATGGAAAGTTAATAATGAATCAATAGATGAAGTTTTGGTTTCGGAAAAATATCGAACGGAATCTTTATGATGTGTTTTTATTAGATCTCTGAGCTTTTCGACTAAGCTTGGAGCGATTTCATACAGTAGTAGAATTTCAGTCATTTTCAAAAAATATAATAAAAGAAAAGCCATACGTGATCATCGTTCGGTACCAAATCGCCGACCATATAAGTGGGAATAAATGAATGGAAGTGATCATTTCGCGTGGTGTCATTTTTAAGTGGTACTAAGGAAGATTAGTTTCAGTAATTATAGGCCAAATATTTCCTATTTCTATAGCACCATAACAATAGTTTTGTTGTTTTCTTGCGTTCAACGTTCTTTATGAAAAATATCCGCTGTTAATCAAGTTTCTTATAACATGGCAAATACCATATTGATATATGTACGCCTTCAAATATGTCATGCATGATATCAACAGCGACATTGGTTGTAACATAGAAAGAATTGGGCACATTTAAAATAGAAGCTTCATTTATGCCTGTTGAATTAATCCAATACAAGAATTGTTCGAAAAAGAACAGAACAAAGCAGTTGAATTCTGTCAATTTCTTGTAAGCCGTTAAAAAACTGTCAAGAGATCTTAGATAGCGTTCCCTATTAACCCAAAATTTAATATTTGGCGGCTGATCTTATGTGTATGCCTTATATTTTTTTCGGGTTCGAAATTTAGCAATTTTCGAAGAAACTGATGAAGAATTGCTTGAAATTTATTTTTGCCTTCAACTCTAATTTCATAAGTCTTTAATTCAAGATTCCAAGGATTGGAGCTCTGGGATAATTCTCAAAAACAATTTTTAATTCATAAAGTTTTAAGTTAAAATTATTGTAACGCTTTTTTCTTAAGAGCTTATGTTTATTCAAATATATTAAATTTTAGTTTCGTTTTTAAATTATTTTTATTTTATTTTCACTAAATTCTAAAGAACATAAATAAAAGTGTAATGTAAGTAAGTTCCTGGTTTTATATACAAAAAATACACCACGTAAATGTTAAGTGTATCTTCGTGTTTTAAAAGAAGCTCAAGTTTGTCTCAAAAATAAAATATCCAACCCAAATGCAAATGAGTTTTGGGATTTCATTTATCGACCAAAAGTTAACATAGAGAGAGAGAGAGAGAGATTAGCAAAATCCAAGAAGTGATAGGCAAAGAGTAAAGAAAAGGACAAAATTTACATTGCAGCGACTAGGTTTTGGTTTTAGTATAAAAATAGTGGAGTTTCTTTTTTTAGGACAAAAATTAATAAACAAATATTAGAAATAAAAATATCACCGAGAACATACAAGTGCGAGCTCAAGTGCAAACACAGATTTCTTGTATCTCGGATCAGCCCAACGGAAATAGGGTAATTTCTCGATTCTAGAGACTCTATTTATGAGCGCTTCAATCATTAAAGGCGCTTACGACCGCAATGAAGTCAATTGCTGCTGCATTTCTTGCAAATCTTTCTCGATATCTTCGTCATCATCCACTGCTGTTGTAGGTGTAGGTTGGACTTCTTCAATGGACGCTCCTTGTGGAGGAAGAGGTGCTTCGCCGAGTTTGCCTTCAGTAATTTCCCACAGAACTTTGTCGACTTCTTTCTGTGCGTCTTCCTCCAGCTCCTCCGAATCTTCAAGGCTGTCCATGGTCTCCTCGAGCATTTCATCGATTATGCCAGCCTTCATCATTTCCTTGGACATGTCCCGCATAATTCCGGCCAGTTCGGGATACCGAACGAGGTTTTGCATGGCTTGCATGACTTCGGTGGACTTTTGCAGGGAACCAGCAACTCGGAGGGTAGCTAAAGTAAACACACAAAATATATGATCTCATTCATTGCCATTCTACAATCGAATAACTCACCCAATTGAGTCTTCATTTGCAATTGCACCGAATTAAGGTGCGCCTTGCTGGTGTAGATTCTATTGATGGCCTTGCGGGCACCAACGATTTCCTTGGCCAATATTACACAAGTGTCACGGTCATTTTTGGTTGCGGCTTGCTTCAGAGCTCGTTTCACCTTTTCCTCCTCTCGTTGAATGCTGCGAATTTGTCGATCCAGTTGGTTGCCCTCTTTACGGATTTTATGCGTCCATTCGTTGACCTAGAAATAAACATGTTTCATACTCTATGTCTTTGGGAGTTTGTGCAATGTTTTGTTTACCTGTTCTTTGGGATCTTTTGAAGCTGTTTTTCCAAACAAACCCATTGTAATTTTAAGTAATTTTCAATAACAATTCGAGATGTTTACAAAAAAATGACTCATAAAATTATGTTTTTGGTATTTGCTTGCAATTGGATTCGCTCATTTGTTGTGTCAAAATTGGTTGACAACCATGACATAAGGGTTGTCATGGAGAAAGAGATCTGTTTGATTAAAATTATTTTCTATTTATTAAGGCTAAGTATACATTTTAGTTGAGGGTGTGGTTTGAGTTATTTGTTCTTAGATTTCTTATCGTAATGATTTTTCTTTTTCCTAATCAGTAAATAAGAAAGAGATGTAAGCATTAAGGTTATACTACGTAGAGCAAAAATAAAACAGGTTTTAACACTCACCTTCAACTATACAATTTAAATCTTGTGATTGGAATGATTTTAGTCATTGCAAAAGCATCTTTTCTAAATTTTTAAATCCTTTATCTTAAGCTAGCCACAAACAACAGAGCCAAAGATCCAAATGGATTGGAACTGATCCAAAGGATTCGGCTTAGCCATTTGAATTACTAGAAAATTAAAATCCAATAATTGAAAGAATGGTTCAAAATTGTTATTTGACTTTAGACATTTAAATAAATAAATAAAATTAAATGTTTGCATTGTCAGTTAGAGCTGTCATTTGATGACATGTCCAATATTTTACATACACTTTTACACGGCTGGCAGATTTTACAATAAAATGCATACAACTGTGTAATCTGCCAATTTTATTTACTTTTTTTTCATGATTCTATAATTCTATTTTGTATCGCAGTAGACGCAGATACCTAAGATTAATAATAGATGGTCAGGTCATTCATTTCAAAGTTGTTAGCAAATCTGGAATTTGAGAGGTATTTGAATTTGAAGGGTATTTAAATTTTAAGGGCTGATATTGAATGTGAACCAAAGCTAAACTTCAACTTTTTTCTCCATTTCATTTGACATTTGACGTTAAGGTTATTTAGGTTTTTTTTTATGAAATTATATAATAATATCCTGCACTTCATTCAAATGTGGTAACAATCGGAAATATTTGGACAAACCGGGTTTGTAAGAGATGTGAAGATACCAGTGCACGCTCGTAAAGCTCGTACTGCAGAAAATATTGCTGCTGTTCGTGATAGTGTGGCTGAAGAGCTGTCCACATCAACTCGTCGTCGTGCTCAACAATTGCACCTCTCACGTTCGTAGTTGATCAACATTATGTATAAAGACTCTAAGGGTATTCATGAAACGATATAATTTTCTACTTTGTAGAAAAATATAAATTTCCGCAAAGGGTTTACATGAACACCCCATTAGAAATATTTACGGAAACGTTAGAAACAAACACAAAATTTATCTGTTTTTTTTTTCTACGATTTCTGCTTCAAATTTGAGAGATAAAAGTCTATATTTTGCAGAATATTTTTCCCATACAAATTTTGACAGTTGATTTCTACCGATAGAAAATTCTACAGTTTTTAAGGTTTCTATGGGTTTTCTGTGTTTGCATGAATACCCTTTCTATTTACACGTTTAGTTTAAAAGGTGCAACTGACTCAAGAACTTTAGCCTCTTGACCATTTCAAGCGTCATCAATGGTTTAAAAAGTGACAAGAAGTGGCAACAGTGGATGATCAATTTTCGAAGAAAATCATCTTCAGTGATGAGGCACATTTTCACCTTATGGAATTTGTCAAGAAGCAGAATTGCCGCAATTGCGCGATTCATAAACCAAGAGTGATTGTTGAAAAACCAATGCACCTACAAAGAGTGGTTGTTTGATGCTGTTTGTCTGGCCGTTACTGTGAATGGTGTTTGCTAGCGAGAAACGAAAACGAACTTTTAATGGCCTGCATTGGGGGATATGGATATGTGGTTTCAACAGTACGGTACCACTTGCCACACAGCTAACCAATCAATTTGCTATTTTGCTCGACAAATTCAATGGCCGTGTTATCTCATGTGGTGGTGATGTCAATTGGCCGCCAAGATCATGTGATTTGACACCGTTGAACTTCTCTCTTGGGGATTATTTGTACGTCTATAAGTCAGCAACAATTTTAGAGCTAAAAGATGAGATAATTCATTAAATTAAAGGCATTGAAAATGTGTACAATCTGATAGAGGTGTGCCACCGAGGTCTCGGTGGCCATTGGGCCGATACTTTGTTTCATACATAATTGAACCATACCACCATCGTCGTAATAAAAGGAAATAACAGTAATTTCCTAAATAATTTGTGTTTTATTCAAAATCAACATTGGCCCTTAAAATTTAACCACCCTTTATTAGTGGAATGTATGCTATCAAAGAAAATGTGTCGCTAAGCAATCGAAAAAGTGTTAAATTGTTAAAATTTACTATCAAATTGATGATTTAAACAAAGCCTTACGCGAAATTAAATTTTGAAGAAATTTCAAAAGAAAGCCAATTGACATCACCACCACGTGACATAACATGGCCATTGGATTTGTCGAGCAAAAGAGATATTGATTTGAAATAAATTTTGTTACACATCAAGACATGCAGAAAGCATGGTTTTTCTACAATAATAAAACTTAAGAATATTAAATTTAACCGCAAGAATAATTTCATGCAACGAAGAATATAGTTTTTGACATCTAATCATTGTTTTATAAAAATCGAATTGACAGTTTCTTACCCTGTAGTATAGATGCCATTAAAATACTAGATATGGACTAATTTTCATAGAAAACTCCCTTTAAAAGTTATTCTATCGACTTAGCTTGCTTGCCTTGTGGGTTTGGTGGAACAAAATTATATTTAATTTTCACACGCCATCTGTTGTTTCTTTGCTGCAAAAAGCTTTTATTTTCAAAGAAACTAAGGACATCTATTTGTGTAAAGTTTATAAAAATAAACAAAATTTAAAAATCAAGTTCAATAGCTGCTGCATATTTCCGCTGAACGTACAGAAGGGCTAAAAGCGTGAAGGAATAGATTACACCAACGCGGAGTTGGTTACTAGCAGCCCATATCTAGCAGGCTAATCATAGGTTCTCTATGGTTGCTACGGTGATCATAAGAAATAACTAAACCATGATAATATTATAGATTTTATATACAAAGATACAAAAATCTTATTTAGTTTAGCTTTCAAAAACGAAAAATGAATGATCCGTCAAACTATGAGACGTCAAAATGGAAAATATAGCACTTAAATAAGCCGGCTATTTGCTTAATTTAACAAATAAATATCTAACCAGTGCTTAAGTTGCAATTAAGATTTCAGGACATTATTGAAACAACCAATTAAAAACAATATTCATTTTTATCCTTAGTGTACAGAAGTTTTAAACCAAACAAAACACACTAATGCGTATAGCCCATAATGAATTTGTTCATTTTAAAAATTCATCAGAATGTCACATTCAAATCTGTCATTTGACTGACCTGACACTGACATTTCTCACTCCGCACGCCGTTGTCGTTTTGGTATATTGTGATGTAAAATAGAAATTAAATTTCACATGGAGAAAAATCGTTTTTAGTTATTTTTATTTCTTTAAATTATCTTAATATAATGTTAAATTCAAGACGTGGAATCGGTCTAATATGTTCCGCAACACATCGTCTGTCTATTTCAAAAGTCTATCTGCCGCGACAACCGAATATTCTATCAAAATGTGTCCATCTCACCGGCTACCATCAGGCCCGTGGCAAGAAGCCAGGTCCCAATAATGTTTCTGCCTTATTTAAGCCTGTCTTCGTCCGGCCGACTGATGATGAATTAAATGTTGGAGCTGAACTTGTGGGGAAGCTGGACAAAACAGATTTATTAAATACACTCAATAAATTCACCCAGAAACGAGAGATTAAATTATTGTGTCTCGAGAATGGACTCGATGGTAAAAGTTCATAGCCAAAAAGTCGAGAAATCCATTAAAACATGTTTTGTATCTTTGAAGCCTACTTACAGCAACAAGCGTTCGCATCGTTCCGGCGATTCTGCATCGAGGCAGAGAACTTGCCAGTCGACTTGCACATCACAATAAGCGACATCCTCCATGGAGCTGGTCATATCGACGACATCTTCCCGTACTTTCTGCGTCACGCTAAGACCATCTTCCCCCACCTTGACTGCATGGATGATTTGAAGAAGATTTCCGATCTGAGAACCCCCGCCAACTGGTATCCGAGTGCCAGAGCGATAACGAGGAAAATCGTCTTCCATGCGGGGCCAACAAACTCAGGGAAGACCTATCATGCCATGGAGAGGTTTCTCACAGCCAAATCAGGAGTCTATTGTGGTCCTCTGAAGCTACTTGCCACCGAAGTGTTCAATAAATCTAACGAAAGAGTGAGTTGAGAAGCAATAATTTTGTTTGAGTTTCACAAAACTGATCAATTCTAGGGAACTGCGTGTGATCTGGTGACTGGAGAGGAGAGAAAATTCGGAATCAACGAAAATACACCTGCCGCACATGTAGCCTGCACCGTTGAAATGACTTCAGTCACCACTCCTTGTAAAACAAAGCTCCTTTAAAATTGTAAACAACCAAATTTTAAACTTCTCACTTTGTTTCAGATGAAGTAGCAGTCATCGACGAGATTCAGCTGCTTAAAGATCCCCAACGAGGATGGGCTTGGACGAGAGCCTTTTTAGGCTTGATTGCCGATGAAGTGCATGTTTGTGGAGAAGCTGGTTCGTTAGAATTGCTGCAAAAGATTTGCGAGACTACCCACGAAACAGTTGAAGTCCACACCTACAATCGGCTGACCGAGTTGACAGTCGAAGATTCAGCCTTGGTTACGCTGGACAATGTCCAGCCGGGAGATTGTATAGTTTGTTTCAATAAGAACGACATCTATTCGGTTTCGAGGGAGATCGAAGCGAGAGGCAAAGAGGTGGCTGTGATCTATGGAGGACTTCCACCGGGGACAAAACTCGCCCAAGCAGCTAAATTCAACGATCCCGACAATAGTTGTAAGGTCATGGTTGCCACAGACGCCATTGGAATGGGTTTGAACTTGTAAGAGTTTCTTTTTTTGAATTCCGGGGGACTTTAATTCATGTTGTTTCATGATATTTTCCCAGGAGTATCCGTCGAATAATTTTCTATTCGATAATAAAGCCATCAATGAACGAGAAGGGTGAGCGGGAGATTGATACGATTTCGATATCACAGGCGCTCCAAATAGCCGGGCGAGCTGGTCGCTTCAAGACCCAATGGGAACATGGCTATGTGACGACATACAAGGCCGAAGATCTGCCGACATTGAAAAATATTCTCACCCAAAGTCCCGATCCGTTGAAACAGGCTGGACTCCATCCAACTGCCGATCAAATCGAGTTGTATGCATATCATCTTCCAAATTCGACGTTAAGTAATCTAATGGTAAGCTCTCTGCCCAATGTCGTCCGCCGACCCCTCTGAAAACGATGACAAACATTTAAATGACAATTCCAGGATATCTTTGTGACCCTCTGCACCGTGGATGATTCCTTGTACTTCATGTGTAACATAGAAGATTTTAAATTCTTAGCTGAGATGATTCAACATGTACCTCTGCCGCTGAGGGCTCGATATGTCTTCTGCTGTGCGCCCATCAACAAGAAAATGGCATTCGTGTGTTCCATGTTCCTTAAGGTAAGTAATCCGGATGGTTGATTCTTAATGAGCGTGATTCTTATCTCTCTTTTTCATAGATTTCCAGACAATATAGCAGAAGTGAACCAATCTCCTACGAGTTCATCGCTCACCATTGTGGCTGGCCACTGGGTTTGCCAAGAACCATCCTAGACTTGGTTCATTTGGAATCGGTCTTTGACGTCATGGATCTGTATCTCTGGTTGAGCTATCGCTTCACAGACATGTTCCCCGACGCAGCCCAAGTTCGAGAATCCCAAAAAGAACTCGATGAGATTATCCAACAGGGGGTATTCCAAATCACACGTCTGCTCAAAAACACCGAAGCCAGTCAACAAGCTGGAGACAATGAGGCTTCGTATCCAATGAGAAAATCGACCTACACCAAAGGTAAGACAAAATACAAATATGCCACTATATGATGAAAACCATTCTAATCACTTGACAGAACCTCGTGTACCATCTAGTGCCAGGGGTAGGTTAACTGAACGCCTGCTGGCTCAGGGACTTCTCACACCTGGGATGCTGAGTGAGTTGCGAAAGGAATGGGGACAGCAGCAAAGTAGAGATCGAGACAGGGACAGAGACAGAGACCGAGGCAGCAGCAGCAGTCATTCAGACGATAGCGACGATGATGGTGATTCGTTAAAGAAACCGCGGAGAAAGCGAAAAAAGTAGTCACTCCAAAGTCAAACTCAAGACCAAAACAAAACACCGACTGTTGAAAAAACTACATACAAATCTAACCATTAGAATGTGTCAATAAATTTTTAGTTGCAATTTTAGTTAGTTTTAGTATCAATATTCAAGATTCAAGACTAGAAAGTACATATACATAAAAGATAACTTGATTTTGTTGTTTTAACCTTTTATGTGATTTCATATGATTTATACTTTGATAAATGCACAAACAGCTAAGTTATAGAGAGGGAGAGATGTATCGAGGAGTGGAGAAGAAATTGTTTAAACAAACTTGGAGTGCGTGCTCATTAAATTTAACAACAACAAAATGTTTAGTCGCCGCATCGTTGATGAGCATGAGGAGCGACAGTGTAATAGCTTCGCGCCAAATTCATTAACCTGAGATGATTATTAATCAAATGTGGATATATAAAAACTCGTCGTGTCGTCGGTCGTTTTGTTCGTATAAAACGTTTTGGTCAAGTGGAAGGCGCCTTGGCTGGGTATGAGTCTCGTCTGGCCTACAAATGGATTATGGTTGTTTTTTGTTTTAATATTTTGTCTGTTATTTTGAAATGCAATTTAAAAATACATAACAATTTTCAGTTCAATTCAATAATAAATGTTGATTATAAATGAAGAGGTTTACGTTCAGTTAAGTTAATTTTACATAAAGGGTAAACATTGCACATTATGTATGTAGGCGTATCTTTGGCAAGCATATCCTCTTACAAAATTCATTGAACGTATAATTGGATTATTAGCAATAAATTCGTTAATTTTGGTTGGATATAAAAGTCTCTATTACGGTGTTCCGCATTCTCTTTAACTGCCTTTGTGTCAACGTATTTCGTTACAGCAAGGTTAAAGGTTTTTGGGTAAAAGGAATTGATTCAAGATTAACAGCAGCTACGAAGGTTGCTGTTAAAATTTAGAATTTAGGATTTTTGGAATTGCCATTGAAAAGTTAGTAATTTTTGAGAATTGCTACACTTAATTGCTTTTTGTAACAAAGAAAGAATTAATTTTCTTTCATACAAATTCGAATTATAAAAATAAAAATAAATAAGGTTGAGAAGTTGAGAAGTAGGGCCTAGTGACTTACAACTCTCAACCATTCCTGGTAATGTTGTCAGGGAATTAAAGAGACTAAATTTGTGTTTAAGGGAGTTTCTACAACCTTTAAACAAGATAATCAAAGGAGGAAGCTCTGTCCTATAGCAATGCTAAATCCTTTAATAAAGAATTCGAATCTGGACAACCTTCGTTCAAATAAGAAGATTGTGAAGGTCGTTCGAAGCCAGCGAAAAACATACGTTGCTGTGCAAAATCTGGGAAAACAAGATTTCCATATAACAATGCCTTAAAAATTAGTGTAACAAGCATAAATAAGATAACTTACGATCAATTATTATTGAAAAAGGTGTGTTCACGTTGAAATACACAATTTTACACTCGGTTAAAACCTTATTACGATTTGCGAAAGAAATTTTAAAGAAAAATTATTATTCGTGCTCGTAATATTTCCAAATAATTGGTCAAGTGTTTTCAGCGCATAAAGAAGCTGAGTTCTGTCATACAAAGGTTTTTAAAAATTTGTATTTTTTTAAATTAATTGCTCTATAAAGGACTTGTTCAACGAATTTCTTTAGACAAAATGGTGTTTTAATATATAAATGGTGAGTATAAGCAATTGAAACGGGTTTATTGCAAAAGATTCTGTTTTTAACTATTAACCTTGGTTTTCATATTTTTGTATAATAATTGGTTTATAACTTACATATGTATATACATATGTACATATAAAATATCATAAATGTTTCAAATTGTATTTTCTATTTTAAAATTTTTAATTGTGACTCAAATTTCTAAAGTCAGCCATTTACGACACAAAATAATTGCGCGAATTGGGGTTTGTTGTTTGTGTAAAAATCTAAAAATTTTTGATTAGTTCGTCGACGTGTGCAGATATTTTGTGACGTGAATATGAAAATCTGTAAAAACGCTCATTGAAAAATAAAAATTTCTGGAGTACGGTTTGATTTTGCTAACTTTTTTTGAATGAAGAGCAAACATATTGAGGGGAATTTCTGGAGCTACATAAAAGGAATATCCGCCTCCTGATTTTAGCAACATGATAATGAGAAATCAAAGATACGACCATTTGATTCAATAGTTAAAAGAAAAATAACAAAATGCCGATCGTGGGACAGCTGTGCAAAATTATATATAATTTCCGGACAAATTACAGGAAATAGTTCAAGAAAGTCCAAAACATTTAGAAGTCAGGTGCTGGAGCGGTTGATATTACCGTCGTTATGGTATTTTTCAACGCTTTCATTTCTGGAAGACTAGAAAACTAGAACCTCAGTAACATCGTCCTTGGGCGATGGAGATACGGTAACGCATTTAAAATTGTTTTGAATTAAAATTAAGTCAAAAAAACAAGATTTCAAATTAAGATAATATTGATATGGCAACACCTTTAAGAGGATCGCTTGTTCAACGGCGGCGATGATGTAATTTTTCAGGGATGGCCAGGAGATTGATTGTCAAAATTTTGTTTCATGTATTAAGTAACGAAAATGAAAGTACATCATCTGCAAAGCAAATACTTTATAAAATAAAATAACAATTTGCGCAGTTATTTTATGTCGTTTATGGTCTTTTTATGGCGCTTAACGTTGGCAACGCTTTTTGAAGCTACAATTCATAAAGTAGTTTTTTTGTCAATACAAATAAACCTTTAAGAACCGCTATGTTAGAGCTGTTTTAACAGAAAACAGCAAAACGTTTCAAAAATATTTCTGTTTTGTTTTTCATAGCGCATCCATCGTGTAGACAAGACTTCAAGTTTTTGAAATTTGTATATTGGACAAATGTAAAATTAATGTTAAAAATGCGTTTTTATAAATTTGAGCAGTCAAATAAAATCGAAGTATTCATTAAAAATCAGCACCAACAAATAAACACAAAAACGTTTTTGTTTAGAACAATGGAAAGAGAAGATTCAGAAAATTCAAAACTTCATTAAAGTCAATTAGTCTGGGAGACAGCGACACATTTTGCGCGTTTATACCCACAAAACTGATATTATTTTCGAAAATAGATTTGGTGCTATAATAAACCAAACGAGTTTTGATATAACAAAGAACTTTATTTATCTGGCTGTGCAACAATTAATTGGTTATTGACAGATTACAAAAATTAGAAATTATTTAAACTGAAACTAGAAAGTTTGCCAAGCAAATATAAAATCGCAAAATGAGTGAATCACTATTTATAATCAAGGCTGCAATCAAAGAGTATATAAACATAACATAGGTAAATGTAAACCAGTGTTGTAATCAGGGCTCTTTTTACTGACTTCGAATGAATTGGATATCAAAACCCTGTCTCGACCATCTCTGCCCTTTCTATATCAATAATTTAAAGGCCCGTTTCTCTCAAGGTGAAATCGCCTTGAGT
Source organism: Eupeodes luniger (assembly GCA_951509635.1). NCBI lineage: Eukaryota > Metazoa > Arthropoda > Insecta > Diptera > Syrphidae > Eupeodes > Eupeodes luniger. The sequence goes on from OX608073.1 coordinate 250,710,645, forward strand.
TGGTGGCGTGGCTTAATAGAGAAAGATTAAAACACGTCATATGAAATTGGAGACAAATTGCTGGGAATAAAGCTGGTTCTAAATATGTTGGTTAAGGAGCTTGAAACTTCAACGTCACCTGTTAAGAATGTACATACATATGTAAGTAGACTTTGTTTGTTTTTTGAAGTTATAGCAATTTCGTAACAATAACTCCTGCCCCATTTACATAATATAAATCAAAGCTCTACATCAATAATTAAAAAAAGAAAGCATTTATTAAATTTAAAAAAATATGAAATTAGTCTATAATAAAGTGTAATTTTCAGTTTACACGAGTGGTTTTCAAAAAGCAATAAAACGCATATAATTTTAAAATATAAAATATTCTCTTCTATTCTAAGGCGTTAATCGTCTCGGGATTATCTGCGCAGAAAATTGACTTCGCTGAATGGCATGTAGCACCGTATTTTGGTAGTGAATTAGAACATTATGTTCAAACTATTCATTACAAAATAGCAAACAAAATGAGCATGAATCAAGTGACAGCTGTCAAAAAGACCAATTCCGAAACAAGTAATGCTAGATTAAAAACCACATGTCTTATAAAATCCGTAAGATTCTAGCAAATGTCTAGTTTTCAAAAATTAATAAGGGTATTCATGTAACGATATAATTTTCTACTTTGTAGAAAAATATAAATTTCCGCAAAGGGTTTACATGAACACCCCATTAGAAATATTTGCGGAAACGTTAGCAACAAACACAAAATTTATCTGTTTTTTTTTCTACGATTTCTGCTTCAAATTTGAGAGATAAAATTCTATATTTTGCAGAATATTTTTCCCATACAAATTTTGACAGTTAATTTCTACCGATAGAAAATTCTACAGTTTTTAAGGTTTCTATGGGTTTTCTGTGTTTGCATGAATACCCTTAATATTAAATTTCGATTTCAAATATGTACATACACACACAGGTTTTTATTTCTTGCTGGGTCTAAAAAGATGAACTTGAAAAAGGAGACTTTCCAGATTTTTTTTGGAAGGTATATAATTTAAGAATTACATATAATGTAGATGTAGAATTTTGGCTTCCAAAACGTTTAAAAGTTTTCGTCGAGGTTATATATTCAAACCAAAAATTTGATATCAGCTCTGAATTTACTGTCAAGACTAATGGGATTTTCCATAGGTAAAATAAATCAATTCATTGTTGATTTAGATCTGTCAAAACACAAATTTTCCATGGGGCAAAACAAATTGATTTATTTTTGATTTAAGATCAAATCTGTAGATTTACCCCTCTTTGCACCAATACCAATATAATAGGATTTAAAAAAGAAATGTCTACATACGTTAAAAGTTACACGAAGTTACATTAATACAATAACAAAAAGACAAAACAATTCCAATCGTGTTCCATGCGTCAGGAAAAATAATCAATGTTTGAAGGAAATCTGAATTTACCCATGGAAAATCACATAAATAACAATTTACTTATTAAACCAGTAATACTTTATTGTACATAGCTAAGCACATCGTGGGCTCTCAGTGAAAAACGTTAAAAAATGATTTTTGAAATAAAATATTAAAATAAAGGGACAAACATATTTTAGACTGTATAAGATGTGGCCATTTGGCCTTTATTCATCCGAAACTCGAGTTTAAACTTTAACTCTCATATTTTGGGTAAGTGTCCCTATAAACCACTAGTCTTGTTGACAGAATTACATGAGAAATTCAATGTCTTTAAAAATTCGGAAAGGAATATTGTCAAGCAGCTTATTTGTAGACTATGTATATCCGTTTTTGTTTTTAAGCTCAGAGCAGAGCACTGATATGCCTGGGCTAAAAAAGAAATACAGATCTTTTTTGACATCTGAGTTCTCTGCTCTGAATTTAAAAAGAAAACATTTACATTTTTCTTCTCATCAGGGCCGCGAGAGGAATTCCGGGCCCGGGACGGAAAAATTTCCATATTTACCATTTTTTTTCAAAGTTCATGCCAACTGATATGGTACATTCTAATTTTAATTACGAATAGCATGAAATTGGTTGGAATTAACGGGAAAAATAATTTTTTTGTTTGCAAAGTGAACCGAAAAGAAGTGTTAATCATCAAATCAATCTCACGGGTATCGTCCAGTTTAGTTGAAATGGAGGATGGATAGAAAATAATTCTACATGCGAGTAAGTGATTTGATATCCTTTTAATCTCCAGTAAACAACTTATTCAAAATATAAATGAATTAATATTACGGAAACCACAATTGAAAAACGCTTGCGTAGGATTTTCCGGTCCCCCGAAACCGAATCAAAAATTTCGTTCACAGCTGAAACAAAAATAGAAAAAAAGAAACTTTATAAAAACAGAAACCGAAATAAATATTTGTGTTATGTTTTAAGTTGCCGGGCCACTTATTTTGACTTTAAAAATTTTCAAAATAAAATAAATTTGAAAGTTACGTTAAATTAAATAAGAAAAGCGAAACAATTTATTATAACTTTCTTCCAATTGTTCAGGGTTGCCCAATTTTTCATTAAATATAAACAAAAATGTACGCAAATAATAATCAGGGGCCCAGATCGGCAAGCTTGTGACTGATAGATTGGTAGATAACATGCAAACAGGGGCCCGATCGCGAAAGCATAATTGATTTTAAATTTTTGGGCCCCCAAAAATAAGTGGGAATGGGTATGTTGATGATGAAGAGTATATTGAAAAAAAAGCACTCTCTTCATTGCTTACAATTTTACGGGCCCCTAGCGAATTCCTGGGCCCGGGGTTTCCCCCTCCCCCCCTCTCGACGGGGCTGCTTCTCATACCTCATTATTATTAAAACAATCTTCGCGGGTCGATTCCTTCCTGGTGCTGCCTACTGTAGCCTTAATATTTGACACCTAAATAAAATCATCAATGAAATTTAATTTGCTGCGACTATAAATATTGATTCATCTTTTAATACCAAATTGTAAAAATAATTGCTAGAAAGATAATTGAAAGAAGAACTCTTTGGTTTAAAAAACTAGATGAGCTTGCAACGTACTGCGGAATAGAATTCAATCTCGTGAATGGAAATGGATGGTACTGCACAGAGGTTTACCAAAACCTTATTTCAAAAGTAGATGAACAATACAGAGCTGACTGTATAAGCTTAGCTACTGCATCAGTGCACAGATCTACATACAGCATTTTGAATCATAATTTGAGCGAAAGAAATAATTTTCACAACGAAAATGTGATGGAAATTATATCGTCTATTTTCAAAATGAGAGGAGAGCTTATTCGTCTTAATTATATCCCCCACCGTCCTGACTTACCAATTTACTGTAACCTTTGCAACCTATCGGAGAGAGATGTCCTGCATTTCATTGGAAGATGCCCTATTTTGAAAGAAATACGAAGGAGTTATCTTGGAAGTAACACGTTATCGGAAGAAGAAGTCTTAGCACATCTCAACTGTGAAAACAATTTAAAGCAACTTTTTTATTTTTACAAATATGCTATGAGCTATCGCAATCAAATTATCAATGAAGAGTTTTAACAACAAAACAAATTTGTATTTTTTTACCACAATTATTTTTTATATTTTTTTTTTATATATATACATTATGTTCTAGCAAATAGAAACAAACTTAATACTAAATGTTTATTTTAATGTCAATCAGGCAGACGGCAAAGCCATGCTTATCGATTTTTTGTAAAATTATTTGTAATATAAACAAGAACAGAAACAATAAAAATCAATCTAATCTAATCTAATCTACCAAATTGTACATGTTACGTACAATGTACCTACATACCAACAAAATTGTCACCCAGTGGCCAATAAAACTGCAATTGCAATATCACACATACAAGTTTTCAAGTTCATGTCGATTTCAGTGACCATTTGGACACATCAGGGTTTCTAAATTCATTAAGCATTTACTATTTATGTTACATCCATCAAAACAACTTCTACTACCTGTTGCTAGCTGCTACTGGTCTCTCCAAAGATGGAAGAAAAAACTTCATCTAGTCAAAGCATTGTACATATTCCCATATTAACGGTCTCGTCATAAATTTCCAACTATGGAGTTCGATCTTGCCCAAGTAGATTGTTACAAAAATTATACCATTGAATTAAAGATTGTGTCAACTTAAATCGAGGACACTGCTTGTTGCAGCTTCAATAAGTGTCTATAATATTTAATTTGGTTGTTAAAACTTCCCCCCTTCAAACAAAGCACCAAAATGCATTTTTAAAGAAAAAAAGATTCCTCATTGGAAATTCAAACATTTTTCTTATATTAGACATTTTAAAGAGATATTTAAAAAAACAACAACAAGTCTTATGGAATCAATAATTATGCTTCCCTGACGAACTTGAATCTTCTGTCAGACAATACATAATTATTATACTCACCATTATTTCCGAAGAGCATGCTGTTGCTGTTTAGCTTAGCTAGCTAGCTGCATTTGCGTTTGGCTAAGAAGAGGCTTTTTTCGCCGCGAAATTGGTTTCTATAAAAGAAATTTCCCGATCGTGTATCTTTTGGATACATTTGAAAATTTACTTCTCTTCAGTTGCGTTTGGAGCAATTTCGTGAACGGTCTAGAACGGTTATTGAGAAAATAATTTTTCAACCTTATATTTTTCCAACCGAATCGATTCTATCAAAAATTATTATGTGCTAAAGTGAAAGTTTTCAAATTGGAAAAAAGTGATGCTTTCAAAAATCGTTTTTGAATAGCTGTTTCGGGTGTTCATTTTAGAGGTGTTATGTTTATTTAAAAATACATATAGATTAAAGTTTTCTAAAATATCCCAAGAATATATGTGTCAAGTGTTTTTATATACACAGCCGACATTTCAAAATATTTCGCAATTTCTCCCTAAATACACGAAGAAAATATTGAAAAACCTGCCACAAAAACCAACAAAAATTACTAAAATGACAAAGGTAAAAGGCGACGATGGTGATGAGTCAAAAACGCATGGAAAATAGTATGTGTCATAAATGAACAAAACCACGAGATAGAAATGAAAATTAAAGAAAATATTTAAGTATATTCACTTCATTGGCTAATTTATACCTTCTAAAAATAAAATAAAAAAAAAACAGAAACTTAAATTTTGAAAACTTGAGTACTAATATACAACACGCCGGCGGCGGCAGTGGCAGCAAACGGGACAAAAAGAAAAACATGTGTGGAAAACTTGGACGTTTTCTGTGTACATACATATTTTCCAATGCATGTACTTCATAATTTTTGTTTTAGTTTTATTTTTTTAAATATGTACATTATTTTATTTTTGTTTGTCTTTGTTGAAAAAACAGAGAAAAATTATTTATTTATTTTCTGAAAATTTTGTTTTTGGTTTTTAAAAGTCAATTCGTATTTTTAAGTATTAATGTAAGTTTTTGTATTTAAGAGAGTCGACATTTTGAAATTTTTGTTTACAAAAATAGTGGTTGTGCATTTTGGAGAGCGGTCCTAAGAATTCTCTTTTTTTTTCTTATTGTTGGTGTTGAAATTATTTCGGTGAATAGCAGTGGTTGAAAAATGGGAAATGCAATGGCGGGCGGTAAAAGCACGAAATACGTATAAGGCAATTAAATAGTTTTCTTTTTTTTATTTTTGTTATTTTTATTGAGCCCCAAAGAGAGGGTAAATATTATAAGAGATTTTTAATTGTTTATTGTAATTGTAAACATTTTGAGATCTGTTTCAGACTTTTAGTGTAAAACAATTAATTTAAATGAAACAAAATAAGAAAATGTACAAAAAAAGCTTAGTTTAGTTTGTATTGTTTTCCAAGAAATCATCTTATCATTTGTAAAGCGATTTAAAATATTAATTAATAATTATTCATAATTTTATCTACGGATTATTTTCTAAGATTTGTTTGGTTAGAATCACAGCTCGTAAATAATTGATAACCATATTTGTTCGGGTCCAAGAAATAACTCCTTAAGAATTAAACCCCCAAAAATGAATTTGAACTTACCCCTAAAATGTGTATGAAGTTGGGGGTTTGTAGACTTATTTTATTCTTTAGAAGAGTTATGTATATTATGATAAAGGAAGTCCACAAATTGGGCTATGAATGAAGTTCCCAAATTTGATGGGACTTATTTCACTCTACGCGAAAATAAATTTTTATTTGTACTTAACAATGATTTTATAGCTATTCTCATCGATATTATGATGAGTAGAAAAAAAACATGTGCTGCACATATGAAGACCATTTGAGTATTAATACAAATACAATGCATGCCGAAAATTCAACATTCAAGGAAGAAAAAATGTTTTTGAAGTAAAATTGTTACAAAATTAAAATACAAAAAGAGTCTGAGATGCGACCCACACAGACTACTCCCCCGTCTCCGTTTGTTGATTTTTATAAACTTTAACAAGATATTAAAAACAATATTTTGTGTAAGATACAAAAATTTGAAGTCAATATCTTTCCTTATTTTCATAGTACTTGAGTCGATAACCATTTCTTATATTTTTTTTTTGTTTTTTAAGGTTTCCGTGTTTTGTAAAAAAGTTGTCAATTACAATTTTCTAAGAACTTAACTTTAGTTTGCACATGAAAAAATAAGTTTGATTTCAATATCTGTTCTGGTTTCCGACATTTTTATTCCAAAACCAATTTTCATCAATTTTGGCTGTATTTTTTGAAAGTTTTTATTCCCTATAAGAAAAATATTAGTTGGATTTTTGTGAGAACATTATCTTACGTTTATAACAAAATTTTGCATAGAAATAAATAATTTTGAAGTAAATGTAATTCAAGTCAATTAAAAATAAAAAATAAATTAGGTGGAGCAACAGTCCGTAGAGAACCAGGGCCTAGTGACTTACAACTCTCAACCATTCCTGTGTGCGAGCAATTACAGGGATGGAGGGGACCTACAGTTTATATGCCGAATCTGAATGGCTAATTTGAGAAAGCACTTTTTCGTGACAAAAATTACTCTTGGAGAATTTGTCAATTCTAACTTTTTATAAACAAATATTGTAAGATTTTTCTAAAAATTTTAATAAATGTAAAAAAAAATATTCTCTATAAAATAAAATTAGTTTAAAGGCAATATGTTTAATTCTTATCCTAGCAACTATAGTCGAACATACATTTTTAACAACTTTAAGTAGTGTTTTTTTTTAGGTTTTGTATTTTTTGTAAAAATAACGTGGTTTCTATTTTTATTAAAATTTTACCAGGTATGGACTTCGAAAAATTGTATCCCGAACGTTCACTAGCACACACAAACATCTCTGGAAAAATCTTTGATTTAGATTATAGGGACCTTGAAACGTCGAGAAATATCAAAATTTTCAATTCGACAAATTGGACCGATTACAATAATTCTTTTTCGGAAGTTAAAAACCTAAAAAAATTTAATGTATACGGAATATGTATATAAACATCAATTACTCAACTACTGGGGAAAATATTAGGATTTAGAGTAGGTGCAAGGTTGGGTGTATGAATTTTATTTCATAACCTCTAACCTTTGCATGATATGAATTTCTTAGAATTATTTCATACCATTTTATGGACTAATTCTGTTCTCTTTTTTGTAGTTTATTTTGCACTGAATTAAGTCTTAAATTGTTGAGGTTATTTTTCATTTTAAAGCTTTTTTCTTTAGTTTCTCTTCAAGAGCTTTTAAAACCAAAATTTTAGTGTTGGTTTAAGGCCTAAGCTATATTTTTCTGAAATTATAATTGTAAAGAATGATTTCCTTGCAACAAAAAGAAAAAGTAAAAGTATTCAACAAAAAACATAACTCACAACATGCTCCGTCTTCCATTTGTAAGAAAGTTTTTAGCGCTCTTGACACTCTGAAACACAATTTTGAGTTTTCCAGTTAAAAAAATTAATACGCTTAAAATAATTAAGGCGAGAAATACAACGTCTGCTTGGAGGTAAAAGTCATTAATAACAAAATCAAAATTTTTAAGGAGAGCAAAAAAACGGGGATACGCTCATTAAAAATAGGAAAATGATAAAAATAGTGAATTTCCTAATTCTCTGATTTGCATTTATAGAAGTTATATTCACTTAGTGACTTTTCATACTTATAGGAAATGATTACATTAACACACAATGACTTTTTCTCGAATTTGGAAAAAATGCCCTTGGTGACTTTTACCTCCAAGCAGACGAAATGGGCTATTTCACTAGAGCCCTAAAAAAAAAATAACGGCCAAACTATTTACAAATTTTCAATGTGCAAATTTGAGAAAGCTCTTTTCATGACAAGAATTTACTCTTGGAAGATTTGTCAATTCCTCGCATTAACCATCGAGAAACTCATAAAAATTACTTAAAAAAATATTCATATCATAACAATATTTTGTGTGAGAAAAATAATTTGAAGTCAATATCTTTCATTGTTCTCCTTACACTTGAGTCAAAAACCATTTCTTATCAGTTTTTTATTGTTTTTGTAGGATTTCGTGTTTTGTTAAAATAGCTGTCAATTGAATTTTTCTAAAAAAATTACTTTAAATTTTTTAAATTGCCAACAGTATTTTGCATATGACGAAATAGTTTGATTTCAAAATTTAGTTTTATTAATGAGATTTTTATTCGAAAATCAATTTTTAGCATTTCTTGAAATTTTTTTGTATTTTTTTTTAAACAATTGGGTTTATACAGATTGTTTTTTTTTTTAGAAAATTTAGCACAAAATCAAATCATTTTGAAGTCAAGAACTTCATTTTTCAAGAGATATCGAGAATCGAACATCAATTTTTAAAAATTTTGCGTACTGTTTTTTTTAGATTTAATTTTTAACAAAAAAAACTGACTGTTGGATTATTACAAAGATTTTACTGAATGTCGAAAACTTTATTTTCTATAAGATGAAATTAGTTTGAAGCCAATATTTTAAATTTTGAATAGATATTTAATCTTGATTATCTTTTACAAAGTTTTAGCTATGTTTTTTTGTTTTTTTTTGTAAAAAAACCGTCAATTCGATTTTTCTCAAAACTTTAACAGATGTCAAAAACGTTGTTCTTCGTTGCATTGAATTATTTTGGTGAAAAAATCATTTTCTGTTCGTAAAATTTTTGAGGTGACAATTATTTTTTTAAAGTTTTTTTTTTTATTTAAAAAAAAAACCGTTAGTTAATTTTTTTCAAAATTATGTTAGTTTGGTATCACGTCACATTATACAATAAAAAATGTAGTTCAAGTCGGTAGGGTTATTGGTTCGTGAGATATTTTGGGTTAACCCCCATTCAATTTTTTCGAGAGTCCTTTTTGTATTAATTTCGATATAACAACATTTATTTTAAGTCGATAGCTCCACTGGTTCTTGAGATATGGATGACGAAAAAAGCTTGCCGAACGTACAGAACGTAAGAACGAACGTCCACACGCACACATACACATCTCTCTAAAAATCTTTTATTTAGATTGTAGAGACCTTGAAACGTCGAGAAATGTCAAAATGTTGAATTCGACTAATCTGACCGATTACAATAACTTCCTATGGGAAGTTAAAAATCAACTTATAAAATGACAATGGGCAAAATTCACCTATACAAATAAATTTTATTTTATTCTGCATTGTTTGAAATACTTCCTAAGTTTTTTCAGCGGATATTTTGGAATACGTTTAATAAAATTAAAAAAAAAACTATTTTAGTTTCAAACATAAAATAAAGATTTACAATAAATTGTAAAGGCTAATTTGTTCATGATCCTTGCAGTTCTTTTGTCGTCAAATACACATTGCAAACCAATACGTTTATAAACGTACCCATATTTTCAGAAATTATTTACCTTTGTATGTTTTAAGTTTGCCAGCTAATTTTGATAATAAGCACCATTAAATAAAAACCCTTTTTTTCCTTTTGAATTGCATGCTTTAGCCCACTTGTTTTTTTTTAAAAAGTACTCAACTCGATGGAATATTGTACACCCGAAGACCACATAACAAAAGTTTTCCACAGGATCCCATTTTTTTTTTCTTCATGGCACGTCTTTACAGTTGTCAATACTTACTAGGTTTAGTAACTGTTTATTACCATAAGAAAAGTTTTTTTATTTTAAGTCGTTTAAAGTAGCTGTATGCTCATAGATGGCGTTAGAGTGCGTATTAAGCTACCATGAAAATAAAACGCCAAACTTTTTTTTCCATGAGTTTGACGTCTGTCAGGATTGTTTGATTCAATATGGAGAAATCGGCTATCAAATCGTTCGGAGTTCTTGTCAAGGAAATCATAAACGTAAGGCCCCTTTCACACCAAACGGATCCGAATCAATCAGAATCACTCCGAATCAAGTTGAATCTGATTCGTCATCTCCATTCTTTCACACCAGCTGATTGATCCAGATTCGTCCGGTCTGAAGGCGGGAAAAGAATCCCTTCAGATTTAAACGGAGCGCTCGAAGCCGAATCTTGGTCAATCAGATTCAACTTGATTCGGAGTGATTCTGATTGATTCGGATTCGTTTGGTGTGAAAGGGGCCTAAACAAACTGCAATTTTCACCCACGCTGTGTGCAAAGAAGTTTGAGTACCTTCAGAGCAAGCAACCATTTCTAAGCGTCTGCGTGCCATTAGGAAGGTTCAAAAGACCGGAAAATGTTAGCATCTTTTGAATTGAATGACAATTGAATCTCATGCGAAAAAGCCTGATTTTGTTTTTTTTCACACTACTTTGAATAAATTGAGTTTTTGAATTTAAATTGCTTTAAGGTTAAACACTTTTTTCTCAAGAATTGGCCCGAAGATTAATATTCTGTTTACAAATTACAAATTTGTTAAGTTTTTAAATATTTGTATTTTCGATTGTTTTCTGATGTTGAACTAATGTCATTTAAGTTTCAGTTTCTCGAAAAATATTTCTTTTTTTGGAACTTACCTACTTAATTTTTATATTATTGTGACGTTTTTAAAAACGATAATTACATATAGGTTATATGGATATATAATACTAATACTAATATGAATACAAATATTAAAACATTATTTTCTAATTTTAAAACACGTTATTATTTGAAACGCGTTTTAATTCAATAATGAATATAGGTTTACCTTTAAATAATTTTTATAATTTGCAGTTAAAAAAATCTATTTTCATAGATTCGTTTCAGCTTTTATAGTGTTAGCAATTCGATTAATTGTTTGTGTAGAAGATGTCAAGAAATCGTGATTGGAATTAAAAAATGAAAAAGCCGGTTGGGCTTTTGATGTCTTGCCAGCATTCTTTGAATGTGATCATAAGAAATAATAATTTATCGCAGAAAATTAACTTAAGTCTTTTTATATTGTATTGGTTTTGTGTAAAGAAAAAACTATCTAGTATTTAGTAAAAACAACAACTATACGATGATGGTAAAGAAGTCTGAAAAATGGGCTTCGTCGTATCTATACTCATACCATCCGGGCGTTGCGTTGGCGGGCGGTCTGTGCAACCGATCAATTTTTAAACTTCAACTCTAGTTTAAACAATGCACATGGTTATGAGATCCAACCTACCTATTTTGTCTTTTATATTAAAATAAATAAACATAATAATTTAAAATTGCTGAAGATACATAATCCGCAAAAATAATCACCTAAAATGTATTATTTTGGCAGAAGTATAATTTTTGTTCTCATGTGGGTACAATGACGAAGTATTTAAGATAAAGTTACACATTCGAGTACACACATCTTTTAGAAATTAGAAAACAAAATAAACAAAACGATGTGGTCAACATCAACTTCATCATACACCACATCCGTATAAGCGCCTCTCACTCATTATTTATTAATTCCCTATTAATACATAATTTTTTTGTTTAATAAACAACAAAACAATGACGCCATAAGTGTACAAATCTATAAAAAGAATTCGACTAAGGTTTTGATTTAAGATAAAAGAAAACAAAATGTTTTCAGTTCAAGTTTAATATATGCAAAATACAAATTTAAAAAAAAGTGCACTACGCCATCGTCAGCATCATGTTTTATCTACAAATACAATAAATTTATTGTTTAAAAATAAAATAGATGTACTTAAAATGATTTTGAATTAAGTAAGTATACCACTTGCACACATGAACTCGCGCCAAAGTGAATTAAAAATATAAAAATACAAAATTTTACAAACGTATGGTAGTTTTTGTGTGTTTAATTTTTATAAACAAAATAAGGTGCAGAAACAGATGGCATAAGATCTTCCTCGAAGGTCCAAGTATTTTTTAAATGATACATACTTATAAATTCTTGGAATGCAATATTACTCATTCGCATAATACTTTTTGAAGAAACTATCAAATTAAAAACAAATTTGATAGTTTCTTTTGAAAAATTATTTAAAACAATAAACTCAAATTAAGACAATGTTCTCGAAAAAGAAAAAAAATTTTTACTTGCGACATATGTCAAGTTTTGAATTCGTAAAAATTTCGAACTCGAGTTTTAATCAAATGAAATTTCGATGGTAGAAAAGGCGAAAAAAGTGGGTTCAGCGAAGTTAAGGTTTTAAGTAGAGTTGAGTGTTCACATTTTTTGGTCAAAAATCGAACATTCGAACTGTCCCAAACAAACCGATAGATTTCTATTAAATTTTCTCAATGATTTTTTTTTAACTTGGCTTATTTCAATTAAAAACACGTTTTTGTATTGCTCCACAAGGGTAACCCCCATAGAACCGTTATTTTGTTTTTAAATTTTCTCAGAAACTCATGAACCGATTTCAATAATAAAAAAAGAGGCTGGGATGCGACCCACACTGATAACTTCCCATCCCGTCTATCGATTTGTCTTGCTTATTAGTTTGTCTAAATGTATCAATTCTTACCAAATTTGCAGTCTATTTTTTGGAGATTTTATTTTTTTATGAAAAAACGGACTGTTGTATTTTTATAAAAAAAATTGCTGAATATCAAAAACAATATTTTCTGTGAAATAAAATAAGTTTGAAGCCAATATTTTTAATTTTTGAAAAGCTATTTGAGTCGAAAGTAAATTTTTACCAAGTTTTAGTATTGTTTTTTTTTTTGGTTTTTATTTTTTGTAAAAAAAACTGTCAATCCAACATTTCTCCAAATTTTACTGAATGTTGAAAACAATATTATTTATAAGATAAAATTAGTTTGAAGCCAATATCTCAAAGTTTTGAAAAGATATTTGAGCCGAAAATCAATTTTTACCAACTTTTATTAATTTTTTTGTTTAGGTTTTTATTTTTTGTAAGAAAATTGTCAATTCGATTTCTCTCAAAATTTTTCCTAAAGTTGAAAACAATATTTCTTATAAGCTAAAATTAGTTGGAAGCCATAATCTCAAATTTTTGAAAAGATATTTGAGTCGAAAACCAATTTTTACCAACTTTTGTTAAATTTTTTTTCAGTTTTTAATTTTTTGTAAGAAAACTGTCAATTCGATTTTTCTCAAAATTTTACTGAATGTTGAAAACAATATTTTTTGAAAGATAAAAGTAGTTAAAAGCCAATATCTCAAAGTCTTGAAAAGATATTTGAGTCGAAAATCAATTTTTACCAACTTTTGTTAAATTTTTTTTTTAGGTTTTTATTTTTTGTAAAAAAATTGTCAATTCGATTTTTCTCAAAATTTTATCAAATGTCAAAATCATTATTCTTTGTTCCACAAAATTGTTTTGGAGATGAAATCATATTTTAGTCGTAAAATTTTCGAAGTGACAAATTTTTTGTTTCAGTTTTTTTGATTTATAAAAAAACCGTTAATTGGATTTTTTTCCAAAAATATAATTGATTTGTATCACGTTACAATACATAATATAAAATTTAATTCAAGTCTCTAGCGTTATTGGTTCATGAGATATTTAGGGTTAACCAAAATTTTCAATTTGAAAAATCGGACCCATTACAATAACTTCCTATGGGAAGTTAATAATATTTGATGATCAAAAATGTCAGCATTTTTGCTTTGTATTTTTTTTAAAAAACATTATATTTTTGTTTTCAGAACTCGGTATAATGAAAACGGTTCAAAATTTTTTTACGAAAATCAAATATAAATATTAATATATTCTTAATAACTGACCAAAAACATTTTTGAACAAAAATAGAAAAATTTAATATATACAAAATTAATAAAAAAACCGCTTTAAGGATTTTCAAACAAAAATTCTGCCATCAAATGTCATTTAAATTTTTGAAAACAAACTTATTTTGCAGGTATATTTTTAAATCATAAATTATAGGCACTCTTTGTTAGCATACTTTTTGGATACAGTAGCAAGTTCTCGGGATGCAGTCGTGCATTTTATTTTTCTGGTAAACAGGAGTCTATTTTAAATCATTTGAAGATTGAATGTATAAATTTGGCTTAAAGCTATGAAGAAAGAATTTAAAAAAAATTGTATTCAATCAAAAAATTGAAAACTAATTTTTGAAGTTTGTTTAAGAAAAATGTATTTTGGAAAAGTACAAAAATAGAAAACAAATCTTAATTCGGTCAAAAATGAAACTAGAATGCGACCCACACATAATAAAACCCGTCTATAATATTTTATTAACAACGTTTTGTGTAGGATAAAAAAAGTTTTAAGTCAATATTTTTGTTGTGCTCTTAATACTTGAGTCGAAAACCATTTCTTATCAGTTTTTGAAGGTTTTCATGTTTTGTAAACAAAATTTGTCAAATGGATTTAATTGAATTTTTCCAAAAAAAATAATTTAAAGTAAACAACAATATTTTGCATGATGATAAAAAAGTTGAATTTAAATATATTTTGTGTTTCCGGAATTTTTAGTCCAAAACCAATTTTTACGAATTTTAGTACCATGTTTTAAAAGCTTTTATTTCTTTTAAAAAAATACTGATTGGACTTTTCTAAAAAATGTATCCAATAATTTTGAAGTCAATGCCTTCATTTTTTCTAGAATTGTTTGAGTCAATAGTCAATTTTTACCAGATTTGTAGATTTGTGTTTTTATTTAAAAACACACAATTGGATTATTATGTAAATTTTGACTAAATGTTAAAGCAATATTTTTCATAAAATAAAATAAGTTTGAAGTCATTATATTTTATTGTTACCAAGATATTCGAGTGAAAAATTAATGTTTAACAATTTTTAGTAGAAAATTTTTTTTTTATTTTTTTGTAAAAAGAAACTGAAACCTCGACGCTTTTTTTAAATAATTTTACCAGATGTTACAATTATTTTAGTTCGCAAAATATTCTAGTTCGAAAATATTTGTTTGGCTTGGTACTCACCGTACTGATTGTAATATAATAACTTATTACTTAAATTTAATAACAACTATTTAATTGTAAAGGTAAGAAAAATACGTTTTTGAGAAGAACTTGAAATTTTCGAAGCCTATGAAATGAGCTACGCTACACAATCAAATGTATACAAGCTCTTCTAGGTTACTTCAAAAGAAATTATAGTTTTTATTATTTTTGTAGCACAATGTTACTGGTAAAGTTTTTTTAATACAGTTCAAGTAGCAGAATAGTAAAACAAAAACTACTTTTAAAAGTAAATAGTATCCCGACACTTCTCGAAATTTGTTAATTACAATTTCCTTTAAACAAAAATATTTCAGGTGCAAGTTTTCAAAGTTGCAAGGTGGATGTAAACAAGAAATAGCGTTCATATTTAATAAGCGAAACATTTAAAAAGATTATTATGTTTTATCAAACAGTTCCATTGAGTATTAAATTTTGAATTTGTTTAATGAATTAACTTTCGACCATTCATGTACATAATGTAAGTCTTGTTTGGATAAGAAACCCCTTAATGAATTGAACTGATAACACACGAAATTTCTGGTATAAGTATTTACTCACAAGGAATTTATGCAGAAAATATACATAAATAAAGAAAAACCCAAAAATAAGACTTTATTTTCATAAATTTCAAATGAATCATAAAGCTGAATGTGCCAATCTTTTGCACAATGTCTTAAAGAAATCACAGAAGCAATTTCAACAACAAAAACTATGTTAAAGTATTATATCTCACAATATTGAATGGTTCCAAAAAAAAAGATGGGAGTGTAAATTCTGGTATCTTTTCTGGAAGAAACAATAAAGCTTTCAAACAATTTTAGTGCCTTTAATGCCAAGGCACTCGTATTTTCTGAAGTCGCTAAAAATCTTTATTTACCATTGATATTCGCAATTGTCACAAAAAAATGATTGCTTGATTTTGAACAGACCACTAATTTTGACAGTTCAGTACTTTCAAGACATCTTTAAGAGCTTAGTAGTGAATTAGTAAGAATTTTAACTATTTGACCTTTAAACAATGAGTTATGTGTCGTGTCCATGATGTGATAATTTCGAGTTGTTGCAAATAAATACAATCTAGGAACGACATTAGTTAAAAATTATCATACATTGTTGAGCATTGTTGAAAAAACCTGCATTTTATTAAGATAAATCAATAGATAATTATTGAATTGTATCCCACCAAATCCAAATAGACCTCTTCGAAAATTAACAACGTCATGAAACTTTCCTTGCAAAATTGAGATTGTTTTGTTTGCATTAAAATCTTCTAAATGCGGCCATACAAAAAATAATTAATCATTGCTCGTTAGCGTAATCCATTGACCGTAACATTTTCATCAGTCTCATTTTCGAATAAGTATTTAGTTTTGATTCTTCACATCACTATCTGGTCCCAAATGCTTAAAATTTGATTGAGTTTCACTGTTGTCAATGATATAAAAGTTCTTCAGTTTTTCAAGCTACGGCTGTAAAGTTTTTGTAGTGAGTTTAAACAATTTTAGTGCGTTGTTATAGCGTGTCTCGTTCCATTTTTAGTAATTTCGGAGATTTTACTTGTCAAATGTCAAAAGATGACAGCTTCAAAAGTGACAGCTATTTGAAATGAAACCTTTTATTGGGCAGATTCAGGTGACATAAAGGACTTAGAATAAAGGCAAGTTTCTAGTATGTGATTGACCAGCTACCAAAAAATTGCCTTCCAATTAAGGCAACTTTATTGGAAATTTGACTGGAAAGTCCACTTATGTCAAAATGACAGCCAATCATGATATTTCAATTAACTGTGAAAGCTAAACTTTATTACTCAGTGATTTATTTACGAGTATTTTCTGCATAATTCCGTTTAATGATTTATGTAAAAGGTAATATTTCTTTAAAATGCAAAATACAAGTCGAGATGGACAATTAAGGATTTCGCATCCTTGTTAGTAAAAAAAACCGAACGCCAACGTGAGTTGGCCCAACTGTTCGTACCGTTAAATGAAAATACAAAAGAATTAATTTAATTTAATTTATTTATTATTTGCTAATTGATTCTAACTATTCAAGTTCGCGTCTGCCGAAAGACTGACTCCCTAACCCACCTATTGGATATTCGCTCAGCCAATCCAAATGCTGAGTAAGCTATTTCGCCTACCGGATGGTTATAGGCGTATCGCATTACGCATTACCTAAAGCAATGCAAAGGTATAAGTGCAATGTCAGCAGGTTCCCATGAATGCTTCATGTCTGGTTCATTGACATCCAATAGAATTGTGTTTCCGAAGGTCAACGTCGTTGGCGTGTGTTAACTTTTCACCCTTCGAAAATCTACGTCCCGTAGATCAGTGACGTCAGTAGTTGGATATCGCGAAGTCTTCTAATTCTAATTTGATCTCTCCTGTGGTATCTTAATCGCTGGGAGATTAAGTCTTCCACTAATCTTCCGCCATATGACACATGCGAACGAGATGAGCAACAAGAGGATGACAGCGTCTGACACGGTGGAAATACGTACTTTATTCGTAAGGTTGCTAAGGCGTTCTATATTTCGAAGACTAAGGCTATGCACGAATTGCACATCTATTTTATGTCCTTCGTTAGTGATGTTCGTCATAATTGGTGGTAAAGCTTGCAAAACTGTAGAGCTTGAACTCGTGAAGGTCCTGTTCTTAATTTGGATGGTTTCGTTGTTTAGTCGCACAATTAAGGTTCCTGATAAGGTTTGTATTGAGTTGTTAGATTTAAGTTCACCGTTGAAGTTCGTGAGGAAGATGGTATCCTCTTGAATCAGCTCAATGACTTCATTCGTGTTAGTTCGGTAAGTGCATGCTGCGCGACCTCCTTTAAGTAGTCTGGACAGGCAATAATCTTCTGGAACTTTCTGGAGAGCTTCTTCCCTACAGACCGTAGAGTTATTGATGGAGAGGCAATTCTTTACTATGCCGTAGGTTTCGTCCTGATTGACTAGGACCTTATTGAAGTCGATGTTCACTTGTTTGTCATTAATGATTGTTGGCCTAATCAGGAGCATG
Organism: Eupeodes luniger; assembly: GCA_951509635.1. Classification (NCBI taxonomy): domain Eukaryota; kingdom Metazoa; phylum Arthropoda; class Insecta; order Diptera; family Syrphidae; genus Eupeodes; species Eupeodes luniger. The sequence continues at coordinate 250,728,876 of OX608073.1, forward strand.
TTATAGTCGTTTTTTCTGACTTTTGGCATTGACAGGATGTATAGTAGCATTGAACTGTTGGCGTAAATTGATGGGACTCCAAACTCAATGGCTTCAATTTCGTTTTCGTATGGAAGCGTCTCGAATTCATTAATCAGCATAGTAACTTCGTCATGGTTCAGGAGATTTGTATTAACGATGCCACTTTTCGCCATCTGACAGGCTCGGACGATTTCATTTACTTCCTCCTTGATTAGTAAAACTTGATGAATGATATCCTGTTCGAATTTCTGAATATCTGCTACCATCACTTCGCGATTAGAATTTTCAATAACCCAGTTAATCTTCCTTGTCATGTCTTCTATTACGCTGGAAATTTTCTCGTTCACCTTGTACTGTTCATTGTTATTTTCCACGATTTTCTGTTGACTTTGCAGGATTTTATTCCAGTCCGCTGCGTCAGGGTTTCCTGCAACCCATTTTAGTGCTGAACCTATCCATTCGATTGACCTCTGCTTCCTCGATGGTTTCGCCCTCAACAAGTTTATACGGTCGGCTATTTGACTAAGGTGAAAGTTAACCAGCTGCTTCCTGTCTAAATCTCGGAAGTTCTTCTTTATCGATTCCGAGACTTCTTTTAGTTGACGCTCGAACTGGCTCAGGTCGATGACATGGATGAGATTAAAGTTGCCGTTGATTATCCAAGCCTTGCTCTCTTTGATGGAAACCAGCGGTGACGTGTATGAGAACAGCTGCAAACCCTGGACTGTAGTTAGGTAGGTTAGGCAGGCTAGTCTGTAATTTTACTGAAATCTAAGAAATATCTGAACAATATCTTAAGCTAATGGGTATAATTAATGAACATTTTTAATTGTTTTCATTTTAATTGTTTTTACTCTAATTCGTACATCAATTTCAATTAATTTTAAAATAAAATAATAATTTTTATTCATATTTTTACTATGTAGACAATATAATTTTTATGTTTTAATGTAAGAAAGAACATAAGGAAAATAATTCATAATTCATTAATAATTCATTCCTCTTTTTTTTTTTTTTTTTTTTTTTTTTTTTTTTTTTAATCTTTAATATTTTTGATATGTGCTTTATGCACTTTTCTGCCTGTCGATGTAATGACAGTTACTTTATTGTCTTTAGCGACTATTTCTTTACGAAACAACGGTTTATTTTTCGCTTTTATGCCCTTACAGGCTGTATATATTATATCACCCTTTTTATACATTTTGGGTTGAATTCTTTTTCTATTTCTATACAGATTTGTTTCTCTCTGTTTTCTTTCTATTTCGTGTTTTAGTTCTTTATTAACAGGTTATTGAGTTTCATGATATACCGCACTAGTAGTTATCGGTTATTCAGTTTTATATGCCGCACTTTATAACAATATCTATATAAAAAAACAAAATTTATTATAACGGGTTTTCTAACGGAAACCCGGCAAGGAAGTGTCGTGTTGGTCCCGTTTGGACGTTTTAAAACGACCTACTATTGGCACGATCAATCTTCACACCACATCCTTATGCCTTTTCGAATATCCGCATGTTCCCATGTGAATGCAGAAAGGTGTGCTCAAGAACCAGGAAAGCGACTGTGTTCCCATGTGTACAGTGACGATCACTTTTATTAAAAAGTGTCCTGGTCTTGAATAGCACTGATTCATAGGCTTAAAGGATGCAGTTTGCCGGGTCCCTGCTCGGGCGCCAATTAAGGATTTCGCATCCTTGTTAGTAAAAAAAACCGAACGCCAACGTGAGTTGGCCCAACTGTTCGTACCGTTAAATGAAAATACAAAAGAATTAATTTAATTTAATTTATTTATTATTTGCTAATTGATTCTAACTATTCAAGTTCGCGTCTGCCGAAAGACTGACTCCCTAACCCACCTATTGGATATTCGCTCAGCCAATCCAAATGCTGAGTAAGCTATTTCGCCTACCGGATGGTTATAGGCGTATCGCATTACGCATTACCTAAAGCAATGCAAAGGTATAAGTGCAATGTCAGCAGGTTCCCATGAATGCTTCATGTCTGGTTCATTGACATCCAATAGAATTGTGTTTCCGAAGGTCAACGTCGTTGGCGTGTGTTAACTGGACTTTTAGCTTTTACGTTCAAAGAATGCAGTTGACTACAAATGAAGTCCCTTGGGTTGACGGAACCTGCTTATTGAAAAACCCTTTAAGTTCACATTGTCATTCAATTTTGTAAAAATCAAAATGTATCCTTTCTTGCGGTCTAGATTATAATTATGTACGTTATGTCTCCCTCTCTTTGAAATAATAATGTATCTCTGCGTAAAATGCATCATTGTTCCTTAAACTTGTTAACCTTCAAAAATTTTGTTTTTGCCAAAGATGCGCTGCTCTCGAACTGATGCTATAAAGCTTATGCTGAATTTTTGATGATGTTTCTTCTTCAGCTGATGATGACCATCATGATCATTTTACCAACAACTACAACAACACCACCGAACCGCCATAACCAATCCCAATCCAAATCCCAATCGATGATACATGACTTCGACTCTTGGACTTGGTGGACGTCCCTCCTCGGACGATGCGATGTGCGCGATCTAAAATAAATTACAAGTCAAATTGTTTTGACCACTTGCCCATTTGGTTTACCTGTCGAGTCGACTTGTTTCGTTATACGTTAACGTTATAACCTACCTATACGAGTGGTATCTATATAGCTTTAGCTTTAGCTGTTTTAGCGATTTATTTTTGTTTGCGTTTGTAACAATTTTTATTTTTGTTAAAGTTTCATGAATTCTTAAATTCTTATTTTTCTTCCTTTTTTTATCGCGATGACTAACCCGAGACAGAGAGCATTTAGTTTTTAGCAGCGATCGGTCGCCGGCTGTAGGTCATTTTAACACCGAATCGGGTAGCAATTTACCCACTTTTCAACAACTACGACGACAACGACGCTACAAGACGACTAAGACGTCGAGACGTAGACGTCGCTCGACAAGAGAACCAAGAACCAAGTGCATATAAATCATTAAAAAGTCGAAGCATTCACTCATAGGCATTCGAACCATAACAATCGAGGAATAAAAACGCTTTAAAAACTGCAAAATATATAATTCTACTATAATACATATTATTAAAATAAACAAAAGAACAATAAAATATACTTAATATATTTTTACAATAAATCTCGTGATTTGGCTTGTTCCGTGTTAAACATAATTTCTTTTCGTTCGGTTTAGCTGTTGAAGCAAAATTTATTATTATTTATTTACTGAGTGTCATTCAGTTGAGTTGTGACTCCGTGAAAAATTGTGGTTTCTTTTTTCGATTTCAATATTAATTTCAATTTCGCAAAAATTATTGCGAACATACGTTTTTTAAGTGCGCTGACTTGGTTTTGGTTACAAAATCCAATATTTTTTTGTTTTGGCACTCAAAAGAGTGTTCGATTTATTTGAACTAATTTCGAGAGCGGATTTTTAAAAAAACCATCACTAGCAAAATGTCGAAAGTGAGTGTTTCTTTTAAATTTTAAATTTGTATCTAAATTTTGTTTGTTTTGTTCAATTTTTGTGTGCGATTTTTAGACTGTTACGAAAGTTTGTCGTATTATTTTTTGAAAAATCTAAAAAGTGTGAATGAAAAAGAATCTTCTAATTGATATTGAAAGGATGATGTGAGTCTGTGGTATGGTGGCGTGAAATGAGACATTATGGGGTCATTAACTTGTTGGTTTTTATATGTACAAAAATATTTTAAAATGAGTTGAAGTGAAAGATTTATGAATCTATTATTAAATGTTCCTTTATACCTCAGGCGTTTATATTAACAAACAAAAATAAAAAGAAAATTTGTCTGGTTGAGGATAAAAGGTGTGTCATTTTAAAAGACGTTTCTCGAAATAAAAATAAAGTTTCAACTACTTTGGTGTTGTTTTGTTGGGATAAAACATTTTACCGAAAATTCAGAACTATTGGTGATGCAAAATTATGGATGTTTTAATATACAACATGAATATGATTATTCATTGTCTCGCCTTATCTGGATATTGAGTCATAATGCTTTAATGTGTATTTTGAGTGATTTTGAAAATGTTTGAATAGGTGTGTCTCATGGAAGAACATAAGTAGAAGTACTTAACTTTTGTGAATGATGTCAAGACACAAATTCTTCGTTTAACAAGTTTCTTATCATGCTCGTGGTTCGGACTAAGAAAACCCGATACAAAAATAAAATTTTAAAAACCTACAGCCACAGGATATTTAATTAAATGGTTTACTTAATGCTCTAAGCAAACAAGGATTACAAGGAAATGGTCAATCATTTTACGGAAATTGAACTGTTTGCTGAATTACTCCAAATTAAAAATCTTTACATGTTGTAGAAATGGATTTTGGTGATTTTTTTGTATAGTTAAATTTTGGGGACACTTTTTTTTGTTTTTTAAATGGCAGTGAAAAGTTGATGGTTTAAAAAAAAGTATTGTTCTATCGGTCAACACTAATAACTATGTTAAAATAAAAGGTTTTGAAAAATTGATTTGAAAACCATCCTATAAAAGAACAAAATAATACTAGTTTTACAGTTTTCAAAAACAATATAGTATTTGAATATAATGAGAGACGTTTCGAGATACGCAATTCTTCAAAATTGTTTCTATGGTTCTTTACATTTTCTACTCAATATTATTGTGCACAGAAAAATCCCAATAAGATTTTTACTAAAAAAACAATTTCTACCAATTTTAGTAGCACTTCTTGAAATTTATATTTCTTATGTTAACAAATACAGATTAGATTTTTGTAAGAATATTAAGTACAGAATGCAACCATTTTGAAGTCAATAGCTTTATTCATGAGATATCGAGAATCGAACATCAATTTTTACAAATTTTGCCTGGGTACTATTTTTTTTGGATCTTTATTTTTACGAAAAAAAAACTAACGAATTTTTTTAAAATGTACTCATTACAGAAGAAGTTGCATCCTTCAAAGCAAAAAAATTTGGAATGTTGTATATATGCATAGAACTAAGTCAAAAAATAGATACACGACTTTAAGAAATACAAATTCTAAATAAAAATCAACAAGCAAAACAATACTTTTTTTTAATGTTTAAGATGTCTTTAATACGAATCTAACTTCCCATAGGAAGTTTTTGTAATGGGTCCGATATGTCAAATTGAAAATTTTGACATTTCTCGACGTTTCAAGGTCCCTAGAGTCGAAATAAAAGATTTTTGGAAAGATGTCTGTGCGTGCGTGTGTACGTACGTTCGTAAGTCCATACGTCTGTACGTCCGTACGTCCGTCTGTAGGTTCGCGACGTTTTTTTCGTCGTCCATAGCTCAAGAACCAGCAGAGATATCAACTTCAAATAAATTTTGTTATACAGATAATAATGCAGAAAGATGCAGAAAGGGCTCTCAAAAAAATTGGGTGGGTGGGTTGTTTTTTACCATAGCAGTTTAAAAAAAAGGTGAAAACTTTGGTTAGCCCTAAATATCTCTAATAACTAATAACGCTAGAGAATTAAATTGTATATTATATATTATATCGTGATAACGGTTTTTTTATAAATCAAAAAACTGAAAAAAAATTTGTCACCTCGACAATTTTACGAATAAAAAACGCTTTCATCTTCAAAACAATTTTGTGCAACAAAAAATAACGTTTTTAACATCTGGTAGAATTTTGAGAAAAATCGAATTGACAGTTTTTTTACAAAAAATAAAAACCTAAAAAAAAATTAATAAAAGTTAGTAAAAATTTATTTTTGACTCAAATATCTTTTCAACAATTTGAGATATAGGCTTCAAATTAATTTATTTATAAAAAATATTGTTTTTAACATTCAGTAATTTTTTTTTTTTTTAATTTAGCAGTCCGTTTTTTCATAAAAAAATAAAATCTACAAAAAATAGTACGTAAAATTGGTAAAAATTGATGTTCGGGTCACAATATCTCGTGAATAAGAGAAAACATTGACGTCAAATTAATTTCATTAAATTTTTTAGAATAATTAAACTGATAACTTTTTTAACAAAACACGAAAACCTACAAACCTTGCTTAAAAGACAAATCGACAGACAGGATGGGAAGTTATCAGTGTGGGTCGCATCCCATCCTCTTTTTTGAATATTAGATGAAATAATAAACTTATTTCCATTTTATAATAAAGAAAATGATTAGGAAAAGAATTATTGAGAAAAAGCTACTTCATAAATTTAGGTAAATAAATTTAGATAAAAAAAGATCACACAAAGAACTTAGTTTTTCCAGATTTGAGCATTAACAAATTGAAAAATCATTACATATGTATGCATTAATGTTTGTCAATAACATCATACAATTTTATCAATCTTTATAAAGAAATTTGTGTTAAAAATAAACTGTTTTCATAAAGGTTGTATGGCAATGTTTTTTAAGGAAAAAAGCTTAATTTCTCTCCTAGCGAAACACTTTAAAGTCTGATTTGTATTTTCAAAATTCAAAAACAAGCCTTTCAATTTCATAAAATCAAATGTTAAATATAAAAGATTTACAGGAATTCATAAGTTTTTGATCAGGGACATTTTTTGAGTTAACATTTAAAACTTAAAACAATTTTTTAAAATAAACAATACAAATATTCTTTAAAGGGTGAAGTGCAAAATTGGGTTCATCTTAAATCTTAACGTATTCATTTAGTAAAATGGAAATTTCCATTAAGTAATGTTTACTTAAAATTATTTGTATCATCATAAGGCTATTTCGAAATTGAAAAAAATATTAAAATCGTGTATGGACAGGTCAAGTAAGAAACTGATTTTTGAAATTTGTATTCAAAAACCGTTAGGACGCGGTATGGAAAAGACTTAAAATTCTGTAAGGTTGTCTCTATAGACCTTTCAGCGCATCCTGTTTCACATCAAAGTTGAACGAGTTTTTTCTTTGTTTCAAAACTGTCAAATTAAGTTCTAATCCAAAAATAATTTCTATGTAAATATGAAGGCAATATCGAAAGTGGTCCTAATACTTTTCATCTGATTGAAAATGAACAAAATATTTGTATTTAAAATAATTGAACTGCTCTTTATTAGTAAGTAGCTTAATAAATGACTGAAAGATATGGTTTTTATTTTTTAAACAATTTTAACATTTTACTATCTGTTAACATTTAATTGAAATTTAAGTAACAAAATAGCCTCCTTAAATTTTAGTATTTTTAATTAATCCAGATTTTACATTTCTGCATTTTTAACAAAAGGGAATAAGTTTTAGTTAGAAAGTTAGAAAGTATTACAATTTCGAAAAAACTAGAAAATGTAAATATACTAAAATAAATGTTAAATATTAAAATCCTAAGAACTTAAAAAAAGTCGTTTAAACTTAGGCTTAAGTAACAGTTATTAAATTTTCAAAGTGTACCATTTGTTGGTTGGGAAACTTCCTTTTTAACTCATTGGATACACCATAAATTAATCATTTAATCAAAAAATGTGAGTTTTCGAGTGTGTTTAATACGTTTTTCACTTTCTCCTACTTTTTTCATGAAACGAAGAGTTAAGAAAGACAATTCATTTTAGTGTTAAAGTGGGTAAAAAGATTTACAAAATGCCATTCAAGTAAAATAAAAGTTTGAAATTGGGCATGCTTTATTAGGTTAGGTTAGAAAAGGTGATTCATTATCACCTTAGAATTGGTCACGGTTTATAAATAAGACTGTTAATGTTTTTAAAACCAAAACAAAAGAACAACTTCTTTATTATTAATCAGCATTTTTAGAACAATAATGTCTTTAAATAAATTAAATTTAAATTAAACCTCGCAATCAAATTGACAACAAAAAAACATTATTCATCCGGCTATAATTGAAACTTTTGAATAATATATGAAGAAAATAGGAAACAAAAAATGAAATCTATTTTTATTCAAAACAATAGAAAAACATTGAATGCACCGAGCATCCCAATAAGGTTTAATTTTTTAATTTTTATTTTTGTTTACAATTAGAATACCTAATAAATACATAGTTAATCAGATGAGAACTCACAAAAACAAAACAAATTCTTTGAGTACGAGAAGGAATCTAAAATTTGCATTTATTTTCAATTTTTTTTTTTGAAATTTTCGTTTCCTCTCCTTAACGCGGCATTATGCCAAATTATTTTTTAATTGTCTTAGACATTTATTTGACCAAACGTTTGTCACATATACTATAGATTGTGATTTCTAATTAAACGTAACAAATTGTTGTATTTCGCAATAATTAAATATTATTAGTTTTTTTTTTGGAATACGTATAATTTCATGCTCGTATTTATTTTGTTGGTTGAAATTCAATGTCAAAACAAATCATTTTTCTATATGCAGGAAGAATGTTTGCTTTAAGTATTTTAATCAACAAAATAGTTTTGCCATCAGTGTCGTTTCCTGAAGGATACCTCTTCGCTTAGGGCCACCTTGAGTTTTGTTTTTAATTTTAAACAAACATACATCAGACGTGTTTATTAATTTAGAAGGAATTTCAATATTATTTTCTTGCTTAGCCGGCATCCAGATTGATTATTTACACTATTGAAGACCCTAGAAGCTATTTTGTGAAAAGGTTACAATTTGTTCTTGTATTTGTTGAGTTCAAAAATGTGTTGTAGGTTGACGGTTAAAGTTTCGTAGCATATTTGGATGTAATAACTTTTAATTTTTCCAGCAAGAGCAAAATTGAGAAGAGTATACAAAAATTAAACAAATTCCTATCAACTCTGCAAACTTTAAGGAAAAAATACTATATTAAATTGTAAAACATAAACAAACAGAAATAATTATAAAAAACTCAGAAGTATTTCCCACTATTTTGTCCTGGAAAAAAAGGAAAGGAAAGGAGGATAGGATTAGAAAGGATAAACCGATGTATATTGGTTTTAAATGTCTGCATATTGTTATGAGTTGGAAATATTGAGACTAGTAAAACGTTCCACATTCGTGTAGTGCGGCTAAGAAAAGAATGTCTATATTTAACAGAACGTCTGTATCGAACGCGCTAAACACATTCAAGTCAATTGTCTTATTCCTTTGTATTAGTAGAGTTATATATTTATTCTTGTCATTGTATGCGAGTGTAACTTGGAGAAATAGGTTCACTCATTTTTACTTTGTAGAGTTAGTTGTCTCTTAACTCTCGTCCCGTACAGGCCGGCCTCGGATAAAATATAATTGTTGTAAAGAAATTAATATTGTATAGTGAAACTGACAGTACAAAGAAACCATTATTAATAAAGATAATCAATAGTCGGGTTTTTTTAACCACTTTTCCCGACTCTAAATTGCCGTGTTTTATTTTTTCCTATAATTTTACAGTCCGCTTTATACAACGTCCGAAGTTGGGCTTAAGGGTTAACTTCTGACCTAGAGGTACGGGTAGTACGGTTAAATTGTTTAAGGGGAGGAATACAACTGCCTATTTCACTAAAGTATTGTTTGTAAAAAAATCGACTAAACAATGATAAGCGTAAGACCTTGCGGCGGTGTCCAAGAGAAAGCCTTAACACTTAGCAGCATTTTTGCAATATCAAATATCTGATAACCAGTCATGGATAGTAGCTTTTGAGACGGTAGAAAGCATTGGGTTGTTGAGTATTACATTCTTCATGTTTTTGATTAACCATTTTTAATTTAATGAGCTTAATAGCACCATTTGATATAATACATTAAATGACATATCTTTTATATCGGGAACTGTTAAGCAGCGGCGGCGCGGCGTAATGTTTCATGTAGTTTCTTGTATCGATATTTTTACAAATGATGTTTTGTTTTTTGTAAACTTTTGCATTCCTGCCCTTCAAACTTCCATGAATGCTTTTCAGTTCACCCCTGAGCTCAGTTTCGGGCGTCACAAAAAAAGAGATTCTTTTTCTGTCGTACATTAAGAACATAAAATTAATCATAATTTTTGAAGTTTATTCAAGTTACTTAAAAACAAAACAAAACAATAAACATTATCGTTATTATTTTTATTGTACTATTCGTACTAGAATGTCAGCTTGTTAGACTTGACCATTCCTTTTAATTTCATTGAATGTTTTTGAAGAACAACAACAACTTAAAGGTGCTACCACTCATTGTTTTTTGGCTGGAGATATAGCTATTTCGTGCTTTGCCACGAAATATGGTATGGAGAAAAATGGAGGCGGAATCAAAACAGCATACTTAAAGGAGCTTATAAAAATGTTGATGCTTCAAATGCATTTGATAAACAATTAGCACATCTCGACCTGTGACGTCAGTGGTCTAAAGTAGTGGAGTGCGTAGTGCACACGACTTCTAAGACTGAGCAAATCTGATTACGTGTGTTCGAATCCTATGTTGTGCATAAAAAGTTTTTCAAACAAAATTGGATTAAAGCTCAGCACCACAAAAAAGGAGACTGATGAGTGCAAAAGTGGCAAAGCACGAAATAGCTATATCTCCAGCCAAAAAACAATGAGTGGTAGCACCTTTAAGTTGTTGTTGTTGTTCAAAAACATTCAATAAACATTATCAATTAATATTAACAAAAAATAAGGCACTATATTTTAATTTTTTCTTTTCCTATAAATTATGTTTAAATCCTATTTTTATTATTTTTTTTTAAATAGGAACGTTTTCTACATTTCCTTCTCAGGTAAATTAAACCTATTAAAATTGTTTAAAAAATATTTTTTTAAACAATTTTATGGCCGGAAAATATATTTCTGTTTTGAGTACATTTTTAAATTTGCATTTTTTTTGTCATATAAGTACATAAAACATACGCAAAAATGTTTTACTTTGACCCTCTGTTTTTTAGATCAGTGATTCTAACATAAAATAGTTTAGAGGTATTTTGGGTGCGTTTCATGCTGGTATGTTAGAAATTGTGTTGAAAAGTATCTTTTTTTTTTAAAGATATTTTAATAAATACGTTGCCATTTGTATAAATACGAAGAACCACACAATAATATAAATGCAGAAAAATGTTATCCTTTTTCTTAGGAAAATAAAACAGAATTTCATATACCTAAACAACTTTTTTGGCTTTTTTTGCGTATTTTTTTCTGACGCAATTTCCGGCATTCTATTATTACTATCACTGTCAGTTTGATTACTCGTGGAATGGAGTATATGTTAGAAAAAAATTCTACAAAATTACTGCTTTGCGTTAACATTTGGCAACTATTTTGGTCATAAAGGAGTGGACTTAAAAATTGAAGAGATAAAAATGTTTGTTTCTTGAATTTAACGCAATAAATTCATTTAATTTCTCTTAAAATTAAAAACAAAGAAACTAAGGTAAAAAATTATTTGGATGAAATTATAGTGTGGCACTCAAAAATTACACTTTGCAGAATATATTTTCATTTCAATTTTCGAAAGATTGAAAGCTTTTATATTTTTAATTAATAGATATAAAACGTACATTATTTATTTAAATTGGCCATTATTTTAACGAAAGTGTCAATCATATTCCTGAAATGCATGTTTAGAAGAAGATTTCTTCAATTTATTAAGATCTTAAATGTTTTTGGCGCAAAATTTGAATGAACCTATTGTGAATGAACCTATTGTGAAGAGTTTAACTATTTAATAAATATTTAGCGATTTACTAAAGGAGTCCAAAATGTTAAACCTTTGCTAACGAGTAAATAAGCTTTTATGAAAAAAACGACGTTCCTTTGTATTTCAGTAGATTAATACTCAATATGTTCCTCAAACAAAAATAAGATAGAATTGAAGACCAGTTTCATTTTGTGAATATCTTTAGTATTATTAAAAAAATTTTAGTTGATTTTGACAGATAAACCGCTTTTTTGGTGAATATCGTTAAATTACTAACAAATAGATAAAATCTTTGCTTAAACAACTAAACCGTATAAGCTTTATGGCTCATATGATCCTTATGCATTGGTTAAAAGTTGATGAATTTGTGCGGTTCGATTGAAATAGTCCTGGATTTCCGATTTATATTATGTGTTCTTGGTCACGTCCTCAGTTAAAAGTAACACTTTTTATTGGAAATTACTAAAATAAAATTTTATTTTATTATGTACAAATAAAATAATACAAAAATTACGACAATTCCTACGACAATTTAAAAAATATTCTCCCCGGGGGGTTCATAGCCCCTACGATCCTTCTGGATCCACCATTAATCCAACCCCGCAGCTTACTTAAACATTATAGTGTGTCCAAGGAAGGGAAGTCTCCCATGCACACCTTCCTGCTTTTATGCGTAGTGTCTATTCAAAAAAATGTACGTAGGAGTGTACAGTGAGAAAACAAAGTGGGTATAAAACTTAAAACAAACAACATTTTTTTATTTAATGGTGTTTCCAAGCCTTAACGTATATATGTACATATGTACATCCTTACTTGATCCCCACCTAACTACAGAAAAAATAACGTATACAAAATTTCAATCTCCAGATTTAAAATAAAACATGACATTACGATGATAGAGAAGTCGAAAAAAGTGGGTCCCCCGATTCCGTCCGACTGTCTGTCTGTCCTGGCCCCTACAGCCCAAAGCATTGGGTCGACTGACTTTAAATTTGAGAATTTTAGCCGATTCGCGTTAGGCTTTTTTTCATTTTTTAAGACTAAAAATAACAGTAAAATTTTTTAGTCAAACATCGAAAATTCGAATTTTCTCAAAAACAAATCCATAGATTTTTTGTTAACTCTCATGTTTTTCTTAATTTGGCTTATTTAAATATAAAAAAATAAACCATTATTTTGTTTTTAAGTTTTCTCAAGAACGTATCAATCGATTTCAATAATTTTTGTCCGCACAGTCTCTTATACTGTCTCAGTAATATTTGATGATCAAAAATGTCATTGTTTTTATTTTTGATTAAAGAAAAAATATTAATTTTTTTCGAAATTCGCTATCTTAAAATCACTTTTTTGCATACCAAAAATATTTTTAAACTAAAATTGGAAAATCTACTGGCATTTAAATTTTTGAAGATAAGCTTTTTTACAGGTAAATTTTTAAATCATAAAATACAGGAAATATTTTCAAACAGACTTTGGATACATGAGCAAGTTCGTGTTACCCAGTCAAGCATTTTATTTTCCATGGTTTTTGTAAAAAGTGATTGGTGCAATTTCAGAGGTTTAACTAAAAGCTAATACTAAACAGTTCACATGTACAAAATTTCATAAGAACCAGTTGAGAACTTTTTGAGTTATCCTGCCCACCAATTTAAAAAAGAGGTTTTAAGAAAACTCGTTTAAATTTTCTGTCACTGTATCTGCTGCTATTTCTGAGTATCTGCTGACCTTCATCGATCATACAATACACCACAAGACTTTAAATTCGAAACTCAAGTAGAGCGAATCGAGCGCTCAGTTAAAGACTTCAATTACGCTCAAGCGCCGAGTTGAGGAGGATCACTTAAATACATTTTTAATAGATGAATGCTTATAATTTTATTTTGAAAATTTACAAGCAAATTTTTGAAATGTTAATTTTAAAATTTATGAACAAAAATTGATTTTTTATTACATTTATCGCCCCCTTAAGGCACAGGTTTATATTATGTGCAAAACTATTTTATCTAATTTTGATAAAGATTTTGTTAGGTTTTTGAAAAAATTGAAAAGTAATTTTAGTACGGTTTACATAGTAAAGCCCAAGTGAAAAATCTGTTACAGTTTGTGTTTTGGAGTAGAATTCCCAGTAGATATTAAGTCTCTCTTCAGCCAATTCAATTAAAGGAACACAAATTTATCTCAGAAATGGTTCTGTGATTTAAGGACGTATTAAATTATTTGTTTGCAATTAGAAATTTATTTAAGTACTGTTTAGATTTTCTCGTTAGGTTTTTTTTTAATATACAAGCAATTTAACGAATATTTAAATATAACGTATTATTCGTTCATCTTCCGCTCGCTGTTGCATTTCTCAACGAACGATTCACATGAATACAAAACTCACCAACTGCAAATTAGTCAACAACATAGCATACTTTTAGGCCTCGACTGAAGTATAATGTTCATGGATGAAAGCTTCCAACTTTAATCAAGAGTTGTAAAAAAAAAAAAACTTCATTCAATTTTATTTTATAAAATACAATAAATATTTTTTCTGATTTCAATTGAAGAAAAGTTTTTTAAAAACCAAAAACCTTTATTTCAACGAATAAAGTAAAATTTTGTACTCTTCCTCACAAGATCAATGACAGAAGTTAAAGTGTGTTGAAAAAGATTGGTATTTTCACCACACCCCTGGGCTGGGGTACTTAACGAAATACTCCATCAAAAGGGAATCACATTAATAGAAAAAAAAGAAAGAAGAATTACACATAAAACAACAACAACAAAAAACAAGATAACAGAAAATAACAATAAAAGAAAAGTTTAAAAAAAAAGTGCCAATCAATATGTATACTCGAAACTCAACGACAATAAAGTCAGGCCGCACTGGTACTGGTACTGGTACTGGTGGTGGTGCTGGTGGTAGCGGTAGTGGGGATAATACCGGCTACGTCATGGCTGGTGGAGCACCAAATTCCTTTCAACCAGTTGAAGGTGGACCGCGTGCGCGTACGGATGTAACGGCAAATATTGACCGTCATTTAATTCAAAATAATAATAATAATAGTAAAAATATAAATAGCGGCTTTGGCTTCAGCCAATTAAATCTCTACACAAAAGGCAATATCAATCTAAATAATACGTCAAATCTCGAACCACAAGGATATCAATATCAGTATCCTGTGCACGATCAACAGCAGCAGCAGCAGTTCTATCAACACCCGCAACAGAGCCAACAGCAGCAAAAGCAGAAACTATTTCAACAGGTGTGTCAGCCTGAAGAAGAGTGCATGTGAAAGGGCGTATGTTTGATATAAAATATTCAAAAAATCAAAAATTTCGAAAACGAGATCGGTTTTCTTTCTTTTTTTAATCCCTTTACTGTGAACTGAGTAATATCGTGTTTGTTGTTAAAATTCCCAACCTAATCAGGTTCTTCCTTCCGCCCACACGTACCGCTTGTCAAATTTTGACACTGACAGTTTCTCACGGAGAAATTGAAAGGAAATAACAAAAAGAAGAAGAAGAAATGAGTGGTGCGCGAGGGTGGCGAAGGAAGGAATCAACAAGTGTCATCCCACAGTAGTGACCCAAAAAACCAGACTTACTTTTCTTAGAAATTTGCTTTATTTTTATTAAAAAGTTCTAAATTGTTTCGTATGTTATGAATGCTTGTGTGAATGAGAGTGTGATATGAGTGAAATAAAAAAGAATTAATTATTTTTCAATTTAAACTAAATCAAAATTTCTTCGTTATAATTAATTTAAAAAAAAAAAATAGCAAACACTCAGCAGCGCCGGCAGCGTTGATTACTATCAACAACAACAGGACGAGAATTTCGACGAAGACATGGAAGCAGAACGTGATCTGGCCGAAGACGCCCAATGGAAGAAGATCCAACAGAATACATTCACTCGCTGGGCGAATGAACATCTAAAAACAATCGATCGTTCGATTGCTAGTCTCGAGACAGACCTATCCGATGGATTGCGTTTGATTGCCCTTATTGAAGTTCTATCCCAAAAACGCATGCCCAAGTATAATAAGAGGCCAACATTCCGTAGTCAGAAATTGGAGAATGTTTCGGTGGCGCTTAAGTTTCTTGAAGATGAAGGAATTAAAATTGTTAATATTGGTAAGTGAAACTTAGATCATTTTTTTAATTTGTTGATTCATAGAAATGATAAATGATTTTGACTTAATTTGCCTTGAAAAGAAAAATGAGGGTAGGTGTTTAGGTAGTTGGAATTGTGAGATCATAATACTTATAATGCAGACTACCTTGTGACTGAGACTATTTGATGACTACCTTGTGACTATGACTATATTAAATATGAATAATGAATATGACGACGACGCACCCTCTCTTAATGATATTGAAGTAATATTATTACGTCATATTTAAGGTGTCTGTCTCGTTTGATTTCACTTTTATTCGAGGAATGCATCAAATATGATAAAGTTATTTCGTCTCTTTTTTATTTTGTTTTCGGAAACCTACTGTCACGTCTCGTTGAATACATAGATGATGAGTAATTTGAGATTTCATAGAAATAGGGTTGAATAATATTTTATTGATAAAGCTTATTATAGCAGCTGAGTCAGTTCGAATAAGATCAAGTCGTATATTTTTTTTAAACTTACATTGAAATGTTTGAGCATTTTAGAAAACCTTGAATTTTGGGCAGGAAAAAATTTGTATCGTATAAAGAAAATTTCAGTTAATATTAAACTCGGGGTTACTGGATTTAAAAGCTGACTTCAAGTCACGATCTTGAAGCTTTAAAAATATTTCTGAGATATTATGCGAAATATAGATATGGGTTAAATTATTTAGTATATTTTTGGTGTTCCAATGAAACAAATGGTCTTCTCTCAAACCACATTGTTATGAAATTAAATGTTATCAACAGTTTTCTCCCAAAATTCTATTGAGAAAAATAATTGTGGTATTATTTCTTGTGGTTTTCTAAAAATTCTGCAAAAATCACACTAATTGAACATTGCGTCTTATCATAAGAATGAAAAGCACTGATTTTTAAAGTCTTCAATACAATATCTAGAATTAATTGCTGTACAGATTAAAAAAAACGTTTTCAGGCTTATCTCAACTTATTTTTTTAAGTTCCTATGTCTAAGGATGATAGATCACAAAATCTCTTTGGCTAATAATGATCACATCTACGGGCAAATAACACGGTTAAGAAGCTTTTCTTGCAAAACAGAGAAATGTTCACCATTTTTTAATGAACTTCAATAATCTCAATATTTATCAATAAAAAATATGTTTACATAGTTAGATTTTAAACTAAAAGTTGAATTTAATCAAAAGAACTTTAACGCCCAATATCTAAATATATATATTTATTGATAAATTAGAACTCGATTGAGTTTTAACTATTATAACTAAATATTAGAACTCGGTTTAGGAATGTTTTTATTTCTTCTAAAGACCTTATTTTTATATTCATAGAAAATAAATAAACATGGACGGCTTGGCAAGAAGTCATAAATAGGAGCTGCTCAATGTAAAATGCTGTGGACGCGAACAGTTTCATAAAGTGCAAAATTTACATAATTGTTTAAACACATTAAACTATTTTTCGTCCTCCTTATTTTAGTTTTTCATATTTATTACATCTAAGGGTTGGATGGACATTATACACGCTAATATTATTAGCGTTTATAATGACCACGACTATGAGTCTGTACAAATAGACATACTAGCTATTTATATTATTACAAAACTTTAAGCAATATTGTTTCATTTTTCGTCTCGTCAATAATCTTTTTGCTGAATCTACTGATTTCTTGAAACTTTCAATATAATACTTTCTATCATGTAAATTGCATGCATCGTTATGATATTATTTTAGAGATTGCAGGACTTGAAACCAATTCTTTTGATATTTATTCGAGTAAGATATTCAGTGCAATATGAATGTGCAACATGTGTACATTTATCAAAAACGAAACTGTTTAAATAAAACAAATCTTAAACGAAACCCAATTAAACACGAAAACACAATTTTTATTTCAAAAAAAGTGAGAATATCAAAACCAAATCCTAAATCCAACAAAAACTGACAAATATTTTTAATGTTGTTTGTAAAATGTCAGAATTTTGAGTCAGACCTCAGTTCCATTCAACCTTGATCTAAAATTCCTAGAACTTAAAAATGATATGTTAAACCGAGTTCTTTAAATATGATTAGAGATGTGAAGAAATGCTCAAGTTCTAAATATTTGTTAAATGGTGTTCCAAAAAGATAAACCGAGAATTACTAGATCGAATTTTTATTTTATTTTAGAACTTCACCAAGAGATTGACCGTAAGTGTGATGATTTGATAAAATCGGTTTAAAAAGTCTAATTTGAACCAACAAGCGCTCAGATTTGCAGGTTGTTAAAATCTCGAGATTCTTCTTCTCCTTCTTTTTTATGAATTATTTTTGTTTTTCAACAAAAGAAGGTGTTATACATTTTTTAGAAATCGAAAAAATGTTAGTTTATAAAAGCACCAGTTTATTAATTCGTGTATTTGACCCATTTCTTATTTGTTGGCCAAAAAGCAACTTTTTAATATTACACATTTAATTTTTTCTTGTCAATTGGCAAACACTAACACTAGGAAGTGTAAACTGACAATTAAATTTGCTAAAAGCGGGAAATTAAAAATTATATTCTACGAGAACAAATAGAAACCCAAGCACTGTTGTTCCTTAACCTAAAAGCAAAAGATTAAGATTCCAACCAAAAACAAACTACCATAGTGTCATTGACTCAAACCGGATGAACATTAACTAAGTTTAAGGTTTCACAGCAATTAGAGAAAAATCAAAATCACCTACGATACGAATAACAACATTGTTTGAAATCAACACGATTTTATATTTGTTGACAAATATTATGTATTTGTACCTACAAATTTGTTTTTGAAAATAAGGTCAACGTCATTCTTTGAATTTTATCAGTTCCTTAAAATTAATGAAATCATTCATAAACACATAAATCAACATAGAAAATAAATAATGTTCTGATAAGAGTTTTACATTATTTTACGGTAGTACTTACATAGGTATAGATAAAAAAACCATGTATACATACGTACCTATACGATTCTGATATTTAAAAAAAAAAATGAATGAATATTTACAGAATAATAAATACTTATCAGTCACTTACATTCTGTAATCAGGGTTTTATTAATAAATCAAAACAACCTTAAAATAAATTAATTGTTTTATTTTAATGAATTGGGTTCTTAAAAAATAAATAATATGAAGCCCTCATTTATTCAAAGTCAGTTGAAAGCAAGAATTAAGTAATATGTTTGGGTATTAAAATCATATGAAAAGTAGGGCTTAGTGACTTACACCTCCCAACCATTCCTGTGAACGAGTAATATCTTCAGGGATGGAGGGGACCTACAGTTTTAAACCGAACTCGAACGGCTAATTTGAGAAAGCACTTTTAATGATAAGAATTAGACTTGAAGGATTTTTCAATTCCTCGCAAGAGTAAAAAAAAACTTTAGATGGCAGAGGCTGGGATTGAACCCAAGACCTCTGGCACGCCCGGTTTTAGGGATAATCTTACAGATAATCTCAAAGACTTTAAGAATATCATGAGGTTTTTGTTTGAGAATTAAGAAAATATGTATTTTTACCGACACAAAATTGCGAGTATCAAAGCCTATGTTATTACGAACAAGTTAGTATTTCGTTTTTATCCGTGCGATGTATTGGGAACGGATATATTCTCACAAAACAATTTGCAAAAAAATTGTCAATTTAAATAAATTACCATACATTTTCGAATTAGGAAGAATAATTGACCTTTCATGTTTATTCTGGGCTATATGCTTTTGGAGATTTTTTCCCTTATAATCTTATAAAACCAAACCAAAACGAAACTATACTATCTGTCTATTTTGCCCCGAATTTTGACGAGTCTCTCAAGGGTTAGGATCGAAATACTGTATGGATCAAAATACTGTATTTAAAATACTGTATCTCGAAATACTGTATTTCAAAACACTGTATGTACAAAATACTGCATGATCAAAATGCTGTATCTCAAAATTCTGTATTTCAAAATTCTGTATATCAAAATTCTGTATTTCAAAATGCTGTAAATAAGGCTAAAAAATAAAAATCGTTTTTACAGTGTTAAAAAGTGCGCACTTTTTTACACTTTTCATGACAAGAATTACTCTTGGAGGATTTGTCAATTCCTCGCAACAGGCAGTAACCTTGAAAAAAACTTTAGATGGCACAGGCAGGGATTGAACCCAAGTACTCTAGCATGACAGTCCAACGCACTAGCCATCATGCCACGGGTACTGGAAATTGAGAAAGTATGTCCAAAATTCGATAACATATTCTTTCGGAAACTTTCCTATGTAGTCGATACACCAAAATGTAAAGAAATGTCGGCTGTGTAATTGGGCTTCATGAACCTTCAGATAGATTGAAATCGAAATTCAGTATTAACTTGGACTGAATCACGTGCTCGTTCAAAAGCATCAATCCACTTTTTTAGCGTCAAATGATTCGTATGTACTGACGTAGGTTGCATTGACGAACGGTGACAAAGAATTTGATATAGTACCTTCAAATGACGCTATCTCACGTTGTAGTCCAAAAAGATTCAATTTGTTCAGGAATCTGAACGTCTGGATCCATATTAGCATTAGAGGCCACAACATCTTCAGCTTGAACTAAATCTTCGGAACGATTATCTTCTGAATGTTGTACATAAAGCTCACGTTATTGACCATTTTGGCATATGGTACAAACTTGATCTTAATATGTTCAGTAAGCCAAGATACCAATTCCTTTTTCATAACTTTATTTGTTATTCTTCTTCAAGGGCTGGCCCACCTATGAAGTTGTAGATTTATGTTCTGTCTTTAGGTTTTATTTTTAAAGAATTGGAGATGTTATAAAATAAATGTAAACAAATCTACAAAACTAAAAAAAAACAAAAACACTAAAAAATCATGTTTGATTTTTAAACTAAGTATCATTTAACTTCTGAACAATTATTTAACATGATACTTCAAAATGACTGCCATCATTTCAATTCTTTAATTACTTAAACAAAAATATAATGGACGACATTATTTGGTGAATTTCTTTTTTAAAAAAAAGCAGAACTTTGTGTTTGCTGTGTTTAACCAAGTTCAACAAGAAAATCGTGTTAAGGAATTGATCTACAAATTTTAATTTATTTAATTCTTTAATTTAAATGAAAGCAAAGTATTTTATTTAATAAATATGTGGTCAACGTCAAGCTTTAGGAAAATACTGCATTTATGAATCAAGAATATAGTAATATTCTTTCTTTATTCATGAGAACACTTTTAAACAAATTATATACATAAATGTCTCACCTTCTATGTATGTGTTGGCAAACCTACTTGACATGTGATTATATCCGTTTTATTTAGAAATTCGGAAGCCTTCCGGACTTTTCCAAAAATGTTCAATTAAAAGATTGAATTCCGAAAAGAGAGACGTTTTCTTCTCGATTTCAAATTAAACACATAAAGAAAGTTTATAATTCTAAGATTTGTATGAATTTTCTTAAAAGTTTTGATAGACCAGGAGATCAAAATGTTTACAGAAGTCATTTTTTTCTTTTTACAGTAAAAACGAGAAAATTGTATGGGAAATTTGGTTTATTTTAATTCAGACAGTACTTAAATCTCTATAATCTTAGAAACTTGCCAGTTCATACGTCAAAGTTAAAAGTTGCCATTGTTTGAATTGTGCAGATTTCAGGACCGCCTAATAGAAACCACATCATCATAAGCAAATAACTTCAAAGATAGTGAATGATATAGTGAATGTTTGGCGGAATCAATTCGTAAAGTATCATAGTTCAAGTACTATTTCGAAATTGACTCTTGAATCGGTTTTTTAAGACTGCGAGTAATCTAAACTACGATTTGATCAATTCTTTGACGTTAGACAAAAAGGACTTAAGTCAAAAATTGATCACACAGTTTCGATAAACTTTAGACGTTAATATCAAAATAAATGAGAATTTTTCTGTCTTACTGTCTCAATGCTGAATTAATACGATATTTAGCGGAATCTAGACTCAAGTTGTTAGTATTAAACGAAGAAGAAAAAAAGGCCGCTAAACAAAATCAAGAACCTAAAATGATATTTTTGACTTAATACCTTTTAACCTAATGCCAAAGAATCAATCTTTTAAAATCGTCCAATTTTTATCTTTGAAGTCGATGAAGTTAATATATTCCAAACCATATGTACTTCAAATATCTAAAATACCTTTAACTTGTATTTCAAATGCATTCCTATGTATAATTCAAGCTACAAAAAATTTTCATGTAGCCAATTTCTAAAACCTTAAGAAAGTTGTTCGGCGTGTGCCGTTCTTCTAACTATCCATGTAATGTTTCATTTTGCAATAACAAAAAAAAAGAACTAACGATAAAATTTAACAATTTAACAAACCAGATGATGCAAAACAATTAAATGTCATTTAACAGTTCCGTTCACTTATACAGTTTATTCTTTATACCTCACCCCTCTATAATAGCTGCTAGAGCTCAAGCTATCAAAACCATGTTCTAACCAAAAGCAACCTTCCATTATATGCGGTGCGTAGATATTTAAAGAAGTTCATTAAATTGTTAACCGGTTGTCATGTGTGTGTCTTGATCGTAGAAAAGATGTTACCTACCATCTTATACCTACCAACTCTATCTGCGACTTGCCAACATCATCATCGTCATCGGAAGCATCTCTATAAGATTTTAAAGTAACATTATTTATCAGCCTTAGCAGCAGCTCGTGTTTCAAAAGAAACTATCTCCATATGTCCATAGCTCCAACTCGCAGCAGCTCCCAGTCCCAGCTAACCAAACAACAACTATAGCACCGGCTTTTTGATTGCTTTTGATGGAAACGGGTTCATATAAGATACCTAACTTCATTGTTAAGAAGTAAAGTATACACTTCTTGGATCATACTGATCGTCATTGGCTTGGCCAGTTGTCTTCTGCTCCGTCGTCGTCGATGTTCCGGTATGATCGTCCGTCGTCGACGTCGTCGTGGTCGTGGCACTTTGGTATTTACGTCATTAAGTCTTGTTTTTTGTATTATCTTCTTGGCTTGGCACTCGTTGCTTGATGCTGATGCTTTCTGTTCGCGTCTTGAAATTTAACCTTAAACTTGAATACCTACTTGGATTTCTTTCACCGATTCTCTAATTGTTGGTGTCAAATACAACACAGTAATTAGTGTTGCCATTTAGTTTTTTTTTTAAATGGGTTTATTTTTGTTTCGATATTGTGTGTTGCTAGATATAGAAATAATATACCTATTTTGCGCTGGGACTTTTCTTAAATTAAGCCAAACTAGCAGAAGACAATATTATTTTTTTGCAACCAAATATTTCGAAATTGAATGAATTTTCTTTGAATTATCTAATTTTTGGTCAGGTGGCAACTCTTGCTTTGCGAAAACACTGATGCAAATAATTTGTATTGTTAGCAAAAGTCAAGGATGGAAAAATATAATTTGTCTTTACGTTTTTAATTAGAATTACCCACTTTTCTTAATTTTAAATTTCCTTAGTGGTTAATTGTTGATTGAAGTTGTAATAATTGTCAATGCCATATAATTTTCTTCTATTGTTAAAACTTTGACTCAAAGGTATTTCTTTGTTAGCTTCGAAGATAATTTAAATCTAAAAAGTTCAATAACCTTTTTTAAATTTATCCAGTCTAAGACTAATGGAGTATTTTTTTTCTTAATTTAAAATCAAAGGTTATACCTTTTTTTTTTCTATATAATTATAATCCATCGAATTCAGATCATTAATATCAAATAATTTGCATATTTTTTGTTGTTGGTTTTATTTGAATAAAATATTGAAAATCTTAACGTTTTATCTTTGAGGATAGACGTGTGTAAAAGCATCACACTAAGAACACTTTAGTATTGAACCAGTTTATTTCTTTGATAGTGATTTACTTCTTTAGAACTCGTGATCGTGATGGTGGCATATTATTATTATATTTAAATGTGTAATTTTTAATTTGTAGTCTTTAGTGATTAGTTAAAAAAATTTAAAGAACTTGGGTTTAATAGGAATTTAAAAGACAAAAGATTAGATATTATTGACAATTTGAATAATCAAGTTCATAGACAGAAGAAGAAGATATCTAACGAGGGGAGAGTACGATAACTTTGGCGACAAAGTTTAATGATGGATTTGTATAGACCAGTTAAAAATAAGCATTTTTTACTATGGGAGGGGGGTCCATCTCCCCCCGTTTAGGCGGTAGGGGCAATTTAAAAAAACATGTACATTAAATAGAAAAAAAAATTACAAAATAACGGTAATACTTACAGTTAAGTATTATGCCTTTTTTTAAAGCCAACACTTTTGTCTATTAGCTTGTTTTTAAATCAAGTCAAAACTATGCATAGTTTTCGAAAAAAATTGTTTTAAACTCAAAATTTGGTCAAAAAAAAAGTTAAAAATATGGTTTTAAGTGTAATTTTTCAAAACTTTTAGATTATCTACTATTTTTTTTTAGAATTCATTGCTCTTATTTGTTTTTGATCAAAAATTGAAAACTAGATGATTTTATGTCTTCTAGTTCTTGAGAAAATTGAAAATTACCAAAACAAAATATTTGAATTAAATTACTTTTTCCTTGCTTAAGTATTAACGTATAGTCTTATTTTGATAGTAATAATCGAATATGGATTAAGATACACCTAGGGTAAATTAATATTTCTTATATCCAGCTTATTTAAATGCAAAAGAAACTTTGCATGCACCCCATCTTGCACCCACCGCACCTTTCACCCTCCCCACCTTGCACCCACTCCACCTCACACCCACCCCAAATCCTATAGTGTGCCCAAGCAGGGGGGTTGCAGGGGGGCAGCATGCCCCCCCTTACAGATGCCACTGTTGCATACACCCAAACTCGCGCACACCTTACTGTTGCATACACCCAAACACGCATTACGCATACGCAAATACCATTATTACTATCAAAATAAGACCACTCAAGCAAAAAAAAAGAATTAAATTAAAATAGTAGTTGTGGTTATTTTCAATTTTCTCAAAAGCTAAAAGACATAAAATCATCTAGTTTTCAGTTTTTGATCAAAAACAAATAAGAGCAATAAATTTTAAAATAAAAACAATGGTAGATAAGCTTGAAGTATTGAAAAAGTTACACTTTAAACCTTTTTTTAACTTTTCTTACTCAAATTTTGAGTTTAAAATTAAATTTTTATTTTCAATTTTCTCAAAAACTAAAAGACATAAAATCATCTAGTTTTCAGTTTTTGATCAAAAACAAATAAGAGCAATAAATTTTGAAATAAAAACAATGGTACATAATCTTGAAGTATTGAAAAAGTTACACTTTAAACCTTTTTTTAACTTTTTTTACTCAAATTTTGAGTTTAAAATTAAATTTTTATTTTCAATTTTCTCAAAAACTAAAAGACATAAAATCATCAAGTTTTCAGTTTTTGATCAAAAACAAATAAGAGCAATAAATTCTGAAATAAAAACAATGGTACATAATCTTGAAGTATTGAAAAAGTAACACTTTAAACCTTTTTTTAACTTTTTTTACTCAAATTTTGAGTTTAAAATTAAATTTTTCAAAAACTATGCATAGTTTTGACTTGAATTAAAAACTGGCTAATAAAACAGAATGTTGGCTTTAAAAAAAAGTATGAAACTTAATTGTAAGTATTACCGTTATTTTTTAATTAATTTTTTTCATTTTAAATAACAATTTTTTTAAATTGCCCTTACCGCCTAAACGGTGGGAGATAGACCCCCCCCTCCCATAGTAAAAAATGCTTGTATTAAGCCCTTCTACCAAAAACCGTTATTATATCTTGTCGCCAAAGTTATCGTACTCGTGCCTCTAACGATGACTTTTCTGTATGATTTGCCTTTCATCGAAGAACAAATGTGGTGAGATTTTTCAGGCTTCAAATAGATTTTTACAAAAGATCCTCTTTAGCTTTAAGAGAGTGCAATTCAGCAATATATTATTAGGTACATCGAATTAAAACAAAAATTAAGTCTAGTTTGTATGACTGATTAAAATATATCAAGTTCATTGCTCTTCTCAAAGTTTAGAGACATATGATACTCGTATGTTAATAAAATCGAACACTGTTTATCATTTTCATTTATTCGATTAACATAATTTGTTGATGTTATTGGTATTGGTACGAAGAAGAAGTTTAAGGCTAATTCTGTTAGCTCGTACCCACTACTTGCAGCCCAATGTTGTAAAACGATTTTTTAAATTTGGGAACTTGTAAGTTTTATATGTATACGTAGGTACTTGAGAAAGACCATATGTTTGTTTAGAGTTTTAATATGAATGTTGATTTTCAATGTTTTCATTTGTTTAACATTGTTCAATACGAGTATATTCTTTTAGTTGCTAAATTCTTGGCTGGAGAATTTTTTGTTGTTCGGCTTAAAATAAGATTATGAAATATAAATTCATACCTAAATGACAAAATAGAAAAATATATCTCTAAATATTTTAACTAAAATCATCTTATCTTTTGTGGTTTTGATAAGAAACGATTACAAAATTAAAATAACATGCATACATTTATGTTTCCGAAATAGCTAAATATGTATTAACTGTGAACATTAAAAGCTACTATGTTATGGAAGGGTATCAGGGTAATTTTTAGATAATTAAGAATTTTGCATTTTAAATTCGTAAAAAGTTATCTTTTTCCAAGCGACAAAAAAATAGCTACAAATTTTAAATTTTCCACAGTGAAGAAATTTTATGGAATTATGCGGAACATTGTGAGTCTATGATTTAATATAATTTAGTACCATAATCTTTTTAATTTATTTAATATTTTAAGATCGTAACGATGAACTTGAATCACTGATTGACTCGTGCAATAAAATTCATTCCGAATTTACCCCATCTAAACTCTAAAGCTTAAATTTAACCCATTTGAAAGAGAAACTTTGATCCTTATTTTCTTTCCAATTTTTAAAGATTGAAATAACTTAAAAATAAAATCTGTCTTACAACGAAGTCAAGTGTACTTATTTGCGAATGTCAGCTGATCATTTTTTCCCATTCAACTGAAAGCTGAATTTTATTACTCTGGGATTTATTTATTTTCTGTACAATTTCATTTAGGCCGATTTCGTTCAGTCAAATGTAAACTTGGGATTTTTATTATGAACTCGTGATTTTGTTTTTGTTCAACCAAAGTTTACGTTTTCAACTGTCGATTTCCAACTTTTAGCTTAGATTTTCATAACTTCCAAAAAATATAGAAGTTGAAAAGCAAACTTGGGTTTTGATATAGAAATACTGACTTTGTTTTGTTTATTTTTATGTAAATAATATTTTATTTAAACATATTTGAATTGAAGTTGGAATTTTCTTATTTAAATTGATTGGGGAAAAAAAAACAATCTCTACTTAATTTTAAAAGTAGAATGTTTGAAAGCGTAAAATAGAGCGGAAACACATATTTTTAAAAACAAATGCAGCTTGTGACTCTCATTATTAATAACGAATCAATAACGAATCAACTGAACATATAAGTCGTAAAATGAGTGATTCCCAAAATCTTCATAACTGCATAACTGTTGATATAAACAAACAAATTTCACGAATAAAAGTTTTAAGACGATGTAAAAAATCAAGAACATTTTGCAAATACTATGGATTTTTAAGTGTAAATAATATTTAATACGAAAAGTGTGTTTTCAATTCTTGTCACTGCCAAAATACAAAATACACAAAATATTGTCACATCGATACGATTACGTATGTACATATGGGTTCTTTTTAAATCGCTCTTATGACTTCAATTTGTAATTAGTCCGATTGAAAGTCTTTTGCGTAGTTAAACCGGATATTGTCTATAATGCTTAATTATCCCTCAATCCAAAAAATTTAACCCCGTCTTGCACGATCAACTAAAGGTAAAGGTTAGTGAAATAAAATTCCAAGTTTGAAATTATTGACGTTTTAAAAATAAACCAGTTAAACTATGTACCTTGGTACCATTCAAGGAATGCAGTTGACTACAAAACAAATTCATAATGTTGTCTGAAACTGGCCATTTCTTATGTTTTTAAAAAAAAACTGAAATTTGAGTAGAAATGTCAAAATTTTTACAGATTATTCGCTATTTTTCCGAGACTGTTGCTGTTAATCCACCACTGGAAAGCAGAGGGGTGTAATAAGGTGGTAACACAATGATGCTCAAAGAAAAAGTTTTAATAGATTCAATTTATTTTGAGAGTTATTTTTGGTTCAATAATAGATATTGGTACACACTAAAAAGTTTCCTAAAATATTGTTTTACGTAACTGATAAATACCATTACCTTAAATATAATGTGTCCTTGAGTTTTTCTTACATGCGTGTTTCATACATCTGCAAAATGCTGTGGAAACTTTGGGATTCCAAAATCCGCAATAAATCACCATAATTAATTGGATATGAAAGTAAGCTCTGCAGAAAATTCTCCCTCCCGAAAACTTAAAAAACATCCTTCGTAGTCTTTCTTAAGCAAAATACTGTCACAGTGATACATTAAAATATTTCTATTAAAAAGTTGAAAAAAAGGGGCTGGGATGCGACCCACAGAAAGTAAATTTTTACCAAGTTTTAGTATTGTTTTTTCTTTAGGTTTTTATTTTTTTTTTTAAAAAACCGTCAATTAGATTTTTCTCAAAATTTTATCAAATGTTCAAAACAATATTTTTTATAAGATAAAATTAGTTTGAAGCCAATGTCTCAAATTTTTGAAAAGATATTTACGTCGAAAAACAATTTTTACCAACTTTTATAAATTTTTTGTTTAGGTTTTTATTTTTTGTAAAAAAACTGTCAATTCGATTTTCCTCAAAATTTTATCAGATGTCAAAAACATTATTCTTCGTTGCTCAAAATTGTTTTGGAGATGAAATCATATTTTAGTCGTAAAATTTTCGAGGGGACACATTTTTTTTCAGTTTTTTTGATTTATAAAAAAAAACCGTTAATTGGATTTTTTTCCAAAAATATAATTGCTTTGTATCACGTTACAATATATAATATAAAATTTAATTCAAGTCTCTAGCGTCATTGGTTCATGAGATATTTAGGGTTAACCAAAATTTTCACCTTTTTTCAAACTGCTATGGTAAAACAACCACCCACGCAATTTTCTTGAGAGCCCTTTCTGCATCTTTCTGCCTTATTATCTGTATAACAAAATTGATTTGAAGTCGATATCTCTTCTGGTTCTTGAGCTATGGACGACGAAAAAAACGTCGCGAACGTACGGACGTACTGACGTACGGACGTACGGACGTACGGACGTACTGACGTACGGACATACGGACGTACGGACGTACGGACGTTCAAACGTACGTATACACGCACGCACAGACATCTTTCTAAAAATCTTTTATTTCGACTCTAGGGACCTTGAAACGTCGAGAAATGTCAAAATTTTCAATTTGACAAATCGGACCCATTACAATAACTTCCTTTGGGAAGTTAATAAATGAGACACCTAACCATGTGATATAATTAATTGTTATTCATCTACTGAATACAAATACTTTGATTTAAAATTATGTACACAAGTCAGTATTATAGAAATCATTTCTTCATTGAAGGTGAAAAAGTTTATTTCTCAATCGATATTTAAGTACTGAAGACTAAGTTCTACAAATAAATTAGATATTGATCGAGTTGGCTCTCGTGAAACAATTAACAAGCCTCAAACATTCGCATTCTAAGAACGCTTTGCAGTCTCTTCATCGCGTATAATGGCACACATCCTTAACCAATAGAAATAATCTTATTTCACACATGATTAAATTTTGAATATTATAAAGTTTACCATTCAATATAATTTGTTTTGAAAAATAATTATTAAAGCACTCATCGCATCGGTAACACTAATTTATAAGCTTGTTTTTGAATCAACAATTAAAGTTGACGAACCGCTTATCAACCAGTCGCACATTAATGACATACAAACATACATTCCTATAGCAATTTGTTTATGGCAAATAATAATGCCGGTTGTTTATAGTTAAGTATTTTATTGACACCTGGATTCGACTTGATTGTCTTTAAAAAAGAAACCTCTAACAACGACTTTTCAGTAACTGCTCTGTATGTTAGAAAAATGAAGATGTTTCGATAGCGGAATTTTTCTTTATTTATAGATAGATATAAAGATGAATGTATGAATATCAATACAAAATAAACAAAGATCGAACTTGAACTTTTTTCACGATTGACTTGAAATACTTGAACTCGAAGTATCTATATTCAGATAGAATGACACTAATCGTATAATAGGTAACTACATTAGCAGAAATCATTGTTGTTCTAAAAAAAAGAGTGAAATTTAAAATTCTTCTATAACCAAACAAGAAGAAACTATTCGAATTCAAAGTAAAATAGTTAATGGTAAATAATTTAAACTCCTACTTTTAATGTGACTTGAAATTCTTTATTTCAACAGAACACTTGAATTTCTCTTTGAATCATACAAATGTAAAAGAACCACAGTGTAGTGTACTAGGTTAGGTGCACTTAACAAAGATGTCAAACGAGTGCTATATGTACAAGAATCTGCTTTCAGAACCTGCACACTGTTTGAAGAAATTACCACTTATCGATATAATTTATTCTTGAAAATTGACCCAAGATTCGTTTCGATTATTTTACGTTCATTATATTTCGAATAATTGGAAATCAAATTTGATTTTATTATATCAGTTATTTTATTTATTCCTTATTTTTTCATATTTAAGGATTTTATTTAAAACTTTCCTCCTGTGTCCAAAATGATTGCAAGAACATTACATTTCAAGTTTTTATGAACAAGTGTATCTACATACATTTAGGCAGCTGTCAGTTTTTGACACTTGACAGAGTAAATACGCCATAACTAAAACTGGAACGATACATACTTTAAAAAAGCATTGAAATGGTTAAAATTCACTCAAAAACGGTGAACATTTTGGACAAAAAATCCTAAATGTGTTATTTCTTGAAAACGTGATCAGAGTTGGTCACCGAGATCTTGTGATCGAACACTTTTAGACTTTTTTCTTTGGGGCCACTTGAAAAATTAAGTCTATACCAATGCTCTATAATTGATAGAAGACCTCAAAGATGGAGCTCGTGAAAATATCGAGGGCACTGCCCAAAATGTGCGAATGGGACATACAAAATTTCACGAAAAGGATATGGCGTTGCATACGTTGTCGTAAGGGTTATTGGGCTGGTATCGTTTTCCATTGTTAATTGAAATTTCACGTACTCTTCTCAGTATAACAAACAGTTTTGTATCAAAAATTGTTTAAAAAAATTAATTGATCTCAGTGTCTCGACCAAATGAACCGGACTGTATGACAAATAAAAAATCTATAGTAATTCTCATATTAACCGTTTTTAAAATGAAGTGCATTAATGTTCCATATTGAATGAAGTCATTTGTTTAAATGGTGTTGTTTTTCTTGAATGTAGACGACCGCGACTAAGAACGATGGATGGCGACGGACGACCGCTACGTGTTAACATTATTATTTCTTTTGAGATTAACAATATCCGTAGATGTTTTTATACAATAATTGTATACATATGTACTCATAGCTATGTACTTTCTAAAATTAAAACTACAACGACTTGAAATAAGTAGGACAAGTATAATGATGTTTCTTTAGAGTTGATATACAATGTTCGAATCTAACATTAATACAAAGTATTTAAAAAAAAAAACAAATAAAATAAAACCATAATAGGGAACATGTTGATGGTGATGTGATGCAAATTATGCAAAAACAAAAACTTTAAAAAATAAAAGTTTTTCCTTTTGTTTAAGGAAGTATAAACAAGTATGTATGTGTGTATACAAGGTGCGATAGAGCATGAACAAAAAATAGTATATGAACGTGACCTGATTAATAAAGAATGATTAAACTTTGTCATCGAACTTAAAAAACATGTATGTACATAAAAATACGATACCTATTTTGGTGAAATTGATAAAAAAAATTCAAAATGTTTTTGTTCGTCTACTGTTTGTAAACAATGAAAAACAAAACATGTAAAGTGTTTTAAGTTCTCGAAACAATTTACAATTCGTACGTTCAAAATTCTAGACACTATCAACAGCCAGTATTGAAAAGTTCGGACTTCCAAATTCTTACAAACTATTGAATAGTGAGCTCCTTAATTATGGAACACAACGTCTTTCAAATGGTTTGCCCCGTTAGCTTCGAAGTAGCACATTCTGTCACTCCAAATTTTCCAAGAATTTTTTGAAGTTTTCGGGCCGTAGGTCACGCACGGGTAGCCTAGATGATATTGGCCTTTAGTTTTTGATTTGATTTTGGATTGTTGGCGTTACATCGGTCTTTAACAGTTTCCTATACAAAAAAAAAAGTCCGAAACACGCAAATCGCAGCTTCGAGGTGAGTTGACATCACAAAGATGATTGATAACAATATTTGGAAATTCGTTACAAGATTATCATGCTCAGAATGCAGCAATTTGGCTTGCTCAAGATGCGCCAAAAATTGTGTGTGCCTAAAATTGCTAGATCTATCGGATCTTATAAGCGAATAATTCGAGAACTAACGAACTTTTTGCACAAACTTCTTTTAAAGAAATACAATGTTTTCGCTACAATCGAAATATGTTTCAAATATTACCCAACTGTATTCAAGCGTAAAGGGACTTGTTTCGTACCGCTTAGGTATGATAATAATTTTCTGTCAAGATTTCAGTGTCCAAATAAACTGTGATTTAAATAATTCATTCCTAACAATACAAATACTTATCAACGCCTAAAACTCTACTTAATTTCATTATTCTACAAAACTTTAAACTGATGATTTTAATTCCTACTTTTTCTATATATTTTTTGTAGTACCCGTAGCGTGATGGTTAGTGCGTTGGACTGTCATGCAAGGGGTCTTGGGTTCAATCCCTACCTGTGCCACCTAACTTTTTCACGGGTACTGCCTCTTGCGAGGAATTGACAAATTCCCCAAGAGTAATTCTTGTCATGAAAAGTGCTTTCTCAAATTAGCCGTTCGGATTCGGCATATAAACTGTAGGTCCCTTCCATCCCTGACAACATTACTCGCACACAGGAATGGTTGAGAGTTGTAAGTCACTAGGCCCTGGTTCTTCATGGACTGTTGCGCGACCTAATTTATTTATTTATTTTTTTCTATATATTACATGGGTGGATAATACGCCCACTTAATCGAAAATCTTTTTCTTTGCACTATTGGACCCACCTTTGGCCTCAGAACTCTAAGAAACGGAGAAGTTCTTTATAATTGTGATAATCTGTAAGTGAGTCAATCAATAAGTAGCAGTCTTAGCGATTTTTGAAGTGCTGTATCTCAGAAACTACTTCTGCTATAGAGTTCATATCCTCATCGCTCGTTACGTAGAAACTATTGCAAATTTGACTTTATTGTTTATAAAATAAGAGGAAGTTTAAGAATTCAGTAATCGTGTCATTGATAAAACTGAGTCACTTTTCAATGTTTTTTGGTATAGCTCGGGAACTAAGTCGAAGTTTTATTTTCACGCCATCTACCTATACATATTAAATTTTTTCAAAGAAATAAGTGCAAAGTGTTCAATTGCCTAGAAACTATTGAGATTTTTATTTTAAGAATTACAATATCTTTCTAGGAATATGAGTTTTTTAGAACCGAGGTTAAATTCAATAAAAAACCTTCAAGAAAAGTAAAACATTTCGATCAATGTTATTTTTTCCTTGTTAAACCTTGTTTTATATTTCATTCAAAATAGAATTACAACATGCATATCTCATTTTGGTTTAACAATTTTTTAACATTCCTTAATATACCTTTTAAGTAAATTGAAAAACAAAAAATAACAATCAAATCTTTTTAACAATCAAATTTAATTACCCACGTGATTGTTTCAATCCAAATAACATCAAAATAAAAAAATAAAACAAGCCTTAAAAGAGATTTGTTCTCATTCGATATTATGTATCAAGAAATTGATACTCAAATATATAAATTAACATTGCTTTGCCTACATTTGTATGTATAGCTCCATAAAATTAATTTTACAAAAAAGAAAAACATGTGGAGTGAAAAATAACACATTGAATAAATGACTAAACAAAAATAAGACATGTATAAACTCAAAGTAAAGTATATATTCATCAAAGTGACGATACTTTTGCTATACATATACGTCAACTACTCGAGTACTTTAACCAGCATGATTATGTTCCATTCGTGTATACATATTCCTTATTCGTAACTACTATATTTATGTACATTATTCAATTTGTTCAAATTCAAAGCTTCAAAAAGCCGTTTATAGATATTTCTATTGTAAGAAACATACAAGAAAATCCAATTGTTAAAATAAAGGAAAACACTCCAAGTCTTTCAAATATAACAGATTTTTTTATTGTCTTATATTTTACTTAATTTTGTAATGAAATTTCATTGAAAACTAAAAAGATTCAAATGGTTAGCTATTAAGTACAAGCTTCTAATGGGTGATTTTTTTGAGGTTAGGATTTTCATGCATTAGTATTTGACAGATCACGCGGGATTTCAGACATGGTTTCAAAGAGAAAGATGCTCAGTATGCTTTGACATTTCATCATGAATAGACTTACTAACGAGCAACGCTTGCAAATCATTGAATTTTATTACCAAAATCAGTGTTCGGTTCGAAATGTGTTTCGCGCTTTTTTATCGACAAATTTTGTTCAGCGATGAGGCTCATTTCTGGTTGAATGGCTACGTAAATAAGCAAAATTGCCGCATTTGGAGTGAAGAGCAACCAGAAGCCGTTCAAGAACTGCCCATGCATCCCGAAAAATGCACTGTTTGGTGTGGTTTGTACGCTGGTGGAATCATTGGACCGTATTTTTTCAAAGATGCTGTTGGACGCAACGTTACGGTGAATGGCGATCGCTATCGTTCAATGCTAACAAACTTTTTGTTGCCAAAAATGGAAGAACTGAACTTGGTTGACAAGTGGTTTCAACAAGATGGCGCTACATGCCACACAGCTCGCGATTCTATGGCCATTTTGAGGGAAAACTTCGGAGAACAATTCATCTCAAGGAATGGACCGGTAAGTTGGCCACCAAGATCATGCGATTTGACGCCTTTAGACTATTTTTTGTGGGGCTACGTCAAGTCTAAAGTCTACACAAATAAGCCAGCAACTATGCCAGCTTTGGAAGACAACATTTCCGAAGAAATTCGGGCTATTCCGGCCGAAATGCTCGAAAAAGTTACCCAAAATTGGACTTTCCGAATGGACCACCTAAGACGCAGCCGCGGTCAACATTTAAATGAAATTGTCTTCAAAAAGTAAATGTCATGCCAATCTAACGTTTTAAATAAAGAATCGATGAGATTTTGCAAATTTTATGCGTTTTTTTTTTAAAAAAAGTTCTCAAGCTCTTAAAAAATCACCCGATATAAAGAAAAGTAATCAGCTCTCTGGATGTACAAAATATGTCAAAATTAGTCCCAAGGGTACCACGTCGCGTCGTGTGATCGTCAACGAAAACTGATGTCAACGTGTTGACGAGTACCTACATTGACAAAAAAAATACTTCACGAATGTTTAAGGTTTTATTTTAAATTATAAAAGGTTGAACCTCAAAAACCTGGCGTGATAGATTGATTTTGAAGCCCTATTCGAACTTAAGCCATCAAAAACCTTAGAAAAAGTATATTTTGATTCCCATCTACTTTAACTTTGTTGACCAGTGTAATCAATCTATATCTATACTATTATATAAAAGCGAAACCATTTAAAAGTTTGTAACGCATGATCTCAGAAAGTAGTCAACCGATTTATTTGAAATATATTTTATTATTTTCTATATTGTTATGAGAGTGTTTATGGCTTTAATTTAATTTTTTGTTAAACTTAAATATTATTAATTTTACATTTTTTGTCCATTTTTTTTCATTAGTTGACTTATACAACCACTCATTTCTTAAACATTTCGTATACAATAATCGACACAGATTAGCATTGCTTCATAAAGTCAATATTGTTGGGCAAATTTTAAGATTAAAATCACTTCTAAGTTAAACATACAACCTGAGAAATAAATAAAAACAAATTATAAAATTATAAACTTTTTGAATTTATTTTATCCAGGAAATTAGATTCCATCACAATCGCGAGGTCGCTGCTTTGTTTCATTTCATTATCATTCCAACATTTTTAATTTTCTTTTCTTCCCATGCTCTTTCTCTCTTAATATGTGTTCCATTTAATAGTTACGTTTTTTCTCTTACCTCTCTACCTACATATTCAATTTTTCTGTATTGTATAGTCACATTGCTGAGCAGTGTGGTCTCTTTTTTTTAAGTTACTATGACGTTTAATTAACTACAGTGCCGTGCACATGAAATGCCGATTTATCTAAAGAAAAATTAGATCTTTTTTATTTTTCTGGTTCCAGGAAGTGAATAGATAATAATTCTTCCAATTTAAAAATAAAAAAAGTTCTATTATAATAGCTTGAATTACCAATTTTGTATCACTTCCTCGAACAATAAAACTGAAATTAAGTTAAAATTTTCTTTACAAATAACTCGAAGAAGGTACTTACAATGACGCCGATAAAAAGCGCACACAAATGTGGGAAGGTTAAGTCAGTTGCACTGAATAAAAAAATGTGTCTATGGATATTTACACACGCATACCTATAGATGTATGTAGATGTATGAGAACATTAAAAACACAAATTTGTTTTTTTTTACTGCAAATTATATTTTTCGGTTGCAAAAAAACGTTTCTAGGTATGAATAAAAGAAAGAAAAGAAGAAAATAGACAAAAATTTCGTTCTGTTTTCAACTAAAAAATTTAAATGGTTTTGTTGTTTTCACGTGCGGTTTGGCCTTTACTACGTAATATTTTATTTTAGTTTTTTTTCTAAAGTGTTAATTTCGGTAAGGAAGTGTTTTTTGATTTTTTTATTAAATACGAGTACATAATAAAGCTTAAATTCGTTGTTTTTCTTTTATCGCATAGAAATATAAAATGGGTAAAAGAAAGGCTAACATCGGAAGAAAATCCATAAGCACAAAAAGAATGTCTTGGTTACAATTTGCGAAGCAACGCGAGCACGGGTTGGCTAGTAGTTTAATAACAGTCTATAAGAGAGAAGACGAAATAAATCTGTCAGTATTAACTTTGAGAACTTTAACAATAAAATTGATCTATAAAATTGGTACTTTTAAAGAGCAAGGACTTAATTGTTAGATACTAAACTTTTTGCAATTGAACAAATAAACTTAGTTTTATTGAAATCTTGAATATTCAATCTAGGGTAGTTTTTTTGAAATTGTGATGTGGTACGTAGCAACTTTTTTATAATTGGTATATCAATTAAAATTAATACGTTTTCAATTTTCGTTTACTTGTAGACAAAGGGAATAATTGAAAACTTGAGATCTTTCAATTACTTTTCTAAAAAGTAAGAATGGAAGAAATAGCAATAGCACCATTTACAAAAACAAAATTGCAAGAAGATATGAAATCCTATACCATGAATTAAAAGCCATTTTAAAAAATATCATTTTATGAAAACTTAAAGTTCTTAACGATGATTTAAGTCGACTGGTACAAGCTTAAACATTTTAAATCGATTTTCAGGCTGCTTCAAATTCAAGCATATCAGCTGTTCTGTCAGATACCCACATATACCATACATTTTTGGATACCTTTGGTTTACTTTTTTTTTTACATATCAGCTGTTTTGGATCAGGTGTTCTTTTAGCTTTAGTTTCTTTAGCTTTCACGCTGACACGTTTTTAAGTCAAAGCGTTTACAATTTTCCGTGACCGTATGAAGTCTGAATTACAGCTTTTGGTGCACGTTGTTTTAGTTAGGGACTCCGGAACATCAGTATGAAATAAGAATAAACAAATAAAGTAAAATAGTCTTAGTTTAATTTATTTTAATTTTATTTTAATTTATTTGTTTATTCTTATAAATATAAAACACAACTTGGAGACAAGAAACCCATATGATGTATCAGTATGAAAATTTGAAAATGTCCCAATATTGTCAATTTAATTTTTAATACCAAATCAACGCATTTAGTCAAGAAAGAGCAACTGGCAGTGACAGAATCGCATAAGAGGCAAACCAAAGAACAAAATTTCACATAGAATTCCGATTTTCCAAAGACATTGTAATGCTGATGCCTTCGTTTTCACCGTCTTTATGCGGCTAAAAAATGTTTAACCATTGATGTTTGTGTCTTTAGTTTAAAAATTTTAACCATCACACGCATTTTAACAGTAGTGCTGGGAAATATAATAATTGGATCCTTCTAACTCAACTCAAGGCAACACTTGATCAGATGATACAAAAATTAAGACCATAGATGCGAAATTAATTTACCAAACAAAATTCTGATACCTTCAACATTTGTTTGACTTCTTTAAATATCAAACATTTTAACCAAGTTTTATAAACATATCGGTTTTGCCAGGTGGTTTTTGGTAGAACCACTTTCCGTACAGCTCGAAAAAACAACCTTTCGCCACAGATATTTGTATCGGGTGATTTTTTAAGAGCTTGAGAACTTTAAAAAAAAAAAAAACGCATAAAATTTGCAAAATCTCATCGATTCTTTATTTGAAACGTTAGATTGGTCTATGACATTTACTTTTTGAAGATAATTTCATTTAAATGTTGACCGCGGCTGCGTCTTAGGTGGTCCATTCGGAAAGTCCAATTTTGGGTAACTTTTTCGAGCATTTCGGCCGGAAATGTTGTCTTCCAAAGCTGGAATAGTTGCTTTCTTATTTGTGTAGACGTTAGACTTGACGTAGCCCCACAAAAAATAGTCTAAAGGCGTCAAATCGCATGATCTTGGTGGCCAACTTACCGGTCCATTCCTTGAGATGAATTGTTCTCCGAAGTTTTCCCTCAAAATGGCCATAGAATCGCGAGCTGTGTGGCATGTAGCGCCATCTTGTTGAAACCACATGTCAACCAAGTTCAGTTCTTCCATTTTCGGCAACAAAAAGTTTGTTAGCATTGAACGATAGCGATCGCCATTCACCGTAACGTTGCGTCAAACAGCATCTTTGAAAAAATACGGTCCAATGATTCCACCAGCGTACAAACCACACCAAACAGTGCATTTTTCGGGATGCATGGGCAGTTCTTGAACGGCTTCTGGTTGCTCTTCACTCCAAATGCGGCAATTTTGCTTATTTACGTAGCCATTCAACCAGAAATGAGCCTCATCGCTGAACAAAATTTGTCGATAAAAAAGCGCGAAACACATTTCGAACCGAACACTGATTTTGGTAATAAAATTCAATGATTTGCAAGCGTTGCTCGTTAGTAAGTCTATTCATGATGAAATGTCAAAGCATACTGAGCATCTTTCTCTTTGACACCATGTCTGAAATCCCGCGTGATCTGTCAAATACTAATGCATGAAAATCCTAACCTCAAAAAAATCAACCATTATAATCTTTTAATTCTTATTGCATACGAAAAATGTATCAATAATTCCAAGTAATATTAAACTAACATTTTTCATTAAGACCGCATGTGTAGTTCTACTAAAAAGTGTCTTCGTCAAATTTACTGTTCCAACATTTCTACAATTGGTATTCATTTTTTGTAGTCATTCAAAATTATATTGGCAAAAAATGATTTAGCATAAAAGAAATAACGACTTCGCAGATAAAACTAACCCTTATCAAAAATCTCGTAGTGTAAATCAATTTACTTATGTGTCGCGTCGATCTTGACCAATGAAGCCGGCTTGATGATGGCGCTATGACTACCATATGTATATAAAAGCTTCACAAATTCCACAACCACTTTAATTAAATATATACATTTTTTTTGTTTTGTTGTCAGTACAGATTTTTATTTGGTATTAAATTAAATTTGCACACAAATAAAACAAAATATTTTTTTCCCTTTCATATACTACTCGAATATATGCGAAATATAACTCTGGTAATGATGTCATTTTATTACTGGTATATTTATTTGAAAATAAAAATAAAATAAAATAAAATGGTTGCTAACGAACAACAAATATTTTTTAACGCTGATGATTGTTGTTGGTACTTTAAACTCGTAGGTATATCTACATACGTACATATATTTGTTTAAGATAAATTCAAAATTCTAACGACTACCTTGAGGCTCTCATAGATTTTGTTGTTATGTATATCCAGAGTTTTTGAGATGTCTATGGTTTTTATAAAGTAATTTAAAACCCTGAATGTTGAAAGTTGAAACATGGTGCATTTTTGTCAGGAAGTCATGCATCTTTGAGTCTGACTAGGTTCAAGTACAACAACCATTTGTAGCTTGGAGCAGTTTTAGTAAGTTCCTATAAATGTTAAAATGACGTCACTTTTTAAGCACTTCACTCAATAATGACTTTATTTCCAATTCGTAAAGTAGTAAAAATAAAAATGAGAGATAAATATAAAAAACATTGTGGAGTGTTCGGTTAAATAAAATACAATGGGACGTGAAATATTTATACCCTGAATTCTATTTCAATACAATTCGCTGGTGATGTTGCAGGTATATAAAATGTTAGTTAGGCCTTTAGATATCTAGAAATTAATAAATTCATATGATGAACCAACTTCTGAAAACTTTGTCTATTATAGTTTCAAGTATTTGAATGAACCCAACGGATGTCAGTGATAGAATTGGATTAGTCAGAAGCAATAGACAATGATTAATGTTTTATTTTATATCAGTGAATCATTAAAGAATTGCTTTTCTTTCTAACTTTTTAATTTTGAACAAGTCTTAGGTTCACTAAGTATTTGTACCTACTTAAAAAATATTGATAACAAAATAAAAAGATTGATGGTGTCGTGGATTGTGTGTCATGACGTGCATATTGAATAAATAAGAGGAGGTCCAAATCCATGTCTTCAATTTAAATTACAAAAGGTTGGTTAAGACTTTTTAATGCCTACCGGAAGACCGATAGGTTGTTTCTAGACTCATTTTTGAATAAAATTTATCCCATGATGCCACCACTCTACAATCCGCACAAAACTATCACTCTCTGTGGATGAATTTGCTTTTCGACAGTAACTTGTAGATTTTTGGAGCACCAGATGCGACAATTTTGTTTGTTAACGTGTCTACCGAAAAGAAAAATGCTCCTCGCCAGAAACGATGATTGATACTACTCTAAAGCAAAACTGTGAAGAATAGCGAAGCTTCTTTAAAAGCGTATTTCGAGATCTTTGTGAATGAATTCTCCCCAAGCTAGTGAGTGAAATTTTGAGATGGTGAGTTCGATGGCGAGTTGATGTTCAGAAAATGAGTCTCTTAGCAGCGACACTCTCGTCTGTGCTTCGTGGATCATGTTTTTTTTGTTTGCATAAACTTGCGTACATCAGGCGCAATTTCAATTTCGGTCAAAACTTATTTTCAAAGAAATAACAGTTTTTGCTACACAGCACTTAAATTAGAAACTAGTTTTCAATATTGAACAACGTCTGTATATCGATTTATTTCGTTCCGAGGAGGTGTGAGGCCGGATTTTCTGTCAATATATAGAGCTGGAAGTAGTATCCGTAGCGTGGTGGTTGGTACGTAGGACTGTCATGCGAGAGGTCTTCGTTTCGATCATCCCTGCCATCTAAAGTTTTTTTTCACTAATACTACCTCTTGCGAGGAACTTACAAATCCTCCAAGAGTAATTCTTGTCATGAAAAGTGCTTTTTTAAATTAACCGTTCTGATTCGGATTAAAACTGTAGGTCCCCTACATCTCTGACAACATTACTTGCACACTGGAATGGTTGAGAGTTGCAAGTTACTAGGCCGTAGTTCTCAACGGACTTTGGACTGTTATTTCGAGATGGAAACAGGTGTGGAAAAAATATTATATGATCTTATGAGAAACCACTAGTTGGTATAGATTTTCTACCAACCGTGTAAAGTACACAACTCAATTGTCAACTCATGGCTAGATAATTATCAAATTCTATGTGCCAAAATAAGTATCTGAATATTGGTTCCAATGTCAGAAACGTCAAAAACGACAGCTATAACAATATTTGGCGGTTCTATGTATCAATCACTTCAACGATAAACAGGAGATTAGGTGGCTTAACAGTCCGTTGAGAACCAGGACCTAGTGACTTACAACTCTCAATCATTCCTGTGTGCGAGCCATTTCAGGGATGGATGGGACCAACAGTTTCTATGCAGAATCTCAACGGCTAATTTGAGAAAACACTTTACATGGCAAGAGTTACTCTTGGAGAACTTGGCAATTCCTCGCAAGAGGTAATACCCGTGAAAAAAAAACTTATAGGTGGTACAGGTAGGGATTGAAACCAAGGTCTTTGGCATGATAGTCTAACTCACTAACCATCACGTAACGAATACTACGTTTCAATGTATAGTCCTTAAAATAACTGACATACAAATTTGTTTGATAATTTATTCTTAGACTACTCGATTGTTAGACACTTTATAGTAACAATACTACAGGGTTATCCATTTTGCGGTTTCAAAAGTAAACGTAAATAAAACACATATAAAATATTTTTGTTCATGATATTTGTTTTTTATTATCGATTCTTTTGAGGTTATTTTTTACCACTTTTTGACACATATTGAACGGTATCTCAGACATATCTTGACGAATGTTGGTTTTAAGTACTCAAGAGTTAAAGGCTTATCTGCATAAACACGGTGTTTCGCGTAGCCCCACAAAAAAAGTTCAGATTTGTCAAATTGTATGATCTTGGTGGCCAGTTGATATCGCCATGACGATAAATTACGCATCAGGAAATGTCCTTTGCAATAAATCCATATTCGCTCGACTTTTGTGACATGTGTCACCGCCTTGTTGAAAACACATATTCTCCAAGTCGTATTCTTCAATAGCAGGCAAAAAAGAGTCATTTATCATATGACCATAACGCTCAGAATTGACGGTGACAGTCGTTTCATCGTCGTTGTGGATAAGTAAGGTCCAATCACGCCTAACGACCAAAGAGCGCACGAAACAGTGACTTTTTGTGGATGTAATAGCCTCTCTTCAACTAGTTGAAGATTCTCAGAACTTCAAATATGACAATTTTGTTTATTAACAAACCCACCGAGTGAGAAATGTGCTTTGTCGCTGAAGCAAAATTTGTTCGAAAAATCGCAGTCCACCGCCTGTTGTTCAAGCACCCATTCGACGTATCTACGACCGCGACGTTGTGAATGGTCAGCTGGCTTCAGTTGATGTAAGTGTAGACCCATATGCAAAATACGCCATAATATGCCGTAAGACAGTCCTGATTCCTGAGAACGACTATAAGAATCGACACATTTGGGTCATCGGTAACACTTTTACTTACAGCAGTAATATTTTCAGTAGTACGAGCAAAACGATGATGCACAGGCCTTACAATATCTGTAACCAATCCAGGCTCTTCAAATTTCTTCAGAATTTGACTGTGGTGGGACGATTATGTAAACCATAATCTCCTCTTAAAGCACGATATGTGGCTTTGGCAGAATCACCATTTTTATAGTAGGTTTTACCAATTTGTATGCGTTGTGCGATAGTTAAGCGATCCATTTTCCTAAATGTCAGATTTTCAACTGAAAAAAAAAATTGGTTTAACAACTTGGTTTAACAGATGTCGAATTCCATCCCTATAGTTTTGAAACCACAAAATGTATAACCCGTTATTGTGAGAACTGTCAGACTTCTGAATTTAGCTTCAATTTAATCTTAAAATCCGCGCGTGTCTTATTTCTCCCACAGCCAAATTAATGAATATAGAACAAAAAAGAGTTATGCTCTCGTCTTTAGACTAACAAAATGTAAAAATTTAAATTTCCTTGAGTGACGTTTACTAAGTTAAACCATGGAACAAGGTGCTTTAGCTAAGGAATAAGAAACAGATATGTCAAATTTTCTAAAATAAGAAATAAAAATATTTAATCTTTCCGCTAACATTTTCTTTTTATTGATGAGCAATTTTAATTCCTGACTTAACTTCTAAGCTCATGTAATAAAGGCGGAACATGTGTTTTTATATTGTGCTGTCAATGTTTAACATTCCTAAAAACCTTTTATTGGACTTATCGTACACCGTTTTTAAAACTAAAATATGTCTTCCTAAATATTTAAAATATTACTCCCAACATTTATTTCTAAACGTTCATATTGTGATTTCAAAATACATTGCCTCAAGCAAATATTTTTCTTTATTCTTTTTAATCCCATCATCTACAAAATCTACCGGTTATTGTTAGAATTGAAAACAAACAAAACTTAACAAAACTGGTCTCTCCATTTATACGAAACTTCTGTATCTGTATTTGCTATAAGTTCTTTGACTAAAATAAGATAGAAAAAGAAATAATAATCAAAACACTTTTAGCTAGCTATGTGCTATGTTTATGGAAAAAAGCATTTTATTCCTGTTTTATGAGACAATGAAGCGTGTCACATCAATTGGTATACAGTATCGGGAGAAATAAAATAGAACAACAACAAATACAAAGACCTTCAAAAAGATCCGAACCATATATGAATAATTGTCGATTCTTAGTTGGTCCGAGTCAAATCCCATAGCTATGTATAGTCTAGCTATAGAAGAGCTCTGGAATG
This sequence comes from Eupeodes luniger, assembly GCA_951509635.1. NCBI lineage: Eukaryota > Metazoa > Arthropoda > Insecta > Diptera > Syrphidae > Eupeodes > Eupeodes luniger. The sequence continues at coordinate 250,773,109 of OX608073.1, forward strand.
TTTGGGTGTGCCTTTTTTGAAAGATCAACCAGAAAAGTAGAGTTGAAAAAGAATTAAGAAAAAAGAGGGCGAATTTTTCCCTGGTTCTCAATTTGACTCAACTTAACTTAACACAACTGAACAGAACTGAGTCTCCCGATTCAGAGCTTAAGAATCCAAAAAGGCAGAAAAAGTCAAGAAATGATGATGATGATCACGTGGCTATATATGCCCACACACAGATCACAGATTCATCTCGAAAAGGCAAGACCGTCATGAAATGCTTCGCTATCGCGTTAACCTAATTGCATTCATGCAGTCGAAGGCAGAGGCAGAGGCAGATGTAGAGTCAGAGCCACAGAACTAAAAGTGAAGAGTTTTTGAATTAGATCACGATTGTGTGATATTTTTCTGGTGCTGGTCTGGTTGACTGCCTCTGTGCCTCCGAAGAACTGATGGGTGACACAATTAACTTCGATTCATCTTTTTTGCCATTACCATCAGTGACGACCTTCAGACGGTTATTCAATTATTGTTAAGCGAGTCTAATCAACAGCTCTGATGATGTTGATGATGATGATGATGACGTTCTTCTTTTTTCCTTTTTATTTTCAATAATAAAACTCTAATTTAATATGATTAATGCTGAACCACTTTATACTTGGTATTATTATTGTTTAAGTTTAAGACAATGCAACAATCTTAAAATGAGAACTGTATAACAGCCTACTCCGGATGTTTTGTGAAGTTTTTCAATGATGAACTGATGTTGGACGTCAATTATTCATTAAAATGTCAGTTTAACAGTTTCATTTGGCATTTCAAACGTCAAAATATGCACAAACAATGTGCATAGCTGAGCTCTGTGAACAAGTTTTCATCCTGGTTTCGCCTCCATAGTAGGTATACGATACGAGTATAATGTCTGGCCTCATTTTCTTGGAATATCAAACCCACAGAAGAATGAGTTTCTATACCTAACCTACTATACGTTTTTCATCTTTGAAAATAAACTGATAGCTTTGATACTCGTAAAGTTGTCCAGCAGCAAGAAATGTTTCTATACAAAAAGACGAGAGGTGAATTAAATTTAAGCTAAATGACTCATATGTGAATGAATGGAATTCAACTCAAAGTTAGGTGTTGAATTTTTGTTTTTCTAAAAGTATAACTACAACCTTAACAATGCCTTTGATATTATATGGTTAGATACATTTCTAAGAAGTCTATGAAGGCATCCAAAGTCGGGTAAGGATATAAAAATAGATTCAGAAGCAAAAGCGATGATGATGTCATGAACAATAAAAGCCGTACTGTTCATTCAATAAAAAGATGATTGTCAGTTTGACATAATAAACGTTCATATGAAAAGTTAGCGTACCAATTGACTGTTGATTTAATTGAATGCTTGAGTCAGCAGAAGTGATGAGTTCACAAGAATTCCTAGACAAAATAGTGATTCTTTGACACATTGTAGATATAAATGAAAATGAAGAGTTTTATTTCTTTGAAAATGTCCAAACATTTTTGAAATACATACTTACTTACTTACTTAAGGTGGCGCTACAGTCCTGTGTGAACTAGGCCCTCACCCAATAGATAGATTTTTCTAGTTGCGCACTCCAAGTTAGGTGAGGTCACTTTCCACTTGTGCGTGCCACCTGTTCCGCGATCTTCCTCTTCTACGCTGTGATGTAGGCTTGGATTCGAAGACTTTTTCGGGCGGATCATTGGTTTCCAGGCGCTGTACGTGACCCAGCCATCTTAGTCGTTTGACTTTTATCCTTGTGGCTAAGTCTACTTCGCTGTACAGCCCGTAAAGCTCGTCGTTCCATCTTCTGACACTCACACAAAGAACTTTTCTCTCGAAAGGGCAAAGGGTGCTTTCATCCGCTTTTGTCATAGTGCATGTTTTTTGCACCGTATAGCAGGACGGGGTTGATGAGAGTCTTATATAGCGACACTTTGGTCGCTCGAGAGAGGCTTTTGCTACCCAATTGCTTTCTTGGCCCAAAGAAACAGCGGTTAGCAAGAGTAATTTCTCGTGTAATCTTAGCGGTGGTGTTGTTTTTTGTGTTCTTAGCTAAGCCTATAGGTAGACAAAGTCCTTACAAATATCTCAAAGTTACGTTTGTCGATGGTGACGTTTTGAACGAGACGTGGGTGTTGTAGGTCCTTTCTTGATGTACTTTGTTTTGCCCTCGTTTACCGCTAAACCCATTTTTGACAACTCTGCCTCACAAAAGTTCTATTGACATCACGCTGTGTTCTTACAATTATGTCAATGTCATCAGCATATGTCAATAATTGGAAAGACCTTTGAAAGATAGTGCCTCTAGTGTTGACGTGTGAGCTCTAGACAATTCTTTTAAGGGCGATGTTAAGGAAATCACATGACAGCGCGTCCATTTGTTTACATTGTTGAATTTGTAATGTGGATGAATAGCTGTGAATTTCAATGGAAAAAATTGACGTGTTTTCACGCTTATAGGGCCCATACACTACGCAAACACGTTTGTTCAAACGTGTGTTTGAGCAAACATAGTTTCGCCACACACTACACAAACATGTTTGAGAGATATTACTTTTTACACACCACAATACCGGTAACTTTTATAAAGTTCAATGAATTCAGTCCAAACAATTTGTTCCTCTTGTTTATTCATGTTTACTCTATGAAAATTGGCATCGGTTTGAGCAAAATTCAATACACACCACACAAACATGTTTGTGCAGGCACGGAAAATTCAAACATTTTTGATTTTGTTCAAACCGCTTGCGCAAACACGCATCATCGCTACACACTACTCAAACAGTTTGCACAAACATTTTTACAACAACAAAATACATTCGTTTGCTCAAACAGTTTGTGTAGTGTATGGGCCCTATTACATAGAATTAACTACTGAGTTTTAGGGGAAATGTCATAATTTAGAGGAGATATGTCACGCATACTTAAATGAGTTTATGAATCTGATTTCCGGTTTAGCTTGTAGGCAAACCAAGATGGCTACCGAAGATTTATATCTTTATTAGAGTGTTTTTGATCGAAAGGTTCTCTTAAATTGTTTCCAACATTTATGGATCAGCTCGAATTCATCGGGCATGTTTTCTTAAGACCATATCTTATAGGGCCCATACACTACACAAACTGTTTGAGCAAACGAATGTATTTTGCTGTTGTAAAAATGTTTGTGTAAACTGTTTGAGTAGTGTGTAGCAATGATGCGTGTTTGCGCAAGCGGTTTGAACAAAATCAAAAAAAATTGAATTTTCCGTGCCTGCACAAACATGTTTGTGTGGTGTGTATTGAATTTTGCTCAAACCGATGCCAATTTTCATAGAGTTAACAAGAGGAACAAATTTTTTGGGTATTGTGGTGTGTAAAATGTAATGAATATTGCAATCACTCATCAAATCACTCATTGCTTCGTGTCCGTAGGTAGGTCTGATTAAGATAAAAAATGTCACGCAACTAATATCTCTCAAACATATTTGTGTAGTGTGTGGCGAAACAATGTTTGCTCAAACACACGTTTGAACGAACGTGTTTGCGTAGTGTGTGGGCCCTATTACAGATAAGTTGGTACATGCTCCTAACAAAATTATCTTCAGCTGCTTTGAAAAGCTCGGCATTCAATCTTCTCTCAACATTTTTGAAATACAACTATAAATTGAGAACTTTATTATTAGGAACAGTAGCATCAATATTTTAAGACAAATACCGTTAGATAGTAATGTTATAAGTATCAACTTGCAAACATGTATTGCATATGTACATTTTACGGACTTATTAGATTTCTTATCAAATACAAATAAATAATAAAGAGTATTTCTGTTCTGAGAAGTAAGTAAGAACCAACCTAATCCTAAGGGAGGAAGCCTATTTAAAAAAAAAAAAAACTCGTTTCAGCTATTGCAAAAATAGCTGTCCGAAAAAATTATGATTTTTTGGCAAAATTGCTATCAATTATTATGATATATGAGTAATATGACATAATTGAAGGTATCTTATCGAAAATTACTTGTTTTTGTTGTTATTGCATTAATTTTATCCAAGGATGAATATATATGCAGATATACACTTAATATACAATTAATTTAATTGTAATAAGAAACCTATATTTGAATTTCTATCAGAACCAAAAATTGTAGCTTTTGGGTTTAGCAAAGCTTGACAAATTTTGTTTTGTTTCCCCCACACCTACTTTATTATTCATTATTCAAATAAAATACATATCTATTCAAAGTACAAAGTTGCAGCTGCTTAAATATTGGCAATGCCATCAAATAACATAATGTACACCTTCATGTCTACACAATAACTTCGTTATCATATTTCAAATTCATCATTTTTATTTCTTTGTCAAAATTGTGTATAATTGACAAAAATAAATCATGATTCATAAAATATTGGTTAAATTTGTATAATTCAATCAGTTTTATGTGATTTAATTCAGAATTGTATTTATGTATTTTCAAAAATTCTTTTTAATGGTTCTTAACTATTTTTAAAAGCCCTAGCACATGACAAGGGAATGCAAATAAATATTTTAAAGCATTTTCAAGAGCAAGAAGAAATGATATTTTATTTAAACATATATAGCTACTCGTAAATAGAGTTCTTATAAATGATCTTTAAAACTAAATAGGAAAGGAACTAAGGACTAAGAGCAGATATCAGGGATCCGCTAAATTGAAGTTTGTAACCACAAACTATAGAATAAAAACTTAATATATCGGAAATTGTTTTGAATGTGAAATTTCGTATATCAGCATCAAGTTCTCCATTTCAAGAAGAATACATTTTCTTTAAGAAATTTGGAATTAAGATTTCTTCAAAAAGTTTCCATCCGCAATAATTTTTCCAATTTGATTTCTGAAGATGGAATATTATGTAGAAACTATAGTCATTTCGAAACTTTGTTATATTGACAAAAACTTTTTAGAAATTACCTGAAACTTTGTGCTCTATAATTGATAGACCTGGATTTTTCGCTCATAATATTAGATTTACATACTACGTGTTTCTTATTGTTTAAAGTTGATCATTTTCTTTTCGTTCAACCTTTAATAAATAAAAAGAAATTCAAATGTAATTCACAACTTGTGGTGTTGGAACTAGATAAATTAATATACATATTATTGTTGAAATATCACAATAGGTAAACTAATACATATTTAAAAATTTAAATAAAGACACAATTGTTAAGAGAAAAAAAGTAAACAGAAATCCACGTAAAACATCTGCGTGTGCTGCAAAGAAAGTAAAATTGAAGACCTAACTTGAATAAAAGATAAATCGGTTTAAAAAAAAGAAAGCCGTTGTGAGAGGAGAAGTTAGTTACCGGCTTTTCTAAGGTTTATTATAAGTCAAGTGCTATAGGCATTTCTTTCTTCCACAATATAGTGATGGAAGAAAAATTTAAAAAGTTTTAATTAAATAATTTATGTAAATTATAAATATTAAAGACAAATCATTTTTCTTAAAAGAAAAATTTAGTGTCATTTTTGGATCCGTGAATGTTACGGGAAATTATGAAAATCGTTTAAAGATATTATACGGTTTTTAAGTTTCAAGTTATGTAAACTTTCATTGTCACTGGTAAGCAATAAATCATTGAGTTTAGTTTGAGGAAATAAAGTTGATGTTTCTGCCTTTCGTATAAAAATTATTAAATTTCAGTGTTTTAAAATGACAAAAATAGATATGATCTGTACCTAAAACAAATCGGTTGACCCGTTTATGAATAAAAAAAAAATAAATAAATTAGGTGGCGCAACAGTCCGTAGAGAACCAGGGCCTAGTGACTTACAACTCTCAACCATTCCTGTGTGCGAGTACTGTTGTCAGGGATGGAGGGGACCTACAATTGTATGCCGAATCCGAAGGGCTAATTTGAGAAAGCACTTTTTCATGACAAGCATTACTCTTGGAGAATTTGTCAATTCCTCGCAAGAGGCAGTACCCGTTTTTTTTTTTAAATTAAGGTGGCACAGGCAGGGATCGAACCCAAGACCTCTCGCATGACAATCCAACGCACTAACCATCATGCCACGGGTACTACGTTTATGAATATTTTATATTATTATAAAGTTTAGACATAGTAAGTGTCAAAAACAATATCATTCACATGACCGCCTCGGAAAGATTAAAGCACCTGATACTTTTGAAATGATTTTGAATCCATTTATTGCACATTCGAACGGCCATAATTTGAGCAATGTTGATTAATATAATTCATCGAAAGTTCGGGAATTATAAGTGTAAACACAATCTTTTGCGCAGGCCGATAGAAACGTTGTCAATTCCCATAATCTTGGTATCCAATTGATGTCGTTAAAATGAGTAATTACGCGACTAAAAAACATCTCGAAAAGCCAAAATTGCTAGTGTTGTGTGGTTTGTTGCCAAGTTTTGCTAGAATTCAAAACTGTCCAAGTCATGATCAATCGCAGCGCTACTTTTAAAAATCGGTTATCATGGCAAATCCTCCAAGAGTAATTCTTGTCATAAGAAGTGTTTTCTCAAATTATCCTTTCGGATTCGGCTTAAAACTGTAGGTCCCCATCAATCCTGAAAACATTCCTCGCACACAGGAATGGTTGGAAGTTGTAAGTCCCTAGGCCCTAGTTCTCAACGGACTGTTACCCCTTATTAACTTCCCATAGGAAGTTATTGTAATAGGTCCGATTTGTCATATTGAAAATTTTGACATTTCTCGACGTTTCAAGGTTTCAACCGATTATACAGATAATAAGACAGAAAGATGCAGAAAGGCTCTCAAGAAAAATGCGTGGGTGGTTATTTTACCATAGCAGTTTAAAAAAAAGGTGACCATTTTGGTTAACCCTAAATATCTCATGAACCAATGACGCTAGAGACTTGAAACAACTACAAAACAATTATATTTTTGGAAAAAAATCCAATTAACGGTTTTTTTATAAATCAAAAAACTGAAAAAAAAATTTGTCACTTCGAAAATTTTACGACTAAAATATGATTGCATCTCCAAAACAATTTTGTGCAACGAAGAATAATGTTTTTGACATCTGATAAAATTTTGAGAAAAATCGAATTGACGGTTTTTTTTACAAAAAATAAAAACCTAAAAAAAATTAATTAAAGTTGGTAAAAATTGATTTTGGACTCAAATATCTTTTCAAGACTTTGAGATATTGGCTTTGAACTACTTTTATCTTTCAAAAACTATTGTTTTCAACATGCAGTAAAATTTTGAAAAAAATCGAATAGACAGTTTTTTTACAAAAAATTAAAAACTGAAAAAAAAAAATTAACAAAAGTTGGTAAAAATTGGTTTTCGACTAAAATATCTTTTCAAAAATTTGAGATTATGGCTTCGAACTAATTTTAACTAATAAGAAATATTGTTTTCAACTTTTGGAAAAATTTTGAGAAAATTCGAATTGACAGTTTTTTTACAAAAAATAAAACCTAAAAAAAAAAACAATACTAAAACTTGGTAAAAATTTACTTTCGACTCAAATAGCTTTTCAAAAATTAAAAATATTGGCTTCAAACTTATTTTATTTCACAGAAAGTATTGTTTTTGATATTCAGTAATTTTTTTTATAAAAATACAACAGTTCGTTTTTTTATAAAAAAATAAAATCTCCAAAAAAATAGAACGCAAATTTGGTAAGAATTGATACATTTAGACAAACTTTTAAGCAAGACAAATCGATAGACGGGATGGGAAGTTATCAGTGTGGGTCGCATCCCAGCCTCTTTTTTATTTTATTTTTCAAATGAGAGCTGAGTTTAAGAGGTGTCAAATGCCAGCGATACCAACTTAAAACCACAATGTAACAAATCTTGTATTTGCAATTCCTGTAGACGCTAATCTAATCAGGCCCATGACGGATGGTATAACGAGATCCTTAAATGCAGGATCTTTATTTATCCGACCATGCAAAATTTTTTTGCACTTTTCTGAACTGAATGTAATTGACAAAAACCTTTATTCGTCCAAAGCTTGAGTACAACTAACTATTTGTTCAGTTTTTTCTAGAACAAGCTTAAATTTTCTGAACATAATCCAAGAAAGAGCTTTAAAAATGAAAAGGGATTCAAAATTGCAGAAATGTTATATTTTTCTATGTTGTATCGGCATTTTTACTAGCCATTTACAGAGCCTAATTATTTTCTACACCTCAAGAAATTTTGAGGAAAAACTTTAATTCCCTACGCATTAGTTTACCCCACAGCTCAATTTTCAACCCACTTTCAAGTATAGATATTCCTTTATCAGCCGCACATCAGGAATGTGCAATGTTTTTTCAAACACTATTTTTTTTATTTGTTTGGCACATAACCAATACTTAATCTATGGAGCAAGTAAAAGAACTATTAAAATAATTTGGAAAAGTGCGTATACGCCCAAGAGAGCATTTATACGTGGGCCAAAACTGTTAAAAAAACTATTTTGATTCAAAATTTCAACAAGTTCAACCTTCATAAAACTGTTAAAATATTAAAAAAATACAAAACAAAACTATACAAGTCTAGACTTCAACACATTTTTGTTTTCCATTTATGGCAACAGAAAGCCCTCAATCTATGGCAACAAAAACATATTATACCTATGTAATATAGTAAATTAAATCCATTAAAAAAAGATTTTTATTACGTTTCACAATAATTATCATAAGCGTGCCAGTTCGGGTAGAGTCTATCTTATACATCCTATATTAGGTATAAGCTTATAGCGATATATTTGTCAAAACCCACACCCATCTTTTTTTCTTTTGGAATAATATTTGTGCCAAATAAGATGAAAAACAAAATCAATTGGCTGGTTTTTATTATTTGCGTAGGTTAAAAAGAAAACACAACAACAACAAAATCAAAATTTTCTTATAAGACTTAACAGATCTTTGAAACGAAGAATTACTTCAATTTGTAACAACAAAGACCGAAATTCTTTTGTTAATTACTAAAGCCTTGACAACTGCAAACATATATAGTATAAGTTGTTAATTTCATTTAACGACCGCAAACGATCAAAAAAAAATAAAATAAATATAAAATAAAACTGTACACACATTAAACCGCTGACTGTTGTTGATTGCATGTAGACAGTTTAACTATTTTACAACAGGAACGGGAACAAACATACTTACAGTTAAATATATGTAATAGGGTGTTTCTTTCAAAGCATTATTTCATGATTCTCTATGCCCTGTTGCCTAACTCAAAAAATCTCACAAGCAAATATTTCGACAGCTGTCAAATTTCTGAAAGTTCTTCGTAGAGAAAACAGCGCCATTCTTTTAAAGTGGATAACAGTTTTACTTAAATTAATTGCCATTTTAAAGTTTGTTATCATTATTTTTAAAATTTTCATTTTAAACTTGAAAAGTTCAATGAATTAAAAATAAAGCATCAGCGGCCAGTTCGCAAATATGTAAAAAAAATCTTTTGTTTTCCAGAATATGACAAGATGTCAAACTATTACTACTTTTTTGTTATTTCAACTATAATGGTATTGAAAATTCAATGGTTTGAATAATATACTAGGTGTGTGTCACTGGCATTACTGTGAACTAAAAATGATATGCATTCAATACTTAAAGCGCCATCTATGAGTTAGCTTACAAGTTTTTCTGAATAAGTTACCCGAATTTAGAATTCTATGATTCAACTAGTTGTCTATTACCTCTATTGTCCTCCTAAATATGCAAATTTTCTATTTTTGTCTTAATTTTTAGTTCAACTCCTATTGTTTTTGTCTTACGAGTCTTAATAGAAAACTGACCTCTTTTTTTTTATCAAAAGACAATGTTTTGCTCTCACTATATTATAAAACGATGAATCATCAAGTTGAATCACAAAACACCCTATATTAATAATATATAATAACATGCGGCTTTTGGAATAGTTCATTGGCCTATAGGTTAAGAAGTAGTGTGACTTGGTGCGTTGGTGTCACATCGCACCGACAGAGGCGCTGGGCTGCAGTTGTTGTGTTGTGTTGTGTTTAGATTATGATATTGCATAATATTCCTTCCTCATTCATGAATGCAGCAACAGCAATCAGACAGACGGCAGCACTCTAGCAGCTAGGCCACATGGCACAGAGCGACAGCCAGAAGCGTAGAGTTGGAGTAGTCAGTCGGTTGAAATTTCTGGCGTCAATTTCAGGCCTACGCGCAGTTTAGGTTTTTTTTTTATGATTATTCCCCCTCAAGAACATCAAGAATCTTATACTTGGTGTAGGTTTGTGTTGGAGCCAGCAGTCGCGAGTCGGCGTCATCGGCTTCAGGCCACAGAAGAACATTGCAAGTATTATGGTGGTACCAAGAAGGAGGTACCTACATATTTTTACTAGGAATGAAAAATCGTAACGCAAATTTCATGTTGCTGTTTAGGTTTTATACGATGATAATATGGTGATAGTGATAGATCGATAAGTATTAGATAGTTATTTTATTTCATAGAAACCGCATTCTTTCTGTCATTTGATGAGGGATAGGATGGAAAATAGGAAAATATAGAAATGGGCAAAATTCATTTTATTTTCAGCTAGTTATGGCTCAAATTTAAAGTGAAATTATTTTAAGAATGTTAAAATATTTCTTTAGTAAAACCACAATTTCTTTATAAAATTATCAGTGTCGCAATACAGAGACCTCTTGACGTGCATTTTTCATAAGTATACTTCCCAAATGTCAAAGCAAAGTTGACATTTGCCTCCATTTGCAAATAATATACAACATCTTTTCATAGGTTGATCATTTTGCTTGTCTCCGATTAAAAAGTGACTTTGATTTTTTTGGTTGGAGTAGACATTAGCTGGTATATGAAACTTCGACAGGTATGACATTTATTATTTGACAAGTTCTGATTGTATCGGGTGATTTTTTAAGAGCTTGAGAACTTTTAAAAAAAAAAAAACGCATAAAATTTGCAAAATCTCATGGATTCTTTATTTGAAACGTTAGATTGGTCCATGACATTTACTTTTTGAAGATAATTTCATTTAAATGTTGACCGCGGCTGCGTCTTAGGTGGTCCATTCGGAAAGTCCAATTTTGGGTAACTTTTTCGAGCATTTCGGCCGGAATAGCCCGAATTTCTTCGGAAATGTTGTCTTCCAAAGCTGGAATAGTTGCTGGCTTATTTGTGTAGACTTTAGACTTGACGTAGCCCCACAAAAAATAGTCTAAAGGCGTCAAATCGCATGATCTTGGTGGCCAACTTACCGGTCCATTCCTTGAGATGAATTGTTCTCCGAAGTTTTCCCTCAAAATGGCCATAGAATCGCGAGCTGTGTGGCATGTAGCGCCATCTTGTTGAAACCACATGTCAACCAAGTTCAGTTCTTCCATTTTTGGCAACAAAAAGTTTGTTAGCATTGAACGATAGCGATCGCCATTCACCGTAACATTGCGTCCAACAGCATCTTTGAAAAAATACGGTCCAATGATTCCACCAGCGTACAAACCACACCAAACAGTGCATTTTTCGGGATGCATGGGCAGTTCTTGAACGGCTTCTGGTTGCTCTTCACTCCAAATGCGGCAATTTTGCTTATTTACGTAGCCATTCAACCAGAAATGAGCCTCATCGCTGAACAAAATTTGTCGATAAAAAAGCGGATTTTCTACCAACTTTTCTAGGGCCCATTCACTGAAAATTTGCAAGCGTTGCTCGTTAGTAAGTCTATTCATGATGAAATGTCAAAGCATACTGAGCATCTTTCTCTTTGACACCATGTCTGAAATCCCGCGTGATCTGTCAAATACTAATGCATGAAAATCCTAACCTCAAAAAAATCACCCATTAGTTTGTTGCATGTATCTAAGAAATATCAAGACAACGGTTTTAGTACGCTGACAAGTTACAAAAACGTTTGAAAAATTGTCTTAATTAAGTAATTTGCGTTTTATTTATAAAATAGTGACCGAATTCATGTTGAAAAACTTCAAATGAAAGGTGACTCCTATTATTTCGTTGAGCTTGACATAGGTTGATCCTTTGCATTTATTTTGACTTTATTAGTAAGCACAAACATTCCCAATTCTTCAACTACTGTGCCAACTAAAGTTTTTGTGCGGGTACTGCCTCTTGTGAAGAATTGACAAGTTCTTTAGGAGTGATTGTTGCCATGAAGAGTGCTTTCTAAAATTAGCCGTTTGTTCCTTGACATTACTTGCCCACAGAAATGATTGGTCACTAGGCCCTGGTTTTCAACGAGCTGTTGCGCCACTTAATTAATGTATTAATTTTGTTAATGGTTTGGGGCTATAACTCACGGATTGCTTGAATAAAATTTGTCTTGAGTGCTTTAATCGCTTTCGGTTATGCCCACAACATAACATCGACCCTGATCTCAAAGGTGCTCCCCAAAAAACAAGAATAGTCAGTCTACAGCTCTTAGGTGGTTAACGTTGCTCTGTAACACATATCGTTGACAAAAAAGTTATTTCCAACCTCATTTTCGTAGAAAAATAGTCCAATTGATGCACCAATACTAGAGGCATTCCGCATTAGCTTAACGTGTGAGTTTTCTGAGCTGAAGATGTAAACATTTTATTTGTTTACGTAGCCACCACCGAGAAAACAATTCGTTGCCCAATTCAAGCCTAAACTGTGATTCAAACCAAGCGGAAGCGGTGGTCTTTTAATTGCTGAGTATATTAGAACTTGTTAGAGAATATTTTGAGATCTTTGTGCAGGATTCCCCCAGGTAAGTGTGTTAAATATTAAGCTATTGAGCTTTGGGGCTGTCAATGTCAAAATATAATGCGAAACTAAACCACTAGGTGACCACTCTATAGATCTAAGACTCTGTAACGGAACTGTTGACGTAGGTCATTGAAAATTCGATTAACATTTCGTATCGTATTTTATTTTTAAAAATTCACACATACTAGAGGGATTTGACTAACTTTCAAAAAGTTTAAGCACAATTTGAGCTTAAGGAAAATAGGGAAAGATTAAACAAATATCAAAGAATATCAAAATAGGAGGAAAAACCTGAATTGGTTTAAGTATTCTTGATGTACGGCTTAAAAATAAAATGTCAATACTTAATTGTACGTCTAGAATTGAGCTGAAAGGTAAAAGCATTATGAAAATTACAGCAGAATTGTTTAAGGGGAAAAGGTATTAACTACAAATTTCAAATAAAATACATATCTTGAAAAAATATCATGATATGAAATATTGCGGCGTTATGTTGAATGTTGAAAACACGTATCATGATCTTATTTATTAATACATAATTATATAAGTCAAATCTGTAAGTTAAAGTTAATACAAATGGCTTAAAATTGTTTGAAAACTAAATGGATAAAATGGATTAAAAAAGGTTAAAATAAGATTTAAAAAAAAAAAAACATAGCTGCCCTAAACAAAACAAAAATATTGAATTTCATTAAAACAATGATAAAGTAGGTAAATTAAATTCTAATGTACTTGGGACTTCAGCTAGAGTTAGGCAATGATATCATCAACGAAAGTGATATTTCACTCATGTTGATATGATGGTGTGTCAAATAGAAATTCCAATAAAAATACCAGTAAATTAATCTTATTTTTTATTTGCACAAAATTTGCAGGTTTTTTTTGTTTCTTTTAACCTTGAGATTTAATTTTCTTTATCAAAAAAAGAATATATAAAAAATAACAATAAATCTATTATTCATCATGAATCATTTTTTGATTGATCGGTTTATCGAAAAAAGAATTCACATATAAATAATAATAATTAACCTTGATTAGATCTCTTCTTTAACTATTTTTTACCAAGAAAAAAAAACTTTTCCTATTAAGTAATACCTAAAATTATTTTTTTTTGGAATTCGCAATTAAAAGTGGTAACAAAATTATTGCAGTTAATTTATAAATTACTCACTCATCAGTATTGTGCAGAATTCCAGCACTAATTGCTTTTTAACAATTTAATTAAAAATAAGACAAAAAAAATAACAAATTCTTATTACAAACTTACAGCATAAATATATTAATAAATTATATCTGCTATTTTTATCTTTCATGAACGTGGGAAAATGCACCAGTACTTAAAATCAGTGCTGTCTCTCTCGGTTTTCCATTAAAAACTCAACAAAAAAATCCACTGAATACAATGAAAATTTAAAAACTTTAAAATTTTTTGTATAGTTCAATAAGAAACTTAGATTAGAATTTCAATTTGTATGGGTATTAAAAATCCACAGAAAATACAGGGTTATCCATTTTGGAATTTCAAAAGTAAACCTAAATAAAACACATAGGTATATAATATTTTTTTATGACATTTCTTTTTTATTATCGATTCTTTTGAGGTATTTTTTTACCACTTTTTGACACATATTAGGCAGTATCTCAGCCATAACTTGACGAATGTTGGTTTTTAAGTACTCAAATCGCATGATGTTGGTGGGCAGTTGATATCAGAACCCCACATATGTCAGTTTTGTTTATTAACATACCCACCGAGTGAGAAATGTGCTTTGTCGCTGAAGAAAATTTTGTTCGAAAAATCACCGTCCACCGCCTGTTGTTCATGGTAAGCTGGCTTGCTATAGTTAAGCGATTCATTTTCGTAAATGTCAGACTTTCAACTGAAAAAAAAAATAGGTTTAACAACTTAGTTTGATAGATGTCGAATTCCAGCCCTATGCTTTTGAAACCACAAAATATATAACTCCTTACTTAATTTAAAATTGACTTCTTGCATCGAAGATAAAAGTGACAGAATACAATTTTGACAGAATGACAAGTTATTGATAAGACAGAGAAATGTAATCCGCATCTTCTCTGGACTCTAATAAATTAAATGGAAACCATTACGTTTTTGCATTTTAATTTGTAAACTTATGTAAGAAAAAGTATATGAAATTCCGAAGATTTCCATAACAACTTCATACCATATTTCCCATAAAAAAGGAGTTGGCAGTAAACCAGCAGAAATGTTATGGTTTTAGAAAGTTGTACTATAGCTGCTGAGATATTTATTAGTTTATTTAAGACAACTGATAAATATTTAAAATTGTATGCCTAAGTTTTGTCAAACTAATGTCACAACCGAAAACTGTAGTTCAATTTTGAAGTGAAATATTATGTTTATGGGAAAGTAAAGCAACCGTCCTATTATTATACACACTGAGATCATTCGACAGCATTGGTTGATATGCTCGGGCGAGTTTATTCACCCTCTGTCCCCCTTAACCGTTCTCCACTGTAATGATATCATGTAAATTGCATAGACTCAAGACTGTTTACTCTGCTGTTTCATGGTCTATAAAATCAGTCAACATTCTTCTATATCGTTGCATCTCGTGCAATAATTTTATAAATAAATCAACATCAAATTTAGCACTTATATTTATATGTAGGTATTTAAAAACATTTATGTTAAAGTACATAATACACATATAGTCTTCTACTTTTGAAGAAGCTAAATAAGATGTATTAAGTGTTGTGAAATACCTTCGCTCCAGAGAAGACGAACCTTATGTGCTATAATAGAATAGGAGATACTTTTTCCAATTAAATTCATATATATTTTATAAGACAATACTCCATTCTATAAATAGAATACCTATCACTTTCGCTTGACAATGTAAAAATAAAAATAAAAAGATAATCAACCCAAGGGAATCATTTTGAGGACAAACAATCTGATAGATTGTGCAATCACTCAATTCGATTTGGATAGACTTGCTAAATCTCTATCCATGCGTGCACAGTGCACACATAATTATTTATTTTTATTTATTTTTATTAATTTAGTTGTTTTTATTGTGATTGCTGTTGTTGTTGTTGACTTTGTGATTTTGTTGTCATTGCTGTCGTCGCGTCGTCGCGTCGTATGCATTGTCGCGGTTGTCGCTTCAGTCGTTTAGACGATAAGACTAAAATAAAGAAGATTTTAATGGATGCACTTTGTTGAACACAGAACAAGAACAAGGCGCCATGACACAAGTTGATGTAGGTAGAAGGTAGGGTACTTACTTGGAACAAGCAATCACAATTACAAGGTATTCCCTGATTTATTTATTTTGTTAAACCTGATTGTGATATGAAGATTAAAAATAAAATACTTGTAATTTGAGCGTGATTAAAGGAAACCTATATCATATTGAGGGAGATTATTTGGACTTGATAAAGATATTCCATTTCTTAGCTTTGCTGTTGGTCTTCAAATCACATGATATAATTTAATATCAATTACATTTCTGGTCTAGACATAATTAAGAGTGATTAAAAAGAATTTTGATACGTTTTTAAAATATAATTTAACAAATTAAAAGAATATGGTAATCTTTACCACAAACTGACAGCTGTCAATCAGTTCTTTTGTTAAGGGGTGCTAACACTTTTGCACAGAAATATTATGGAAAATTTGTCGACACCTTTTATTAAATCTTAGCTTGGAGTAGCTAAATCATTTTTGATTGTTGGCTTTCGTCGTCTATATTGAATGGATTATCCTGCCTGACTGCGGAATTCTTTTCGTCGTCGCCGTTATACATTCTACAGTCCATATCCTCAGCATTGACTTCGGTTCCATTATGATGTTTTCACTTTCATCTTTGCACCCTTCGGTTCGAGGTTTATGTATTTGTGAATTTCGTTTCACCAACTCATGAAACTTTCGAACTTCATTTCTGCTTTTAAACCTCTTAACATCTTCGACCGCACTCTTCTCATGCTTTCTCTTTTTCCTTCTGAGAAGTCGCTGTTCCTCTTTCCTCTTCGGCTAAAAGAGCTCTCGTCCTTCTATGCAGCTCCGCTTTGCATGCCTGTCGTTTGGCTGAATTTGTCTGCCGACATTCCTCATCAAACCAGGGATTTCTTGTTGATGGCTGCTTGAAACCCAGAACGTCAGAACGGCTTCTGTGATTGCATCTTGGCAATGTTGCCACTGGTTCTCGATACGTTATGTTGGCGGCAAAGAATTTTGAAAGAGGTTACACGTGACTTTGTTTCAATTGTAACCGTTGCCTTGGTTTTGGAAACCCGAAGTGCTACCTTGGCTACAACTAGGTAGTGGTCCGAGTTGTCCGGAAAGTTCGGACATCGATAATGCTTGAAGCGTGTCTAGCGTCGATCGCAATATGGTCAATCTGCTTAACGGTAGATTGATCTGGGGAACTCCAAGTTCCTTTGTGGAAAACGTGAACTGTTTGTTTGATTTTATTGTCACAAAGAGCTCATTTTCAACGCTGATGTAAATTGAACGCGGAATTTATTCATCGAACGCCAGACGTGCATTATTTTTTGAATATTGTTAAATAATAAAATCTTTCTGTTCTGTTCTTGTCTAATACTCTATTTTTACTGCTATTTTAGTATCAACTCATAGCGTTAATTTTAAGATTTCCTTTATTATGACTGTCACTGTCCTTTTGTTAGAAATCAAAATTGATCTCTCAGTTGAGAATTATTCTACATCTGATTGATTCTACATTGATCCTTCGTTTTAGGATCTATACACATTTTTCACGAAATTGAAATTCCATTTAATATCCAATTAATATCAAATATATTTTCATATACTGCTGTTTTATTATCATGATCTGATCCGGATCAGATCATGGTGATAATAAAACGCGGCTATTATAAGAATAAGTTTGAGTTTAGAAAATAAATAAATAACCCAATTTTCTTTTTCCTTTACAGACTCCTCAGATATTGTAGACTGCAAATTGAAACTTATTCTTGGCTTAATATGGACTCTAATTCTTCATTATTCCATCTCAATGCCAGCGTGGGAGGGAGAAGACGAAAATCAAATGAATGGAACAGGTGCAACACCTAAACAGAGGTAAATGCAAAACAGCAACAACTATCATTTGACATTTTTATAAACATTTTTGGTTTTCTTGTTCTCTATAGACTTCTCAACTGGATCCATACGAGAATTCCAGAGATGCCAATCAATAACTTCACAAATGACTGGACTAGCGGTAAGGCTGTTGGTGCTTTGGTTGATGCTTGTGCACCAGGTCTCTGTCCCGATTGGGATATGTGGGATCCAAAGGATGCCGTACAAAATGCATCTGAAGCTATGGGCTTGGCCGATGACTGGCTTAATGTTCGTCAATTAATCAAACCAGAAGAATTGGTTAATCCAAATGTTGATGAACAATCAATGATGACATATTTATCACAATATCCAAATGCAAAATTGAAGACTGGTGCTCCATTAAGACCAAAGACCAATCCAAACAGGTAAGTGATATAATCTTTAAAGTAGGTAATACCTAAAATTTTCATTTGTTCATTTCGTCAACAAAAAAAAATAATTATCGTTTTCGTCCAAAAATTCCCATTGTTCATTTTTCTTAATTTTTGTTTTAATAATTAAAACTATCGCACGTTTTAATAATTTAAATTATTCTTAACTGAATGTTAAAATTTCTTGATTTTTTTGTTAAAATAAACACAACAACAACAAAGCATTCTTCTTCGTTTTGTTTATAAGAAAAAAAAAAAGAGAAATTAATGTAATTAATTTATTTAATATTCTTCTTCTTCTATTTAATTGCAAAATTCTCTCAGCATTCCTCCTCCCCGGTAAGTCTGATGGAATGCAAATAAATGTTTTTCCTATTATTATATTTTAGTGTTTTTTGCGTTTTTTAAACCTATTAAAAATATAAAGCATTTTTATTTTTTGTTTGTATGAGAACCCACATTAAAACCTTAGATTCTGTTTAGATTTGAAAGATTGAGCTTGAGAAAAACAAAACTATTCCGCATTTCAAACTCTATCGTGCAGATCTAAGTGGAATCTAAACCATTTAACGATAATTTATTTTGGTTTTTAAAATGTTTTTGGGAAAAAATCCCGCATCACAAAATCAATAATCACAGGATTCTGAATCGGAAAATCCCGCATGTATAGTAATGGTGGAGCCAATTAATGAGCTCTTTGGCTAAGAGCTGAGTGCCATTGAAAAAAAAGTTGGTTACGAAAATGTTTCAGTTCTTTTAAGAACTTTCTTGAGGGGTCTAAAGGAGATGGAATCTTTTAATTAAGATTTAGGGTATTGCTGTCACGTTGTAGTCGAACAAAATTAAATTTGAATTTAAGAAAAACTAAATATGGTAAGTGCAGTGGACTGTCGTGCCAGAGGTCTTGGGTTGCCTAGCCTATGCCATCTAAAGTTTTTTTCACGGGTACTGCCTCTTGCGAGGAATTGACAAATTCTCCAAGAGTAATTCTTGTCACGAAAAAGTGCTTTCTCAAATTAGCCGTTCGGATTCGGCTTAAAATTGTAGGTCCCCTCCATCCCTGACAACAGTACTCGCACACATGTATGGTTGAGAGTTGTAAGTCACTAGGCCCTGGTTCTCAACGGACTGTTGCGCCACCCAATTTATTTATTTGTTTAAATAGATGAAGCCTTACCCCCACCCTCCAGGAGTTCTACGGAAACTTAACATTTTTCCAGACTAAAGTACTTTCTGTTTGGTAAAAAAATTAATCAAAAATAAACAATTTAAATACTACAGGGTTATCCATTTTGCGGTTTCAAAAGTAAACACATGTAAAATATTTTTGTTCATGATATTTCCTTTTTATTATATAGTTTGAACGTTGACATTATGTGTGAAACTGTGAAACACTACATTATTTAAATGACCACCATGAAAATTGTAATTTTCGATCACTTTTTGACACATATTGGGCGGTATCTCAGCCATAACTTGACGAATGTTGGTTCTTAAGCGCTCAAGAGTTAATAGGTTTTCTTCATAAACACGGTCTTTCACGTAGTTCCACAAAAAAAGACCACCGGTGTCAAATTGCATGATCTCGGTGGCCAGTTGATGTCGCCACGATGAGAAATGTCTCTTGCAATAAAGCCATATTCGCTCGAGTTGTGTGGCATGGAGCATGCAGCACCGTCTTGTTGAAACCACATATTCTCCAAATCGTATTCTTCAATAGCAGGCAAACAAAAAGTCGGTTATCATATGACCATAAAGCTCCGAATTGATGGTGACAGTCGTTCCATTGCCGTTTTCGAAGAAGTAAATGCCCAATCACACCTCCGGACCAAAGACGGCACCAAACAGTGACTTTTTGTATATGAAATGGCCTCTCTTCAATTACTTGAGAATTGAAAAATGTGCTTCGTCGCTAAAGAAAATTTTGTTTGAAAAATCGCCGTCCACCGCCTGTTGTTCAAGCACCCATTCGACGTATCTAGACTTAAAATGGATGTAGGCAGGCCCGTAGCCAGGATTTCGGTTCGGGGGGGGCTTGTTCAATTTCGAAGAAGTAATTCTATATACAAAAATTAAAAAAAAAACTACATAATGTAAATGTTTTATTTTTGTTTGTATTTTTTTTTTATTTAATTAAATAAATAGTTTGGATTTTTACAGCAATAAACGCCTTGTCTTTTTTTTAGACATAATGTCGATCACTTCATCTTGATCCACATCAATACCTGAGTGAACAGACAGCATTGCAAGTGCGCTTAGTCTTGGATGGCCCATAACGCTTCGGGATACTGTTTTGATCCTTTTCATCGTTGAAAAGGTTCTTTCAACGCTAGCTGTTGTAACGGGTAGTGTGGCCAAAATTGTAAGCAAGTAGCTTATGCTCCTGAAGTAGGTCTTGTCACATATATCTAGCAGTTTCAGAACATCGGAAGAGGGATCCATCGATGAAATTTTTTCGCACCAGAGTATGTACTCCGCTTTAACAGCTGACAAGGATATTGCGTTATCGAAGTAGAATGTTAGATTTTCCATTTCATTTACTCGATTGGCGGCAGCAAAACCTGGAAGCAGAGCTTGAAACGATAGTAAAAGGTCCTCGTTGACCATAAATCTGTCAGTAAGATTTTGTATAAGAAAATCTAGACAGGGAATAAGTATAGAAACTCTAAAATAGTCTTCTGGACATGATGTTTCTGGATTAGAGCGCGTTGTTTGTTTCAAAGAAAGCCTTGGAATTGTTATGCTGACTTCAAATAAATCCCTGGCAAGTTGTGATGCGGATTGAAAAGCGTCTCTGAAAAAGTCTCTGGCAGTTTCTCTTATGTTCTTAAGAGAACTTAAGACTTGTTTCGTGTGATTTATTGCAGACACGAAATTTAAAGATTCATTTTGAAGGAAAATTGATAAAGGTAGCGTTAAACTAAAAAGTTTTTCGCATACCATGAGGCTTACCAGAAAATCACTTCTTTGAATTGCTGCTAACAGAGTTGATGCTTTTGAAGACATTGCCCACGTCTTGGTGGATATTTCTTCAAGACTAATAGCAATACATTTGAAGAGCTCTACAAATGAGAGAATGCTGTCATGCCTTTCAATAAACCTTGTTTCACAAAGGCGCAAAAGTCGTTTTTTTCTGCTTTCTGGTGCGTATTTTTGGATGGCGATTTGGAAAGTCTTATTTGCATTTGAATGGTTTCGGAAGAAATTAGCTATTTCGCTTACTACACCAAGACAATTGCGAATCGAGGGTGTTGACATGGCATTAGACAACATGATTTCAGAACAATATACATAAGTAGTGAGGAACTAATAAGAGAATATACAAACTTTTGTTCAAATATTTTTTTTTTTAAATCATTTCGGGAGGGGCTTGAGCCCCTCTAGCCCCCCCCCCCTGGCTACGTGCCTGGATGTAGGTGTAGATCCAAATGCAAAATACGCCATAATATGCCGTTATATAGTTTTAATTCCTGAAAACGACGAGAAATCTACACATTCGGTTCTTCGGCTACACTTTCACTTACCAGCAGCGAAATTTTCAGTGGTACGAGCGAAGTCTTACAATATCTGTAACCAATCCAGTCTCGTCAAATTTCTTCACAATTTTGCCAATTGCTTGCGTAGTTGGACGATTTTGGAAACCATAACCTCCTCTTAAAGCACGATATGTGGCTGTGGCTGAATTACGATTTTTGTAGTAGGTTTTAAAAATGTTTATACTTTGAGCGATAGTTAAGCTATTTTTTTCGTAAATGTCATACTTTCAACTGAAAAAAAAAATGAGTTTAACAACTTAATCTGACAGATGTCGAATTCCAGCCCTATACTTTTGAAACCAATAACCCGTTATAATGATAATCACGACAAATATTTCTAAAAAATATTATGTCGGGATTATATTTAATTTGTCGATGGGTTTTCGTGCTACGGGATTATGTGTGGCGGGATCTCTTGATTTCGTCTCGAGTATGTGAATCATGATATTCTGTCAGTTTTTTAACTTAAAAAAAAAACTTGTATCCCTTCCCAAATTAAATGGTTAAGGTTTTGTGGTGTGATTTTACAAAAAAAACAACAAAAATAATTTTAAAATGTTAACAGCTAAATGCTTTTTTTATACGCTAAACGCTTTTCGCACTTTTGCCAACTGCCTGCAAATAGTTTTTAACGCTTAAAATAATTTTGTGAAAATATTTTTTTTTTCCAAGTTAGAGCGTTTTTTGAGAGTCTGTAGGTAATGGCTGCGTTCAATCTCAGACAGATAGGGTATCCGGATACCTTTTTGTTAGTGTTTTACGTGTAAAATAACAACTGGTCAAAAACAGCTGCGATGTCAAAAAAGGAATCTAAAGGTATCCAAGAATTTCTGGGGTATGTAGGTATCTGACAGAACAGCTGATTCAACACATGGTTGAATTTCAAGAAACTTGAAAATTGATTTCAGCTTTTTGTATTTGTTGGTAAACAAAAAGATACAAAATGTTAGTTGAAGTTGTATTTAAGGATGTTCTGTACATAATAGACGATGAAGAAGCTATTTGCCTCCGAATTTTAGAAGCTAATTATGTTTTATCTTACAACAATTTTGACTTCGAAGCTTAAATGTTTCTCTGCTTTTTGTGAACAGCTGAAAGTTGTTTTTATTTTTTGACAGCTATCTCAATACAGCTATCCAACTCGTTCAACAAGGTATCTAAAAATCCACCTATCCAAGATACCCTAACCAACACGAGATTGAACGTAGCCAATCTCTCGTTAAATATCCAAATGCTTCTAATTTCAGAGTTGTCAAAAATTTAAATATTTTGTAAATTCAATCTTAATTTAAATCATTCGTTGGATTTCATTCAAAGATTACATTTATTGAATTTACTTAGAGACAGGTACTTCAAATTTGGCAATCATCAATCGTTTATCATCATACAAATTGTTAAATTTATTTTGTCCAACCATGCTATACAAATTGATTAAAATTGACATGTTCAGGACTAATTTGAGGCTTCATAATATGTAGTCAAATGCATTCTGCAAACCAAAGTTTTACTTTCAGTTGTTCGCACAGAAAACACCAAAACATTGTTATCTAAAAAAGAAAGCTCTCAAATATATGCGTTGCATTTTCTAGGTTTTGACTTAGTCGACTAGAAAAAAGTAAAAGTATTAGAAAATATTAAAATAATTCTTATTTAAGCTCAGCATACATAAATAGACCCTTTCCCTGCGCTTTGTGTTTTTGTATGTATTTTTTGTTGTTTTCCCAGAAAGCTATTGTACGCCCACATTGCGAGTGTCATCTATCAATTGAAAGTTGTTAAAATCGAAATTTCGACATTTTAAAACTTCTTTAATAAAAAATTAATCAATTTTTCATGAATATTTATAAATATTCTTCGTAGTTACAAACGTTTGGATCATTATATTCAAATATAATAAGCCTTTTCAGTTGGCTTGATAATTTTCAAACGCTGATAATTATCAACTGATAGTTGACACTCGAAATAAAGGTATTAAAATCTTGCTGGATAGTGTTTCTTCTTCTATTCAATATGATATTTATTTAAAATGTATTCAAATTCTTATATTCAATAATTTTTTTCAATTCAGGGTACGTGCTTACGGTCCAGGAATTGAACCAGTTGGTCCAGTTGTTGCTGCTCCAGCCAATTTCACCGTCGAAACATTCTCCGCTGGCAAGGGCAATGTTGAAGTTGAGATCATTGGTCCAAATGGTCAACCAGAAAAAGCTGAAGTTCGTTTCAACAATGACAAAAACCTAACCTATTCAATTTCGTACATCCCTAAAATGGAAGGTGATCACAAAGTTTATGTGAAATATTCGGGTCGTGATATTCCAAAGAGTCCCTTCAATGTCAAGGTCGAAGGGCATGCTGGTGATGCTTCTAAAGTTAAAGCAACTGGTCCCGGACTACAGCCAAGTGGAGTTTTTATTAATAAGCCAACATTCTTTGATATTTTAACAAAGGGTGCTGGTCGTGGAGTACCAGAAGTTATCATTATCGATCCAGCAAATCACAAGACTTCGGTTCCGGCCAAGGTCAGACAGGTTGAAGATGATGTTTGGCGTTGTGAATACGTTACCCCATTGACTGGGCTTCATTCGATCAATGTTTTCTATGCTGGAACTCCGATTCCAAACAGTCCCTTCCCCGTTAAGGTGTCTCCTCTATCCGACGCCCGGAAGGTTCGTGCAAGTGGACGTGGTCTGCAGAGCACTGGCGTAAGAGTTGGTGACGATGCCGATTTTAAGGTGTACACAGATGGCGCTGGAGAGGGTATACCCGAGGTTAGGGTAATTGGACCCGGTGGATCCAATCAAAATGTGTCTCTCACCAAGGTCGACGGAACCACGTACGAAGCACACTATTTCCCATCAAAGGAAGGCCGCTATGTGGTTATGGTGACTTTTGGAGGACAGGAAGTTCCCAAGAGTCCATTTGAAGTAAAGGTTGGACCCAAGAAGGAATCCTCAATTGTTGCATACGGACCTGGTCTGACAGGTGGTGTGATTGGATACCCAGCAGCGTTTGTAGTTGAGACCAATGGTGAAACTGGTGCGCTAGGTTTTACTGTTGCCGGACCTTCACAAGCTGAAATTGAATGTCATGATAACGGTGATGGCTCAGCTTTGGTCAAATACCATCCAACAGCCGTAGGAGAGTATGCTGTCCACATTTTATGCGACAACGAAGACATCCCCAAGAGTCCATTCATTGCACAAATCCTACCAAGAACCGACTTCCATCCCGAACTCGTTAAGTCATTCGGTCCTGGTTTGGAGAAGAATGGCATCACTATTGGTGAACCAACATCGTTCACAGTTGACACCTCAAAGGCTGGAAACGCTCCCCTGGAGGTAGTTGTTGAAGATGTTTATGCAACCAAGATTCCAGTTACCGTTCAAGATAAGCCCGATGGCACAAAACTTTGCACTTATACTCCAACTTCTGGCGTTCCACATACTGTAGAAGGTAGGAATCGAAAAACTTGGGTCCTTCTTAATAATTAATTAACTTAATTTTATTTCAGTAAACTATGGATGTGTTGCAACTCCCAACTCCCCACATCGTGTCTACGTTGGTGTTCCAGTTGATCCAACAAAGGTCCAAGCTTTCGGACCCTGGCTGGAACCAGGTGTTCGCCCAAATGTTGCCACCCATTTCAATGTTGACGCTCGTGAGGCTGGTGATGCTGAACTCCAAGTCAAGATCATCCACGAAGAAACTAAAGCCGAGGTTCCATGCCGTGTCATCGACAATGATGACAACACCTACACCGTTGAAGTCATCCCTCCGGCAAACGGTGCCTATACAACTTCCATGACCTACGGTGGCCTTCGAGTTCCCCTCGGGCCAAAGGTTGTCGTTCAGCATACCGTTGATGTGTCCAAGATCAAAGTGGACGGTCTCGAACCAAGTAAGTACCTTACTCCATTCGTACACTATCTCATTCTTTGCATAGTTCATTGTTGAAAACAAGAAAAGGTCATTTAAGAAATTTATTACAAACTCACAAGCTGCACCATTGAATAGTCTACAGCAGTTCCGGGTCATTACTAATGGCCTCCCGAGGGCGGATCTGTCGGTAACAATCACAAGTCCATCTGGGAACCGGGTCAAGGCCCATATTATACCAACTGCCGAAGGCTTCCTCGTCAATTTTACACCCACCCAACTGGGCGAGTACCTTCTGAGTATTTGTTTTGGAGGAAGTCCCATTACCCCACGACCGTTTAGATTGCAGTGCCTCGTTGGCAGTGACTCGAACAAAGTTCGAGCTTTTGGTCCAGGTCTAGAACGGGGAATAATAGGCCAGCCGGCCGAATTCATTATCGATACCAGAGGAGCCGGTCAGGGAGGACTTGGAGTTACCGTAGAGGGACCCTGCGAAGCGGCTATTAACTGTCGTGACAATGGCGATGGTACTTGTAATGTTGCCTATTTGCCAACTGAAATCGGAGACTATACGGTAAATGTAACATTCAATGATCGCCACGTCAACGGATCACCCTTTCAGCCAATCATTGTTCCGCTGCCAAATTTAAACAAGATCCGGGTAACTGGAATAGGGATTCAGCCACATGGTACGAAGAAGGCGTTACATTGATTTTGATTTTGCGTTTTTCTGTGTGTGCCCAAGTGAAGCGATCGTGCTAGAGGAGACAAAAAAATAAAAAGCCTGCTTATAAATAACCTGCCCACTGAGTACTGCACTTTGTCTAAGGCACAGCTTTCAAAAAAATATGTTTTTAAGAAAACAAATTACAAAAACCTAACACTTTGCTAACCACAAAACACGCCCACCGCATGCATTTTTTATTTCGTTTTCATTTGATAACATTTTTATTCGTTGTGTTTCGTGCAGTGTCGGATTTGTAGAACTAACGGTTTCTTCTCTCCCTTCTAGGTGTCATAATGAATGCTCCCGTTGACTTTTCGGTTGACATGAGCAAGGTCGGTAATGATATCGACTCAAAGAAGCTGACTTGTGCCATCTTTGACCCCAAGGGCAATGTTCTGCCAAGCAAGGTGGTCCCTGGACAGAAGGATGACGTTTTCGGAATCATGTACACACCATTCGAAGCCGGACGACACACAATTGAATTGATGTACGACAATGTCCCAGTGCCTGGATCACCATTTGTCGTTCATGTGAAGAGTGGCTGTGATCCATCACGCTGCAAGGCCTACGGTCCCGGTCTTGAGAAAGGTTTCACAAACAAAAACAACAAATTCACCGTGGAAACCAAGGGTGCCGGAACCGGTGGTCTTTCGTTGGCCATCGAAGGACCCTCTGAGGCTAAGATGAGCTGCATTGATAACAGGGACGGCAGCTGCGACGTCGAGTATGTGGCAACTGACCCTGGTGAATATGACATAACCATCCGTTTTGCTGACAAACATATTCCCGGATCACCATTCCGCGTGGTTGTTGAACAAACTGTTGATCCATCAAAGGTTCAGGTCTACGGACCTGGTATCGAACCTGGTCAAGTGAGAGAAGGCGTTCCAACCTATTTCAATGTTGATGTTGCTCAAGCTGGTCCCGGACGTATTGCCGTTAAAGTAACAAACTCTGAAGGTATCGCTGTGGATAATCTGAAAGTGGAAGAAAAGGGTAATGGAGTGTATGCTGTGCACTACGTTCCACCCAAGCAAGGATCAGTACTTACGTGCCAAGTTAAGTTCTCAGATGTTGAAGTTCCATGCAGGTGAGGCTTGTTTATATATCCATTTAAAAATCTTGAAACTAATCTTCCAAATTTCATTTAGCCCCTTCGTTATGACAGTCATGCCCAAGGCTGAACCAGAAAATGTGAAAATTTTGGGCAGCGCCGAAAAGAAAAAGCTTCCAGCCTCGCTACCAGCTAAATTCCAAATCGACACAAAAACAGCCGGAGAAGCTGACATCAATGTCGAAATTAAGAATCCCAAAGGCAAACCAATCCATCCAATTCTGGAGAAGATCGACAATAACACATATCTGCTGTCATTCATCCCAGACGAATGTGGAACATACCACATTAGCGTGCTCTATGGCGACAAACATATCCAAGGATCTCCATTTACTCTGCAAGCATTTGCCACTGGAGAAGCTAAGAAATGTAAACTCGTTGCTGAAGCCCCCAAAATTCAGCCATCAGGCAGCAAGAGTCATCTAAGTGTAGATGCTAGGGACGCCGGTGATGGCGCTGTTACTTGCAAAGTCACATCAAAGAGTGGAAAGTAAGTCTCTCGAGATTTTAAATATTAAAAAAGTTCGATTCTCTAAACATATTGTTTTCAGGGAAATCGTTGACATCGATGTGATTGAAAAAGACGGTCTATTCGATATCTATTATGCTTTGAAAGACCCCGGCGAGTACGACATCAATGTTAAATTTGGTGGACAGAATATACCAAATGGTAGCTTCTCAATTAAGGTAGTTTGAAAAATGTAATCTCTTTATGTTTATGTTGTCATTTAGTGGAAAATAACGTTCTTCATTTAAATTAGAAACTTTAGAAAAATTCAATTGTTTAAAAACAAAGATTCATTCATATGTTATAAATATATATATATATATGTATTTGTTGTGCAGTCCTTATTTGTTCCTTATTTATTAATTTATTTATTTATTCATTGAAATTCAACAACAAAAAAAAATAAAAACATTGTTTCATGTTGAAGGACATGCATTTTGTAAAATTCAAAAATACACAAACAATTAAAAAAAGAAATAATTTCAATTTCAAATGTTTAAAATCATTTATTGTTAATTTAGAAAAATACAAATAATATCATTAACTTTTTAAATATTACAAAAATGTTCATAAGTTTTAGAATTTAATTCAAACAGAATAAAACCAAAATAAAACAATGCAGTTACAGAAAACAAAATAAACATGAACCAAATTTATTCTTTCATTTGGCATGAGTTTGGCTTTGAACAAATAAAATTGTATAATATCAAAATTTAACTTTAAGCTTTTTGAAAAACAAAAAAAAAACTACTTTAATATTTTGCAAAATGTTTGATATTTAACCATATTTTATGCTTTTTTTAAATTTAACTTAACAGTTTGTTTGTGTGTTTTTGCTTTAGAAAATAATAATCACCAAATTTAAAAGCTTTATAACAAATACATACATATATATTTGTGTATTTAAAAAAACATATTGAGTGACAGTTTTGAAACAAATAACTGAATCATTCAATTTCTGCTTAAAAAAGTGCTGTGGATCAAATATTTGTTTTTTTACGCAATTGAAATTTTTTTAAACATGAGCTACTTAAGGTGCTAAAGTGTGTTTTAGAAAAACTAAAAAGAATCTCAGAAAGGTGGGTTTCTAACGAATAATAGAATTTTTCTATGGTTCTTAATAGTGCAAGTTTTAATGTTGGCCCGTAAGTGCCATATATTTTGCATTAAAAATTGCATAATCAGCTTTTACCTTTAACCATTTGTCAGTCTTTACAAACATTAACTTGAAAGGACAAAATTTTTGGGTAATTATTTTGACTTTACTTCTTAAAAAATTTCAAAAGAGTGTTTTTGTTTTCGTTCAGTTAAAGATATTCGAGCCTACATTTAGTATTTAACGCAAAATGAAATACCTAAACTTAAGATCATTATTGAAACTTCCATTCGGAATTGCCAATAGATACCAGTTGCATCTATTGGCAATTCCAAATGAAAGTAGGTATAAGGTTTTGTTACCGTTATAAAATTCCACTTTTCCAACGGGTTTTTAAGGCCACACTTCGGGTTTAGAGATATTACTTTTTAAAATTCAACAAAAAAAACACTTACTTAAGGCTTTTTGAGGCTTTCGAAATTTATGAAGTAACTTTTTTTTAATGTAATCTCTTTCTTCAATATGCAGTTGAAATATTTATATTATTACTATAATATTTTTACAAAAATCTGACAGCAACTCTAAGCCAATTACACTTAAAAGTTGTTCAACAGAAAGAAAAAGCAAAACGGTTTGAAAGTAAATTTTGTTCTTGTTTCGAAGTTGTTGTCTAAACAATTATGTATATTATATCAATTTGTTGAAATACATTCAAAATTACAAAAAAAAATCTTGAAGTTAAAATGAATGTTTGGTTTGGAAATCAGAACTAACAAATAACTCCAAAACGTATTTTTTTAAATTATGAAAGTATTAAATTCAAGGTTCGCTTCACATAGAGTCAAATAAAGATTCATAACCAATGAGAATTTTCAAAAACTAAGTAAGATACAAAAATGATTTATTGTATCTAAAAGAAAAAGATTTATACATTACAAAATCATCAAACAATTTATTGTTAAGAGATATTTTGAGTTTTAACTCAGCCTTAAAATCACAGTTTTAGATAGTGTTTAGCATTTTGTGATGTGATAGAAAATGTTAAAACCAAGACTCAAATTTACGTCATCTTAACTTGCTTGTGCTCCCTTACAAATTAATTTTCTTTTCCCCGATATTTCCATAACCGAGTCAAACCCGGTGAAACTAAAAGTGTAAGTTCGGCAATAGGTCGGAAATAGTTATGAAAATACTACTTTTTTGACAAGGGGTTTCACTATTTTTTCGAAAAACTGAAAAAATCAATTTTGATTTACTTTAAATAAATTATCGCGATAAATCCTTTATGTTTTTCATTTATTTATTATGAATATCTGTTCCTTAAATATTTTATCCTAAAAATATTCGATAATACCTTCCATTACTTGTTGTTATTTTGAAATACAATTTTTCGGTTTTTGACAAAGTTCTGAGGGAATTCTATAAAAATAATAATTTTAATTTGTTTTTTTAATTTAACAAAAGCTGTCAATTTATTTGTTCTTAAAAGTTTTGGGTCCATTTAAATAAATCGATCTAGAAGTGCTTAGTATGTATAAATGAAGTGTGCCTGCTTTTCTTTTCGTAAAAGATTTTTCTTCTCGTACAAACATTTTTTATGAACTAAATTCTGTCTTAAGTTCTTTTTTTAAGGCAGTTAGAATTATTTTCAAAACAGTTTTTAACAAAACGTCAAAACAAATCTAACAATTTTATAAAAAAGAATTATTGGTTACATTACATTGTTTATGTAGACATGGATTACATGTTGGTGGAGAAAATATTGAAAAAGAACACATGTTTATGTTAAACTTAGTATCGTGTTTAAAGGCAATCTTTTCAATCAATTTTTTCAAATTTTCTTTTATTATTATTATTATTATTATTTATTAACAGGTAATTAAAATTACATGGTAATACTTAGTTTAACGAGCCTAGCTGCGGAGACTATTGGCTCTTATTTTAGTTTTAATTTAAATTAAAATGTTTGCTTTTAAAAGAAAATCTGATATTTTGTCGATATTTGTGGAACTAGGGTTTTGGAGAATTTCATAAAAACATTTATTTTTAAATACATTTTTGATTATGGGTTGCAATACAGGGCAGTGTTCTAGGATGTGATTCAGGTCCAACCTGGTATTGCAATTTGTACAAAGTGGTGGCGGATTTTTTTTGAGGAGATGCTGATGAGAGGTTGATGTGTGTCCAAGTCGAAGTCGTACAAAATTAGAGATTTTGTGTTTGGAAACGTTTGTTGGGTATACGGGGGCGAGTTTATTAGGATTGAGTTTTTTGTAATGATGATGGTATAGACTCCAGTCGTGGGTTATGACGGATTTTGACTCTTTTTGAATGATTTTTAGCAGATCTTGTTTGGTGTGGATATTAAAGCTATATACAGGAGCATTATTGGCTGAGTTAGCTGCACTGTCAGCGTATTCGTTGCCCTGGATTCCAACATGTCCAGGGGTCTACATTAACTTGATATTTCTTTTAAGATACGATGAATATTAGAAAATTCTTGAAATTTGTATACCTACCAAAATGGATTTGGTAAATGTATAATGTATACATTTTTGTTAACGAGATTTTTAGTCGAAAGCTGATTTTTACCATTTTTAGTAGCATTTCTTGAAAGTTTTCATTTCTTATGTAGGTATAGAAATACAGATTCGAATTTTCTATTAAAATTTAGCACAGAATGAAACCATTTTGAAGTCATTTTCATTTTTTCACGCGATATCGAGAACCGAACATTAATTTTTATCAATTTTGCGTACTATTTTTCAAAGATTTTAATTTTAATGAAAAAATTACAGTCGGATTTTTAAATAAATTTTAAGATGAAATTAGTTTGAAGATAAAATTAATTTAAAGCCAATATTTTTAATTTTTGAAAAGATATTTGAGTCGAAAAACTATTTTTAATAACTTTTAGTAATGATTTGTTTAGGTTTTTGTTTTTTTTGTAAAAAAAACTGTTAATTCGATTTTTCTCAAAATTTGACTAGATGTTAAAAACGATAAAAATATTTTTCTTTCAGTTTTTTTTATTTATAAAAACAACGTTAAATGATTTGTTTTTAAAATTATATAAGTTTATCATGCCGCATTATATAATATAACATTTAATTCAAGTCGTTAGCGTTATTGGTTTGTGAAATATATTGGGTATTATCTGTATAACAATATTTTTTTGAAGTCGATATCTCTTGTGGTTCTTGAGATATGGATGACGAAAAAAGCTTCCCGAACGTACGGACGTGCTTACGTACACACGCACACACAGCCATCATGCTAAAAATCTTTTATGTAGATTCTAGGGACCTTAAAACATCGAGAAATTTCAAAATTTTCACTTCGACAAATCGGACCAATTACAATAAATTTTTAAAGAGAAGTTAAAATTCAAGTATAAAGCTAAAATTTAATATAAATCAACCTGCTTCTTTTCTATCCGATCGAATACGCAAATTTCATCACCAAAATTTACCGATTATGACCGAATTTTGTAACGGGCAATCAAATAATACTTGTTAATAGGGTTTTGCTATGGCGTGAATCTGACTTTGAACTAACTCTATTACGTCAGTCTTCTAAAATGGAAGTTCTGATTCAAAATGAGCATCAAAAATTAATTACTAAACGAGTTTTTCAATGCCATGAAAACATAAGATTCAAGCTTTCTCAAAACTTTACATACAGTCAAATAAAGGCTCAGGAGTGATCTCAAAATAATGAGAATTAACAAACATTTAATGGAATTCAAAAAATTTCTAAACTGTACCTTGAATCTAATTTTTACTTTACATTTTTAATGAGTTATATTTCAAAAACTTGGTATGATGGAAGAGTTATCAATTAAAAACACAAGTTTTTAGTTCAAAGTATAAGTGCTTTCTTAATATTACCTACATAGATGTATCTACATAAATGCAATCAAAAACGTGTCTGAAAGCTTTAAGTAAACACAAAAATAAAATCCAACAAATCTTCAATAAAGATGCCAAATGTTCACGAAGTGTCAAAAAACGCATCACTTCAAATTGTCTTTCAAAAACTTAAACTGAAAATACATACATATAATAAATATATTCGTAAAATGTTCATACAATTCAAAAAAAGTTTTCTGGGAGAAAAGATAGTGGCAAACACCCAAAAATATATTTTATTTTATGTTATGTTAAATAAATTACCTTATTTAATTACACTGTGGATTACCTACGTCTACGATTTACGAGAAGTAAAAGTGCCAAAGGTGTCCGCAAAAAAAAACAACAAAAATTGGCATATGGCATTAATTTCCTCGCTATTATTATTTGACACTATGTGTCTGATGCTATTTGACTATTTATTTGATATACAGTTTTTGATGAAAACAATAAATCTTTAAAACTGCGTTTAATGAACCACAAAATCTTAATGTTTCACTTAAATTGAAGAGAATTATTATTATTGTCACGAAAATTAGAGGTGAGACTATAGAGACGCAAGACGAGAAGATCGTATTTTTAATATAAATTTGCCATGATAATAAGTCATGTGGCAAAAATTAAATCAACACTATACAAATTATGTGAAAACAAACAAACATACATACATTAAAATAATATGTTTTAAAATGAATGTTTTACACGATAAAAGCGACAAATTGAAACAAATTTTCAAAAAAAAAAAAAATAACAATAAAGAAGACATCCTGAGACACTGACGCTACCGTCTCAGTGTTGTTGTTGAGATTTATTAAAATTTAATTTTATAAAAATAATACAAAATAATGCACTAGCTATACTTCTTTATTTTATTTAAATTTTTCAACTATTACTACAGTATCAATCAGTTGAATAGATACAACTTTATTTAAAAGGATTTTACTTATTCCTCCTGAGCATGATGTGTCCAGAATTCTGAATTATCAAATTTGATATATAGTATAGTATTTATTTAAAATAGCTAGTTAAAATTGAAATATGTACTTGCCATATTGAAGTCATTATAGACTTAAGTGAGTTGGTGTCTGAAAGAAATAACATTTCACATACATTAGATCTGACGAATTCAATTGGTTATTATGTATTAATACTATTTTTTATGAAAATTACTTCTAAAATATATTAAACATAATTTTCATAATTAAATTAATTTAAATAAATCACAAATTATATTAATCAACTGTTTCAAAGTCATTAAATGTCACGATGAAAATAATGTCTCCAAACTGGATTTTAGTGAAAAACAAATCATTTCCTTTTACAAATTAGTTTTTGAACGTGCGAAAATGAAGAAAAAACCATATTAAAACTAATTGATTTATTTTTGGAATGAAAAAATACAAAACAAAGACATTTTTCTCTGAATTAACATTAACGAAGAAGGTAGGTATTATTATATAAAACGTAAAAAATAAACTTCAATATATCTTACAAATTTGAATTACTTAAGGTTAGTTTTATTCATTGCTGCATATCCAACAACCATTTTAATAAATTCAATTTAAAAAAATTATTTTGCCTTCCCAATGTTGACTTTTGTTTATTTATTTTAAAATTAAACAGGGCTGTAGATGTATTATTACAAAAGTATTTATTACTAAGTTCAGATATACTATGAAGAATTATGACAGTTCAAGTCCCATTTTCAATTTTTTCCCTTTAATAATAAAAATTTTGGCGAAAGCGGACAGTAATCAAATACTTTCACTTTAAAATTTTATATTACGGGATCCAAATACTCAATAATATCAATGAAAATTGAGGTAAAGAGTGAGTTAAATCGTTTAATTTACACTTGAAAGCAGCGGACAGCAATTAATAAAAAAAAACTCCTCATGTTATCTTACCAATTTTTGATTTGATATAGTCTAGTTTTTAACTTTTTGGTAGTCAAAATAATAGCTCATACAAAAACTGTATCTATTTATACTCTGTCCAACAAAAATAGTCAGTACACGTCTTATGGGAGAGCTTTTTTATTGTATAAAAACTTAAAATTTATATAGAATGTGTATAATGAATAATGCATTTAAATAAAAAAAAATAATATTCACTAAAAATTAAAA
Organism: Eupeodes luniger; assembly: GCA_951509635.1. NCBI lineage: Eukaryota > Metazoa > Arthropoda > Insecta > Diptera > Syrphidae > Eupeodes > Eupeodes luniger. The sequence goes on from OX608073.1 coordinate 250,808,196, forward strand.
AAAAAAAACAGTAGGAATATAAAGAAAAAATATAGAGTATTTGGTTTAATTGCGAAACCACTAGGAAGCAAAGGGTTGAGTTTAAGCGAAAATTATTTATAATACATGGTGTAATTATAGATGGTGAAAAATAGTGATTTTGTTCATAAAAAAAATATTCTTTGAAAAAGTGTTTATTTATACGGTGTTTTATAATCAGTGCCAAAAAAAGAACTGCTTTTATTTTATTATAAATCTGTGCTGTGTTGTTTATAAATTGTGTATTTGTGAATATTGTGTGATACATAATCGAAAATTTTCATTATTTTTTCATAATTGAATTTATGTTACTCTTAGTTTTCACAAAGGGGTTTTTGAATTCGGGATTATGTACATAATTTATAAATTTTCTTAAACGGAATTTATTTGTAACTTTCAATTTAAAATCAAAAGTTGGTATCCCTACTAATATTTCTCAGAGCTTTTTCGAAATATATAATGGGCACTACGGAAACCCTGTAATATTTGCTCTCTCTCACAGCTTAACGAGATTTCACTTTAGTCAGAGTGAGAGGTAAACGTCCTATCTTCTCTGTACTGACTATTTTTGTTGGACAGAGTATAGTTGAAAAGGAGTGTTAATGAATACTGTGAATAGTTTAACCGAAGATCTAATTAGAAAAGACCAAACGAAGTTGCTTTGTAAATCCAAGTAAAATAACTTCGAAGGTTAGTTAAATGAGTATTTCAGCAAACTAATTGTTTTTCTTTTTTATTTTAGAAGAAGATAATAATTTTTGTTTAATTGTATCACTCTACATCGAATCAAAACAGAAAACACTGTCTTTTTTTTTTGAATTTAGATATGTAAATTCTCCCACTTTTATTTTAAGTTGAATAAATAATGATCAATGGGTAGGGTATCACAAGAATAAAAAAAAAAACCTAAACAATCTAAAAATAAACTAGAAAATAATATTTTTAGGAAATTGAATTTATTCGTTTTCCTAAATGATCAAACCATTTATTACTTTGAAATACAATCCCTCATAAATAAAAATCTGCTCTGATGGATAAGAAAATTTCTTTGTTATTCAAATTTCCAAAATTTTTAGAACATTCAACTTAAAAAAACTATTCAAGAAATATGTAAATAAGTACAAATAAGTTAATTCAAAGTTTTGAAATTGGAAACAAAATTAAGGTTTACTAAATTGTAGTAAAAAATCTTTACTAAAAAACAGTATGTTTAATACGATCAACAAAAGAACAAAAATAATCCAGAAGTGAGTACAAATATTTAAGTGAAGACAGAGCTTTGAATTGTGAAATTTTGGAGACCGGTAAGCGGTCGGTGTGAATACAAAATAAATGTTGAGGGTGTGTTCGTTGATATTTATTCTATTTTGTGTTTTTCTTTGCACTATAAAGACGACGTAGGATCTTTCCCCATTGTTTTGTTATTTTCACATTAATTTAAAAAAAAAATTAAAGATTAAAAGAACAATTTAAAATTTGGTAAAAATTTAAACTTTGAAGTTTACGACCTATATTTCCATGAATACATAATTTCATTTAAGAGAAAAACGAAACTTCTGAACACTCCCTGCAAAAATTAATTTTTATTGAAAATGCCGATTATTAAATTAAAAAGGGGCTGGGATGCGACCCACACTGATAACTTCCCATCCCTTCTGTCGATTTGTCTTGCTTAAAAGTTTGTCTATATGTATCAATTTTTACCAAATTTGCGTTCTATTTTTTGTAGATTTTATTTTTCATGAAAAAACGGACTGTTGGATTTTTACAAAAAAAAATTACTGAATATCGAAAACAATATTTTCTGTGAAATAAAATAAGTTTGAAGCCAATATTTATAATTTTTGAAAAGATATTTGAGTCCAAAATCAATTTTTACCACCTTTTATACATTTTTTTTTAAGTTTTTATTTTTTGTAAAAAAAACTGTCAATTTGATTTTTCTCAAAATTTTTCCTAATGTTGAAAATAATATTTCTTATAAGTTAAAATTAATTAGAAGCCATTATCTCAAATCTTTGAAAAGATATTTGAGTCGATAATCAATTTTTACCAACTTTTATACATTTTTTTTAGGTTTTTATTTTTTTCTCAAAATTTGTCCTTATGTTGAAAACAATATTTCTTATAAGTTAAAATTAAATAGATGCCATTAGCTTAAATTTTTGAAAAGACATTTATTAATTTTGTTTTGGGTTTTTATTTTTTGTAAAAAACTGTCAATTCGATTTTTCTTAACATTTTTCAGAATGTTGAAAAAAATATTTCTTATACGATAAAATAAGTTTGAAGCCTTAATCTCAAGTTTTTGAAAAGATATTTGAGTCGAAATTCAATTTTTACCAACTTTGAGTAATGTTTTTTTTAGGTTTTATTTTTTATAATAAAAACTGTCAATTAGATTTTTTCTCAAAATTTTATCAGATGTCAAAAACATTATTCTTCGTTGCACAAAATTGTTCTGGAGATGACATCATATTTTGGTCGTAAAATTTTCGAGGTGACAAATTTTTTTTTCAGTTTTTTTGATTTATAAAAAAAACCATTAATTGGATTTTTTTCCAAAAATATAATTGTTTTGCACCACGTTACAATATATAATATAAAATTTAATTCAAGTCTCTAGCGTCATTGGTTCATGAGCTATTTAGGTTTAACCAATATGTTCACCTTTTTTTAAACTGCTATGGTAAAAAAACCACCCACGCAATTTTCTTGAGAGCCCTTTCTGCATCTTTCTGCCCTATTATCTGTATAACAAAATTTATTTGAAGTCGATATCTCTTCTGGTTCTTGAGCTATGGAAAAAAACGTCGCGAACGTACAGACGTACGGACGTACGGACGTACGGACGTACGAACGTACGAACGTACGTACACACGCACGCACAGACATCTCTATAAAAATATTTGATTTAGACTGTAGGGACCTTGAAACGTCGAGAAATGTCTAAATTTTCAATTGGACAAATCGGACCGATTACAATAACTTCCTATGGGAAGTTAAAAATCAGTTATATTACTGAGTATAGCGTTTTATTGGTACTTGTGTTACTAAGCTTATTGCCAATTGAAATGGTGGGATTTTAAATATGAAAGATGTAACAAAATTATGAAATTATTATAAAAATTACTCACCAATTTTCAATTTCCAAAAAAAATGCTGGGATGCGACCCACACTGTTAACATCCCATCTCGTCTGTCGATTTTTCTTGCTTAAAACTTAACGAAATATTCAAAACAAATATTGACTTTAAATTATTAATCTCACATAAATAATTTAAAGTCAATATTTATCTTCGTTCTCTTAATACTTGAGTCGAAAACCATATCTTATCAGTTTTTTTGTTGTTTTTGTGTTTTGTTAAAAAAGTTTACAGTTAAAATTTTCTTAGAAATTAACTAAAAATTACCAACAATATTTTAGATATGATGAAATAGTTTGATTTCAAAATCTATTTTTGTTAGCGAGATTTTTAGTCGAAAACCAATTTTTACCAATTTAAGTAGCATTTCTTGAACATTTTTATTTCTTATATAAACAAATACAGTTTGGATTTTTCTAAAAACAATATCTTTCTTTAATAATTTATTCACGAGACATCTAGAAACGAATGTCAATTTTTACCAATTTTACGTACTATTTTTTGTAGATTTAAATTTGTTTGAAAAAACTGAATGTTGTATTCTTATAAACATTTTAACGTTGAAAACTATATTTTTTATAAGATGGAATTAGTTTGAAGCCAATATCTTAAATTTTTAATAAGTTATTTGAGTCGAAAATCAATTTTTACCAAGTTTTAGTAATAGTTTTTGTATGTTTTTATTTTTTGTAAAAAGAAACTGTCAATTCGATCTTTCCCAAAATTTTACCAAATGTCAAAAACGTTATAAATTATTTTGGAGACAAAATCATTTTTTGTTCGTAAAATACTCGAGGCGACAATAATTTTTGGTCAGTTTTTTGATTTATAAAAAAAATATTTGTTAATTTGAAATAATATACAATTTAATTCAAGTTGCTAGCGTTATTAGTTTTTGTGATATTTTGGGTTTACCAATTTTTTTAAAATTGCTGTCGTAAAAAAATCACTCATTCAATTTTCTTGAGAGTCTTTTCTGAATATTTCTGCACTATTATTTGTATAACTAAATTTATTTGAAGTCGATATCTCTACTGGTTCTTGACATATGGACGACGAAAAAAGCTTTCCGAACGTATAGACGTACGAACGAACGTACACACGCAAGCACAAACACCGCTCTAAAAATCTTTTATTTAGACTCTAGGTAACTTGAATCGTCGATAAATGTCAAAAATTTGTCAATTTGACAAATCGGACCGATTTCAATAACTCTATCGGACGTTAATAAAAATAAAATGCACGACTGGGTCGCACGAACTTGCTCCTGTATTCAAAGAGTCTGTTTAAAAAAGTATCTATGCATATAAGACTTAAAAATAAACCTGTAAAATAAGTTTGTCTTCAAAGATATAAATGCCATTTGATTTGTCGAAAAAACCTCCATTTTTCAATTTTTTTGGGAGGGGGTTACATTCAATACAGTTAAAATAATTTAAAGAAAAAAACTAATTTAAGATTCAAAATTTTACCTGAAAAATAAGTTTGTCTTCAAAAATTTAAATGCCATTTTATAAATAAAAAAGCCCTTGATTTTTCAAAAAAAATTTTCAAAAATCGTTAGGGCGGTTTTTTTTTAAATTAATTTTTTATATATAAAATTTTTCAATTTTGTTCTAAAAATATTTTTGGTATGCAGTTGTTTAGTGATTGTAAATATACGCTCTACATTTGAATTTCGTAAAAAAATATTAACCCGTTTTCGAGATATAGAATTTTGAAAAAAAAATTCAATATTTTTTTTAAAATCCAAACAATAAAAAACTGCACTTTTGATAATCAAATATTGTTAAAGCAATATAAGAGCTTATTCACAAAAAAAATTATTGAAATCAGTACATATAAGTTGCTGAGAAAATTAAAAAAACAAAATAACGGTTCTATGAGCGGTACCTTTCCTGAGCAATACAAAAATATGTTTTTCTTATTAAAAGAAGCCAAGTTAAAAAATAAAATTTTAGAGAAAATTAAAAAAAAAACTTTCGGTTTGTTTTTGAGAAAATTCGAATTATCGTTTTTTGACCAAAAAAATTGTATGGGGCCACTGTTAGTTTTGATCTTAAAAAAAAAATGAAAAAAACGCCTAACGCGAATCTGCTCAAAACCTTAACTTCCAAGTTTGAACTCAATCGACCCAATGGTTTAGGCTGTAGGAGCGTGGACAGACAGACAAAATTTTGCACGAATGCAATACTTGCCATATAGTTCCTATATGTCGCAAGTAAAAAAAGGCGATCCACACTGCAATAAATTCAATTTTAAGCCTTTTTCACGCAGTTGATTAAAACATTTTCAAATTTCTACAAGTTTGGTGAATGACGTCTTACGGTAAAGATTTTTAGATCTGCTGTATTCATATTGGTTGTACCATTATTTAGAAAGGAATCGAACAAAATAAACCCTTTGATGGAAAACACTTAAACACTGAAGTCCTTATTCCAAGGTTATCCTTTACCCCATGATTCCTCTAAGTAAAATATGGAGGAAAAGCATTTGGATATTTTCTAGATAAGGTATGTAAAATATTAAGGTTCTTAAAAAATGTTGTTATTTCAAAAATTTAATCAGATGAAACATGATCATTATTTTAGTCTAAAAACATTGAAATCAAGTGCAATTTGGCATATAACATAAATATTTAATTTAAATTAAATCAATTCTACAAACGTAATAAATTATACAATAAAATTTTTAAGAAAATAAAAAACAGGTGATGCGAATTAATTCTAAAAAAAAATACAAAACAATTGTTATAAATATATGTAGCTATATTAAAAAATAAAAATATTAATCATTAGAAAAGATCATGTGAACCTATTAATCTTTTTTATTAAAAACAAATTTTTAAATCCCCTTAACAACAATTAAAAATATATTTTAAAAAAAAAAGAAAATAATACATTTCGATATAAGAATTGGATATGTTTATAATTTTTTTTTTTAATTCCCACCCACCAACTGTTTACTGTTTCGAAAGTTCACACTTTTACTTGTCAAAAAAAAAAATAAAAATGAAAACAAACCCAAAGGAGCCAACACTAAAACACATCCTAAATAATTATTTTTAATTAGAATCTAGAATAAGAATCAAATCACATATGATATAAAAACATTTCTAGAAAAAAGATCTCACACACCTACACTTTCAAAAAAACACAAACATATAATAATATTGAAAAACAAAATTTAAATCATTATTATATGCCTAATTTCTCCTCCCAAAAACACCACCGCCGCCGAGCCGCAACTCAAAACCAACCAAAAAACTAAAACACTCTCTTAGCTATATGGACACAAAAATGTTTATAGAAACATTATGGTACATATGAACGAAAATATATGTATAAATGAATGTAGCACATTAATTATTTATTTTGTTCATCGTCCGTTTTATAGAAACTCCTCGAAAACAAAAAATTTCAAAAACCAGACGGAAACACTACCATCAGACTGCTGACCGAGTCAAAAAATCAGTCAGTCAAAAGTTGCCTTTTGTCTTCCATTGACTACAATACCGATTGTTGTGAAACTAAAATATTTAATTTACTTATTTTCAAAAACAATTCTGTCTTTTTAAGAGAGGTTGTTTAACTTACCTATTTTAAACCTTTAGTGAAAGTGTTAAAAATCTATGAATAACTTATCCTGCCCAAAGGATTTCAACATTAATAAGTGGCAAATAAATAATAAATTCGCAGTGTTAAAAAATCGTCTGTGTGTACTTTCAACATTTTTAAGTTTTGGATAAACTAAGGTGCGAATTAATTTTACTGAAAAATATTATTAATAAATAAATTAATTTAATTCAAAATTTTCGTTGACTTGACTGTTTATTATAAGTGTGTGTGGTTATTGGGGGCGGGCGGTTTCAAAAACTACGAACATACATACATATATTAAATAAGTTTGTTTTGCATTCAAAAATTCGAAGATGAAGATGAAGAAGAAGAGAAAAAACGGAAATATGTCACCGGAACGATGTGTCCCCAAAAATAGATTATTCTAATATGAATTCTTAATAAAAATACTCATTTTGATTAAGGTGGAATTTATGTTAAATAATTTTTCAAATCAATTTGTTATTTTTTTTTTTTTTTCTTGATTCAATTTAACTTATTTTGGATTCCTGATGAAATGAACAATTTCAAAAACACATATCCTTTGAAAAACAATCGTTTTAATTTCAAAAATACAATTTTTAATATTTGAATATAAAAATCTATAAAGTTATTGATCTTATTTCATCACGTACTCTTATGGCACTGGCTAATATGGAAAACAGCACGTAGAACGTGTTATTTTATAAGAAACGAAAACAAGCTGTTTAATTCGAAAGGAATTTATGATTTATTTAAAATTTTAGCAGTTTTTGAATACATTTTTATTTTTATATGTTAAGGAAAATACATATTTAATCTATTTTATATTTTTTCTAAGATTGTATGGGCTCAAGGATATTTCAAGTACATTCAATTTCAAAATCATAATTAAGTAATATTTTAGTGAAGTTTGGACCGAGGCGTCTATTAAAATCAATAATATTGGACTTGCGAAATAATCACCTTTAACTTGAGGAAATATTTCTTTTGCTATAATTTGTAATTAAATATCCTTTTAAAAGTAAATATAAATTCTCAAATTAATATCTTTTTCTAAAAATTATTGAAAATGGTTTTCTTCTTTTGTATTGTTATTTTTGAAATAATTACAAATTACTGCTTTGTTTAGTAACTAATTTTAAACTCAAATATTGCAAAAAGTTTTCCAACAATATTTGGAAATTCTGAACTTATTTGGGCCACACTAAATAGAAAGTTTAATATTGAAAATCTTAAGCCAATAAATATTAATTTATTGAAAATCTCAGCTTAGAATTAGTTAATGTATTGGTTCTTCTAATTTTACAAAACAATCGGATGAGTTTTCAAAAAATATTGATTAAGTTTTAAAGTTGAAAATGTAAATTTCAAATAAGAAAAATGCAAGGCGGTTTTTTGTAAAAAAATATTGTAATGTTATTTTTTATATTATAAAAAATAAATAAATTAGATGACGCAATGGATCGTTGAAAACTAGGGACTAGTGAATTACTACTCTCAACCATTTCTGTGTGCGAGTAATGTTTCCAGGGATTAAAAGGACCTACAATTTGTAAGCCTAATCCGAAGGGCTTAGAGGATTTATCACTTCCTCGCAAGAGGCATTACCCGTGAAAAAATTGTAGGTGGCATATACAGAGATTGAACACAATACCTCTGGTATGACAGTCCTACGCACTAACCATCACGCCACGGGTACTTCCTAAGTTATATTATATGTATATAAAATGTCTTTAGTTTTTGGTTTAAACAAAAAAAAAAAAACAGATTTTAAAAAAATTGCCTCAGCTTAAAACTATACCTGTGGTGGAATCGGCTAAGGTCATTATTGATAAATGACAAATGACCGAATTTTATCTATGTAAGGTGTTAGTCAAATTGATAGCTAAAAAGCTGTGACAACAAGAATTTGATGGTCATTTTCTAACAAATATTTCGTTTCTGAATGAAGCTACCAGACGCTTATACAGACGAATGAAAAATTTTCTTAGTTACCTTTTTTCGTTACAAAAAAACTTTCTTGTGACCGACAAAGCTAACGACACACAAAATAACACAAGAAAAGTTAGAATTTTATAAAACACAGTGAATTTGTAACTTTTATTTATATTTTTTATAGAATTCATTTTAAAATTTTACCATAGATACAATGAATTTTGACATTTTTAATCTGAAATCGCTCAATCAAATTGAATTAAGTTGAATCATCTTACACAGACGGAAAGCTCTATGATAGTCAATTTGACTATAAAAAATGTGAGAGTCAATTATTACCTTAGCCGATTCCAACCCTTCACGAACTGCCAAATTTTTTAAAAATATTATTCTGAAAAGCTAAATTTTGTAAAACAAAATTTAAACAAATGACAGCTTTAGAACCAAAATTTCTACTCACCTCCAAATTTCCACATTTTAATGTTCATGTTTTTGGCATATGGGAAAAATACTAGGAAATAATTTTTAAATTATTGTTTTGGAAAAAATATGTACTCATGGCCTAAGAAAACATGCACTTCTTTATGCTCCATGACAGCTATAAAACACAATGATCTTGATCATTGCCAAACATTATTATAGTGTATTTTCCTTTAATTTTGAAACATAAAATGTAGTGAAACAGCATTTTGGAAAATGCATCAAAAAATTTTCATACAAAAAATTAGAGAAACCACATACTATGCTCCTGCATTAGGTAATGTTTCTCTTGGATGATTTTTCTTCAAGCTGACCCCAAGACAATTTGTTCCTAAAAGCTGGTTTCGAAAAACATGATATAGATCAAACTCTATTGAATTATCTTCTTTTAGATTCAATTTCCCCTGATTTTAAGAACCTGTGTATTTAAAAAAAAAAAAATGAATTTAGTTGAAAACCGAATAAAGTAATATAAGCAATTTCAACAATAAGTTGAGATTATTTGCTCCATTCAGTCCTTATTTGCTGCGTTCGGTCATTACAAAGGAAATTAGCAACAGTCTCCTCATTTAAGTAAGTTCTTATGTTATAAGTAACATTATCTGGTACGCTTATAGATATACAAACATTGATTTGAGATTCACTAAAAGAAACATTTTTAATTTTCTTGGTCAGATAGAATTCGTTTTATCAGGCCTTACCCTAGTTAAACGGAAAGAAAAACCAGTAAAGTTTTCATATAGATATTTACGATGTTTTGTTCGTACTATTATTTGAAAAAAAATGAGGCAGGGTGCGACCCACACTACTAACTTAAAACTTTAACAAAATATTCATACCAATATTTTGTGTGAGATAAATAATTTGAAGTCAATATCTTCTTTTGTTCTCCTAATACTTGAATCGAAAACCATTTCTTTTCAGTTCTTTGTTGTTTTTGTAGGTTTTAGTGTTTTTTTTTTTAAGTTGTCAGTTGAATTTTCCGAAGAAATTAACTAAAAATTACCAACAATATTTTGCATATTATGAAATAGTTTGATTTCAAAATATATTTTTGCTAACGAAATTTTTAGTCGATAACCAATTGTTACCAATTTTAGTAGCATTTCTTGAAAAAATTGTATTTCTTGTATAAACAAATACAGGTTGGATATTTCTAAGAACAAAATTAAGCACAAAATGAAATCATTTTGAAGTCGCGAATATCGGGAATCGAATATCGTTTTTTTTTTTTAATTTTGCGTACTATGTTTCGTGGATTTTAATTTTTATGTTGGATTTTTATAAAAATATCTCTAAATGTCGAAAACAATATTTTCTATAAGATGAAATTAGTTTGAAGCTAATATTTTGAATTTTTGGAAAGATATTTGAGTCGAAAATCAATTTTTACCAAGTTTAAGTAATGTTTTTTTAGGTTTTTATTTTTTTGTAAGAAAATTGTCAATTCCATTTTTCTCAAAATTTTACCAGATGGCAAAAACGTTATTCTTCGCTGCATACAAGTATTTTGGAGATAAAATCATTTTTTTTTCGTAAATTATTCGAGATGACAATTATGTTTTTTAGTTTTTTTTTATTTATACAAAAATCGTTATTTTAATTTCAAATTCAGTTTGGTTTTACCTCTTATGTATTATATAAAATTTAATTGAAGTCGCTAGCGTTATTGGTTAGTGATCTATTTTGGCTTAAGCAAAATGTAGTTGAGATTAACAAAATCATAACAAAATGTATTTGAAGTCGATATCTCTACTAGTTCTTGAGATATGGATGATGAAAAAAGCTTACGAACGTACGGACGTACGTTCAAACGCACGCACATACATTTCTCTAAAAATCTTTTTTATTTAGATTCGAGAAATGTCAAAACTTTCAATTCGACAAATCGAACCGATTTGAAATGAAAAACTAAGTCTCTAATATTTGCAAAAAAATAAAATGACCTACAAAAGGAACTAAGTTGGTGTTTTAATAAAGGGAATATAAGTTTGTAATTATGAAGATTCGTCATTATCCGTTTCGTTGTCAGTTTTTCTGAGTTTGAACGAATAGAAATCCGACCTCTAGGTTTTGTTATTTGCAGTATTTGTATTTTTTTACTAGCTCAATTTACAGAGAGATTCAATACTTAAAAGGTATCTTTCTACTGAATAAGTTATTTTTACAACATAACAATTATAAATTTAATAGGGAAACATGTGTATTGCTCTGCTTCTTTTATTATTTAATTTATTTTTGTGGTTAAATGGATCACCCACCAGTAGTTTCTTTTTGGTTGTTTCTGCCACCAGAATTCTCTTCTTGTATCTACAACACCAACCAAAATTAAGCCATTATTTCATACTTACCGTTATCTGACAACCAAATCAACACCAATTAGATGCAAAATGCTTAAGGATAAATTGATTTGGCAACTCAAAAATAAAGATTATAATGTGGCTAAATAACAGCGAACAATCTTATAGCAATTGTTTTACATGTATTTACATACATTTTGATTAAAACAATAAACAATAATAATATTCTGTCTGACCTACTTAAATCGCAAAAATGAAATGCAAATTCGTGAAAATCATCACATTCTCGTAATATTAAAATCCACAAATAAATGCAACTCGATGATTGTTCCTTGAAAGGAACAATTACTTAACTTGACATATTTATTATAAAACAACAAAACCTCCATTGGTCTGAAGGTAAGTGATGCGTTCTTGACTTTATTGTGAAAACATATAGAACAAAACGATGCATCTTTGGAAAATTTGCAAAAAACGATAAACACTTTTTATTATAGGAGGACTTATTAATTTTTATTAGTACGTTTTTTTTTTAAACAAATAATTAAAAACCACCCGACCCATTATGCATTTTTAAGATTTTATTTATGTTAAACATTTGGAAAACGAGGTCGAAAAAAAAAGAGAATTGTGTGTGAAAAACCAAGCACCACTCAAGAAAATACATATTAGTATCTTTTTGAAAATATTATATATGATTTTCAATTTATGTATATATTTATGTATTTTGTATATTATTTTTGGATTTTTGTTGACTTAATTAAAAGTCACTGAAGCATTTTATTATGAAGAAAATAATGTGGGGGTAGATATATATTTTGTTGTCCCTTTCAAAAAATAATTATAAAAGAAAAAAAGCCAAACAAATCTATTGATTTATTGGCAATTAAGACACAAAATTAATTGAGTTTGATCAAATAAAATTAAATGCAAGATAGAATTTTATTTTCATTGAATTTTAATGTTGAATTTTATACACGTTTGATAAAATACAAAATTAAAATATATATGCAAAGTAATTGTGTTCTATTATTATTTCCGTTTATTATAAACACACCAAGGATAACAAAATTTAAATATTGTAATGTTTTCAAGAGTGTTTATAATTGTATCAAATTAAAATTTCAAAAAACCATAACCTGAAAAGTTATGTATTCCAACAAAGCTTATGAAGAACTTCATCCTTTTAACTTACATACAAATTTGTATATATAAAATTTATTGAGTCTCGCTTACAAAGAGTTTTCGAATAATTTTGGCCTAATAATTTCCTGGAATGTCTCCATGGTCCGGCACCCAGCAAAGGTGAATATTAAACTCTTGTGCCATCTCCATTAGAGATGATCGACAGTTATGGACTGTTATAGAGTTTGTAGAAACAGAATCCAGAGATTTGATAGCGGCCCGACTATCTGAGAAAATAGGGATATCAGATGTTGACATCACGTTTTCTTTAAGCCAGGACAAGGCTTCTTTTATTGCCAAAAGTTCCGCCTGGGATACGCTACGATGAAAAATTTAATTTCAGTCATTCAGAGTACACACCTACACCAACCCCTTCATTTGTTTTTGATCCATCTGTGTAAAAGTGGATTGACTCGCCAGAAATGGTACAGTACAACCTATTCTACCACAGTTTGCTAATGCTAGCTTACCAATCGATACATATACCTACAACTATTGCTAAAACAAGACGCTATGAAGAAGGCAAACGTCAGTTGGAATAACATCACCACGTGTCAGGTCACAATAAACATCTGGCGTACAATAGATTTGAAGCGATAAAGGTGCTTGTTATCTTATCTCTAAGCAGCTCGATAATCGTTGTCTTAACCATACACTGTTTAATAGAAAACCACGTAGCTAGGCGTATTCTCAAATGACTTTTTCAGAAGCTGTATGGATGAGGAAAAGGAGAAAACAGTTTTTCACCTCCTTTGTGCATGCCCAGCTCTAGCTCAAAAACGCAAGAATTACCTAGGAGAATTCTTCTATAACGATTTAAACGATCTCAATCATATTAACATAATCAGTCTTTCACTATTCGTAAGGGGCTCAAATTGGTTTCATTGAGCTAAGAAGAAAGCCTCAAGATTCATGTGGTATCACAATGGGCTATTAAACTGGCCTAAGTGTGTCCTACTACATCACGGAAAGCCACTTTAACCTAACCTTACCTAACCTACATACATATATTGGCTACTGAGACTTTTGAAACTGTCATCTTTTGACTCTTGACAAGTAAAACTGCTGATAACAATGGAACTTTACACGTTTCAACAAGGCATTCGAATTGCTAACTCACTAAAAAAATGGCGAACATTTTGCAAATACAGTTTGAAGTTCCGCAAGAGATTTTTAGAAGAGGTGATCACAATTGGCCATGGGACACTTTTAGACATTTTTCTTTGGAGCCACGTGAAAGATAAGATCTATGTCACTGCTTTCACAATCGATCCAATACCTTAAAGGTATAATTCGTGAAGTTTTCGATAACATATAGAAAAAATTGTCCGTATTGGCCATGAGAAATTTCTTGAAAATGATATGTTCTTTTAATCTGTGTTAACCAATAACTGTTTTTGTGATATCAAAATGAATTATCTTATTGGAAAACTCCATATTAAAAAATATTTCTCCTTCAAAACATCTTTTGATACAATTTTATACAAAAATTACTTCCTAGAAATTAAGTTTAAAAAAAAACTAATCAATAGTTTAACTTAGTACAGTTTCTAATTTACAACTTGCAACAAGTCTCTATGAAATGGCCATAAATTATTTTCCATTCGTAGGTGGTTTTTTGAAAAGAAATACAAATATTTATTTATAGATGATTTCGTCTGTGCATTTCACAAAAATATTTTTAATTCAATTAACACTCCCCCATCATAATTCAAAATTATGTTGTAAGAACATAAAGAAAATGTGCGTTAAATAATCCTAAATCATTCAACAAGATTTGGAAAGTGTTCATCATCAAATTGCTGTTTGTTTTAATACATATATATAATTTTTCCATTTAAAAATCTTGATTATGATCTTATACTTAACATTCTAAAAATATTTTTTTTTCATTAATTTTTCTTTTCAGGCTGTTGAAAGTATCGAAGAATACCATAAGACATCATATCTCGAACAATCTCATACTGTTGTACAAAAATCTGTTACAACTGCAGAGGTATGTAGTTTTTAATTTATTGTTACAAATCAAATAACAATAATTGTAAAAATTTAAAATAATAAATTAAATTAAATATATTTAAATTTTAGCAAATTATCAAAGAACAACATACTTTGGTCAACGGAAAATCTGAAATCACATATAGAACAGTAACTTTAGAGAAATTACCATTGCCAAGTACTGGAGGAAACGTTATTGGTGAGTTTGAATTTTCTTTTGTTTCTCATGAAAATACTTTTAAAAACATATAAATTTATAAAACGGTGATTCATTGGATATCTTTATTAATAGCTATTGTTTTGAGGTTTTCAAAAATAAAATCATTAAGAATTTTAATGAAACGCGTAAAAGTGAGATGGATACAAAAAAATGTCATGTGAATTTTGTCACATGCATTTTTATTGATTTTGACATTCTTGTTAAATTAAATAAAAATGCCAACAGCAATTTGTATTTTGAATTAATCTCGCAGAAACACAAAAAATAAGAATATTTTTCTTTAAATATGTAAATAATTATTAAAATGGGGTGTGTTTAAGATCAATATACTTTTGTATTATTTTCGAGAATGGAGTTCGACGAATTCTATAATTTAAAAGGCAATATGTTTTTGTGTTTGGTATTTTAAAAACGTTGATACAAATTTTTGGTATTTTCTAACTTTTGCTCTTTAAATTCAAAAATTAGTCTTATAATATAATAAGCGAGATAGCAATGATAAGAAATTACATTTAAGGGATTTTTGAAATGAATACGGAATGAAAAAATCCTCAGATAAAAAAATTTATTTTATCCTAGCTGACCCGGCCACGCGTTGTTGTGGCTTTTTTACAAAGATGGCATTTGTAAAAAAACATGGCGACCTTTATGAATCATTTTCTACTACCGTTACCCGTTATTACAATTAAATTATTATTTACGAACGAAGACGGAAACGTTAAAGCTGGTATAAAAATTGAATGGTTAGAACTTTGAACATAATTAATCAAAATTTTCGTACAGTTGATGTAAAGCAAAAACCAATACAAAAGAATTAAATTAAAAATGTATTACAAAGTTTTTAGTAAATAACATTTGACAGTTGAACTTTTAAATGAGGTAGGTAGGGTTTGAGTTTTAAACAACGAAGCACTAATAATTAAAAAGCAGTAATAATTTCACTGTATTGTATTTACTATAATATGAATTTAGTTTATACTTCAGTCTAAGTAACACGTGGCCGGCTATGCTACCACCAAAAATTGAAAAAGTAAAAATTAATTGTATTTCGTTTACTACAAAATAAATTTAAACTATACTTTAACCTCAGCAACATGTGGTGGTTATGCTATTAAATTGTAGCTTGCATGAAACGTTTGAAAGCAAAAACACTCTATATGAAGATATAGTTAAATGCAGAGATTCGTACTACGCGAATGTGGAATGCCTTGCCACACTCTGTCTTTCCCAGCCATTGCAATATTCAGGAATTCAAAACCAATGTGCACCGACACCTAATTTCAACCCCTCTCTCCCTTTCCTATTGCTCACACTGTGTCTACATAATAAGGGTAGTATTATCCCCTTGAGTGTGCGCTTATTAGAAAAAAAAAATCCTTCTTACGTATCACCCTCTAAAATCCATTTGTTTACATTGTTGCATTTGTAATGTGGACGCATACATAGAATTAACTACTGAGTTTTAAGGGGAAATTTCATAAATTAGAGGAGAAATGACACGCATTTTTAGATGAGCTTATGAGCCTGATTTTCGGTTTAGCTTGTAGGCAAACCAAGATGGCTACCGAGGATTTATATCTTTATTAGAGTGTTTTTGTTTGAAAGTTTTACATAGCGCCATCTATTGAATACTTTATTAATCCAGTCAACAGATGTCGCCATCTGTTAGAATCGTTTGGAGCACAGATAATTGTGACCGTCAAATAATAAACAAACAATTTGCAATAAAATATTATTGCGCTCATTAATTTAGATGAATGCTATCCTATCTTTCAACTTGAATCAAACTTCACATGGTGTACAAATTTAATTAAAATCGGTTAAGTAGTTTAGGAGTCCATCGAGAACAAACAACGTGACACGTAATTTATATACATAAGAATATTTATTTCAAATTATATTGGAATAAAAATAAATCAAAAAATAAGGAGACTTTATTTCTATTGCAATTAAAATCTTTTGCAATTTCTTTCTGTTGCTGTCTTGCTTTGTTTTTTTTTTTTCAATATTTCTTTCAAATCTGCTTCCAAAAATTATTTTATCTTGAGATTTTGAAATTAAGGGATATTTTTCTTGGAATTTTATTAAGGGGACCTGATAGAAGATGACTCAAGTGAGAGTTTGAAGAACATTTTATTTAATCCTTTCGGGACGGGAGTGGTACGTTTACATATAAATATTCTTTGTTCTGTCCCACTCTCGTACCGAAAGGGTTAATTAAACATTAAAAACGATATCATTCAAATAGCCGCTCCTCCGAAAAGAATCTCAGCAAGTATAACTTTAACGTGTTGTTCTATTGTTTTTCAATCCATGATCTGAAATGGCAAACATTCAGCTAATATTATGACACTTGAAATGACGGCTGACTTTGGCAGTTGTCAAATGCCAGCGTTACCAACTTAACACTACGAAACCGATAACCCTATATTAACAAACCATTGATGAAATTTGTATGCGATCTAAGAATTCAAACATATGAAAATATCATTGCTTGACTATCGAAATACTTAAAATTTATCAAGTTCAACAAATTACAACACAGTCAAAAACTTTAAATAGCTCTCAGAGAAAGATGATGCATACAAAATTGAACCTAGTGACGTGATATAATTTATCACACATTTCTGGGCACTAACACTTCACTAGATTTTAGATATCTTGCTATTTAGATTTTATAAAATTCTTAATTTGTTACATTTTTGTAAAGTCCTTTAGAAAAACGGCTCCTGAAACGTTCCACTTTTTCTAACTTTAAGCTGTCAAATTGCTAGGATCTCCTAAATTTTTACCATTCAAATACCATAAAACTTAAATTTTAGTAGAAGTTTTTTTACAGATCCCTTTTTTTAAGTAAGATTTATGATTTTAAATAAATTCTAATACAATTTTTTTGAAAAGTGAAATCTTAATATTTAAAAACGTAAGTAAATATTTTCTTCTAAACTTGTTGTTTATTGAAAATTTTAACTAGCTCAAAAAACTTCGTCTGATTATTTATGTTCAGCTGTTGTTATCAATAACTTTGAAACACTTAAAATTCGCACTTTAAATAAATCGAAAATGAAAAGGAAAATATTAAAAACAGCATAAGCGTTTTATAGTTGTTTTAATTTTTTTCTAAAATAAATTCAAATTATGTATAATGCTCAGCTTTTGAAACAATCCTATAAAATATTTACAGAGTTCTAGATTTTGACAGTTCATTAGCTTTGATCGACAGGTTGCAGGCGCTTTTCTATTTATTTTTTCGTTATAGATTTTACGTTTTTTTCGAGTATGAATCAGTTTTTGAATATTATTCCTCCTCCACAGGCACGTCATGCTCGAGTGGAAATAAATGTCAATTTGTCAGTTTTGTTTTTCTATGCATATGTTAAATATATTAATCATTAAATTTTGCACTTTGCATGCAAAGAAAGTGCACAAAATATTAAACACGAAAAAGAATCTGGAATAACTAAGAGTATTTAAAATTTATTGTAGGAAAACACAAAAATCAAACGAAAACGTTTTGCTTCAATGAAAATCGATTTTTGAATTGCATGATTCATTTGAAAAAGTATACACCTACAAAATAGTATAAATATGTTTTTGAAATTTTCTTATGTATTTGTTTAAAGACACGAGTTTATGAATGAGTGATAGAGTTAAGTGACAATTCAACTGACAAGATGAAAACAAGAGTGTTTAGTTTTTGATATTTATTTAAGACAAGATATGTCAACGGTTTTGACACATTACTATTATATTTGGTGAAATATTTTTTAGACAGAATAGTGATGAGTGTTGTTTTTTTTTTTATTCTCTAATGATTTATTTGTGGGAAAATTCATTTAGACAATTTTATTTTGAAGATATGGGAATATATATATTTTTAATGAAACAATTATTTTAATTTTGTTATTTTATTTTTGATAGTTTGTATAATTTGAATAAAAAAAAGATTTGTTTTAAAAATACTTGTTTAAATTATTGCATTTCGACAACGTTTAAAATTTTAAAATTAAGTCTTATAACAGAACATTATAGCTTCCAGCAATGAAATATGTAAGATTTAACTCCGTAACATTTATAAATAATATCTTAATTTTAATATAGAAATAATGAGAAAAGCTGTTACATGAAGTCGTCAAGTCGTCAGCATCGTTTTTAAGGCATTTGCTTCCATGATTTTTCAACCACGACCCACAAGCTTATTAATATTTTCAGTTTTTCTTTCCAAACTTTTCCTTTAATATCTGCTCAAAGATTTTATATTAGATTAAGGTCGAAAAAAGTGCTTTCTCAAATTAGCCGTTCGGATTCGGCATTAAACTGTAGGTCCCCTGCATCCCTGACGACAGTACTCGCACACAGGAATGGTTGAGAGTTGTAAGTCACTAGGCCCTGGTTCTCTACGGACTGTTGCGCCACCTAATTTATTTATTTATTAAGGTTGAGAGACTTAACAGGCCGCTCCATAAGGTAATTGTTTTATTCTCGAAACTATTACTTGGGTTTTATATTTTTGTGTTTTGAGTCATTATTTTATTGGAATACCTATATTTGAATGGCATCTCACCGTCTGCTAATCAACCCATATTGTTTTGTAGTGTTTTTTTTTTACATTTGGGTGCTGATCTATGATATTTTAGAGCCAAGGTATAGGACCAACACCATAATAAGAAAAACAGCTCCATATCATCCATTGCATCCGCAATATTTTAAGATATTAGTTGTGTAACGAGAGTTAAGCTCTGTTTTTAAGGGGCATCAAACTTATTAACGAGATCCTTTTTCTTTAAATAAAATACAGAAAGTGTTTATAAAATAATAATAAATTAAATTCAATACAAGACATATTATTTCAAACTAAATGTATTTAAAAAATCACTACTATTTAATTGTTCGCAGCATAAATACATGAAATTTTGAATGTGATGAAAACTAATGTTATGAGTTTGAAAATAGAAACGCCATTATTTTACATAAAAAGAATTGGTACTTGACAGCTTTTAACTATCGCTGAACTATCAAACATCAAAACATTGCGTAAAACCGACATTTCCATAATTGAAAATTTTTCGAAGCTTAAAAGTAATTAAGATTTGAAATCGGCTCTTAAGGTTTTGATATGAACTTGTAAAGTGCACAATTAGTATTAATTCAATTGCCTTGTACCAATGACAATTTTGAGTCTAGAAAATTTTTGTTTGGTTTTTAACTTTCTCAATATCGGTTAAGTTTTTGTTAATAATACAATATATTTACTGGCTTATAAGTTCATATTTTTAAATTCACTGTTGGTATTCAGATAATTCACTTATAAGCTTTTGAAGTAGAGACAGCCAATTTATAAATATGATTTTTACCATGGCTGTCCTGCGCGAAGCAGGACAGCCATTTCTACCTACCTACCTACCTACCACTGTGGGAAAAATATTTTCTTCAATAAATAAATATAAGCCCCTCAAAGCATTGACAACCCTCCTTGCAATCAAATCTAGTTGCTCGAAGAAAATTAAAAAAAAAGGCTGGGATGCGACCCACACTGATAACTTCCCATCCTGTCTAAAAAAAAGTTTGTAGGCTTTTGTGTTTTGTTGAAAAAGTTGTCAGTTGAATTATTCTAAAAAAAATAACTAAAGATTACTAACAATATTTTGCTTATAGTTTTATTTTAAAATCTATTTTTATTACCGAAATTTTTAGTCGAAAATCAATTTCTACCAATTTAAGTAGCGTATTTCTTGAAAGTTTTTTATTTCTTATGTAAACAAATACAGATTGAATTTTTTAAGAAAATTAAACAGGGAATGAAATCATTTTGAAGTCAATACCTTCATTTATTCACGAAATATCGAGAATCAAACATCAATGTTGTACCAATTTTGCGTACTATTTTTTGTAGATCTTAATTTTTATAAAAAAAAACTGACTGCTGGATTTGTATTAAAATTTAACTACGTGTCGAAAACAGTATTTTCTATAAGAAGAAATTAGTTTGAGGGCAATATCTTTAATTTTTAAAGAGATACTTAAGTCGAAAGTCAATTTTTACCAACTTTTCACAGATGTCAAAAACGTTATTCTTCATATAGTTATTTTGGAGATAAAATCGTTTTTTTGTTCGTAAAATATTCGAGGTGACAATTATTTTTTTCAGTTTTTTTTTGTTTATAAAAAAACCTTTAGTTGATTTTTTTCCAAATTTTATTAGTTTGGTATCACATCACAACTTATAATATAAAATTTAATTTGAGTCGCAAGCGTTACTGGTTCGTTAGATATTGTGTTAACCAAAATGTTTTTGAGAGCCCTTTCTGTAACTTTTTGTATTATTATCTTTATAGCAGAATTTATTTGAAGTCGATATTTCTACTGGTTCTTGAGATGTGGACTACGAAGAAAACTTCCCGAACGTGAGGACGTGTGGATGTACGAACGTACGCACACACGCACGCACATACTTCTCTCAAAAAATCTTTTATTTAGTTTTTGGGAATTTGAAACGTCTCGTGAAATGTCAACATTAAAAAATAAATTAAGCAATCAGTGAATTTCATTTTGGGCACGTATTTTAAATTTATTAAAAATAAAAAGGCAAATATAATTGGATTGGCGAGATTTATCGGTGTTTTAAATAGATAGAGATAGAGATTATGAGAGATAAGGATTTTGAACAAGCAGGATTTTAGAAGAATGGATTCAAAAACTATTTATTCAGAATTTTTAAAAATCATAATTCTGATACTCTCTGATTTCAGACATAATGAAAAACGAACAAGCTTTCGGTAGATTAAAAGACATCTATGTATCTCAAACACTCATATTGTACGTACTTGATACTTAAACTTACAATTAGTTCAAAATAAGACCAAAACAGGTTAAAGCATTTAAAACATCAATTTTCAAAAGTACTATAGTGGTACAAACCAAAAAGTTCAAAACCAAAAACTCAAAACTGTTGATTCTTGAAGAATAGATAAATACCAGCTGAGAGTATGGAAAAAATAGACTCATCATCTTCTAATGAAATACTAAGATCATTATAGCTATTAGTACCAATTTCCAGAACTAATATGAGCCATGTGTCTATAATATAATAATAAATTAATGTTTTTTTTTCAAAAATTTAAGTATTTATTTTGTTTTTAATTTAACATTCCAAATATTGAACGTGACAACTTTAAAATAAAAGAAATAATCTAAAAATTAAAAAAAGATTACATATACGCTACAGTTAACCTACCCATGTCTACTCGTGCAACTTATTAATTAATTTTTAAAAAAATACACCAATTTTATGAAATACCAGACATTTTAATGTCCATTCGCAACACTTGCTTGGTGACATGTTAAAAAAATATGGGACTTCCTTGTCATCAACGTATTATAAGTCGAACGTCAGAAAACTGAATATTAAAAAAATGGTTTACGAGCATAAAAATGCGCCAAATAAAATAAAATAATCAAAATAACATGCGTCAACTTTTTACTCCCAAGATACCGAAAACATAATCAAAAAAACTATATTTTTAATGGATTTTTTAAATTCCTAAAAATACCTATACGCATACAATATGAAACTACACACAAAATCTATACCTACACAAATACGTACACAAATATATAATGTTAAAAATTATATTAACCTAAATTATAACATTATTAAAAACATATTTATTATGAGTGAAAGGGAAATTCTTTCCAAACTAATTGGTTCTAGTTTCTTTAGCTTTTTTCTTAAAATATAAAGTTCAAATTAAAACACATAAAATTCATTGGAACATTCCAGCTGTCAAAAATCTAAAATTTTGATTACAAAGTTGAAACTACAAGTGAATATCTATGTGTTTCGAGGAAATATTTCCGATTTCTATTTCCAATTTACCTCACAATAAAATTATATTTCAACTAATTGGCAATGCGTCTCTCGTATATCCTTTTTTCTTCATCGAATTTTTCGGATGACACTTTTTTAAAACTCGTAATAAGCCTACAATCGCGTAATTTCCCCCAAAAATGTATCTGCATTTATTTTTAATAAAAATATACCTATGAAGATATAAAATTGAAAATATTGTATTTGAATTTGAATCTGAATCTGAAAAGTAAAAAGTCGCAACAGCCAAAGGAAAACAACATTTTTCCGCTTTCTTTTTTTTCTTCTTCTTCTTTTTGATATTTAATGAAATTTCATAAATTTTGTTTCTGATTTCGAATTTATATAAAACAAAATATTTTTTTATTTCATGGATGTATTAATTCGTATAGCTATATTATTCATGTGATATATATATATATACACCTTGTGGTTGGTATTCCTATGATGCGATTATGATGGTGCTTTTGCGACTATACTTTCGATAGCTGTAGGGATCTTTGATTGGCCTAATGTGTCTTTGGAAATATAGAAGCTCATTTGAAGACGGTCCGTGGATACGTGCAGACATTCGTGGTAGTACCTTTTTGGTTTAACCGTGTGGCAGGACTTGGTTTGATATAATTAGTGACGCGGATTAAAATATAAGAATAACTTACGTTTAATTAGCGGTCGATTGTTAAATATTTTTTTTATTTTAATAAATAAATTTATAAAAATTTATTTTTAAAGTGTTCGTGGTAAAATAAAACGTTAGTGACTCATTATTTAATTTCGGAAACAAAAATATTAGAAGGATATTAACTATAAAAATATACTTTCCTTCCAGTATTTTTATTTCTCTTCCCAAAATTTTTAATAACCTAAATACTTTAAAGAAATTATTAAAAATAAAAAAAAAATTATTTCTAATTTTAAGTGTTTTTATTTTATTTTGTTTTTTAATTGAAAAAAAAAAATATTAAATCAATCAAAAAATTGTGATTAAACGTTATTTAAAATAAAAACTATTGAAATAAAAAAAAATCATGTTCAATTGGGCACATCACTTACGAAAACCCAAAGAAGCAACGTGGGAAGAATATTCATTATTCTACCATCAGAAATATCATCAAATCACTGTTTCGGAATTTGATCGTCACGAAAAAACGGCCTTTTATTTTAATGAAGCAGTCATTCCAGAAAATGAAGAACTAGATGGTTTGGATTTTACACCATTAAATTTTAAAACGGCATTTTTTATTAGAACACATCAAGGTAAAATCAAAAATCAAAAGCCAAAAAACAAAAATATTTCAAAAACTACACGCGCACACACACATGCGAAGGCACACATATTTTGTATATTTTTTTTGAAAATGAAAAATATTAATTTTATGATAGAATTTATATAAGAAGACATATTTTCTTTTTGTTGCATAATCTATAAATTTATGAATTTATTTTTGGTTATCCATAAATATGAATATATTTGTTAATTTGATTTTTCTCATATTTATAAATGATAAAAATCTTGAAAAATTTACTTTTGATTTCAATGATTTTTTTTTAAATGCTCTCGAAAAAGTTTTGATTATTCTTTTATAAATTTTAGGACCTCTTTTTTTCACATAATTTTAATTATACACAAGTTTTCATATTTTTCATTTAGGTATATTCAATTATTTCTGCTTGATGATATAAAGTCAGTTTTAAATTTTATATATTTCAATCTTATTTTTCTCAAAACTATATTTTGTGGAGAATTTTTGTTCTGTATTTTTTGGGGTTAATTTACACGATACAACTTAATAATTTGCTATGCTTTGAAAAACTTCACGTGGCATGTATAAATCTTTTTTTTTTTTAAGTTTTGAAAGTTTTTAAATCGACTGAATCGGCATAGACCGTTTATCTTCAACGTGATCTAAAGGAAAAAGTCCTAGAATGTCGGTGGTCAATTGTGATCACCTCTTTCTTGTTGAAAATAAACATCGCCAACGCCAATGTTTTCCAAATACGGCCATACAAGTCATTAATCACAGTTCTGTAGCACCTGTTCCATTTTCAAATATTTAAGATCCAATAAGAATGACCGCCAACCAGCCCAAAAACCTCAACACGTTGAATACGAAAATTCTACGTCTGCGTCTTAACGAAGCCTCTATAAGTTCAAAATGGCCCCCATCTCTGAAGATGGTTTTTCGATAACAATCCGAAAAATTTCGATGATTTCAAGAACCCAATCAACAAAGAAATGACGACGTTAATGGGTGATCGATATAGGTTTTATTTCTTGTGTTAACTAAGTACTAAAAGCCTAAAGATCTCAGTCTTTATACAAAATACCTTGTTTAATGTCATTCGTGGAATGCCATATTCTAAGATCGATGAGAAAACGAAGTGGGACTTCATCAACACCACGCACATGGTCTAGATGCACGACGACCTAAAAGTGCATTAGTCTCGCGAACTGTGACTGCAAAAATTTCAATATTTTCGATGTTTAACGTTTAACGTTTAACGTTCTTATTTTCTTAATGTCTCGGAGGGTTCAAATGTCAAAAGCAGTATATTCATAATAAAACCTTTTTTTAAAAACCTTTTGTATTGAGGTATAAATATTCATATCAGTTAAGCAGTTCAGTCTTTATTCCCAAATCTAAGACTTTGTATTTTAACGATTCGGTATGAAATTTAAAATGTTAACGCTAATTGAAATTGTATTTTGTGACTTTAAAGAAAACAAAAAATCAACATAAAAAGTTCGTAGATTGACCTGAGTATTGATTCTCTATTCGAGAAGCTATGAAAAATAAAATTCTCAAACCTCAATTTCTGTCAATTTTATGACTTAACTCCTCATTTTGGATTAAAATTCATTCAAAATGAGTGCAGGAACAATCCTTGCTCTCGTTAATAAAACAATGTTAGCAAACCAATTTAATAATCCACATTTTTCAACCAAATAATGTTTCGAAAACGGCTCATACTTTATTGTTTGTTTTTATATTGTGCGCGCACTTAAGGGGTTATGAATACCCTTATAATGATTGGACATAGTCCGAGCAATTGGGAAAAGAGGATATGATTAGAAAGGATTAACCGATGTACATTGGTTTTATATGTCTGCAAATTGTAATGAGCCTGGTAAAGCATTCCACATTTTTCTAGTGCGGCTATAGAAAAAATCCATGTATTTAATAGTACGTCCAAAATTTGGGCATTCCTAGCATCAATACAGGTATTACGGTGGAACTGTTCAAGGAGAGAGCATTCTTTTTAAAAATAACTATAAAACAATATTAGGAATGGGCCTTTGCGGTGGTGTTCAAAAAAGCAAATGTTTCGGTAAAAATTATCCTTATACTTATACTACTTATCCAGCATCGCACTAAACAGGTACAAAAACAGGATTGATCAATTATAGTTCTTATGGCATTGTTCCTACATTTCTAATTTTAAAGATTGTGAGAAATGCTAAATTATCCTAACCCTTGTTTTACCTTTAAGATTAAATACAATAAATGTGGTTTCATGGTTTAACAATTTTTAAACTCATGACCGTACAACATATTTGATAATATATCAGTTCAATATTTATAAATACGTACATTTATACCAGTTTTGAATTATTCTGTTTATTTAAAATCATTTTTTGTTTACTGTGTCATTCGTTTTCTAAGGTAGAATTCTAAAATGATTTCCAAAACTATGTATTAAAAAAATCCTTTGATCTGAAAAATAAATCTAAACATAAAGTCCAAAAATATACCTATGGGTATGTATGGATACATATATGCTTTGAGAATTGATGAATTAATTCAATTCCATAAAATTAACAAAAAAACATTTCTCACAGGTGTTGAAAAACTTCTAAAAAAAAATAGAAATTCAAATGAATAATTTGAATTTTCATGTACTACATATCTCATGACAGGTAGACCTTATGTCTGAAATGTTTTATTTTGAAAAAAAAAAAACAAAATTGAATTCCGAAAAAAACTGATTTGTTCTAAATCAGGGGCGTGTGTCCGCTGTCAACAAAAATCAACAAAAAACATTTATTTAATTTGTTGTTTCTAATTTCTTTTGTGACAAAAGAAAATAAATAAATACATCTTTTTTCTAAACATATTGTCTAAGCTCAAACGATTTGAACAAACAAATTGAATTTTAGAATTTTTAAAATAATAACCCTATTCATTATTCTAAATTTTACTCAGGTGTACTACTATCAGCAGCGACAAATTTTGGTTAGCAAAATATTAAATGGTTTACATTAGTTATCTTTTGTTTTATTTTTAAAAAGTTTCCGTTCTCAACTAATTTTAAAATTTGTATTAGTTTATAGAATCCAGAATGATTGGTTTTTTCTATCTTTTTATTTTTCGTTATGAGAAGACAAACTTTCATATTCTTAAAAAAGTATGGTAATTAATTATAGTTAAAGTTGCCAAGTATTTGCAGAAAAATTATATCAATAAATAGTTTGAATTTAGTACCAAGCATCGCCAATAAATCGGAGCTTTTTAAAAAAGTTCTTTGTCAGAATAAAATTAAAATTTTATCTTATTTATTTCATTTGCGTCACCAAATTCATTATAAAGCATTTAGCAAATTAAGATAATATTCCAAAAATGTTCCATTTTTATTTCTAGTAAATTCTTGATGGTTAAAAAATACAATATCATAATTTGTCAGATATTAATATTAATTTTCATTCCATGTTAATTTTTATGAAATAAATTATTAATAAACTGTGAAGTGAAATAATGAGAATTTGTATTTAGCATAATTTGTTTCAATTTTAAATTAATAATGGAGGGAATTTAATTAAGAAAATAGATTTTTGAAATCGAAAACTGTCAACAAAATGCTTTTAGTTATTTCTCTTCTTAAAAATGACGTTATTGGCAATTTAAACTGGATAAACCTTCAACTAAACATTTTTTTTATTAAACTATATTAAATCATTTTGTTAATTTTAAAAGATCTTACATTTCACTGAAGTCAAAACCGCGAAATTAATAATTACGTAATTTACGCTTAATTGATTGTCCCGCTTTATTGACAGACAAAATCGCGTTCAAAAATTTCCCATACACATACAACAGCTGTTTTTCGGTTAATTAATCCCCGTTTAATTTAATTACTCGCTTAACACTGGAGTACACGCACCCTATTTTTTTACACCAATGCACGCGTGGCCTACTATGGTAGACCATTTAATAATGTTAATAATTTTTTATTTTAAAAACATATAAATGAAATAAATATTTTTACGTAATATTCAATTAGCCTTAAACATTCAATAACCATTATTTATGAATTTTAAGTTGGAGTGTAAAGTAAAAAAAAAAATCATTTCAATTCTAATGTTAAGTTATGAAGAAAACTATTACTGTCGTTTACTATAGTAGGCCACGCGTGCACTCCAGTGTTAAGTGACCTTAAAAAAATGCAACTAACAAACTGAAACAAACCAAAAGTATGTTTTTGTAACTTGGAAGCACTGAAATTGGCAGCACTACTGACTCCATAACAAATTACAAAGTGACATATAGAGTGTTTTTGGTTTTAATTGTCCCGTCCTCAGTGGCATTAATTGTGTCTTTTTTTATTGAGCAACTGGTGCAATTAAGCGCTTTTCGCTTTATTCTATTGAACAGAATGGTCAACTAAACGGGCTTCCGTTTATTGAACCACCCGGATAATTGACGGAAAAATCTGGCAAAATGGCCAGTGCACTTAAAGGTGGCCACAGACGACGAACATGCTCGAGCAACATGCTCGCCTGCGTTCCTCCACAGACGGCGAACATTGTTCGCGAACATTCATTTCGTTTTGAATCTCCGAGGAGGAAACATCATGTGTGATGAAAAAGCGCAAGTCGTTGCCCTTATGATGATTTACCTTTGCGAAAGGAAAAAAAATCACCAGATTTGTCAAATTTTCTGACTTTGGCAAGTTCTCGACTGTATGATGCACGCAAAGATTTATATTTTTTTTTCACAAGATTTTGTTCCGAGATTTGTTTTTTTCACACACACAATTCCAAATCGCATCTTCACCGTGCAAAATTTGGATGAATTCATCAATGAAATCACGGCTTACTGTCATCATTGTTTTTCTTCCGCGATGTGTACTCTACGAAAATCTGAATAAAAATGAAGTTTTGCTCGCGAACATCGCCACAGACGACGAACATTGAAACCGGCGAACACGATGAAATCGAAATTTTTCGGCAACAGCGAGCCGCTCGCGAACAACCCCACAGACGACGAATTTAGCGCGAGCACGAGCATGTTGCGCGAGCATGTTCGTCGTCTGTGGCCACTTTAAGCGGGAATACTGCAGACAAATTAATAAATGAGAATAGCCAAGGTTAAGGGTTTATTCGTTGGACTAACTTCAAAATGGTACTTATAAAACACATTTTCTGCTAAATGAAGTTTGTTTAGCGAACTGTAAGAAAATTTGTTTTGAAAATAAAAAAATACATATTTTTAGATTGTTATTAAAATTTAAATAAAATTAATAATAGATTATCTATTTATCGAAATCTACGGATAGATTAGTAAACAACTATGAGAAGCGTTTGGTAACTAGAAATTAGCTGCAAACAGCTCAAGTTTCAGAATCAAAATAGTGAACATTTCAATCTTCCAAACGGAGGGTTTTAGGTAAACGTCACTTATGCTATTTGATGAACATTCTGTTTTTCTAAATGAAACATTTTAAATCATGGCTTACTTCTTATTTCGAAGTTTAGTAAAGCTCCTTTTTATTAAAAGGACTGTTAGTAATTTTCTAAGCCATTTATAAGTATGTGACATTTAGAGTATATTATGAGGCTTGTTTTTTCTTGAACTGTCACTGTTAAGACTTGCACTAAAAAAGATAATTAGTATTTAACTAGTTAGCAAAGGACTATTTTGGAATACCTAGTATAAATTGCTAACAGGTTGTTTAAAATTTTGGACCAGTGGCCTAAACAAGCCCCGTATTTTATTTTTTTAATATACTCGTTGGAGGAAATATATTGCATATTAAAATTTTCAATAACAACAAAACTTTAAAACATATTAAAAACATTAAATCAAAATTTAGTCTTATGAAAGCTATCAAAGAAACAATACCATGGATTTGTTCCAAGAAAGATCTTGAAAACGAGTTTAAATCCTATAAGGCTTTTAAATTGCATAACAAAAATTTAAATAGCGCTCAAATAAGAGAAAAATATGATGTCATCCAACACAAATTTGATGTGTTAAATAAATTTTTATATAACTCATACATATTCACGATTGAATTTAATATAAAGAATAATAGTAAATGCTTCTAGAATTTTATCAATTCTAAGCGAAAAACTACAGACTATCCAAGCTGAATAAAATTCCAAAATTCAACGACCAATAATGTTCATTTAATATGCAACCTATTTGCTAGATATTATCCATCTTTTTATTCTTTAGACTACTTTTCTAATCTTGAATTGCCAACTAAGCGTATTTATATATGTTCTATGTTTTTTGATGTCTCAGATTTAGAAGAAGCACTATTTGATCTTGATTTAATTTCTTGCAAAAATGTGCTACTTCACTGGCTAAATCACTTACTGATATTTTCAATACATACGTAACTATCTTCGGGAACATTTCTAGATAGTTGAAAAGTTTCGTTTTTAACTCCTTTATTCAAATCTGGATAAAAGCAAAATATTACAAATTACCGACCAATAAGTAAAATTTCGGCAATGCCTAAACTATTTGAAAAACTTGTCTGTAATAGGTTATCTTTTCAACTAAGAAGCTATATATCGAAATACCCACATGGTTTTGTGTCAGGTAAATCAACAGTGACTAGTTTATCTTTAATGACTTATTACATCATAAATAAATTTCAAGATCACATAAACTGATATAATACGAGTATTCACAGATTTTGCCATAGCATTTGACCGTCTAAATCATAGGGTGCTTTTACATAAATTCGTTTCGCTTTGATTTCATTCTAAGCTATTGAGTTGGTTTAATATAGGAACCTGCTGTCCTGATAATAAATGTGTCCCATCTGGCATCCCTCAAGGTAGTCATTTGGGTCCATTATTATTTCTTTTATTTATAATTGACAAACGTTTATCTTCTCCATGTCTTTTATTTGCAGAATCGTAAAATAAAGTGTTTATCAGATTGTCCCTTACTTCTTAGAGAATTGTTTAAATTGACTGAATGGTGTCAAAGTAATGACCTCCATGTCAATGTATTCAAATTTCAAGTTTGGTCTTGAACAAATGATGTACGTTTAGAACGCGTTGATTGTTAAAAAGATCTAGAAATATTCTTAGATGTAAAAATCTCGTTCGTGACACATATTGATTATATAGTCAATAAGGCCAATCAAATGCTCGGTTTCTTAGAAAAACGCAAGAAAATTCAAAGATCCTTATTCGCTAAGTCTCTTTTCAACTCTCTGGTAAGATCTGTTTTGGAATACTCGAGTATAGTTTGGAATCCGTTTTATAGAACTCATGTAATAAAATTGGGAAAGTTCAGAAAAGCTTTACTAGATATATGATCTATAAATCAAACTCGCGAATTGACATGCCAACTTACAACACAAGGTGTTTGTTATTCGGTATCAAATCTCTGGATTTGTGATTCTAATATATTATACGGATTTTTTCATCGTACTAACTATGGCCTCAATGAACCAAACTGATTTATTTTCACAATAGAAATTCTAATTAGAATAATTTTTGGGACATCTTTCTTACATCAGCGGTCTTACTATTTATCTGTTTTTCCAAATTAATTATAAAATAACAAAAAACCTGAATTTACCATTGGAAGACAGAACATGGTCACTACAATCAAACCACCAAACATTGGAATCAAAATAAGTGTCAGTTATATCATTCCGCAGACCCGAATCGGGAACAAAAAAACAACCATGTAGTCCTTCAGAAAACAAGTTCTTATACATGGGTTTTTTGATTTCACACATCGTCAAACATTATAGTTGACACATTTAGATATATTTTTCAAAAGTACATCTTTAAAATCTTTCCCGATCTTAACAGGAAGCTTCTACATGATGAAACTTATACTTACTAATAGATTCACATGTTAGAAGGTATTACAGTGCAACACGGATATCAGGAAGTCAGAAAACACTATTCTACTAAATCGCATCAGGTTTTAAAAGCTGAGTTAAGACACAACAAATTGTATGAAGACGAAGAGTATACGTTTCTGTCTTCTAGATGTCTTCTTCATTTCTAGAAATCCTCATGAGTTATGGGTCTTCATTTGACACTATAGGAAGTTTTGAAAAAGTTTGGATTTAATGCTGTCATGGTTTTGAAAAATATACTTTTTGGTTGTTATTTTGAATGCTGATTTCAACTTCAATTTCTGATCACATTTTAAAAGTACCTACCTGTTTTATATTTTTCAATATATTCTTAAATCTTTATGTTTTAGACGACGCGATGGATTAGTTATAAAAATTAAAATGTTACCTGTTTCTATAAAAAATAGTTTTAGCATAAATGGTTCAGTGTTTATTTAAGATTTTTGCAAGACAGGTGAAATCTTTTAACCTACGAATATTTTTCGAAAATTGTATTTAAAAAAAATAATATCTGAAAAACTTCAATTTTTTGAAAATTTTGAAGTCGAATTTGAATTAATACCATCAAAACCCATCGAAAAATGCAATTTGATTGCCCGGAACAAAATTTTGCTGACCAATGAACTCCAAGAAATAACTTTCTTGCATCCAAGTTTTTCTTAGATTCATCTAAAAAAAAAACCTGAATTTAAAGAAAACAGTCTTTCCAATATTCGTAAAATACTGTAAATACATCTATCTTCTATATGGTCCCTAACAAATTTCCCGCAATTTAATTGGCAACAACTCCCAAATGACATAGATCATTAATTTGCATGAAACATCACCAAAGAGATCATGCCACACAAGTCCCGGCTCTCAACTATTTTAGTCCTATTTCCGGTTTCGGTTTGCAACGAATCAGAGTACGCATTTCATTTGAAATGATTTATAATGATAGGTACTTTATAAAGATTGCAAATCAGCATTCACCTACTCCCAAAAGCGGATTCATGTATGAGGTGAAAACTCCTGCAAGAATATTCTCTTGGAAATTAATTAAAAAAAAAGCAAATAACCTAAAAAGAAATACAACTTTTGAAATTCAATTTTATTTTTGGATTTTCTTATAGAAACCATATGGGGTACATTATTTGTAACGGTTGAGAGATATTAATTGAACACTTGATTATGACAATCTGTGTATTTGTTTTTTAAGTGAAAATGTTTATTTTAATTTTTTTATTTGATTTTATTGGGAAATTAAATTTGGGTGGGTGTTGAGTAATGAAATATCTTTAAAAAAAAATCAACATAAGTACCTACAATCCGGGTCAATGGGTG
Source organism: Eupeodes luniger (assembly GCA_951509635.1). Classification (NCBI taxonomy): domain Eukaryota; kingdom Metazoa; phylum Arthropoda; class Insecta; order Diptera; family Syrphidae; genus Eupeodes; species Eupeodes luniger. Next base: position 250,841,384 of record OX608073.1, read on the forward strand.
ATAATGGGGAGCAACTTAGAGTCATGAAGAAAACATATAATAAAAATAAATTTAATGGTTATTTATTCAAACTATATTTCACTTAAAAATGTAATAAAAACATTATAAATTAATGTTTACTGCCACGAAAATTACTTTAATGAAAAGTTTTTGAAAATTAATATGAGCATAGAAAAACGCCCGACACGCGGCTGGCGCGAACATATGTATTGAAAAATTGAAGCATATTTTTACTAAAATAAGTTCGGAGTAGCTTAAAATTTTAAATAGTCAGCTCTTATATTTTTTCTCCAACTAATCACCGTAAATTAAAAATTTCATACAAAATTACTAAAAAAGAAAGAACTAATAAAAACAATTTTATTTTATAGCTGAAGTAAAAATGCCAAGTGGAAAAGTTGATCAACCCGTCATTGAAGACAACCGTGATGGTACTGTTTCGATTAAATACGATCCCAAGGAGGAAGGTATTCACGAACTAGTTGTCAAATACAATGGAGAACAAGTTCAAGGTACCGTATATACAAAAATTCCCTTACTTCAGAAACCTTTTACCTAACATTTATTTATTTAATTTTTCAAAATTAAGGTTCACCTTACAAATTCCATGTTGATTCGATTTCATCTGGCTACGTTACGGCATACGGCCCTGGTTTAACCCATGGTGTATCTGGAGAGCCATGCAACTTTACCATTTCCACCAAGGGTGCTGGTGCAGGTGGTCTTTCTCTAGCTGTTGAAGGACCTAGCAAGGCTGATGTAAGACACTCTCAACACACGTTTACTTTTGACAGTTTCTAACTTTTGTATTTTTGTCATTTTACTTTAGATTCGTTACCATGACAACAAAGATGGTACAGTTTCAGTGACATATCTTCCAACTGCTCCTGGTGAATACCAAATTGCAGTTCGTTTCGGTGACAAGAACATCAAGGGATCACCATTCTTTGCCAAAATCACTGGTGAAGGTCGCAAACGTAATCAGATTTCCGTTGGTTCCTGCTCGGAAGTCACACTCCCTGGTCAGGTCACCGATGATGATTTGAGGGCATTGAATGCCTCTATTCAAGCTCCTGGAGGTCTTGAGGAACCATGTTTCTTGAAGCGTATGCCAAGCGGTAATATTGGCATTTCCTTTACTCCCCGTGAAACTGGTGAGCACATGGTGTCGGTAAAACGTATGGGCAAGCATATCCCGAACTCACCATTCAAGGTGACCGTTTGTGAACGTGAAGTGGGTGATGCCAAGAAAGTGAAAGTCTCTGGCAAGGGACTGGAAGAGGGTAAAACTCATGCGGATAACATTTTTGCCGTCGATACTCGCAATGCTGGTTATGGTGGTCTTTCGCTGTCAATTGAAGGTCCCAGCAAAGCTGAGATTCAGTGTACCGATCAGGATGATGGAACTTTGAGCATCTCCTACAAGCCCACCGAGCCTGGGTACTATATTGTGAATTTGAAGTTCGCCGATCATCATGTCGAGGGATCGCCGTTTACTGTCAAGGTAACAGGTGAAGGTTCAAACCGAAAGCGTGAGAAGATTCAGCGTGAGCGTGATGCAGTGCCACTCACTGAAATCGGAAGTCAGTGCAAGTTGACCTTCAAGATGCCCGGTATCACATCGTTTGATTTGGCAGCTTGTGTCACCTCTCCCAGCAATGTCACTGAAGACGCTGAAATCCAAGAAGTCGAAGACGGACTCTATTCGGTTCACTTCGTTCCAAAGGAACTTGGAATCCACACTGTGTCTGTGCGTTACAAGGAAATGCACATTCCCGGATCACCCTTCCAGTTCACAGTCGGTCCTCTCAGGGACTTTGGTTCCCATTTAGTTAAGGCTGGCGGTCCTGGTTTGGAGCGTGGTCAAGTCGGTGCACCATCCGAATTTAATGTTTGGACTCGTGAAGCTGGTGGTGGCTCCCTTGCGATTTCAGTTGAAGGACCTAGCAAGGCCGAAATTGAATTCAAGGACCGCAAGGACGGTTCCTGCGATGTCTCCTACAAAGTCACCGAGCCCGGCGAGTACCGTGTTGGATTGAAATTCAATGACCGCCATATTCCAGACTCACCCTACAAGGTGTACATTTCCCCAGAGCAAGGCGACGCCCACAAGCTTGAAGTCCAACAATTCCCACAAGGAAATATTCAAGCTGATGCACCATACCAATTTATGGTTCGCAAGAACGGCGCCAAGGGTGAGCTCGATGCAAAGATTGTTGCCCCATCGGGCACCGATGATGATTGCTTCATCCAGGTGATCGACAGCGAAATGTACTCAGTTCGTTTCTACCCGCGCGAAAACGGAATCCATGCAATTCACGTTAAGTTCAATGGAGTCCACATACCCGGATCGCCATTCAGGATCAAGGTCGGCAAGGACGTAGCTGATCCAGCTTGTGTGCATGCCACCGGATTGGGCTTGGAGGAAGTGAAATCAGGACACAAGGCCGACTTCATTATTAATACATGCAATGCTGGTGTAGGTTCATTATCTGTCACAATTGATGGTCCTTCGAAGGTGTGTCTTGATTGCACGGAAGTCGAGGAGGGCTACAAGTGTAGATACACACCCCTCCTGCCTGGTGACTACTATGCTTCGATCAAGTATAACAACATGCACATCGTTGGATCACCTTTCAAGATCAATTGCACAGGTAAGGATCTTTTGATTGGTTTTACTGATTGTGAGGAATTTTATTATTTTATGACTTGGCTCTTTAGGTGATAAACTTGCTGATGAGGGTGCCCAGGAAACATCAACAGTTATTGTTGACACCGTGGCGAAGGTTGCCAAGAGCGGCAAGAACACAGGCGCGCATATCCCAATCTTCAAATCCGATGCTTCCAAGATCACATCGAAGGGTATGGGTCTGAAGAGAGGTTTCATGGGTAAACAAAATCAGTTTACAATCGGTGCTACAGATGCGGGTAGGTTTTCATGTTCTACTTTGTTAATTTCAACAGAAAATTAATGAATTTTTCAATCAGGCAACAACATTCTCTATGTTGGTATGTATGGTCCCAAGGGTCCTTGCGAGGAATTCAACATCAAACACACAGGACTCAACAACTACAACGTTAGCTACATGGTGCGAGAGCGTGGCGAGTATATTCTCATAGTCAAATGGGGTGAAGAACATATTCCCGGATCTCCATTTAAGGTTGAAGTTTAAGTTAAAACAAACAAAAATTTAACACCCAATACATTGTATTAATTTTGTATTTTAATTCATAAAAGAAAAATAAGAAACTTTACTCACGAGAATAAAACTTTCAGTAAGTTATTTTTATTTTGTTAGTCATTCAACAACATTTTTTGTTTATCAGTTTCTTTTTGCAATAATCAATTATGTTCCCTTTATAAATCTTGTCCTGATTTACTTATTATAATAATTATTATTTTGATTTAAAAATATTTAAGTTATGTTTTTTTACGTAATCACATTTATAATCTTAGTATTTACTGTAAATATCCAAAAGAAAAAATAAAAGAAAAGATTTTTAAAAATTATAAAAGTTCGAAAAAAAATTTAAAATTAAAATAAAAATAAAATTTAAGAAATGAAATTAAATAAAAAGATATCGTTTAATTTCTGTCGTCATTTTTGTTCTGTAATGAAGTATTTAATTTAAATATATACGATACACAATTTTTGTTCTATTGTTTTGAAACATAAAATATGAAACTTTAAAAGAGTAATAATGTTTTTCTTTCTTAGATTGTACTCTTTTCTTCCATCCTAAATATTAAATTAAATAAGAGTTAAAAAATATTCCCTGTAAAGTTATGGGAAAAAATGTTATGCTATTAAATGTATTATGTAATGTTGTATCTTTCAATATATTTTACAAGGTTTAAATAAAAAATAAGAAAATATAATTATGCATTTTTTTTTATTGTTTTTCTACGAAATAAATCGGTTCAAATATTTTTTCCAGTTTTCTCATTGAAAATTGAAAGTTTTGACAAATTACAACTCCATATTTCGAAGCCTGAATTTTGTATTTAAAAAGGTCTGGTCGAAAAGAACGCGGTCCGACGGGACAGTCAGAACGCACCACTGCCCTCTGAGTTCTGATACGTCAAAAATAATGCGGTCAGCTTTCGGTGTTCTATTGAGCCAGTTCTAAAAATCAAGGCAACTCTTTTTCTTTGCTTTTGTAATTTAAAGCGACACAAAATAATTCAGCAATCGAATCCAAAAAATGTCATTGTCCTTTTAAAAAAACATAAAGGAATTAATTTTTGAGAAGAATTTAAGTTTTTCGTCGACAATGAGCAGTGACAAAACGAGTAGCAGCAGCAGTCGCGTTCTTAAAAATCTGCAACTTCAATTTGACCGTTGAATACGGACAAAGAAAACTTAATTTTTGTATACCTGTCGCTCTACTATTCTTATTAATTTGAAGTCCTCAATAATTCAAATCATGTACTTGCATGTATGTATGTAGTTTGAGAATAATAGCTTATGTACAACCTTAAGGTCAAAGTTATTAATTCATGAAATTTTGTAATTGCGATTGCAGCGGTTAACTCTGAGTTGCGTCTCCAAAGTCCCCCAAAATACTCATATCTGCTTTTTGTCCAGACGCAATTAAAAAAGGTTAATTTAAGGGAGGTGCAGGTATTATCATACCGGATTACTTATTTTGGTGCAATAAACATAAGACACATTGCTTTTTAATTGTACGTCTAATGTGATACAAATAAGACAGTAGAACGTTTCTATGAAAAGTTAAAACTCCTTTTGTATTAATTAAATTTGTTGTATTATAAGATACAAATTAAAAGAGTCTTTAAAAGTGCCTGATGCGCCATTGGTTATATAGTCCACCAGAAACCCCCTACTAAAAATGGTTTGTTTATGAAAGTTAGTTGAAATGTTTAAATATTTATGAGAACATTATTAATATGTAAGGATTTATTTGCCAATATTATTGCTGAATGTGATAACAGAAACTTTCATCTGCCAACAGGTAGTGACAGGGTTCTCGAGAAAAAGTGCAACTTTTCCGAAAATTGAAATAAGGAGCGGAAACCACTTAAAATGTAGTGCATCTTGACGACTACGACGCGCTTGATTTAAATATGGCTTCGACAGAAGTCTTGGTTGCCGCATTCTCTGACCGGGGGTCTCCATTGGACATTTCCGATGACAGGACTATCGGCCTGTCATCAGATAATCCAATGGAGACTAACAATCCAATATCCAGTCCATGATCCGGCATCGCAGTTTGGATTTTTCGAGCGGATCAAAATCTTGTCATCAAATTGACGTTTGTGTTGTATGTAGTGCTGAGCGTCCATTTTCTACAGTTTTTTTTTTATTAAAATTTCATTTCTTTTCAATTGTCGTCGAGTGCGGTCATACCCACATATTTTGTATACCTATTAAGTAAGTAAAAGTAAACAACAGATTAACCGTTGTGTCAAATGTGACATTTGAGGTTGCTCATGGCAAGACATAATATGCCCAGTAAAAAAAAACACTGGATTGCGGATGAGATTGCGGAAGAGAAGTTGGATTGGATTTTACTCTTGTGGAGCCTCAGGGTGACAGACGCGATTAAAATCTAGGGTTTCTTAAACAAATCTTCCGATAATAGATGTACAATGTACATAGCCCAGTAAAATATATGATAATCCAAAGTTCTTATATACCTGGGGTCTCCATTGGACATTTCCGATGACAGGACTATCGGCCTGTCATCAGATAATCCAATAGAGACCAACAATCCAACATCCAGTCCATGATCCGGTCATCGCAGTTTGGATTTTTCGAGCGGATCAAAATCCTGTCATCAAATTTGACGTTTGTGTTGTATGTAGTGGTTAGCGTCCATTTTCCAGTCTTTTTGAAATTAAAATTTAATTTCGTTTCAATTGTCGTCGAGTGCGGTCATACCTAAAAGTAAACAACAGATTAACCGTTGTGTCAAATGTGACATTTGAGGTTGCTCATGGCAAGACATAATATGCCCAGTCAAAAAAAAACAGTGGATTGCAGATGAGATTGCGGAAGAGAAGTTGGATTGGATTTTACTCTTGTGGAGCCTCAGGGTGACAGACGCGATTAAAATCTAGGGTTTCTTAAACAAATCTTCCGATAATAGATGTACAATGTACATAGCCCAGTAAAATATATGATAATCCAAAGTTCTTATATACCTGGGGTCTCCATTGGACATTTCCGATGATAGGACTATCGGCCTGTCATCAGATAATCCAATAGAGACCAACAATCCAACATCCAGTCCATGATCCGGTCATCGCAGTTTGGATTTTTCGAGCGGATCAAAATCCTGTCATCAAATTTGACGTTTGTGTTGTATGTAGTGGTTAGCGTCCATTTTCCAGTCTTTTTGAAATTAAAATTTAATTTCGTTTCAATTGTCGTCGAGTGCGGTCATACCTAAAAGTAAACAACAGATTAACCGTTGTGTCAAATGTGACATTTGAGGTTGCTCATGGCAAGACATAATATGCCCAGTCAAAAAAAAACAGTGGATTGCAGATGAGATTGCGGAAGAGAAGTTGGATTGGATTTTACTCTTGTGGAGCCTCAGGGTGACAGACGCGATTAAAATCTAGGGTTTCTTAAACAAATCTTCCGATAATAGATGTACAATGTACATAGCCCAGTAAAATATATGATAATCCAAAGTTCTTATATACCTGGGGTCTCCATTGGACATTTCCGATGATAGGACTATCGGCCTGTCATCAGATAATCCAATAGAGACCAACAATCCAACATCCAGTCCATGATCCGGTCATCGCAGTTTGGATTTTTCGAGCGGATCAAAATCCTGTCATCAAATTTGACGTTTGTGTTGTATGTAGTGGTTAGCGTCCATTTTCCAGTCTTTTTGAAATTAAAATTTAATTTCGTTTCAATTGTCGTCGAGTGCGGTCATACCTAAAAGTAAACAACAGATTAACCGTTGTGTCAAATGTGACATTTGAGATTGCTCATGGCAAGACATAATATGCCCAGTCAAAAAAAACAGTGGATTGCAGATGAGATTGCGGAAGAGAAGTTGGATTGGATTTTACTCTTGTGGAGTCTCAGGGATACCAGAGTATTTAAACAAAATAAGTTTGTAACCCACTGAATTAAGCGCAAATTTTGTTAATTCAATTTTTAGTAATGGGATTTTGAGAATAACCACATCTATTATATGTAATAACAATAAGTTATGTTTTTATCTTCTTCTTATTTAATTGTTTGCTAATCCTTGTGTTTGTTGTATATTTAAAAGTTTTCGTTTCATTTTTGTTTGGCATATGTATTCTCAATTTATTATGTTTATTCGATTATTATTTCTTTTTCGTCTTAGTTTTTAAAAGATTTAATTTTTACTAGGTACACGTATCTTCGACGTACTCTTTTTTTTATTTTCCAATAGATGTCCAATTTTATTATGACTAGTCATTAAAATTAGATATGAAATGTTACTGTACGCGCACTCAAGGGGTTATGAATACCCTTATATGATTGAATGGATTAGAAAAGAAATATTGATGCACATTGGATTTGAATGTCAGCACATTGGAAATAAATCTGAAGTACTGAGCCTGGGGTGGAATCGGCTAAGGTGATTTTTGATTGTCACCTTTGTGATCATAAAAAGTGATCAAACTAATTTTTGCGTCTGTGTAAGGTGATCACCAAATTTTGTTTAGAATTTGGTATCACTTTAAAAGAAATTCACTGACGTTTGTTACAATTTCAGTGGTTGTATTCAAAAACCGATCTGAAGAAGATCTTTACTAAGAAACAAAATCCTACCTCCAGGAATTTGATATTTTTCGTAGAAGAACATTTTTGTTGCTTCTGAAGCCGATTGATTAAATTTGATTTTAAGTGGGCACAATTTCCTCTCCATTTGTTTTAAGGTCAAAGAAATAACCTCAAAAACAGTACTTTGGCCCATTGGAGCTGACCAGTCAGCGCCAACTTGCCTTTGGTAGCCACCACCTCCAAGAAAATTTAAAGTCACGGCTAATCGAAGAATAGGGGGAATGTGTGTTGATCGCATTCCAGCTGACAAATCCAGAAGCGGTAGGATATGTAAAAATGTTTCCTTATTCAATCGAAAGTTTTTTTAAGAATCTATTTAATTCATAATATTAATTATAAATTAAAAAAAAAAAAAACAAGTTATAATAAATATAATAAAAATATATAGCACATATGCGTACTTACTTTGGACTTGGAAGATCAAGAATGTTTATTTTATTGCGGAGGTTAATCCTCAAGAGCCGGACATTTCTATTATGATTAATATTTTCATGTTCAGCATTTTCAGAAGGTAAAATCAAAGGCACAAACACATTCATATTGTCTTGAAATTTCAGCAACTAAAAATAAAAATCAATTTCCAATGAAAGTGACAACTAAAGAGCTGTCACCAGAAAAAGTCACCAAATCGTGATTGCCACCGGTGACTATCACCTTACACAGACCGAATTTGTTGATTGTGACTGTCACCTATCACAAATCACCTTACCCGATTCCACCCCTGGTAAAGCTTTCCACGTTTTGTGTCTAACAGTTTGTCTAAAGTAAAAAATGATGAGCATTCCTTGAAGTACGGGTGTTATGATTAAATTGTTTGGGGTTAGGAATACATCAAGCTATTTAACTTAAGCAACTTTTATAAAATTAGCGATAAAAAAATGATAGATATGAAACACTGCATAGGTGTTCGAGAGTTGCAAATGTTTCAGATAGACAACGAACGGTCGCCTATAAATTTAAGAGCTCTCTTTTGAAATCTGTCCAAGAAAGAGAAGTCAGTTATTGGGGCACCTGCCTAAATTTGAGAATTGTCCTCGAATTTCGAGATAATAAACGATTTATACAAAATAATCGAATCAGACGACGTTTGCATTTGATGGACGGTAACTTTTTTGGGGCTTCACTTAAATTTAGGTTAATTTTTTAATTTTTAGTTAGGAAAATTAATACGCTCCACAAAAATTGACTGGCCCTCTTACACAAACACTAAAATGTCCATTTAAAAATGTCTATCTGGAAACAAAAAGGAAACATTTCGATCGGTGTAGTTAAATGTGTTCTATTTCTTATGTTGCAAAAGATATCAGCGCAAAGGTCTGCCACAAAAATAAACTTGTCCTATCTTCTCTTCTTCTACATAAGTATTAAGTTAAGTGCTTGATTATCAATTTTATGGTATAAATAAACTTAATTTTACTTGAAATTTTAAATTATAAATAAATAAATAGCCTTTTAAAATATATGCCAGTCCACAAGAAAGGTAAATTTGATAGCTCATTGAAGCAAATTTGTCGGGCATCAACCGTCTTCCGGTTGAAACTCACAATAAGTCTGATTTTGTCGCATATACTCGTTGCAAGTAATAAAATTTGACAAATTTAGAATTTTCAAATAATTTTTTTTATATTCTTAAAAATCAAATACAAACAAAAATAGTTAAATGTAGATACAAAATTCTGTACATTTATATCATTAATTAAATAAGAAAAAAAACGTAAGTCAGAAGAATGTTTGGTGTTTTCAGCAAGGAAGTAGTTTCTTCTGGTAGACTATGTCTTTGAAAGTTTTATTCTAGTGGAAAGAAGATCATATGATGACAATAGAAATCGGTTTAAGGTATCTCTATTCGTATCTTTTCTGTTGGTCTTTAGACTAAAATTTTATAGATTTCGTTTATACTCCTTATTAGTTGTCTCTTAAGCTTCTTCAGCGACCTAATGGCAAATGCAAGACTACATATGTATTGTTTTCCGTTAACAAGTATTTTGTGACTACTTCCAAGCAAATAATACCAAAGATATTTTTTTATAATTAACGGGCACTCAAATGGTTATTAATACTCTTAACATGTTTAAAGTTTAAACACAGTGTGAGCTTTAGGAAAATAGGGAAGGATTTAAGAGGAGATACCGATGCACATTTAAAGTTTTAAATATCAAAATGATAGGGAAAAACAGAGTTGGGTAAAGCATTTCACATTCTCGATGTGCGGTTAAAAAAAGGATCTCTATACTTGATAGTACGTCCGATATTGAGCTCAAGGTTAAACCGATGCGCATTCCTAGAAGTACGAGTATTACAGCTGAAATGTTTGAGGGGGGAATGCAACTGGCTAATTTAACAGAACAATGTTTATAAAAATATCGGTAGAACAGCGAAAGACATGAAACTTTGCGGCGGTGTTCGAGCGACGTAATTGTTTCGGTTATTCTCGTATGTAGTTCTATCGCCTATCATTTTCAAAGCTCTTTTTTGATCCTGTCCAAAATACTTAAACTTGTTTAAGGGGCACCTGTCCAAATATGCGAGTTATATTCAAGTTTTGGACGAATTAAGGCTTTGTAAATTACAGACAGATCAGATTAATTCAAATACTCTTATCCATGAATGTAACGGTGATATTCTTAATTCTTACGTATACATCCCTGCTCAAAACTAACCGGATTTTATACAAAACTTCGAGTCTTGATGTTTAGATAACGGTTTTTCTTGTCATTTGGATAACATAATTAATTAAAAAAAACTAAGCAGGTTATGAGCTGTCTTAATAGAAATTAATTCGATTAATAAAATGTCTAAAACACGCCACACAAACGCTATTAGTTATAAAGTGTTAGAAAAGTATCAAGCCGGCTTTTCAGTGATGAAAGCAAATTCAACTTATTTTACCCCGATGGTAGAATGACAGTAAGGCACTTGTGTCTTAGAGTGGCCGTCCCAATCTCCTGATTTAAACCCCATCGAGAACTTGTGGGCAGTTTTAAAAAGGAGGGTTGGAAAGAGAACGCACACTTCAACAAGCTCTCTTTTTGCAGCTTTGAAGAATGAGTGGGAGAATATTCCTGCCTCTATGTATAATCGACAATTAAATTATGTTAATGCCTCGTCGATGCCAAGAAGTTATTAAAAGTAAAGGTTACTGGACAAAATATTAATTTTTAAGATTTAGTGACAAAAATCCGGTTAGTTTTTAGCAGACGAATTTCTGAATTTATTTAATTTTTTGTTACCATCATTTATTATGTGGATTATTTTAACTTGTTTTAATTTTTGTATGATCTAATTACATTATAGAAAATATAAAAAAGAAAATGGTACATTATTGGGTAGCAAAACATGGATTAATAAACTTGACCAAAAAAATCCGGAATGTTTCTAGCACCACTGTACATATCTTCATCTACATTTTTATGTTGGATGAAATAGAAGTGTCTTCTTCCTTGTTCTTTATTTTAGGGCTAAATCTTTGTAACGAATCGTATTGTAACAAGGCACTACAGTCTTTACCATTCACCATTGTCATAATAAAAGTGTGGCTTATTTGTATGTTCAAAGTGTTCATTTGAATACAACTTAAAGAAATTTTTTGAATACTTGTTCGTATTTTGGTGGTTTCTGCTCCTATGACATTTTTTTCTGTTGTGATAGAAAAACCAACAGGTCTACAAATTCATGTAGAATTAGGTCTGGGATTCTACCAAATGATGTTATTCAATGTCTTGCATACCATCCTCATAGGGACCAAGTTTACATAGAAAATTATGTTTACCACTGTTGTCTTCAGTTAAAACTTGTTTTTAACGTTTTTTGCAGAACTTTCGTCAAACCTCATTTATAAAAAGCCTTAGCTCTTCAAACTTATTAGACTCAAAAACATTGGATTGAGCTTCGCATAACATTTTTGATTTTATATCAACTTCCTGGTGGGTAGTATTGTTATTTTGCTTTCATTACCAGATAATAAGGAAAGTATTAATCCCTTTAGCCTCTTAAAATTTTGTCTTTGATTATTTGATATTGTTGTTAGCTTAATTTGGCATCTAAAATATGGCCTAAAGTTCCTTAATGTTAGAGTTTTGGTTCATTTGTTATTCAGTTCTAGTTTTCTTCAACTTTGTTCTACGAGCTGTCGAAGAAAAGGATAGGTCTTGGGCTATACTGGCTGTGTCATACTTTCCACAAGATCTAAGGATCATTTCATGAGCAAGCGAAATTTTCTCAGGCGATATCACGAACTTTTCGTTTTTTACTTTTGTGTTGCACTCTTCAAATGGTTTATGTGGTCTGTTTCCATTGACTTTGCCTTGTACTTGGCACAGGACTGCAGTTTCTATAATAATAAGCTGTTCAACCACTCTTGATTTTTATTTACACATTTGGAGTGATTCTTTAGCAAACCAACACAGAGTAGGTACCTTCAAAACATCTTCAAATCCAGTAAGAACCTTCAATTTCATTTTCTGTAGCAATTCACTCAACAACTTTTCGAAACTATCAACTTCACAACGCTTAAAAACCATGGTGAATGATTCTTATTTAAAAAACAAACAAAAATTAGTTGTTTTATTTATTTTTATTGTTCGCTTTTGTCCTACAAAAAAAATAGGAGCCCTAATACGAATTCAAGAACGAATGTGATGCTGCACTCCATAAGCAGCTTATTGTTTATAAAATGCATTTGCCTCGCTTGTTACATTTAGATTAAAAAATAAGAACTTGAAAAACAGACTAAAATATTTTGATTTATTCTTTGTGTGCATGTGGCTCCTTTTCCTTGGAAATGGAGAAGTCCAAACGTAGGCAGATAATGACGAGGACAAACAACGCAAAGAAGAATCCAACAGCCAACAGAGGCTCCTGCAGCATGGTGATCCGTGAGAAGTTGTACTTCAAGTTAAAGTCATGAATGTGGTTCTCGACGAGGTTCTTCTTGGTGAATGAGATCACTGGACGTCCGAAGGTGTCCAAGTAGGTGAAGTGCAAGCTGTCGGGAAGACGACTCACCGAATAAGGAGTAATCAGCTTGATGTTGGTGGAGCCTTCGGGCAGAATGATTTTAACAGTTGCCTCATCGACGACCATATCGTCGTAGATGTGATCAATGATGCGCATCTTGAGGATAAAGTTCTCGCCCGAGTTGAAGAGGTATTCGAATGAGGGCACGTTGTAGCCCAGAGTGTAGAAAGTCCTCCAGCCTCCGAAAAGTGGGAAGCGTGGACGTAGGTCCAGTTCAACGGAATCGCGCAGGACCTTCATGTTCGAGGTGGAAATGTTGCCATTGGTGTCGCGGTAGTATACGCCTGTAGCCGATGCTGGCAACATGGTTTTGTACGACTTGACGGCTGCCTGACCACTGCGAGCGTCCTTTTGGAATTCATAGCGGGAGAAGGATCCCTTCAATTCCGCTCCAGAGTGGACCATATCGATATTTTCGGTGACGGCGATGTTGCCCCAGTGGGAGACCTCCAACGTACGCTCCAAGCGTGTCACAGATAAGAAGGGGGTGTGATTCTCATAGTGGACAACAAGTTCTGCTGGTGTGAAAGCTGTTGCAAAGAGAAGTTTTTAAGATTTTGTTTCGAAAAATGTTTTTTCTGTAACTTACCTTCGATGTTCTCGAATGGTCCATAGCTGATGGTGCTTCCAGAGACTGCGACCGGCTTCGTTTGGGTGTAGGATTCGATGCTCTGAGAGCTCAAGTGAACGGTTGTCTTTTGGGTGAGCGTTTTGTAGGGACTGTAGAAGTAAACATTGCCGAAATACCTAACCAATTGCTTCTCAGACTGAGTAATCTTAGCCGGATGGGGAGTGAGGGCTTTGGTCGATACGGTCTCCACATAAACGACCTGCGTGGGAGCGGCACTTGGGAATGTCAAAAGAAACTCAACCCCGTTGCTGTTTTCCTTCTCGGAATATTTTAATTCCTTCTTCGATGAATCCTTAGCCGAAATGAAGGCCAAATGCTGACGATCATTGCGTGGTATCACAAGACTATAGGCGGTGATGCCCTTCTTTGCGGAATGTTCCAAGATAATTTTATACGAAGTCTTAACGAGTTGTGATGTTAGATCGATGGTGCGTTCCACGTTTTTATTCACAACTTCAGCATCGATGGCCGCATTAGTAAGGGCAATTGCTGAAATTGCAATCAAAACTATCGAAAACAATTTCATTGTGGGAGAAGTATTCAATAAAAATTAGAAAAAACACCGGCAATTATTTCTTTTTTCTTCCTTTCAACAAATCGAGAAAAGCCAACACACCGCTTCGGAGACAAATGACACATCAGTGGAAGGGATGAGTGCGTTCGGTGCAAGTTTAGGTATTGAATGGTTTAATTTTCGGATGAACGTATTCGAAGATGAAAGATTGAACTACTAGATTATGGAACTTTGAATTGATGTCATCTATTCCTAAAGCAATATTCACATGAACACGGCCAAAGACCAACAAATGAACGAATATTCGTCGATTTTGAAATTTCTTTCACATGAGAGTTTTTAATTCGTCGCTAAGGAAGTTTGACAGCCGAACAAAATTCACCACCAAAACCAAAACATGAATGATTTTTTTAGGTTAAGTACGAGCGATTATTTTATTCGTTGCTAGTGTGGATAATGTGGAACGCGAATAAAGTTTTTATAGTTCGTATCAACTTCAATTTTTTTCGCGACGTATAAATTTGTTTTCTTAAATTTATTAATATATGATATTGAAAAGTAAAAGTATGTATCATAAATCAAAAATAAACTATATTGCTATCGTTTTATTAAGGGTATTCATGCAAACACAGAAAACCCATAGAAACCTTAAAAACTGTAGAATTTTCTATCGGTAGAAATCAACTGTCAAAATTTGTATGGGAAAAATATTCTGCAAAATATAGAATTTTATCTCTCAAATTTGAAGCAGAAATCGTAGAAAAAAAAAACGGATAAATTTTGTGTTTGTTTCTAACGTTTCCGCAAATATTTCTTATGGGGTGTTCATGTAACCCCTTTGCGGAAATTTATATTTTTCTACAAAGTAGAAAATTATATCGTTACATGAATACCCTTATTAAGAATTTGTGTGGAAATATGTCTTTAAACGTATATAAACTCACATTTTGTAATTCATTCGTCGTTCGTTGGTCACGCTCATGTGAATACTGCTTAAAGGCTACGATAGTCTGTGGGTTCAGCGGAAATATGGAGAAACTTTTTTAATTTTGTATTTTTTTTGTTTGAAAAATTACATAATAATAGATGTCCTTTGTTTCATTGAACAGTTTAAAGTTACATGAGGTATTTTGCTTTGTACATGAAAGGAACCAGGAGATCTAATCGACATTTACTTTATAATTGCCCATGTGACTTGAGTCTTTGGGTTTCTTTGATTAAAAACAGTTTTCGTTATAAATAATAAAAACTTTTACACAACGATTTTGCTCTTGTTTGATCTCCCATGATTGTTGACCTATAAAGTTATAGGTATAACGTAAATGAAGATATCAACTTCTTTGGAATCGACTTCCTTCTTTTCATCGCAAATTTAAGTAATCTGCAGTGACTTGAATAAAATTTTATATAAATTATATATTATGGCGTCGTAATAAACTAGTATAATTTTGAAAAAAATTCAATTAACGGTTTTTTATAAATCCGAAAAACTGAAGCAAAATAATTGTCAACTCGAATATTTTACAAACAAAAAATGATTTATCCCTAAAATAATTAAAATGCAACGAAGAATAACGTTTTTGCCATCTGGTAAAATTTTGAGAAAAATCGAAAGTTTTTTTTACAAAAAAAATAAAAATATATGCAAAACATTACTAAAAAAATTTATTTTCGACTCAAACATCTTATCAAAAATTATCATCATCTTAAAGAGAATAATGTTTTTACATAAAAATTGGTAAAAATTGATTTTTATTCAATATCTAAATATTTGTGCATTTGTTAGATGGGGTAATAAGATTGTGTAAACAGGCTCGTTAATTCCCCACATACGGTACAGCCGAGTCTTGGCTTGGCTCGTTGGTTTTTGCTTGCTGGTAATACAAATGAATGGGCAGAGCAAACCGATCCATCTCAGTTTCCTCAATCACGGTCTATGGTCGATTTTGAATTGACACGGGTCCGTTTGGCTATTTGGCTCTGTCATGTATGACCAGTTTATGGTTCCTTATTAAAGATTTCATCACATGTAATTTTCTAGAGTACTTCTGAATATAAAGTGAGCAATTGGAAATTTGTTAACAATTGTCGTGTTCAGTTGAAATGATGCTAAAACTATGGAAACAGTAATTGGCTAATTTTCACCAATTAAAAAAACTTAAGAGTATCTTCTTAAAGTACGATTATAGGAAAGAAACAGGTGACAATTTCTTTGAATTTTGTTGCTGGATTCGGTTCATTTTCAAACCCATAAAATCGATACTGTTATGTTTCAGGCTCAATGGCATCATATTTTGGTTCACTTTTCACACCAAAGCCAAAACACGGATTTCGCGAAAGTATAGGTTTTGGCCGAAAACCTACATTGAAAACTTAAGTTTTCCCATTCATTATTCGTAATCCACAAGTTTTTGTAAACAACAAATTTTATATAAAACATTCGAAACATTTAGCGCTCAATTAAATGTAAACCAAACAGCTGATGGCTGCTGTCAAAAGAAATATAGCATTTTGATGCTTTAAATTTTTGTCCATAACTCCAGAGGTTTGAATTTGATTTTGTTGTGGAGGATAGTTGTCCCGAAATGTTGTGTAACCGAAATGTTTTTGTTTTTTTTTTGAAAATGTAAATAGGGTCATTTTGACCCATAGTTAGATTGAAATCTGTACACTTATTGCATAAGAGAAAAAAGTGTTTGTGATTTTCTAAGCACGCCAAACTTCCTGACTAAGTTTTTCCACAATGATGAATATTGTGGATATGCCTACCCCCGAAGATAGCTGAAGTTGTCCTGTATTCAGAGGCACTGGGATACACTTCCTAATGTTTATAGTAGATACTTTAGTTCATTGCAGATTAGGTATATTAAAAGTCCTGCGGCTCATTCTGAAATTTTGTTTAAAATACTCATCATTGTTTGCCAACGAATCAGCAGAAAATATTTGGGTAAAAAGTTTTTTTTTTTTCATTTGAATTGTTATAACAAGCTTAAGTTTTTCAAAATAATTCTTTGTCGATAGTGATTTTCAAATGCATCAATTGACACTTTTCTTTTATTTCGAAGTACCAGAATTTGCAAAAAGAAAACGACGTTCTTTTCTGATGATAAATGCTTGAGATAAGGAAGTTTAACAAAACCTTCATAATTTAACATTTTAAAAACAACTTCAATTTTTCAGAAGGCATTTTATTTTAACAAATAATAATTGAAAGACTAAACTTTTACTTTTAGTACCCGTGGCATGATGGTTAGTGCGTTTGACTGTCATGCCAGTGGTCTTGGGTTTAATCCCTGCCTGTGCCAACTAGATTTTTTCAAGGGTACTGCCTCTTGCGGTGAATTGACAATTTCTCCAAGAGTAATTCATATCATGAAAAGTGCTTTCTCTAATCAGCCGTTCGGATTCGGCTTAAAAACTGTAGGTCCCCTCCATCCCTGACAATATTACTCGCACACAGGAATGGTTGAGAGTTGTAAGTCACTAGGCCCTAGTTCTCAACGGACTGTTGCGCCACCTAATTTATTTATTTAAACTTTTAATTACAAATTTTGCATCAATACAATATTCGACAGTCGATATTGCAAAAATTGAAATCTGAAACGAAAATGCGTAAATACTCAGTGTGAACGATTTTTGGGTTTTCGAAAACTTGGTATATTGTATTTCGCGTGAAAAGGCTATTTTATCAACATCAGAGTAAAAATGCAAAAAAAAAACAAATAAGAACTACAAAACAGAGACGACTTAATGCAGACTGCCGAACACACATTGTTGATAGTGAATTACAGCCCAATTGTCAATGATACCAGAGAAATGTAAAAACATTGTTATTCTGCTTTAGGTTTAGGGTAAAGCAAAAGTTAAAAAGTGTAGTTAAGTTTTAGGCTAGGCGCGCACATGCAACTTTTTCGAAACCAAATAGTTTGATCGTTAGTTGCCCAAACACCGCGCACATAAGCAACTCCAAAAGCAATCAACGAAATAAACCAATACACAGGAAACATTTATTCACTTTTTCTATCTCATATACACGAAACAAAATAGTTTCAAATTTGTCCTATTCTTTCGCTTATGAAAGAAAAGAGTAGATATATTGTTGGAATACAAAATTTTTTGAAAGAGATTTCATAAGTCAATACAAATTTCTGGATATGGATTTTTACGAATTGGCACTGATATGTGCCTTTGAATTAAAAAGACGGAATAAACCTGTAATCAAAAGGCAATATTGGGTTCACCCGTTGAACTCACAACGCCTTGTGAAAGGGCAATTTCAAAAAATTTATCAAGACCTCCGATCCCACCCAAGCAATGAGATTGAAAATGTTGTCGAATCCGATTTAGCTGGTAAGAATACCTATTCAAAAACTTCCCATTACAATCAATTCCTTGTTTCGTTTCAGAGTTCGAGTCGGTTAATGACAGTCTAGATGACCTCAGCACAGCTCTAGATTTCATGAAACAACGAACAGACAACAAAAGGAACTTTTGCACTCCAATCGGGAAATCCGATAGTCCTTGGCTGTGGCAAACACCACTGGAACAGGTGTCCAGCCTTCCCAGAGCGAATGAAAATAAAACCAAAAATCATACTTTTTTTCTTGTTATTTAAATGTGTACTTTAACAAAAGAGTGTTTAACTATTGAGTATATTTTTGGTTGAAATTGAAAATAATTTCCTGTTAATGTTTTTTAGTTTTTTAATTTCCTGTCTCAGTGTCTCTACTTCTTCTGTGTTTGCTCCTGGTGCAGCAGGACCAGCTACAAATGATCGATTTGTTATTTGATGGGTGATGGCAAATTCATCATCGTCGTCGTTCTCTTCGACAAGTACGTCTATTGTATGGGACTCGTCGGCGTCAGCAGAACCCATCATTCGCTTGAGGTTGTTGGTGAACATATTCAGGAATGTGTTCTCGGGTCCGAAGGCACTTAGTTTTCTCAGAGAAAGGACCACATTCGATATGGGCCCCCTGTGAGCGAGGGTTCTGATCAGCTGCTTGCTTGGTATATGCCATAAATGCACTTGAGCATCCTCTCCTCCTGAAACAAGTGTCTCACCATCAACAGAGAGTGCTAGGCAAGATACAGTTCCCTTATGTCCCAAGTATTTGTTCACGTTCTCTTTTGTCATATGATATTCCTTAAAACAAATTTTAAACAAGTCAAAGCTTTGCGCGAAAAAAGTAGAATCTTTATTATTACCTTTGTCCTCGGCAGGGAGTTTATGTAGAATTCATAGATTTGACCTTCTGTTGTTTCAACATGAACTGATGTTTCGAGGTTGTTCGATGCCACGCAACTCAGACTCTCCGGTAAAACAATGTTAAGCCTAAAGTCAAGCCGTCTGTTCGGCAATGCTGCTCAGACTGTTCGGCACAGGGATACTTGGCCACGGCGAATCCCAAGTAGTTGTACGACCTCAGGTTCAGACATCGTGTTTCTGTTCCAGTGAACTCGAATGTCCAACCGTAGTCCTTGGTTATGCGATCCTTGAAGGTTACCTCTGCCCCAGGGACACAGCAATCTCGAACTCTCCGATAGACATAGCGTGAATAGAAGCTCTAGAAGGCATCGTAAAGCGTAACATAACCCTGAAAACAAATCGAGTTTCAGACTCAGTCA
This sequence comes from Eupeodes luniger, assembly GCA_951509635.1. Classification (NCBI taxonomy): domain Eukaryota; kingdom Metazoa; phylum Arthropoda; class Insecta; order Diptera; family Syrphidae; genus Eupeodes; species Eupeodes luniger. Next base: position 250,860,978 of record OX608073.1, read on the forward strand.
GTCAGTTTGTGGATTTCAAATCGATTCAAATCGTCATCTTACCTCTCAATTATTTTCTTTAGCTACTTTTGGGGCACACATCAACAGATTCATGTAGCCCAATATCATGAGCCGGTAAAAGCCAAGATATGTTAGGCAGGCTGTGTGTAGAGAAACTTCTTCGAATGACGATTTGCTCCGATTAGGATCATCATAGAATCCTCCTCCTCCTGATACTGCTGCTCCTGTGGCTGCTTTTTCGTTTCAGTGTTGTTTATGTTACTATTTATTGTATACATTTCTATTTGCAGTCTGGGTAATACCAATCGACGGTGACAGCGACAGCGTTGTTTTACTCTTAACATTCCCATTTGTGAGAGGCAAATTCCATTTGGAATAAATGATGAAAGCTAAGGCTTTATTCCATTTTAATAATAATAATCTGAAAATAAAAACAAATTAAAATATATGTTTTGTTTTGAGATACAAATAATACTTACCACCGCCTTTCAGTACATAAATACATTTGACGTTTAAAAAGTAGCAAATTGAATTATGAAAACAAACAGATGAGAAAGATATATTATTCTGCTCGTCTGGAAGTATCCTACTAACCTCGTCACACTTTAAAGAATAATTTGACTGAACTGCACTAATACATGCATACTAAAGAAACTATTTAGTTGAATGTGGGCGCAGTTACCTGTACCACAATAGGATACAGAATTTGTTTTTGGGTTTAAGCAACTAATAAATTTTTGCAATCAATGTATGAAAGAGAAAAATAGTGAAATTGAGATGTTAGGTGGTACTCTTCCCTCAGATTTTTTTGTGAAAGGAAAACATTGACTAAATTTTTTTCTCTCTTGCACTTACAGAAAATTATTCAACGATTTAGTTGAATGTGCGCGCAGTTACCTATAATTCCTTGTGGCACAAACTAAGGAATTGGTTTGAGGTGATCGTTTAGTTTGTGTCAAAACACAAACTAAAAAGTTGCTCGAATGGGCGACCGAATAGTTTCTGCATGTGCGCGGACTCTCGTATTAGTCTATAGTGCTCAGATTAGAAACCAAACAGTTTCGAAACTAAAAGTTGCATGTGCGCGCCTAGCCTTATTCACTGTATTTTATAGTTACGGTGCATAAATATGTTTCACTTTTATAACTTTTGCAACGCTACAAGGCATGTCATTATGAACACAAAAGCCAAACATTTAAAAAGCAGGTTCCACATACAAACAATTAAGAACATTTAAAAAAAAGGTAAATAATCAATTTCTCTTAAAATCATTTCTCGAATATTGGTTAAAATTTTCAAAACAAAGAATTTAATATTTAAATAAAAATCATATTGAACTGAACCCATTTATTTTGAATGCTAAAAGCAGCATCCGCTGTATAATTTATACAACAATTGCTGTCTGAACTCGTTCATTTTATACCAATAGCATTTCTCCGAAAATCTGACATTTTCTTTCTACTCGTGCTTGTTCCACATAAAAAAAAACTACTATTTATCATTTACCGAAAACAAAATGTTATAAAAATTAAAATTTATCTCTTATTTAATTCAAAATTGAGAAACCATAATCAAGTTGAGTTATTATGGATTCTCAAGACTTAACCGAACATCTATCAGAAGACATGTTATCGCGTTTCGAAAACGGATCTGACCTGGGTAACGCTTCCATATTTGTTTATACTTCACTTACCTTTCTTGTTTCCCTCTTTTTTAATGTTTTGTGTGTGTTTTATCGACTCTATACGCTATATCCCTTTTCCTGCTACCATTTACCATAGATGGAATTATTTCCGGTGAAATATTTCAACAGGACAATCTCTTTATGGGCGATCACGATGAAGAAAATGAACCTGATGACATTATCATTCTCCATATGGACATTCGGGAGCCTCTAAGTTCTTTGAAGTAAGTTTTATCAAAGTCTTTATGTATTCGAGACTAAAATTGCATAATATGCATATTTAATTTGATTATTTTCCTAGAACACTCTTGGAACAGAAAATTGGTGTGGAATTGAAGAAGTACACCTTCTGGTTGCAGGATGCCCAAATTGTAAGTAAAAGTGAAAAAGGAAACAAGTTAGTTCTCTCAAATCTCCTTCTCTTCTTATTCCGAATTAGCTGGAACCCCACAAAAACCTTGTGGACCAGTGTGTCAAGGGTGAAGGCCTGGTGCAGATCAATGTCCAAATCCAAACAATCAATCAACGAATCAACATCGTCGATGTCCTCAAGCCCACCGATGCGGCTTTGGGTAAGAAATAAGCAAAATCTGTTTGGCGGGGTTTTCTCTACCGGAAGTGCAACAAGTCGTATGCTAAATAAATCTTCTCCTTTTCCCATAGAAACTCTTGGAAACCAGAATAATGCGTCATCGAAAAACATTAAAACAGACATAAACGAGGACAGTGACTCCGCGGACGATGAAGCAACCGAAGAGCAAGACTGCACAAGTGACCAAAAGCAAAAACCATGTCTTAACTGGGCGCTGGACACAAAGTTCAGAAAGGAACAAGCTCGATTAAAGATTCCTGACGATCCCAATGACTGGACAGTTCCTCATGTCAAACATTGGCTCCAGTGGGCAGTGCGTCAGTTCAATTTGGTAAGTTAAATCTTTTGATTTTCAAAAAGCTCTGTTCTAAAGATTTTATGATTCTTCGCGAAGACTGACATCAGCCGAGTTGATTGGAACATAACCGGAGAGCAACTGTGCTCCCTGACACATGAAGAATTCCGCAAGAAGGTCCCCAACGACCAGGGAAATGTCTTCTGGACTCATCTGCAGCTCCTGAAGGAGTGCAAATTCGTGTCGGTGGTGGTGTCGGTTGTACCCAAAGCCGAACGAGAAGAACAACTCTCGGATAGCAACAGTTCGCCGGCGCACAGAGAGCAGAAGATTATGCGGAAGACCCCGACCTACAATAACCGCAGTATATGTGTGGTCAATAGCCAAAGCGGGACCACCACAGGTAACAACGGACAAATGCAGCTTTGGCAGTTTCTGTTGGAAATCCTAACCGACTGCGAGCACACAGGGATCATTCAATGGGTCGGCACAGAGGGTGAATTTAAACTGTTGGATCCGGAGCGAGTGGCCCGTTTGTGGGGCGTGAAGAAGAATAAACCGGCGATGAATTACGAGAAGCTGTCTCGAGCCCTCAGGTACTACTACGATGGAGATATGATTTCAAAGGTTTCCGGGAAACGCTTTGCCTATAAATTCGATTGTGACCTAAAGATGTTGATTGGCTATGATGCTGCAGAACTGTCGAAGTTGGTCAACGAGAAGAAGTACGTTGACGAGTATTTGACAGCAAATAGTGACAAAACCGCCGACGAAGCGCAATCAGAGGACGACGATTACGATGACGATTGAGGAGAATGCGCGGTGATGAATTTTTTTTTTTTTAAAGAATGATTTAGAATCATCCTAAAAACAAAGATTATGTTGAATTTCACTTTATATATATGTTTATGTGTGTAGAGGAACACACACACACACAAAAAAATACTAGAATGGCCCAATTATTTTGCCTTAAGACAGAAAAATCATGTTATTATGCTTGAGTAGAATAAGGTTAACAATTTTCAGAATTAATAAAATTAAAAAAAATAAAATAAATATCTTTTTTATACGAGATGAAATTTTAGTTTTTGTGTAATATGAAGTAGAAACATCAATTTCATTGTTTTGGAGTCAACAGCAAAAATATCGTAGAAAAAAAGCTGTCAAGAATGCAACATTAAAACTAGGGCTTAAGCTAAGTGTAAACGATTGGAAGATCTTCCAATATTGCAAAACATTTTAAACAATGGGCAGGTTCTGGCAAGATAATTGACTTTCTTACTACTGGATACTCAGTACTTTCCTGGTAGTTCTCTAACCGCAACTTGCAACAATCAAATTCGTTCAAGTTTCAATATAACATATCCACAAGGTCTGATCACAAGGGACAAGCTTCAATGGGCTCTCAACAGCTTCAAACTGTTTAAATCTGCAGCACCAGATGTCATAGTACCAGCCGAACTAGAAAAAGCCTCAGACATAATTGCATACCAATCCTTGAGGCAATTTTTAACACCTCTTTTTATCAGTCCATATTCACTCGGCACGTAAAGAAGTGAAAGTTGTTTTTATACCCAAATCAGGAATATGCTCGGAAGTCAACCCTAAAAGATCTACGACCTATAAGTCTATCATCATTACTTCTTAAGACATTAGAAAGATTGATTTATATCCATTTAACGACATGGCTTATGTAAAGGCAAATCGGTGGAAAGGGCGTTACACACACTAGAGAGTTCAATATGATTGCTTTTCTTGACATCGAAGGCGCTTTTAACAACGTGGACACATTTGCAATCACATCTGCATTCTGCACTAACATCTCTGAATTCATTCATGCTGACATTTAATGCTGACTAGAATTAACTCATAATTGGGCAACTCTTCTGGCAGACGGTTCGTTAATAGAGGGACACCGCAAGGTGGTGTTCTATCCCCTCTCCTCTGGAGCCTAGTGGTGAATGAAATCCTACCTAGTCTGGATGCGGAGGGTTTCAGAGTGATCGCCTATGCGGACCCGGACGACGTTGCTATAGAGGTTTCAGGAAAGCATCTTAACACCTTAAAATAACTCTTACAAAATGTCTTAGACAGACTAATACTTTGGTCTAATCGGTGTGGACTGGGTGTTAACCCACACTAAACCGATTTAGTCTTATTTTCGAGGAGATACAAAATTCCATTTGTCAACTCTACCTATATTAAAGGAATCCAATTAAAATTCTCAGACGAGGCTAAATACCTGGGTCTTGTCTTAGATAAAAAACTAAATTAGAAACCCAACGTAGGAACCCTACAGGAAAGAGTCAATAAAAGCTGCTGTAGCTATATATTCTCTTGCAAAAAAGCTATTGGTAATAAATGGGGCTTACAACCCAGTGGTGGAATCGGGTAAGGTGATTTGTGATAGGTGACAGTCACAATCAACAAATTCGGTCTGTGTAAGGTGATAGTCACCGGTGACAATCACGATTTGGTGACTTTTTCTGGTGACAGCTCTTTAGTTGTCACTTTCTTGGAAATTGATTTTTATTTTTAGTTGCTGAAATTTCAAGACAATATGAATGTGTTTGTGCCTTTGATCTTGAGGATTAACCTCCGCAATAAAATAAACATTCTTGATATTCCAAGTCCAAAGTAAGTACGCATATGTGCTATATACAATATACATATTTGTTCACATATAAATACCTATTTATTATAACTTGTTTTTTTCATTTATAATTAATATTCTGAATTAAATAGATTCTTAAAAAACTTTCGATTGAATTAGGAAATATTTTTACATATCCTACCGCTTCTGGATTTGTCAGCTGGAATGCGGTCAACACACATTCCCCCTATTCTTCGATTAGCTGTGACTTTAAATTTTCTTGGAGGTGGTGGCTACCAAAGGCAAGTTGGCGCTGACTGGCCAGCTCCAATGGGCCAAAGTACTGTTTGTGAGGTAATTTCTTTGACCTTAAAACAAATGGAGAGGAAATTGTGCCCACTTACAATCAAATTTAATCAATCGGCTTCAGAAGCAACAAAAATGTTCTTCTACGAAAAATATCAAATTCCTGGAGGTAGGATTTTGTTTAGTAAAGATCTTCAGATCGGGTTTTGAATACAACCACTGAAATTGTAACAAACGTCAGTGAATTTCTTTAAAGTGATACCAAATTCTAAACAAAATTTGGTGATCACCTTACACAGACGTAAAAATTAGTTTGATCACTTTTTATGATCACAAAGGTGACAATCAAAAATCACCTTAGCCGATTCCACCCCAGAATCACGCATTGGCTATACACAACGGTAATCAGACCGATTTTAATGTACGGTGTGGCAGTATGGTGGACTGCTTTAGAGAAAGCTATAAACCGCTACAAATTACCATAAATTCTGTTACAAAACTTAAAGACCTTGTTGGCCAAAACATTCATTTCATATAAATTGGTTATCTAATTTTTTTTAAATATTTACATTAGTAGGCAAAGAATAAATGTTAATTTGGTTTCAGTTTCGCTATTGTTACCATAAAGTAAGGCTCTAAAGAATATAGAATCGTAGTTATTGCCTACCATAGGTAAGGATTGGGTTCTGGTGAAATTCTCTCGTTTTGAAAACTACTGGGAACAGCAATATTTAACGGGACTTGGGTTCTTCTCCAGTTTCCTATAACTTCAAAAAAAGATGACTAGCCCAAAAAGTAGTTGTCTTCGCGTTGCCCACATTTGAACGCTTATGAAAGCAGTTCGAGAACGAATACCACTAAAACCACTTAGGAAGAGAAAGATAATGTCCACAGAGATCATCTACACATAAAGAACTATCTACGCTCTACAAATCATATTTCAACACCTCGACTCCAAAAAGTTATCGAGGGAAGTGTAAAAGGGCTTTTACTGTGGCACGCGAGAAATGAGCATGACATAATTCTTTTTACGAATGAAAAGATTTTTAATGTTGAAGGAGTTTAAAAAAAAGAAAACGGTATTATTTATGCGGCATCATCATATAAAACTAAAACTATTATTCTAAGGGTCAAAATGAACCATCACCACCTTTCTGTAATGATTTGATTGAAAGTCTCACTAAAAAGTGTCACATAACGCAAGTTTTGGGAACAAATGTGAAAACGGTTAACAAGTTATGCTATATAGAACTGGTAGAGGGTTTGGTAACAAATACCCTTTTTAACAAATACCCTTTTCAATGGGGATAGATGAATTCTTCTACAAGAATCTGGTGAGACAAACAAATCCAAGACAGCACAAAATTTCCTCAAGGTCAAAATAGTAGGTTTTAAAGAAGCTTAAGATTGGCTCTTGCGAAGTCCATATTTTAATCCCTAAGTTTATTTTTTGTGGTCAGTATTTGAGAGCGTGCCACGCAGATTTCTTACAGGAATTTTTAAACTCTTAAGATAGAGTTAACGAAAGTAGTGTCAAAAATATCAACAGAAACAGAGCGTGCCACTATAGTTTGATGGCCACAACGTTTAAAGGCTTTCATTAAAGATAAGGTCAGTCATTTCGAGTAAAACTATTTTCTTAATTGAACTTATATTATGACCAAATAAATGAAACAGCAATGAATAGAAAATATTATATAATTCTTATCTTATGGTATTTTATACTTGTAACAGAACTTATGGCACGACTACGTATAAGCGGATCGCTTCGTACGACCCCATCTGCGGCACTGGACACCTTACTCTACCTAACACCTCTTGATATATTTAGCAAACAAATAGCTGCAAGCTCTGCTATTCGCCTCAAAGCTTCATCGCAGTAGATTAACAACAACATTGGGCAGGTTCAGACGACATAAGGGACTTAAAAGTTAGGGAAGTTTCTATTATCTGATTGGCCAGCTGCCAAAAAATGACCTTCCAATTAAGGCGACTTAAATGGAAAGTTGACTGGAAAGTTTTAAGTTAGTCAAGAAAAATCACCCTTACTATCAAGTCAAGTCTACTTCTGTCAAAATGACAATTGATAATGTTTTTTTTATTCAAGTCAAAGCTGAACTTTATTACTCTATGGTTTAATTTTATTTACATATGGTTTAAATTAATTTATATGCTGTGAACTTAAAGTAGAGGTTTGTGAAGTAAAGTTCTGAATTTGAAATTCATGACACTTGAAAAACTAACTAGTTGCCTTGGTCAAAATTTACGTTCATAGAATGAAGTTGACTGCAAATGAAGTCCCTTATGTTGCCTGAACCTGCCCAATTCCAAAGTACACAGACTACACCATCCCCCAACTGCACTTCGACAGACGCTTCAAGATTTCTATTACTTCCAGATCTTTCTGGGAGGATAGGGCATTCCTGGAAGACGAGTCAATCCATTTTTGTACAGATGGTTCAAAAACAAAAGAAGGGGTTGGTGGAGGTGTGTATACTCTGAACGACTGAAATTAAGTCTCTCATTCCGACTTCCCAATCGTTTAAGAGTGTTCCATGTGGAACTTTTGGCGATTAAAGAAGTCTTGGCCTGGCTTAAAGAAAACGTAACATCTGATATCCGTATTTTCTCAGATAGTCAGGCGGCTATCAAATCTCTGGACACTGTCTCTACAAACTCTATAACAGTCCATAACTGTCGATCATCTTTAATGGAGATGGCCCAACTGTTTAATATTTACCTTTGCTGGCTGCTGGGACATAGAGACATTCCAGGTAACTGTGAGGCAGATGAACACGCCAGTAACAGAACAGTCCATTCTACCACGTTTGGGAAATGCTGGCATACCAATCGCTACTTGTAAACTATTGCTAATGCAGGACGCTATGAAGAAGGCAAACACCAGGTGGAACAACATCACCACGTGTCAGGTCACAAAAAACATCTAGCCAATACTAGATTTAAAGCGATCAAGGTGCTTGCTATCTCTAAGCAGATCGCATATTATGTAAGCTCGATAATAGGTGCCATAACCGGGCACTGTCTAATAGGAAAGCACGCCACACAGCTAGGCGTATTCTTAAATGACTTTGGCAGAAGCTGTATGGACGAGGAAGAGGAGGAAACAGTTCTTCACCTTCTCTCTACATGCCCTGCTCTAGCTCAAAAACGCAAGAATTACCTAGGATAAATCTTCTATAACGATCATAATCAGCCTCTCACGTTTCGTAAGGGACTCAAACTGGTTTCATTGAGCTTAGGAGGAAGCCTCAAGATTCATGTGGTATCACAGGCCATTAAACTGGCCTAAGTGTGTCCTATTCCATCATGGAAAGCAACTTTAACCTAACCTAACCTAACTTGCGACTATATGACAAATTTTGCATTTCGAACTCGAGATTTTTGATCAAACATGCCATTGCGATGGTAGAGAAGTCGAAAAAAGTGGGTCCCCGATTATGTCCGCTTGTCAGTCCTGGCCCCTACAGCGTTGGGCCGATAGACTTCAAATTTGCAAAAAAATTAAGGTTTTGAGCCAAATCGCGTTAGGCGCTTTTTCATTTTTTTCACACTAAAAATAAATGAAAATATGAACTGTTTCAAGAACAAGATTTTTTAAAAATTTTCTCTAAGATTTTTTATGAAAACAATATTTTTGTATAGAACCGTTATACTGTCTCAATAATATTTGATGATCAAAAATGTTATTATTTTTGTAATTGATTAAAAAAAAAATTATTGAACGTTTTTTTTTTCGAAATTCAATTTTCTTGAAAACTGTTCATAATTTTTTTTAAGAAATTGAAATGTCAATCACTTATTTTATGAAGGTATGTAGGTTATTTAATACTTTTCTCATAAAATTAGATTTTATTAAATTGTAATATTTTATGTGCAATTTAATTTGTCTTTCTCGGAAGCATACAGGGTGTCCCACAGAATGTTCCTAAAAACTTAGGAGGTAATTTTTCGTTTTCCCTGTGAGTTGAATGGAAAAATACTGTTTCTGGTTAGGCAAAAATAAATATATAGAAAATAAAAATTATTAGGTGCTTGAGTGCGACGAAAACCTTAAAAATCCAAAAGTTTAGTTTGATTATAAATTACTCAAAAACTGATATGCGCATTCAAAAAAGTAACAGCGATCATAAAAACAACTACAAAGATCAGGTTGAAATTTGATTAAGTTAAAGCCAATTCAAAAAAGTTTACTAAATATGTATCATAAAACATTTATAGCTTGAAAAGAAAAATAACCTCAAAAGTTCTATTCGAAAATGTGTATACTGTTTAATTGTATTTATTCATTGACTAGCATATAAAGTTTTCAATTTAGTTTTGTTTTAAATAAAATAAGTAAATATAAATATGTATGTATATGTAATGTACATGTACCGCATTTATGTACAAAATCTAGAATATATATTTCACATAATTTCAAAACAATTGCAAAATCTACATAAATATAATCTTCAAGTTAATATAATAAAATAAATGTAATGAAAATGAATTCGTCGTCTATAATTAAAAATTAGGTAATTCTTTTGCAAAAGTAGAATAAGCTCTAAAGTAAATTTTATTTTATAAGTAAAATTCTTCCTTCTTTTCCTCTAAAATCATTCCTCTAGTCGGCCTTAATTGAAATCCGACGTCGAAATTAAGGTATTACGTTAGATTTTCGAGACATTTATATCTAAATTTATGAAGTTTTTTTTTTCAATAAAATCCGTGATGATTTTCCAAAACTATAATCCCTTTCTTTAATATTCAGTTGAAATATTTGTATAAGTTCATATGATAATCAAAAAATATTCATAAGTTGTTATACGAGTATTTCATATGTCCTACAAAAATCTGAAAGAAACGCTAAATCATAGATATATGATAAAACGGCTTTCAACAGAAAAATGCAAAATGGTTTAAAAGTAAGTTATGTTCTTCTAACGAATCTGTTGTCTAAAAAATTCTGTTATATCAAGTTTTTGAAATATACACTGAGTTACAAAAAAAGTGGCGCACTTTAAAATTTCACAATAATTTCAAATATGTAAAAAAGATTCGCATTGTCTTAAATCAGAAAGAAATTTTTGCCAATAAATGATGCGAAAGGAACCTCATATTCTTCCAGAATGTTGGTGGTGTAATTATTGGAGTTCAACGATCATTCCACTATGCACAGCCCAATTATTCCGTGCCCGGAAACTCCTGCCCACACAATCACATAACCTCCCCAGAAATTTTCCCGCTGGACAACTGTTGTCGAATTGTATCTCCCACCTGATCTTCTCCATACTCTTTTACGTCCGTCTGGTGAGCTTAGACAAAACCTGGACTTATCAGTGAAGAGCATATTCCATTCACTCGTGCTGTATCGTGAGTCTTGGTATACAACCAGACCTCCTCACAATTAAACGCCGCTCACCCTTTAAGCATTTAAAGTGATCCCTCTCACCGATTAAAGCCTGTGAGACACTTTAACCGCTTTTTGGTGACGATCTCGAAGGCTTTGAGGCACATAATACCTCTGCAAAAATAAGGCTGTATATATTAAAGTATGACTGCGCCACTTTTTTTGTAACTCAGTGTATTTGAAAATATTAAAATATTGTGAAAACTGTTTTTTTTTTTTAAGTTGATTTTAAGATTGGATTCTAAATCAAAACTAAAAATTAAGCCTTAAATGTATTTTTCAAAACTATGAAAATATCAAACTCAAGGTTTTCTCAAAACTTTATGTAAAGCCAAATAAAGACAAATAGCTAATGAGAATTTCCAGAAACTAAGTAAGAGATATTTTGAGTTTTTGGTTTTTCTATTTTAAAAAGGGCATCATATTTTAAAATTTTAATTATGAACGTAAACGATTTAAGGACTCTTAATGTTTTAAAAACGCATTGATTTGTTTCTTGTGATAGAAAAAAAACGGTATTTTGTCGACCATTGTTCTTTCCAAACTATTCTGTCTTCATTGCGTTGACTTCGTTTGCAAAATGTTAAGAGATTTAGTATATAAATTTTGGCATCTAACTTTCGCGTAACCTTTTGCCAGAGTAATAATCACAAAATGGCTGCTTTTACTTTTAGTTATTTTCTAAATCAATGAGTTTTGAGTTTTTGACGTTTTAAAATAATAGATCAACCTTTCTAAGATCTAGGTTGGATTACTTTGTTTTTTTTTTTTCACGAACTATCAATATTTAGACGTGTTCAAATAAACGGTTTCTTTTAGAAAAGTTAATATTAAAAAGTAGTTAAACATTTTAGTTTTCTAACTTAAAAGTTTGCAACAATTTGAAAGTTTACACTAAATAAAAAATTCAAACACTTTTTTTTTCGTTATTTTTCAAACTCAACAAGTTGTCTCTTTATTTTAGTTATCATAAAATAAAAATATATTTATTTTCGAAAATTAAATAAGAAATATTTCATATTTCATGTATTCATTTAAAACAAAAAAAATAATTTTACTCTAAGCTTACATAATTATTGTATATGCAACAGTTTTTTTTGGCAGTAAAACTGCCTTTTTAATATATATAGTTTAATATTATGTGCAAAATTAATTATTTATTTACAAAATACATAGTTCAATAAAATTAATTAATTATAATAATAATTATTATTATTGAATTGACTGAGAAAAAATAAAATAAAATTAACTTAAACTACAGCTCAGTCGTAATTTCGTCTTGCGGTCGAAAACCAAGTTTAAAAAACTCATCTTCTAGCCATAATGAGCTCTGATTGAGATCCGATATCAGGTTGCCCTTTAATGTGTTAAAGCTGCTGCCAAACGGATCTGACGCCCGTGGCTCTTCGAATTCATGTAAACTTATTAGCGAACCAAAGAGCTGCATTTTGTGTGGCGAATTCGAATGATTGTTCGATGACTTAAAAGTGGTTTGTTTGTACGGTGAATTTCGCAGAGGATCATCACTCTGTCCGGTTGACTGGAAGAAGTCTATCAACTGGCCCACCTGGGGCTTATAACGATCCAGCGCTTGCTCAGACCATGCGTATATTCGATTCCAATCGTGCGGTGGTGCTGGGATGAGTTCGATGGGACGATTGAGAAGAATAAGAATTTTTGCGAGATCTCTCACAATCGGTCGATATGAATTCGCCGCAGCGGCATCACCTGACAGATATAACTTTCTTATCTGTCGTCGAGTGTCATTGAGCATGCCTAGAAAATACTCAGCATTCGGACGCATATCGTTGAGCTGTCGCAGGAAATCCGACCGGTCCATCGTATTTTCGTTGATAAGTTTCTGTTTGATAGTTTTTCGTCGTCGTTTTCGCTTTATGAGAACTATAGCAACTGCTAGTAGTGATAGGCAAACGAAGAAGCCTCCAAATAAGCCAGCTAGAGCTGCTAAAAGTGGACCCGAGATGCCAGTTGGGACGCAAACACGCCCCATGAAATCGGGGTGCGATGACCATTGCCCTGCATATCCTGAGGGACAAACTTCGACACACTTCCGAGTGTCAGTTACTAGGAGATTGGGATTGGGACATTTTATACATCCTTCGATGCTGCATCGCAAACAATTCCTGCTCGCTGATGGCGGACATCCTAAAAATAAAAACAAAAATAAAACATCATTAACTTTGAGGCAATATCTATTTATAAGTTATTGTACGTTTAAATAAAAAGAAGAGCGAAATTTCCAAGAGATGGCGCAATTGTGTCATACTACAAGAAATTTCTATAACTTTTTCAAAAAATGTAGGGTAAAAATGTCATTTTTACTTCAAAATATACGTCGAAGCCATCAGCTATTCTAATTCTAAAGATTTCAGGAATAATTAGGGTATCGCATACATTAAGGTGTGCACACACTTGAATGTATGAAATTCTATCTTTTAACAGAAACATTTTTTAAATGTGTTAATTTGAACAATGATTCGTTTAGTATTTATTCGCCTTTATATTTTTATATCTGTGTATGGTTAAGGTTAGTACACACAAGCGTAAGCAATTTGACAAGTGACAGTTAAGTTTTTAGTGGGCGTGTATGAATGTGTCGAATTGTTTCCTTAGCTTAAAAATGCTGTATAAATTATTCAGCAATTTCATGATAGAATTTAATTTTATTGAAACAATTGCTGCGATTTTATTCCATTCTAGAATTTTCACAGTCTAAGTTGTAGGTCGTTTAAAAATATATAATGTATGTAATGCGTCATACGGTCAAGACAAAAGTTGTGACAGTTGACAGATTGGGTACCCCAACAAACAAACCAAAATAATAAATATTAAATAACTGCGTTAGCGTTAGCCCTCAGCTACGGTAATTTTATTTAATTGAATTGTTTTCCCCCAGGGGACCAATTGTGATTCATTGAATCTTCATGCATTTTGCCGCAAGGGTACATGGGAAATTTTGTTTGCTTTCATTATAACATGCTCGTATGCAATGTGAACGTCTCAGTCGATATACATTTTACAAAAATACGTCGATCTCGGATCTAGATGAAGCATCTTTTTCTTTTTATACAAACAATAAGGAAGACCGATACAAAAAAGAACAACGTTTCCCGACAGATTGCATCGTCTGATTTGTCTGTCTTGTGCCTGCGTGTTGTTTGGTAAAGCCGATGTTATCGGTCATTATGATAATTTATTTTTTTCTGTCAGAAATTATCTTTTGGCTTAAAGGTTTATTTATGTGTTGTTGTAACGTGAAACGAAGATCAGGTGAAATCGCGGACGGAAAGAATTAAAAATAAGATGGATAAACTAGAGAGAGGGATGACAGGTTAAAGAGCAAGAATAGAGATAATTGTATTATTTGCTTTGATCTCGCTGAATGAGTTGATTGAGCAAATAACTACAGCTAGCAGCGGCATAAGCAGATATTATTATTGCGAGAGCTTTAATTGCCTTAAATTGTAAACATTTATAATTTTATAAAAGGTATTTAGCAGTGCTAATAAAGCTATTCAAAAAGTATTTATTTATATGTATGTATATACCTGGCTATGATTGACGTTAAATAATGTCTTAATCACGACAAGTCTCTGATTTGATTATTTGTGAGGGTCGACGATTTTTTTATTTTAAAATTCAAACTAATACTTTTGCGTGCTTCTAAAATAGCGATGAAAATATTAGGCGCATGTTTGGTTGGACACATTTAGGGTCTTTATTTTAGTTGGCATCACTTTTTTAATTGACAGTTGATTTGATAACTGTCAGAGAGTTTCGTTTTGAAGGTTGTTATATTGAATTAACTATAAAGGGTGGTTAAATGTGAGCTACACCTAAACGTCAAGTTTTGTCTGCGTTTCATTTAACATTTCTCAATTTCAGACTAACTCAGGCTTATTATACAACGTTGGTGATTTTTTCCGGTCAATTTAATCTTCCAAATGTGCGTACAATCGGAAAAATTGTGTAAAAATTTGAGTAAACCGGGTCTGTTAGAGATGTGAAAACACCAGTGCATGCTTGTACAGCTCGTTTTGTATTGCAATTAACTTGCTTCTGTTCGCGATAGTGTTTCTGAAGAGCTGTCCACCTCAACTCGTCGTTGTGCCCAACAATTGCACCTCCCACCTTTGTCGTTGATGAACATTTCAAGCGTCGTCAATGGTCAGAATGGTGGCATGAAATGGTAACAGTAGATGATAATTTTTCGAAGAAAATCATCCTCAGTGATGAGGCACATTTTAACTTCAGGGTTTTCGTCAATAAGCAGGATTGCCACATTTGGGCGAATAATAATCCAAGAGTGAAAAACCAATGTACCCACAAAGAGTGTTTGGTGCGGTTTATGGGCTTGCGGCATCATCGACCCGTATTTTTTCCAAAATTATGCCTTAGCGTCATCGAAAATTTAGACCATCAGATGGAGGTGTGCCGCCGAGATCATGGCGTGGCCATTTCGTCGATACTTTGTTCCATACATAATTGAACCATACCAATATTATCATAATAAATAGAAATGACAAAAACTTTCTTAATAACTGACATAATGACAGAAAAAGATGCAATTAAGTGAGAAAGAACAACAGAACCAATTCGACAGGTGTGATGTGACAATAAATTAAGTCATTAAAGACTGATTGATCGCGCAAGTGTTACAATCAGAGGCACTTTCTCTTTTACTTGGAATACAAACTGTCAATTTTGAAGGTTTAGAAGGTTTGTGGATCACCAAACGAAAAAGTAATTAAAGAACTACATATAACTAGAACGCCATTATTGAAATTACCGTTCAGGTGTTCAAGCTATTTGACAAATCTCTTAGGGAATTAGGATTAATGAAAAGACAGTTAGTGTCGATTTCATAGACCTTAGACTTTTTTTGCCATAAAAAGTGACAGAACTAATTGTTTAAGTAATACCAGTTCCTACTACGAATAACCTTATATCTTAAAGTTTTGTTTTTACGTGATGTCATGCATGCTATAGATTAACCTTGTTTCTATTTATTTTTCAAGTCGTAATCTTATAACAGCTTTTTCATAAAACAAAAAATAAGAAAGAAACACTCAATGTTCTATTAAAATAATGCCATGTGCACACAGATCTTGATTGCAATGTCAACAACATTGACCCATTTACCTACTCCGCCTTAATAATAATAATGATGTTCTTTCTTTGCTTGGACGCGGTCTGTTGATCTTTTTGTTTTGCCTCATATCTTTTACGTATGGCTTGAGATCTATGTAAATTACTTTGTTTGTCTTCCATAATATATACAAACGTGTGTTAGGTACTACCATTATTATCCCGAAATTCGATCCCAAAAACTCAAGCTATTAAATGTCAAACCCCACTATAGCACGATTACCTATGTATGTTATAATATTTTACCAGTAGAATGAGCACTTGTCTCAACAAATTTGTTTTCGAAACGCTACTTCATCTTCGACAACCAACTCTCGTGAAGTCAATTATGCATGCACTGTTGCTATGTCGCCACTCACCGCCATTCGACCGACGACGACGACGCTGACGAAAACAATTACCGCTGCGGTTGATTATACACTCTAACATGCACCAATGGAGTGTAAAAGTGATGAACGACCTGTCAGCGTGACAGTAAACTGTGTCAAATGGGATAAAGTAAAAGCAGTAGCCATATTGTTGCATGGGCATTGCGTGTATATGTTATTTGTCTCTCTCTCTCTATGAAGCAAACAAACGCTTTTGTACTTTCTAATGACAGCACTCCAGGCACTTCACTTTAGAGGCACACAAAAGCTTAAACCTACTACCGTTTGAAGACAACCTATCGATGCCAATGCCTGCGTTGCGCCGCGTCGCTTCTTGGGGTAACCTCCTGAACTGCATCAACATTATTTATGTGATGAACAACAATGCAGTCAGAGAGTAACCACATTACAATTAACTGAATGCTTTCTAAAGAATCTTACCGTCTATATCTACTTTCAAGCTATGTTCATCGTAGGCTCAATTTGTGGTACGAGTCCGAGATTCTTGAAATAACCCGGGCCGTCTTGCATCGTTGGTCGACCATCTTAGTCGTCCACCTTTGTCCGTTCACTGTCCGCAGTCCGAACCATCCAATGGAACTGCAAGACGAAGACGCCAAGACGAAGAGGCACAGTGATGATGTAAGTCGATTTGACAGCAAAACAAATGACAGCGTGCATTTATACAGACTCCATTTGCTGAAAAACGTTATGCATACATAAAACAAAACAACAATGCAGCACATGCGCAGAGAACAACCTAAAGGGACCGTTATGGGGTCAATCGCCTCCTCCATAGCCCGTTGTACTCATACTCATCTCATACCTACAACATGATAATGATGATGATGATAATGACAGAACTGCAATCCTTAGGTAGGTTAGGTACACAGGCGTGCAACTTTAGATGTGACATTAAGTGGAGAGAGTGCATGCGGTGTAGTTATAGGAAGTTGTTGTTGTTTTTTTACTCTCTTTGATGATCTTACGTGTTGCACACTGCACAGCACACACAGTGTATAATGGCATATCTTATGTAGAGGAATTTACCTTTCCAGTAGATTGAAGAGGGAGGCAAGTGAAGGAAAACGATGCATGGAGCAGCTCTTTGAACGACGAACGGCAACAACGCAATAAGGGCCAGGCCAGATACCGCAAAGTTAAAGTCAAGTGTCAAGATCTACCTCAATGTTCATGGCACACAATTTGTTGTTGTTTTTTTATTTTTCTCTGTAAAATTTTCAAGATGAAAACCATGTCTTCACATTTTCACATTGATGCAATAATGGTAGAAGTTGTTAAATGCACTCGCGGTTACATTAAAGTGCATTCAACTTTGATCTGTGGTTAAAATCCATTCACTGGAGAATGATGGTACTTAATACATCAGACAAATCCAATAACATCAACATGTTTATGTTGGATAGATTGAAAGTACCTTAACTTTACCTTCGATATAGAAGTTAAAGTCATTTTTATCACCTCTTGAGAGAAGTCCCAAAGATATTTTTTGTGTATGGTAAACTTTCTAATAAAATATAATAACCTTTGATTTTAAGATTTCGAGGTTGCTATTAAAAGAAATAAACCATTAATTTAAAACAGTACCACTTAATTCTGAATGCATTAGAAGAACGAAAATAAAGTAAATATAAATTCATTGGGAAAACACTGTTTGAATATTAAGGATACGCCACAGTGCAGCTGAAGGTTCTTCGATTTGTTCTGCGCAGATCACTTCAGTATTTGCAATGAACTGTCACAATTAAGACCACAGTTCATCATTTGTAGGATACGACTTTGACGTTTTTGAGAAAACAAAGAAAAGAAACAAATTTTTAAGAAAGATCGTCACGTGTTTTTTGTGACCTGCCACGTGGTGATGTTATTTCACCTAATGATTGCCTTCTTCATATCGTCTTGCATAAGCTATAGGTTGAATGTAAGGATTGGTATGCCAGCATTAGCAAAACGTGGTAGGATGGGTTGTACTGAACAATTCCTTGCGAGTTCATCTGCCTTACAATATTCTGGAATGTCTCTATATGGCCCAGCAGCCAGCAAAAGTAAATATAGGGTCCGTCATATAACGTTTTTTTTTTTTAACTAATGCTTATTTCGTGAATGGTAACTCTTAGCTCATATCTGATCTGACAGATAATTAGTTTTATCCTTCCGCTAAACGAATATGGTTGTATATACGCTTGAACAACGCTTAGAGAAGATGCCGATTTTGTCAAAAAAAATAATCTTTTCAGATATACATAGCTTATTTTGATCTTGGCGGGTATGTAAACAAGCAAAATTGTCGCATTTGGGGCACAGAAGACCCGCAAGTATACACTATACATTGAAAGCCGATACACCCAAAACGAGTCACTGTTTGATGCGGATTTTTGTCCAGAGTCTCCGTTACAGTCAATGGCGATCGTTATCGGGCCATGCTGAACGAATTTTTGTTCACAAAAGGAGGAGGAGGATATTGGCAACATTTGGTTTTAACAGGACGGCCGGCGCTACGTGCCACACAGCCGAAGCTACATTCGATGTTTGTATAGCAGTTTCAAAAAAAAAAAAGAAGTTATTTGGCGGACCCTATATTAAACTGTTGGGCCATCTCCATTAGAGATGATCGACATTTATGGACTGTTATAGAGTTTGTAGAGATAGAGCAGAGATTTAATAGCGGCCTGACTATCTGAGAAAATACGGGTATCAGATGTCACGTTTTTTTTTTCCTTCTTTTCCGCACCAAAGAAGAGAAGAATGGAATTGAATTAGTTGAAGAATTCCTAAATAACAACCCGAGAAAAATCACGTTCCTCCGGCCGGCGGACGCAGAAGACGTCATCGATCGCGATCTCAATCACCCCAAACTAAAAAATGAGTTGGATCAGGTATATAGGGAATATCGCAAGGACTCGGAGAAGCACCCCGTTAACGACGAGGAATGGCGTAAATTCTGGAAGCATCGTAAAGAGCAATTGGCCCGCGAAGGTCTCCATCACAGAAACTACGACTTCCAGTCCGAATGGGTTAGATACTTTGCTGTTCGTATCGAAGAACTCTATGATGAAGCTGTAGCAAAATAAGCTGGAGGAGGCGCCTGATTTTACCCATGGCAAATGATGAACTTCAGGATAAGAAATATCACATTCAGAGTACACATTTCCACCAATTCTTCCTTTGCTTTTGATCCATTTGTGTAAAAGTGGACTGAGTATTCGATGGTGCGTACTAATGTGTGTAACGCCGTTTCCACCGATTTGCCTTTACATTAGGCATGTTGTTAAATGGATATAAATCAATCTTTCTAAGGTCTTAAGAATTAATGATGATAGACTTATAGGTCGTAGATCTTTTAGGGTTGACTTGCGAGCATATTCCTGCTTTGGGTATAAATACAACTTTCACTGGACTGATAAAAACAGGTGTTAAAAATTGCCTCAAGGATTGGTGCAATTATGTCTGAGGCTTTTTCTAGTTCGGCTAGTATTATGCCATCTGGTACTGCAGATTCAAATGATTCGAAACTGTTGAGAGCCCATTGTAGCTTGTTCCTTGTGATCAGACCTTGTGGATATGTTACATTGAAACTTGAACGAATTTGACCGTTGCAAGTAGCGGTTAGAGAGCTACCAGAAAAGTGACTATCCAGTAGTAACTTCATTGATTCTTCACTTGAAATTGTCCATGAGCCATCTGCATTTTTCAGACAGCTTGGCATAGCTGGATTAGTTGAAAGAATTTTCCGTAGCCTGGAGACCTCTTCTATTATGCTACAGAAGGCCCGCCAGAAAGATCGCTTAGATTTCCTTAGTGGATTCTAATAACTTCTTTAGGATTCTTTGTAAGAATCCCAGTGACAAGCTAGTCTCGTGACTTTGGCTCGGTTAAAGAGTTTCCTACATTATCTTCTGAGCGAGTCTGAGGTCCAATATTGTTTTTTCTTTTTTCTTCTTACGAGTATAATTGCACAAGCAATTGTCTTAAAAAAATATAAGCCAGTAGTGACATCTCCCCTTCTTCGCATATTTAATCTATCTCTAAGCTAAGGTAAATTCCTAACCATATGGAAGAAGGCAACTATTACACCAGCCTTTAAAAAGGGTAACAAGTCTGACATTAGTAATTACAGACCAATCTCTAAACTGTCATGTATTCCTAATCTTTTTGAACAAGTTGTTTGTGATATGTAGTTTAAATTTTAACTGTAACTGATTGTTCTAAAGCTTTTGACTAACTTTCTCATGATATCATCACATTTAAGCTAAATGCAATTGAGTTTCCTCCTCAGTTAATCAAGTTAAACTCAGAAGTTCTTTCTCTAGCCCTTTCATTGCCAGATCAGGAGCTCACCAGGGTAGTCATTTAGGACCTCTACTCTTTTTCTAAGCTCTCAATGATGAACGCCCTTGTGTACGATACAGTAACATTTGAACCTAGGCGGATGATATATGAAAATCTTCAAAAGCATAAAATCTATAAACAATCGATTACAGCTCCAAGAGGATATTAACAGTTTTGTTATTTAGTGCAGAAAGAATGAGCTAAACCTTAATTCAATTTTATGTCAGGAAATGGCTTTCATAGTTCATAGTTTTAAAGATCTTTGAGTTCTTTTCAATTCTAATTTCGATTTAATGGAGCATATTAATTCGATCGCTAGAAAAGCCAACTCTATGTTAAGATTGGTTAAACATTGGCCAAAAGAATTTCGGGATCATCATGTTGCTCTCTCTCTATATAACACTTTGGTCAGCCCATCTTGTATACACTTCCCAGGTATTGACTCCTTTTTACGAGATAAAATCTGTTCAACGCAACTGCATACGTTTCGCCTTAAGAAGACTACTATGGTCTGATCCTGATAACCTCCCTCCATATGAACATCGGATAAAGCTTCTTCAAATGCAGCCTCTATCGCAAAGGTGGGTTAATAATGATATTCTTTTTATTCATCAACTTTTACCTGGTGTAATTTATGCACCATATACAAACAAATTTTAAAAATACATATTAAAAGGGTAGTACCCGTGGTGGCTAGTGTGTAGGGCTGTCACGCCAGAGGTCTTGGGTTCAATTCCTGCCTGTGCCTACTTAATTAAAAAAAAAAAGTTTTCGCGGGTACTGCCTCTTGCGAGGAATTAACAAATCCTCCAAGAGTAATTCTTGTCATGAAAAATGATTTCTCAAATTAGCCGTTCGGATTCGGCTTAAAACTGTAGGTCCCCTCCACCCCTGACAACTTTACTCGCACACAGGAATGGTTGAGAGTTGTAAGTCCCTAGGCCCTAGTTCTCAATGGACTGTTGCGCCACCTAATTTATTTTTATTTATTATTAAAAGGGTATAAAAAATGCATTTCAGAACGCCTGTACAAATATCAAAATTAATTAATTACTCAATTGATTGTCATTCCTTTTGGCGCTCAAAGTCATGCCTTACACATGTAACTTATGAGTTCTGTTATGTTACAATCAGATTGATCCAACACAAATCACATAAAGTCATTCTTGAAGCAACATTTAAATGTCATTGAAAAAATAAATGGGCAACGAAAACACAATGCAAACTTATTTTCTTTTCTAAATATACAAGGGATTCCATCGATCTTTTATGAAAACGTATTTCAAAGCTTTTTTTCGTTCTGTTCTTCACAAATCTAATTCAAAGTTTTCTCAAAGCTAATACGCCCTTTAACTGTCAAAATATGACATTTTCGGCTTATGAAACGGTTGACAAGAAATGTTGGTGTAAGCAACGATAATTTAAACCCGTTGAAAGTTGCTCCGAAGTACATACACATTTAAATTTGACAGTTTATCATAGTCTTCTTTTGTTGCAAAATTCTTTGAAAAAAAACTGTCACCATAATTGTCGCTTTAAAAAAAGTTCTGTTCCTTTTTTATATTTTTGACAGTTTTGGAGGGATTTCCAAAGAATGTTCATAGGTCCAATAGTTTTGACAGCTGATGTCGTTTGAATGTTGTTTAAAGAAAAGCCAAGTTTAAATTACAAACAAAACAATCACGCAGGTAACCCTACCAATAAAAGGGGCATGTGTTCATTGTAACCTGCAAATCAATCAGCATGCAGCATAGACAATATCACCTAAGGGAGACGATAAGTCATGGCCTCAAGGAGCAGCAGCGCCCGCCGCTCCGCCGCGCCGTTTAAGACACTTCAATCAATTTGAACAAAAACAATTATATAGGTAAGTCGAAACTCGGTCAACTGTTTGTTTTTGCTGTCAGAGCATGTGCATATGTGCTGCAATGACGTTTCAAGGAAACGTTCTGAGAATAGGAATTTATTGTTTGCCACTGCACTTTCCATTTATATTGTGATTGTTCAACTACAATGTCCAACAACCATTCACAGATGTTATGTAGGTATGTTATGTGAGTTATTTATTTTAATTAATTTAAAGTGGCTTCAGTCAATCTGAAGACCTGTGGTCATTATTGGTCAACCAGTTTTATTTTTTATTTCTGTTACCTAGTTTCATAAAATATCCAGAAGAGATCGTAAATTGAAATGGAAACTCGAGAAGATCGATTGATATTTGATGTCAGTGCGATCGGCCGGTCGGTGGCGTTGAGTAATGAGGAAATCATATTTCCGCACTTTTCATTATGATCGAGTTTAATGTTTATGAATGCATGTGTACTGTGCAGTGCATAAAAGCAGCATGTGTTTGTGTGTAATTAGTTCGATTGATGACGATGACATTACGACGAGTGACGTTCCGGCTATTGGTTTCGAGACCGAATCCGGATGGACATTTTTTTTTTGTAAGAGGTTATTTTTATGTGTCTTACGGAAAAATAAAGATTAAATTTCATGTCTGGTAAGATGTTGTAATAAGAGATCAATTACCTACCTACATCTGTCATATTTGATGTTGTTGGATCAGTCTTTTTTTAATATTTTTTTGACATACAAAGAAGTCAGATTATAACGGTGTTTATGTTTAAGTTGGACTCATGGGGTGATTCATTTTGACATTTTAAAATAATCAAACATTTCTGGCGCATTTTCCTGTTTTTTTTTTTAAATTTTTCAAGTAAGAAGGAAGAGTGAACAATGAACTTATGATAAGTAAAGCCTTTTTAATAATTTGAATTTTTTTTTTCAAAAGTAGAACATCAATTTTGACGTTGATAGAATCGTTAAAAGTGTATATGAATATGAACTGTCATACGCGTGTCTTTTTTCAAACGAAATTTTTTGGGGGAAGCCTGATTCTTGCTCCTGTTTAAATTCAACTATCACATCGTTATATTATTCTTAAAAGCGACCACCCAAGACCTTGTCTTCAAACATTCTTATTGTTTTGTATTTTTACCCACAATTTAACCAATTTATCAACGGCATGGCTGGCGCCAAATTGATTCAATTTACACAAGTCAAAACAATGAATGCCACCATCGCCTTCACATCGCGCCGTTTTTCCGTTCAGTTCTTTAAACTTCTATAGTTCTTCATTGAATACAGACCATTAATAGAATAATTCCCTTCCCTCAATTGTCTTATTTGCAGTGCAATTTTCTCCTTCTACTTCATGTGGATAAAGAACAAATAAAATAATAATACTTAATACTTACAGCGAAACAATTTCGTTATTTGCAATTTGTGGGTAAATATTATTTTATTAATATAACAAAAAAAATTGCCATTTTATTACACTTTTTACGCCCTGAGAGAGATGCATCCATCAACACAAAGAAAACCTAGGTACATACCTAATCCAAAACAAAGACCCTCTGATGTTGACAGAACTCTAGAGCCCGCATTTACCAGCTTCACTGCGCAACCAGTATACTCTTGGCTTTAGTGCGCACATATACAGAAAACAAAATAACCAAAGATCTTCTGTGAGAAGTCATTGAAAAATAAGGAAAAACATTCACCTGGGAACTGAGAGACTATAAACCCCAAGCAAGCCGATGTGATAAACCCTACCTGTCTGCACCGCACAACCACATCACAATAGAATTACTGCTCCCTCCGAGCAACAGAGTTTAGAGTTTACCTCCTCCAGGTACTCCCATAATAACAAACCAAGAGTTTGAGGATCGTTTGTTTGATCGATGGAAATCGTGATGCATATTATTGGTACCGCACGGCAAAGATCCAAATGCACCAACAACATCCATTTGCACAACAACAAAAATATGTATTGCATTCGATCTCGATAGAGAATTTCACCCGGAGGGGGCCAAAAGTTTACTGGTCCTTCCACTTTTTCACCAGCTCCTCACTTCTCAATCTTAACCCAGACAATATCGTTTCATAATGGAGTCACATACTAACGATTACATAATATTGCTAGCTCTTATATACTTGTAGATATGTATGAAGATATATAGATGCAATGAGCTAGCTGCAGATTAAATTAAATGCAAGTCAATAGGTCGCACGTTCTTGTACTAATAGCTGAGAACAGATCGTGAATAACAAGAAAATATTGACTTTGACTTATAATAGCCTCCATCCATCAAACGTGGAGATGATCTACAAATTTATTTCAAAATCAAAAAGTTTATGTGAAAGGCTCTAATAAATAACAGATATTGCACAGATTAAGTGACCGCAAAAATATATTGAAAAAAATCATTTAAGTTGTCACTAGATCCGCACATTTTTTGAGATTTGATGGAAGCCAAGAACTAACAAAAATAGAAACACTAATTAAAATACGTGTTTCATTGGTAACAGCTATAAGCTCTGTTATAAAAGTACCAATAAAACGCTATGTTAATTGTTCAATAATAGAACTCATTTTAATTTAAGTTCTTATAGTAAGTAGCAGTGGCATTTTCAAGCAAACGATTGTAACTTCTTGAAATGATTTTTCAAAGGTGAGTTCAGAAGTTTCGTTTTTTTTTTTAATTGAAACATTCATAGGTCGTTTATAATGACCAGGGTCTAGTGACTTACAACTCTCAACCACTCCCGTATGCAATTAATGTCATCCGAGCCGATAATTTCCTTTAGCACATTTCGTGAGCTTTTAAGACTTGTCAAATCCACGCAACTGACACTATCTGTAAACAAAAAACTGAAGGATTGAACCTCTACATTACAGTCCTTCAAACTAACCATCACTTGCTTGAGAGTGATGACATTTTCGAACCTTATTAAAAGTCTAAATCTAAAATTTTAATAATATTGTCTTTGAACCGATTCTTTCTTTTATTTTATGTGGTTAAAATTTTCCATAAATAAGCACATCATTTACTACTGCTTCCATTATCGAAGCCCTAATCTAGACAGAGTATCAACTTCCCGTCAATTTTTTGGTTTGTCTGATTCCATCCAAAGAATTGTTTCGTCGTATCCTCTTACTGAAAACGTTGTTTCGGGCGATTTCAATTTTCACAATTCTTTATGGCTCCAACATTCGGGTCAGAAAACACCCAAAGGAGTGTGTGCTGAGGTTTTCGATGAGTTGAATCTCCTAACTCAGCTGGTAAACGAGCCCACTCGAATATCGGACGTGGAAGGTCGAGCAGAAAACGCTCTTGTTTCTTACCTCTGAACTTGAGAAAGTGTTCTATCTCCTATAGGCACATCTGACCATTGTATTATATCAGCAAATTTCTCCTGTCAAAACTCTCTAGGGACGGTCTCAATAATTATTTCAGAATCTTTAACTATACTATGCTTTCTCGATAGTGAGGTTGACGACAGCGCTGAATTGATCACAAGTTTGATTCTCCTAGGAATGAGAACAGGGTTAAAAATATCAGATTTCAGGAAAATATTTGTGATTCTATGGGACCAATTTTTGTTCGCACTGGTACTGGGGCAAGAGTCCTAAGAGATCTTAACACACATAAATCTTCTGGCCCAAATGGTATCCCTGCTGTTGTTCTGAAGAGGTGTTCTTCAACGCTGGTAAAACCACAGCGTAAGCTTTTTAATCTGTCCTACTCCTGAGGTCTCGTTCCGAGCGGATGGAAAACAGTATTTGTCCAGCCCATTCCCAAAAAAAGCGAAACCTCCTCACCTTTTAATTATCGACCGATTGCTCTTACTTCCCTTCTTTACAAGGTGATGGAAACGCTGGTTAAGTATTAGTTCAAGAAATACACGAAGACCGAAAGCTTCTTAATGACCGACAAATACGGCTTTCGCAGCAATAGGTCCTTGGTTATCTCATGGTTCATATTACAGAACAGTGGAGCAAATCTTTACATTGTTTTGGAGAAAGTAAGATTATTGCACTTGATATTTCAAAAGCATTTAAAGGATTTGGCATCAGGCTCTCTTATTGCGTGCTTTCGGTTTTCATGAATCCTTCCTTCATTGAATTTGTAATTATCTTTCGGATTGTTCAATTCAAGTAATATTGGATGGGTTCAATTCTAAAAACCAAAAAATAAATGCTGGAGTACCCCAGGGATCTGTTTTATCTCCAACACTCTTTCTCATTTTTATTAATGACCTCCTGTCTGCAACTTCTAATTCAAACCATTGTTTTGAAAGGTGTGTATCTGAATACGTCTACATCAGTGTCAGTTTGTGGAAAAAAAAAACAAACAAATCTAGATTTGAGACATGTCAGAAACTCAGAAGTCATCTAGAGTCTTATCAATGTACTAAAAGATTAAAGTTGCCATTTTGTAAAACAAGATTATAAAATGATAATATTCGTTTCAAAATAGCATAGGTAAACATCTTTTTGACTAAGTAACTTACTAAAATAGTATTGACATTTTATGGAATCGCTAACAATTTTACGGTGTTATTTTAAATAAGTTAACCTGTAGATCTTAGATTGAATTTATTTGACATGCCGGTTCTAGTATTGAAATATTTCTTAGTATATATTTCAAAGAGTAAGTAAAAGGCAAATATTGCAAAGAAGAGATTGACTAATTTGACGTAATAATTTGATTTGTTTCTTTTGGCAATTTCAACATTATTTTTTCAAATCTATTACACGCCCTAAAGCAAGCTACCTATATCGAAAGTTAAAATGAATGCGTACTTGTGCCATACCGTTCGTTCGTTTGCACAAATTGTGAAGTTAGGTATACTGATGCTAGTGCACTGCGCAATCTAATAAAATCCAAACTTCTGTCGTACTATAGCCGTACAAAGTCGACGAAGAAATACAAAAAAAAAATTGTTATTTTGCAACTTTTCAACAAGATCGTAAATATTGTTTGTACTATATTGTAACACTCGTGTCTCGTGTGTATTCAAAAGATTTTTAAGCTAAGATAATAAACAAATAAGTTACCTAAATTTCGGATTGTTTTTATGTTGTTTTTTGGGAGCATTTTTCTTGAGTTCTTGTAACTGATTTGTCACGATCATGTTGTTGATTGGTATTATTTAGTTAGTTTATTTCAATTTATTTGTTGCTGTTGCTACACTGACCGACCGGTAGGTGGCAGCGTCTGAGGTGTGAGTGATTTTTTGTTTTGTTTTATTGAAATTGAAATACTTGTTTTTTCGTTCAGCTTGAATGAGTTATGCATAATCAAGTCAGGGTATATTTTTATTTTAAATTTATTCCACAATTCTTTGCTTTGATTGATAAAAATTGTTTTCTTTTGTTAGATTTTGATGATGCCATTTATTGCTGGCAGCCAGCCACACATGTACGAGTACCTTTATTATTTTTGAGGCATTATAAGCAGTGGAAGTGTCATTCTTCTTGTCATTGTGGTCAATTAAGTTTCAATTATGTTATGTAGTCTCACCATAAATTGCCCTCGATATAAATGTCAAGGTGAAGTGTCATTTACTTTTGTGGGTGGTTTCTGGTTTGTGTGTAATATTTTCAAACTTCTTTTTATTTTACTAGTACTTGACAGTGTTGTTAGGTAAGGTTTTTTTAAACTTTTTTGTAATTATTTTAACGAAAAGACAATAAAAAGCCAGAAAACTGAAAATAAAATTATCAACGTAGAAAACCATAAGAAAACGATTGTACACAATGTATCTTAGTCCCAGTTTTTCAGTGCTGAGAGTAAACTCCGAGTTAAGCCCAGAGCTTGTTAATTATGAATTTAGAGTTAACTCATGAACAAGTTTTTCACTGAAAAACTGGGCATTAGTGTATTAAACGTCACAAAATAATTAACACCTTTTATCAGAAATCAACAAAGCAGAAAACCATATTATTATTTAACGAATGTATTAGACATTTCTATCTGGTTATTATATCTTAGAAAACTATTGTAGGTAAATAATGTATAACTACTCTTAGTGCATTAAACGTCACAAAACAATTAGCACTTTTTATCTGTGAGAAAAGTAAATATGTACATGGAAAATATATCATCAAACAATATACAAAATGAACGTATGAAACATTTTATGGGAATTTTAGGTTAAGAGCGTAATACGCGGTCATTAACGGTTTTAAGCTTAGGATGTTTATATTTAGTTAACCTATACTTGTAAATTAAAAACATTATCTTCTTTTATTTATTTTAGGAGAAAATATAAGGTATCACTTTTAGTTTTCGTATCTAATTATCTGTTAGAAAATTAAGGTGAAGTTTTATTTAATTGGGTATAAAGGATAGACGTAATATTATTTCTTTCCATAAATTATGGCTTTATGCGTAGGAGCAAATATTTCTATATTAATTAAGAAATACAACGTCATTCAGTAGTGTTTCCTTACAAAAACGTCCAAATGGGTCAATATGGGGTCTGGAGTGGAAAATTGACAGATTCAACCAGAGGTCGTCTACATTCATGTCTATAATTTCATTGCAGAAAATATTGGTTGAAAATGCGTGATTCATTTAAACCAACATTTCTCGAAAATCGAACGCAGAAGATCGAGCAGAAAACCCTCTTGACTTGTTTCTTACCTCTGACCCTGATAACTACACTATTAGTGTTCTATCTCCTCAAGAGCTCCTCTATAGAGCTCCTAAGAGAACAGTTTGGATATACGAGAAAGCCAACTGGGACGGTCTCAATAATTATTTCAGGATCTTTAACTGGTCACTATGCTTCCTCGATAGTGATTGACGCCAGCGCTGATATGATCACAAGTTTGATTCTCTTGGGAATGAGAACATTTATCCCAAACAGGGTTAAAAGCATCAGACCTAAGGAAAACACATGATTCGATGCGAGCTGTAAAGGGCCAAAGAAGTAAGTTTCCGTTGCTATAAAGCCAACTCTTCTGAGGAAAGCCGGGCAAAGTTTAATTGTGAAGGCCTGCACCGCCCATAATCGACAGACCAAATTTATGCATGACCAAAAATTGCGGCAAAACATACTGCAATGTCCCAAAGGCAGACAAAATTTTTGGTCACTTGTAAAAAACATGAGGAATTCTTCCTCTTCCTCGGTTCCTTCGCTCGTTGTCAATAACACTCCATTTGATAGCACTTTTTTAGGAGTGAGTGTTATGACTCCGCCTGTACTTGAACGAGTTAGTGATTCTATGGGAACAATCTTTTTTCGCACTCGTACTGGGGCAAGAGCCCTAAGAGATCTTAACACACATAATTCTTCTGGCCTAGATGATATCCCTGCTGTTGTTTTGAAGAGGTGTTCTTCAACGCTGGTAAAACCACTGCCTAAGCTTTTTAATCTGTCCTACTCCTTAGGTCTCGTTCCGAGCTGTTGGAAAACAGTATTTGTCCAGCCCATTCCCAAAAAAGGCGAAACCTCCTCACCCTTTAATTATCGATCGATTCCCTTCTTTACAAGGTGATGGAAACGCTGCTGGTTAAGTATTAGTTCAAGAAATACCCGAAGACCGAAAGCTTCTTAATGACCACAAATACGGCTTTCGCAGCATTAGGTCCCTGGTTATCTCATGGTTCATATTACAGAACAGTGGAGCAAATTTTTACATTGTTTTGGAGAAAGTAAGATTATTGCACTTGATATTTCAAAAGCATTTAAAGGGTTTGGCATCAGGCTCTCTTATTGAGTGCTTTCGGTTTTCATGAATCCCTCCTTCATTGGATTATTAATTACCTTTCGGATCGTTCAATACAAGTAGTATTGGATGGATTCAAGTCTGAAAGTCACAAAATAAATACTGGTGTTCCCCAGGGCTCTATTCTATCTCCAACACTCTTTCTCATTTTTATTAATAATCTCCTTTCAAACCCTCTCTTCTTTCCCTAGTGCTCACACTGTGTCTTTCTCTTTGCATAATAAGGGTAGTAATATCCCCTTGAGTGTGCGCTTATTATTAAAAAAATTAAATGTTTGGGGTGCACTCACAGCACTCAATATTTTCCAAAGTTATTCAAGCCTGATTCTTCTTTTCCTTTAGAAGAGGTATGATACTGACCTTATATTAAGATTTCGAAAGGGAAACAACTATCAATAGGGTTTAAAAAGGTTTTAGACTCTAATATAGATTGCCCATTTCGTACTTTGATTCATTATCTGAATTAGAAAGGCCCATTATGTCCTTGATTTTTAGTACGACATCAAAGTTAGAAATTCGAAGGGTTTCAATTACATTTAACTTCAACTAAATACTTCGAATAAAACCCCTCCCAAAAATTGTCGATCGCGAAATCCATAGATTCAATTTGAAAAAATTCACAATACCCGAACTTCGAATTATGTTTCTTTCCAATGTACGTTTCCTTAAATACATACAATTTATTGTTTTGATTTTAAACTGTGCCCTAATAAGTATTTTCTAAAAAGTGTTTATTTATATTCAAGAATGAATACATGCATATATATGTATCTAATCAATAAATTAATTCATTAAATATATTATTTTAACAATGTAGATATATTATTGATATTCAAAGACTGGAATCATTTCCAGCACGACACGTGTCGGATTCTTGATTTCAATTGCAGTTCTCAATTCTTAGAATTTAATTTGTCATTCCATCATCAGAATAAAGTTATTATTTTTTTTATCTCACGAAACAATCATCAATTTATTCCATTCCTTTTCATTCAAACCAGACTACATTCTTTCACTGTTTGTGCATACTAAATTATAAAATAATTAAACTGTCACGGGACCATGACATTGATTTACGTAAGCTTGAATGCAGTCCATTCAGCCTCCTGAATGCATTTATCAATTGCATTATAAGTTTCCTTTTGTCTACATGCAATGCACCAAGTTCTATTGCCATCAACAATGACCTTCTACAAAATTTTAAAATCAAATTATCCAACTATAAGCAACCATAAACAATAATAATCAAATAAAAGCTTAAGTCTTCAATTGCATTACAATGTATCATCATCATCATCATCATCGCGCAACACTCTTGACCTTGATCAAATTATATCCACTCAGAGCTGTCAGAACTAATTTAGTCGAACTATAGACTCGCGTATTCGGGCTAAATGAACGAAATGACGGACGACGACAGCCATCAACGAGTTACCTCAACTCTAAGCCAAGGAGAAAACATACAATAAACAACAATCATACATAAGTGCAAATTATAAAGAATCAATAAAAATTACTTATTGCAAACTATATCTTTAGTGCACGAGCAAGCAAGCGGGTCACCTACTTTTAAAAAATATCGTGCAATACATCATCAATATATAACTAAGGCTGACCTCCAATCACTTCGTCAGCAATCAGCGATCACCGAACACAGCCTACGCGTTCTTGACCAATAGCTATGCTCTGCCCACCCACGCCCTGTTCGATTCGATTATTGCAAATTACAATTAACCCGAGATCAATTATTATTGTTATTATTATTTTCTAGTGCGGCATCGACAATATGGCACAGTAATGTGGTGAGGGTGTCAGGGAAGACCATTACCATCATAAACAACTCAATGCGGTAGCTCATAAACTCTAATCAACATTAACCGTGTCAATTGTTTATTAAAATTTGCTTGAAAAATATAATAATTTTATTTTTAGTTAGTAATAATTGAACAATTAAGTAATTTATTATTAATAAGGAATGGTGGTGAATGTGTTGATTGGCATGACATAGAATGGAATTTGCTGGGATTTTTAGTGATATCATATTTGGTTAATAATAAATTTGGACATTGAAATATTTATAAGAATACGTTAGTTAAAAGGTGATACAGTTTTTGTCATTTAACTCAGTTGTTGGGGTTTTAATTTATATTTATCTCATAAATGTCATTATAAGTCAGTTTTGTTTGTTTGCTTGTTTGTTTGTTTGTCCGTCCTTCACGTCACAACGGATCAACATTTTGATATGATTTTTTGTGTGGAGGTAACTACGAGGCTTGAGAGTGTCTTAAGCTACTTTTCATCGCGTTAAAATATCTCATTCGCAGCTTATTCAAATAGATCCACCGGTAACACTTATAATAGATATATTTAGATTTGATATTTGATATTTTTTATTCAGTACACAGTTATTCTGAACTTATTGCAAGTTTATACCTTGATTCACAAAATAACATACATGCGATAGAGTGAATATTATATATATATATATATATATTATATATAATAGCTCATAGTGAAATAAGGCGTGTCAGTAATGTTTATGCGAAATTTAGAGGCCCCTCTATTATGTAACGTTACAAGACAACTTGAACAAAACATTATTAAGCTGATATTTTAGTTATTGCAATAAGTCCTACAGATTTACAATTCGAATTCAAATAGGCGCAAGGGCAATCACTAAAAGTAAAGGAGGTAGTCCTAGAAAAGCCGTGCTTCATCACTTTAACAATAGACAGCGTTACTTTTAGTTCCTCTTTGTTTGTTTTGATTGTGGAAAGGTTACCAACTAACTCATGCCCCTGGAATGTGTCTTTGTTACATTTTGATTTCCTTTTACCATGTGGGCAAAGCCGTGGGTAACAGCTAGTGTGGATTTTAATCTATAGTACTTTCATGGAACATACAATTTTGGTACATTGACGGGTTCGCTGGTGGGGTGGTAATACTAAAGATATTATTAACTCTAGTTCCTTGAAGGCTGTTCAGCCGTGCGTTCGTTCGTATCGTTTGTTCTTCACTCTAGATTTCTTCTAATATCGAAACAAATTTCGATTGTCGACAAACATAAAGCAATGCGATTATGGTTTGAACTTGAAAATTGAAATGTTATTTCTGGACTGACCTATAAAAAACTAATGATTGTTGAATAAAACTTATAAACTATACGCTTATAATTTCATAATTTTCACATAAAGCGATTACTTTGAACTTGTTGGAATTGAAATAAAAGGATTAAACATCCATGATTATATCACTTGACTAAACTGCCCTTTTGATGCACTGTTCTAAATCATTTTAAAACATTTTTAATTACTTTAATTGAAATTGATAAATAAAATATATCGATAAAAGAACTTATATTTTTAGATATTGAACAGTCTCTTTTACCTTTCGGAGCGTTCAATTCAATTAGTATTGGACGGGTTCAAATCTTATATCCACAAAAAAAAAACGCTGGCGTGCCTCAGGGCTCAGTTTTGTCTCCGACACTCTTCCTCATTTGTTAATAACCTTGTGTCTGAAATTTTCTAACCCACTTAATTTTACTTGCTCAGCTTTTCATATTCGTCAGCGTATGATAAGCTCATTAAATTCTAATCTTGACAGCTTTGTCCAATGGGGAATCTAAGAATATGAATGCTTCAAAAACTCAATGCTGTCTACTGTCGCAAAAGAGTAACCCTCCATGGGTGGAGAGATCACATATTCGAGTATAATTCTGATATTTGGGCTGGTGCGCCAATAACGTACTTCGGTCATTTTGACATAATTGAAGTTGAGTTCTAAAAACAATACGCGATCGTTCTCTCACTGAGGCATTTGTTATTCTTTAACATCGCCACAGGGTTTCATGTCTATCATTGTTCTATCGATACTTTGACAGAAATAAAAGAGCTGTCATCAGACACAACAAATTATCTAATGTGACGTTTAGATAACTTTGTCTGTATTAAGTATACAAATTTTGACTTCAATTATTTTGACATTCACAGTGAGTCAACATATACCATAGTGGGAGTAAGAACAGTGTAATGCAATTTTGAGACTGATAAACTTGCATTAATTTCTTAAAAGAAAATTAACACCTAAAAAACTCACTAGTTTTCAAAATATTTGTAGATATTCAAAAACATGAATACGGCTTCAAAATGTAACTTATTAATTTATTCTTGAAACTCTTTGGATATACTCTTTATGAACAGAAATAAGAAACGAAAACAAAGAATAGAAAACAAAAATTAATTTTCATTCTAAACAAAAAATACAAAATTAATTAAGAATTTCATGGACCCCCACACACTCACTTACAAAAGCCTCCGCAAAAGTAAACATCCTCCACAATATGGTGCGGCAAATATCGACGCAGATCTCTTTTGTTCCGCTAACCGCTCTAATGTTCAGACTCAGAGCCGACTTCCATCTACGACAGCAAAAGGGCGGCGGTGGACACGGTGACGACCGACGACGACGACGCACGGCCGGCGCATGTGCAACCATATAAATAATAAGACATTGCGGCTTAAGGAGATTTCTTTGTTCAAAGTATATACTTACTCCCCCTATATTAGACTGTCAGAAAACCACACACAACAAAATAATGAATGTTTGCGGCCAACGACTGCTAACGATGACGACAACGACGAGGGACGCCACACCATCTATGCCATAGTATAACATAGACTTCCCAGGAGGTATACTAAATCCCTCATACACAGTTAGATGTTAGACTTTAAAGAAAATAGAAACAAACCTTCTTCCGGGTCACTACTTCACTTCTTACTCTTTGACATTTTTAAATAATAAATTTAACAAACAGACAACAGAGAGGGTATGACCATCAGTAGCCAAAAGATACTTATCTGTTGTTGTAAGGCTTTACTACGTTTTCACACACATAGCCTAGTCAGGTATTTAAAAAATCTGAAAGGAATTTGTATATATTATTCAATGAAAAAGCCTTAAAAGTACAGGGGCTAGCATCCAACATTGCGGAACATCACAACTTTATATTCAAATTAAATTGCCATAATCAAATATAAACAATAATCAACGCCATTCATCATACAGTAGTACGAGTATGATAAAATACTCGGAGCTCTAAAGTCTAAAGACAGTCTTATTAGAACCTACATGTTACATAGTTAATGTTGGCGTCATTATAGCTGCTAAGCTTCGTCTCATTGCCAAATAAGGCATAGCTAACTCACATCAAACTATATACTCGTTTCTCCCTATTCTTCTGTCCGCCTTACGTTACAAAAAGACGAGTCTTACTCACATCGTGACTTGTATTTTAATTATACGAAAATCCATGTGTTGTTGTCTTATTTTGGAGAGAAGAAAAGTGTGACCGATAGAAAGAACAACCAATACGAATATAGTAAATATTATGTGTTATAAAGGAATCAATTATTTTATACTAAGTTTTGCAATTGCTGTACATTACCCGTGTTTTGGCATTTTATAAATAGTATAGCAGAAAATTCCCAAGAAAACCCATCGGCAGTAGCCAGATTTTTGTATTTAAAAATTGGTACAAGTGAAAGAAGACCTGTCAGAATAATAATAAAAAAACACAAATAGAAGAAAGTTTTGTGAAAATCAAAAGTTAAAATTAACTTCAGCAAAAAAAAAAAATAACTAAAACTAATAAAATGGACAATTTTCAAGAAGAAATGTGAAGAAAACATCTGGAAATAGAGATTATATAAAAAAAGTACATTTACAAATTGCTTCAAGGAGGGGGTTTGTTCGTAGACTACTACGATCGGGGATCGTAGTCGAGTCAAAATTTGTGAACAAAAACCTGTGTGGAGGAGTTGGTTTTACAGATAATGCATTAATTGTCTGTTTATTTGCATGTTTGTGTACAAAAAATATAGTTTTGTTTTAGTCAAATTAAAAAAAAAAAAATTGCGCATGGAGTAGGTAGCATATTCTTACGAGTGTATGGTGTTGAACTATTCAGTTCTTCATTGTTTAACACATATCAAACTATCTCACTTGCACTTCATAAGAAACATTGAAACACCATTTGCATTTTAGAAAATGCTATCAAACTTAATCCTTTTTAAATTTTCTTGTGCGATGGAAACACCAAAAAGATTTATCTAATCTAAACTGAGATAAACGTTTGGTGGAAACATAGCAAAACTTAAATATCTTTTCTATTGTTTTCCCTTGCAAAATAAGCCCAGTTTGTCCATTTTCATTAACAAAACTAAATAATGTCAACAGTAATAGATTGATTTGTTTCCCCAATGGAAAACACATGATTTCAAATGCACAACTACTCAACGAACACAGCCATCGAGATGCAAATGCAATAAATCGTACCAACATTTGAGAACGAAATCACATAAGATCCTTTCGAGACTCGTATAATTGTCAAAAACCCATCCGTAGTAAGATTCTACTTTAACTTTTATCGGTAGTATTCATACTGCGGATATTGTTTTTGTTATTCGTGTAAAATCCTACTATACTATTGATAGTATACCACGGGTATTGTGTTGTCGTAACAACATTATTTTGAGAAGATTTTAAGTGTTTCGTTTCTTTTTTTTTACGTAAATGACCGATGACTCAGATAAAGAAAATATTATAAGCGAACGTTAGAGGGAGTTTTAAAATTGAGTCCGAGGAAACTTATCATGTTGTAATTTAGTGAGAAAGTGTGAATACACCCTAAAAAAATGTTGTTTTTATGTCATGCATAACTTTACGCTCGCGCTAAATCTTTTTCTACCCGTATTGAGTTCAAACGGGCTTAAGCTTAAAACTTCTGTGGAGTAATTTGTGGTAAATTTAATACTATATATGTATGCGCTTATTCCCTTAAAGTTCCCATGTTTCATAATTAAAACCCAGGTGGGTGTTACATGATGACATTTGCCTTGTCTCATCTTGACATTTTTTTTTTAAAAGAAGCTCTTTTTAGTGATGTCAGCTTTTAACATGCTTAAAGCTTAAAAATATTGCGTTCCTTAGGTTAACAGAGAAGGAATTAAAAAATAGAGATACCGGTTTCCATTTTTCTTAAAGTTTTGGATTTTATAATGCGTGAAAAACAGAGTTGAGTAAAACATTCCACATTCTTGATGCCCGGCTAAAAAAAGAATCACTATGCTAGACGGAACATGAAAATGACGCAGTATACAACGTTGCACAAGCACATATTGCAAAAACGGAGAGGGAAATCTGATTAACGAGCGATGGGAAGTGTACTTAATGAATTGCTAATCAGTCAGCTCCCTAAGGAAGTGGAAGCTCCACCACTTCAAGATGAAGCCCATATGCTACCGCTATCAAGCATAGAAAAGGTCGAGAAGGCTGTAAAAAGGCTCAAACAAAACCAAGCCCCAGGATTCAAGGGCATATCAGCCTATCTGTTTCAACATGACGGGCCAGCTTTACATCGAGCAACTTATGAAATTATAGTACAGTATGGGAACATATAGAAATGCCACGAGACTGGCAAAATGGCATTATATGTTTCATACACATGAAAGTTGCAGCAAGTATAGAGGTATGGCGTTGTTGAGTACCGCCTATAAGATACTCTCCTATATCCTACAAGATCGAATAAGCTAAAACTATCATCGGACAATATCAGTGTGGCCTCATCCAGGCACATCAAAAACCGATTAGATTTTTACTCTTACGCAGGTGATTGAAGTGTCTGGGATTTAATATTCCAGCTTGCCACTTGTTTATAGATTCTAAGGCTACCTACGACAATAGCCAGGGTCGAACTATACAAACCTATGAGAGAATTCGGCATCCCACATAAATTAACACGCTTGTGTAGGTTGACCATAACCAATATAAAAAGTCAAGTTACAAAACAGAATTGCTATCCAGACCAATCAACATCTACAATTGACTCCGACAAGGGGATAGTTTGGCCTGCCTCCTCTTTAACCCGGCGGCGGCGTTGAAGAAAGCAATCTGTGAATCCGGCACGTCAACAGGAGGAACCATTAGTGAAGTAAAAACAAAGTAAATGGTGGCGTCGACTGCTAGAAGAACAATTGGTCAAAAGATCAAGGAAACGTAGCATGAATTTGAAGTAGTGCAATACTTCAAATACCTTGGGTAAATACTAAATAGTAGCAGCCGATAACAACATAGAATAAGAAATACGCGCTCAAAGCCAAAAAGCATAATTCAGTCTATCAAAGCTTTTTAAATCCAGAAACTTAACTATAAGTTCTAAAGCATCTTGCTCTTGCACATGAGCAACGAACTGCGAACTGTGGATGTTCGCATATTTTGACTTTTCTTTCACATGAGCTTTTATTTCTATTCGCAGGTAGCGACGAATTGTCAACCCTTTTCTCCATATTTTCCTCAGCCATCATCTTTCACACAAAAACAAAACAAGAGTGGTATAATTTTGAGGTTAAGTTGAGCGCGAACAATTTATTCGTTGCAGTGTGGATGGTATGTGGAACGCGAATAGAGTTTGACAGTTCGCAGCAACCACACTGCGATTCGTTACTACCAAATTGTTTTTACAAAATTCTCTTGTTTTAGAGAACAAAATGCAAATTTTATTATCCTAATATTAGTGTCAATTGGTTTCTTATAATTTAAATGTGTTTTTGTATGGAATTGACTTTTTGAAATGTGTAAAATCACGTTTGTTCGTCCATTCGCAGTTCGCAGTTCGTTGCTCATGTGCAAGGCACTTAAGCTGTTGCTGTACATAACGATGGTTTTGCCAGTACTTACATGGATTCGAGAACTTGGTGCTTAAAAAAAGCGTTCCGACCTCTTAGGGATCGAGAGGAAAGTCTTGCGGAGAATAGTTGGCCCCTTATGTGAGGAAGAACGATTCTGGACCTGGAGACGCTATAATCATGAATTGTATGCAATCTACTTCGAAGCCCATATTGTGACAAGAATAAAGATCGGTAGACTCAAGAGGAACCAGCTCTAAAAGTCTTTTGTAGTAAATTGTATGGTAGGGTTACGCTGGAGAGATGGCGTAGACCAGGAAGCCCCAATCTCTGGAGTTCGCAAATGGCTTGCGATCGAGATAAATGGAAACATTTTGCATGAGGCCAGGACCGGATCTCGGATGTCGAGCCGATGATGATGTTGATGCTTGACAGAAAGTCTAAAATTGAGCACATGGGTAAACTGATGGGATTTTCTAGATTATAACCGGCAGAATAGTTTAAGGGAGGAGACATTGCGATATTTCAAACTTTAGAAGAATATAAGTTAAACAACTGAAGAAATGAAACATTGAAGTGGTTTTCAAAAGCGAAGTCCAATGTGTGATGTTTGTAAGTTGTACGTATCCTTAAGGAAAGTAACCAAATAAATAATCAAATAGCATTAAATATTACCTATAATGAAATGCCGATTTTATTTCAAGGATTAAATCTTTCACTTTTCTGTAGTTTGATATACATAAATTTGTGTGACTTATGAGTATGTTTATAATGTTACTTAATTCAAAGACAAAACGTCAATGATTCTACCAAAATGACAATTGTCGAGTTTGACGTTTAAGTTTCAGAATGTGTGAGTGCTTCTGGTATCTGGATTTGATCTTGATTTTACATCCAATAGCAAATTTCTCTTCTTTTCAGAAACAGAAATGCAATTTTGGACCACATAAAAACGAAACATTTGTTTCATCGTATTCCAATACCAAATCTCAAAGCAAGATAGCCTCAAAACAAAAACTGTCAAATCAGCTTTTTTGACTCTTTACAAAGTATTTCAACAGTCACAACGAAAATAGTATGTTATTAATTCTATTCAAAACGGTTAAAGTTAAACCATAAAACTTACTCATGGTAACACTATTATTAAAACAACTTCAAACAGTTCTATATATTCATCAAATAATTGGTTGTAATAAATTCTGGACTAAATGGTCAATATGCACGCGCTGTATGGCTTAATAAAGTATTCGGGCGTGAGGTTAAAAGTGCTTAATCCGGCTCTATGCTATGTCATTGTCAGAATAAATTAAACGTCCGTCCGTCCGTTACTCGTCTACATTTGATCGAGGAAAACTCAAAAAAGTCTCGCTCTCAGTGCCACAGTGAGTTAGGCAAGCTCACAATATTTTAACTATACATCAACACCACAGCTGCAAATGTTGCAATTGTCCATTAAGAAAGAGTCTTAAGGAAATGAAGCCGAAGCGGCTGCCGTTTGCCACTGCCACAGTAACAACTTATCGCTCCAAATGAAGTCGTTTTAAGTAGGAGCTAGAGCAATGTAGAACAGGCGGTGGCGCGGCGGCTCCATCGCATTGGTTGGTGACCATTATTAGCCACATTTGTATGTAGACGCCGAGCCGAGTATCAGAGACATGGACAAGAAACTTTTATAATGAATTTCAAATGCTAAGCAAGCCGCATGCGACATGTTTTACTTTGTTTGTGATGTAGCTCTGTTAGTCCGGCTCTATTTTGTTTGAAATGAGCGTGCGAAAAATCTTAAAAGCCTTTTGGATATCGCATATCTGTATCTTTGTACTGTATATCTGTTTTCTTCAGGGAATTCTTTGGCTCCAGGGTGTGCACATTCACTGTGCTCGGCTCGTTGTTGTGTACACGAAGTGCTGTGACAAATGTTTCTGTCAAACATTTCAACAAATATACAACGGAGAGCCACGAACGGAGACGCAACGCTCGCTGCTTTGCCTTTGCTTCTTTGCCACTTGCGAGTGACTTCTTGTAGAAAGTTAAGTGCAGAAGCTAGGCGCAATATGTATAAGACGCTTATTTTGAAATGTTTAACTTAACACTAGGTTAAAATTAATGGGGTTATTTACGAGTACTACTGTTTTGTAGGGTGCAGACTGTTAGACTCTATTACTGTTGTAGATAATAATGTTATCGTAGCATGTACAAGTTTCTTAATGAGTTTCTATGTACATTATACATGAGGTGATGGGTAATTGTCAGTTTTGACCTTTTTGCTAACTAGGTTGATTGTATATAAGTATAAAATTACTAAGATGAGCTTTACATTAAGACGTTTTATAAATTAATGCGTCCTTATTGCAGAGAGTGGAGGATTTTGCAATTACCTTATCAAAACGCTAGAATAAATTTAGTGTTTGCACTACTGTACTTAGAAATAAATTTGATTTGACATAATAGCTTGTGGACAACCGAAATGACTCTAGACTCCTTCCGGATTTCAATTAAATACGTTATTAATTACTTATGCAAAACAGGATGTAAAAACACGCGTTTTTGAGAAGAACTCAAATTTGAACTGATCAGACGAAGAGTAAAACAATACGTGCGTATCACAAAGACACGGTTATTAAAGACGTCGCACTAAGGAGCATTTAGCCTCAAAAACCGGACAAAATAAAAAAAAAAACTATTGTGAATGCCACTCATTTTTTTTTTTTTAGTAGTTGAATAACCTTACTATCATATTGAAGTCTTAAAACGGACCATCATCACGCCACCTCGCTAGGCAACTAGTCTAAATCTAGACTTTTTTTTAGTATGGACTCTTTTACTAGAGATGCGCTTTTTTTACCCAGTTGCAGTTGGTGTTTTGTAATGGTTGAAGTGAACTGTGGAAAAATTTAAGCTATGTGTTCTGAAGACCGTGGTATGTATTTAACTTAAATGTAAAAGTTTTGTGATTGCATTGCGTTTTTTTGTATTTTCTCGGGGAAGCATTGAAACCCGCGAAATATTAAGAATTTAGTGTATTTTTTTACAAGTTAGTGTTTATGTTATAGTGCCTGGTGTTGTCGGGTTAAAAATTTATTTTTACAATAAAATAGAGGTTTTTAATATATTATAAAAGGCAAAACATTTTCCTCATCTTTCCTCCTTAAAACAAAAAAGCACTTTGAAGTTTACATGTTTCTCTCCAAAAATTTATCTTTCTTTCTAACTTCTGTTGCTTTCTTTTACATTCAATTGAAATACCTCGAAAAACATTATATATGTTTTTTAATGAGAGCACAGCAAGAAACTTAGATGATAAGTTGTCATTTATGGAATGTAGCCTCCGAAAACTGGTTAAATGTCCCCAAAACGATTTTCAAGCTTTTAGTCGTGATTTACGGCATTTCAAAACTGATTTAAAGCAGAGATGGATATCCTCTAAGTATATTAAAGAACGATTTTATAATAATGATGAATGTCTCGATGCTTCTATATCAATTCGTAACTGGAAACCGAATAGTGGGGCGGGACGCCCAAGCAAGGGTTTCCAAGAATTGACGGATCGCAGTAAACGACGGAAAACAAAAGAACTCCGCGAGCAGGTACCTGTTAGAGAGCTTACCTTCGCCGCTAGCGTTAGTCAACGGATGTCGGGAAATGTTGCAGCCTCTAAACTTATAATAGACGCAACTTCTTCACCAACAAGGGCCACAAAACTCAGAAAAATGATAGATACCGCTCAGAAACCAAAAATAAAAAACACACACCCGAAGAAGCTTTAAATATCTTTGTTGAAGGCGACTTTACAAGTAGACAGTGGGAGTTATTGCACGACTCAAACAAGAGTATTTTTCCTTGCTATACTCTCATTAGAGAAGCAAAGAAACTATGCTATCCAAAACCAGAGTCAGTAAGAGTTACGGAAACGTGTGCAGAAGTTATGCTCCAAGACTTACTCGATCACACTAGTACTATACTTTGTCTTTATCTTGAAGATGTTCTCCAAAACTGTGCTGAAAAAGAATTGGAAAACCTCACTCAGAGAAAAAAGCTGTGTAAAATTGCCTTAAACGCCTTAGGTGATTTTTTTTGTATGGAATTTGTTAGTCAGGCGTAATTTTACCCTAGATTTAAGTCAATTTATGTACGACTTGGGTAGTAAAATTTAGGTTAAACTGCCTTAAATTGCTAGCGTATTTTATTTTTCCTTAGCTTGGGTAAATGTTCCCAAAAACTTAGGTTAATTTGCCTTATATATAAGGTAATTCTGCCCTTTACCATATCCCTTAGGTAAATTGACCTAAAGCTCATGTGTAAATCTGCCTTAAATGTAAGGTGATTTTCCCTCCAGTTTTATCAGTGTAACTTTACGCAAGCGCTTATGTAAATCTGCCTTAAATGTAAGGTGATTTTCCCTCCAAAATTATAAATTACGTTGTTACTTTACCCAAGCGCTTTTGTAAATCTGCCTTAAATATAAAGTGATTTTCCCTCCAATTTTATCAGCGTAACTTTACCCAAGCGCTCAGGTAAATCTGCCTTAGATATAAGGTGATTTTCCCTCCAATTTGATCAGCGTAACTTTACCCAAGCGCTTATGTAAATCTGCCTTAAATATAGGGTGATTTTCCCTCCAAAATTATAAATAACGTTGTAACTTTACCCAAGCGCTTATGTAAATCTGCCTTAAATATAAGGTGATTTTCCCTCCAATTTTATCAGCGTAACTTTACCCAATCGCTCAGGTAAATCTGCCTTAGATATAAGGTGATTTTCCCTCCAATTTGATCAGTGTAACTTTACCCAAGCGCTTAGGTAAATCTGCTTTAAATATAAGGTGATTTTCCCTCCAAAATTATAAATAACGTTGTAACTTTAACCAAGCGCTTATGTAAATCTGCCTTAAATATAAGGTGATTTTCCCTCCAATTTTATCAGCGTAACTTTACCCAATCGCTCAGGTAAATCTGCCTTAGATATAAGGTGATTTTCCCTCCAATTTTATCAGCGTAACTTTACCCAAGCGCTTATGTAAATCTGCCTTAAATATAGGGTGATTTTCCCTCCAAAATTATAAATAACGTTGTAACTTTACCCAAGCGCTTATGTAAATCTGCCTTAAATATAAGGTGATTTTCCCTCCAATTTTATCAGCGTAACTTTACCCAATCGCTCAGGTAAATCTGCCTTAGATATAAGGTGATTTTCCCTCCAATTTTATCAGCATAACTTTACCCAAGCGCTTATGTAAATCTGCCTTAAATATAGGGTGATTTTCCCTCCAAAATTATAAATAACGTTGTAACTTTACCCAAGCGCTTATGTAAATCTGCCTTAAATATAAGGTGATTTTCCCTCCAATTTTATCAGCGTAACTTTACCCAATCGCTCAGGTAAATCTGCCTTAGATATAAGGTGATTTTCCCTCCAATTTTATCAGTGTAACTTTACCCAAGCGCTCAGGTAAATCTGCTTTAAATATAAGGTGATTTTCCCTCCAAAATTAGAAATAACATTGTAACTTTAACCAAGCGCTCAGGTAAATCTGCCTTTAATATAAGGTGATTTTACCTCCAATTTTATCAGCGTAACTTTACCCAAGCGCTTATGTAAATCTGCCTTAAATATAAGGTGATTTTCCCTCCAATTTTATCAGCGTAACTTTACCCAAGCGCTCAGGTAAATCTGCCTTAGATATAAGGTGATTTTCCCTCCAATTTGATCAGTGTTATTTAACCCAAGCGCTCAGGTAAATCTGCTTTAAATATAAGGTGATTTTCCCTCCAAAATTATAAATAACGTTGTAACTTTACCCAAGCGCTCAGGTAAATCTACCTTAAATATAAGGTGATTTTCCCTCCAATT
This sequence comes from Eupeodes luniger, assembly GCA_951509635.1. NCBI lineage: Eukaryota > Metazoa > Arthropoda > Insecta > Diptera > Syrphidae > Eupeodes > Eupeodes luniger. The sequence continues at coordinate 250,905,865 of OX608073.1, forward strand.
TTATCAGCGTAACTTTACCCAAGTGCTTATGTAAATCTGCCTTAAATATAAGGTGATTGTCCCTCCAAAATTATAAATAACGTTGTAAATTTACCTAAGCGCTTATGTTAATCTGCCTAAATATAAGGTGATTTTCCCTCCAAATTTTATCAGTGCTACTTTGCTAACTTTTTTATGGTTTTAAAAATAAACCAAATTTGTCTATAAATGATATTTTAAGCATCAGTCTATACTACGATTATTTAAAATTATAATTAAAAGTTATTTGCCAATGACCATAAGTACCTATGATTTTCTTGTTTCCACATTGACAGTTTCGTAAACTATTCCTTTCACACTTTGACAGATAAAAGTTGGATCTTAATTAAAACCTTCTAAAAAGAATTTTGAAATGTATTGATTTTCGATCGATAAAAAGTAGTTTCGTCTAGGTACATTGGATTTTCAATTTATTTAGTTTTTCTTAAAAATGTTGTTGCGTCAATAACCTAACAAACAATGAAAATAGTAGTCTCGTCATCTTGTCTAGCCGTTTTCACTTTTCAACAAATTTGAAGTAACTGCTATTTGGCCAGGATATCGTATTTTCGTTGATTATTAATAGGTATTAAGTGTGATACTTTTTCAAGAATAGCATTTTTTCGAAATTTTGTATGTTTGTATGTTTATTATTGTATCTAGAAACAGAACTGGAACTATTCACCAATAGCTACATACGTTCAACTATCTGACCAAAAAGTTAATTTACATTATTGATGCAAAAATAATCTTAAATTCCGATTCCGACATTGATATCTTCAAATCGATAAAGCTAATCAGAAGTATCGTTTGTTAGTTGTGACATTTCCTAATTTAATTTCTCATGATATTGTTTCATTCTCTTTTCATTTATTTCTTATTAGTTAAGCAGCCTTTCAAGAATTGCTTTCAAAACTTTTAGTAATGCCAACACAGATTTCAGACTGTTACTATTATTTTCCTACTAACACATAGCAAATTATAAATACATAAACTTTATAAATAAAATGTTTGATTGTGATGATTTCATCTCAGTTTTGGCGTTTTGATGTTTGCTCAGATTGATTTAATGAAGTATGATTACTTAGAATAATAAATATTGAACAACTAGAAAATGCAAAAATACTGAAGTCAGAACAATAGTCCGTTTTTAAGAAGACAACTCTGACTTGGTTAAATACCATTTTTTCTGCAACGACAAAATTTGTAAAACTACACTATCCCTTATGTGATTTCTCCTCAGCGCTATGGCAATGTTCCCTCCAAAAATACATATATGTGTCTTTTCACCTTAGCATAGGTAAATTTGCCTTATATATGTGGTGATCTTTGTCAGCTGCGTGTATAAATTTACCGTTTTCTTAGATTTACTGAATACTCATGCCAGGGATTGAAGTACCGAATTTGATACAAATGTACAAGTACAAAAATACTTCCTTATCAAAGCAATTAATTTTTATAGTTTATAATATCTTCTATTTATTTCACACAAATTTTAATTTGAGTGATAGGTGAGAATGAAAAGTGAATTCTGTTTGTATTTCATTTTTCCGCCTTGTCAATCTGACTAGGAATTATTATAAAACTTAAAAATACAAACTGGCTAATAAATGTATTCTGGTTTTCAATGTATTCTTATATTTTTATGCAAACTAAGTAACTAACTGTAATTATATATGTATACATTTTAAAATATTACATTTACTCTTTTATAAAATTAGTTGGGTATGTTTATTTGCATTTGTTACGAAATTTATTAATTATTAATTACATTTTCATAAAAAACTCGTTTTCGATACAATTGAAACCATTTCGGTTTAATTTCAAACCAGTTTTAAGTACAATTCAAAATTGTATTTCCATTCAGCATTAATTTGTTTGTTTGCTTGTTATAAAACGCCAAATTTCAGAATACTTTTAAAAAGAAATTTTTCATCTAAGCAAGTTGAAAAATCCTAAATCGAGTACAATAGTGGATTTTCCGCGTTTACTCAGACCTGAAGACAGCTCTGCCACAATGCATGTCATCCATTTGAAAGTGTATTAGTGAGAAGCAAAATCAAAAATATCAAGCGAACTGAATCATATGTTCTAATACACTTGCACTTTAATGCATTTGCACAGTGTATATCTAGCTCAACACTAAAGTAATGTTCCCTTCCATAATACGTATGTGTGCTAGTTTACCTAAGGATAGGTAAATTTGCCTTATATCTTGCGTGATCTTTCCCCAATTTGCGTGTTAGTGTATAAATTTACCGTTTTCTGAGATTTAACGAGTATAAAACGTCTAACATTAACATTCATTTATTTGTTTGCTCGCGGTGGATTTAGTTGTTTTGTAAATCGCTAAAATAAGAAGAAATATTAAATTCATACCAATAAAAGGAACAATAACATAGAAAGTTTTAAATAAATACACAAACAGTTTAAATTAAAATAAAATTTTGTGAAGCAAATTATCAAGAAGAAGCTTATTATCAAAAGGAATCAATTATTAAGAAGTTTCAAACTATCAAGAAGAACCAATAGGTAAGCACCAAATAAAGGTATTTTGTTAATATTCTTATGTTTATTAAGCATTATATAGTACCTTACCTATGTATGTGTTTTTGTAGTTTATTTTTTGATATACTTATTTGTTTATTAGAAATTCATAAATTTTCATTAAAATAGTAGACATTTTGGTTCTTCCACGTTACAGCGATGCTACTTTGCATGACCTAGAATTGCTTCTAGAAAATCATAATCTCTTATATCAGACATTGTTTGGTGACTCTTTAAAACTGAAACACCATCATTTAGTTCACTACCCACGAATTATACGTAACTCTGGGCTACCGAAATATTATTGGTCGTTTCTATTTGAAGCTAAGCACCAAGAGCTTAAATCCTATGCGAAAGTTACCAACAGCCGGAAGAACATTTTACTGTCGATTGCTAAAAAATTTCAGCTAAAATTTGCTTTTAGAATTTTTCAACATAAGGAAAACCAACTGCAGTATTCAGATCATGATCTAGTAAATTCTGAACAAAACCTTTCTTCCACTATTTTGAACAAAAATTTGTAATATTATCACAAAATTTCAGTGCTAGGTACGGTGTATAAGAAAGGTCATTCTTTATCCATTGGCAATGGTACAGATGTAGTGTTTTATTTAATCAACAAAATTTTAACGAATGAAAATGCTGAAGTGTTTATAATATGTCAATAAATCTCAACAATATTTAACGGCCATTATTTATCCTATGAAATACTTCCAACAGTGCTTTCAAGTCAATTATCAATCAAGTCAATCGAAAAATTCGACGGACCACCAGGTAATACACACCAAATGTTGTGTGGCAGTATTTTTATTCGTAGAAAATACTTTTTTAAGAGAAAAGTTCAGATTCTCTAGACACAATGAATTCACAATCTGAGCTCGATTTAATCGAGATTCAAGACCTTAATGAAACTACAAGTTTATCTAATGAACAGGATGATTTAAATTTAAGCAATGTTAATGAACTAATAACCAACAATGAAACAGTTTATGTGATTGATTCAACAGGATGTTTAAATCGTGTTAATATGAATTCACAAAACTGAGGAAACAAATTATGAAATTTCAAATTCACCGCTTCAAATATCACAAGAAAATCAAAGTGACGAACTGGCTAATCTTTTAAAGTCCTTTAACTTATTTAAAGAACTTTATACTTTTTCAAAAGGTAAAATTTATATCCATCCATTCGACACTTATTTTTTGGTATGTTTACAAAATTTAACAGGCAAACACTTAAATAAAGAAGGTCTAAGATACATTCAGAAACATCACATGGATAAGTTGTTTGAAGGTTTTGACAATTTCAATACGAGAATTATTTTTGAGCACAAGCTTGGCATCTGGCAAAGAACCAAAGTAAGTCTTAATTTCAACCGTACTTTTAAGAAATTATTGTATACCAACATTTCTATTGTTTGAACTATTCTCCTTCTAGGGTGTTGTTCATCTGAGTTCGCAGACTACTTTAAAAAATCAGTCAATAGCATCTTGGATTTCTGAAAATAATAGTTCATTATGCAGTCCATCATCAAATAGTAATGCTTCAGAAAGTGATGTAAGTTTATAAAATATTTATATACAAAATATTAAAACAATTTTCAACCCACTCTGGAAACTTCAATTGGTGCATTTGAACCCAATTTTTCCGAGGTTATTTTGCCTTTAAAATAAATTTGTGCCATAATAAACACTTTCACAAATTTCTTATGATTTTTCTTGAAATTTGTATAAGTGTTTGACTTAAAGTATTTCCTTCAGTTTTGCTTCCTAAGTTCCTATGATTAAAAACCAACCCAGTCATAAAATATATCCTCTTAAAAATAGAAAAACATTTAACGAGTCTTACAAAATTGTAATTATTTTTACTAAACAATTTAATCTTATCTAATTTAGATAATGGTTTTTGATATACTGAACCAAACTGAATAGGGAAAGACCTTAGTTGAAAATTACAAGAAGAACAATAATTTAAAACCAGAAGATAGAACCAATCTTGTTCGTAAAGTAATTCAGCACTACACGGAAAACAACAAAAATCTTTTCGTTAAGGGATGTGCTAATCTTGCCGAACAAATTGTTAGCATTTTCCCGTCTGAAAAAAAAGTAAGTCAAATTAAATACATACTTCAATTTTTTATCTCATTTAGCTGTTAATTTCAACACAGGCTACCTACTATGTGCCAGGAGTAAAGAGAGCTCCTCCTAAGGGCAAGCTATATGACAGATATAGGGGACAAAGAAGCGCAATGAAGAAATTAAATGTTTACGAACACCCCTCCACTTCTCATTCTAAAAAAATTAAACTTCATGCAGAGGAGGATGCACTCATTAATAAAGGTACATATATGTTTGCGTTTGCTTATTTGAAGTTTAACAAACCACAAAAAACATTTTTACAGATTCTTTAAGCGAACTTGAACTGTTAAGCATTTGCAACCAACTTAAACACAACCGAAATTGGGAAATCGTAATAAAACAATGGGTTGAAACATTAAGGCTTCGCAGAAATATGATCAATGAATACAAAGACCCTGATCTTCAACAAATCTTTATGGACTGGCCTCTTTATAAATATTCGAAAGCACAAGAACTGGTACGTACAAAAGTAACGCTAATTCAGTAAGTTAAATAAATTCGCGAACATAATCTATTTTTGTTCACTTTAACGTATATACAATTGTATTTTTCAAACGATCTAGATCCACATGGATTTTCATTTTCTTTTCTGAACACCATTCTCAACCTTTTAATTTAATTAGTAATGAAAAATATTATTAGTTTTTGATAATATTGCAAAATTAAAAAAAATTGTTCTTAAAAAAAATATTTTGTCCTATTATGCATATATCTTTACTGCTTTAATTTTGACTGCATCAAATAATATGTATTTTTTTCTCCGCAGATCGAAATAGATTTTGATTTTATGAAGCCTGGGACAAAATTCCATTTTGAAAAATGGGATATTTTTTGTAGACACGCCTTAATTTTTTTTTCCGAAAGAATTAAGAGTGGGTTTCTGAAAACCTATCTAAAGGAATTTAAAGAAAAAATTGATTTGCTTGATATCGGTAAGTTTCAAAGTTATTTATTTTACTTAACAATTTTTGAGTGATATTTTTTATATTATTTTGGGAAATTCGAAATAAATAGATGCAGCTATATCAGTTCCAAGTTATTATAAAAAATAGGCCGGAATGCGACCTACATAGTACATACTACTAACTTCCCATTGGTGTCCTTTGAAATAATATTTTTTTTTCGCAATATGCCCCCTTGTTATTCAAAGAATAGAATGCAATAATTTTAGTTGATTGTACCCAAATGAGTGTAGTAGTTTTTAGAGGTTCATATTTTTATAAAAAAAAACTAACAACAGTATTTTGTGTAAGATGAAATGAGTTTGAAGTCAATTTGATTCGTTATATGTATGTAAATACAAACATTATTTTTTTGTATAAATCATTAGACCCTAAATTCAAATGAAATTGATTTATGGAAATGTATAGAAACATTTCTCACAAATTGTAACTGATAAAGCTGTATTCCGAACGCAGTTTATTTTTATAAATCATCTTACTAATGCGTCCTTAAAAATACCAAAAAGCTAATTTTTGTTTGCTTTACTTGCAGATAATACCAATATTGGACACGCCACACTTCTTCACGGTGTTTTGACCCCTGCAGCCAGGAAATTCCAGGGGAAATCGAGAAAGTTCACAATCGATGATTCCGTTTCAGCGTTCACTTTGGAGGTAAAACAAGCAGCGGACATAGACAGTCTTCTAAATCAAAGACGAGAGGAGTGCATCCAGAAAAAAGTGAGACTTCAGCCGATTATTATTGTTGCTGGTGAAAAGTTCAATTTTAAAGAATTTTACGTTGCTGTAGATAACGTTAAGTATAAAATGAAGTCATATTTAGAATGCATTGATTTTTATTTAAAAACTACTTTAGTCCTAAACATTCAATATCCTCCACAATGTCTTTCGGTGTGGACATTTATCCAAATTTATTTTTTTGAAATTGATGATGGTGATATAATCCCATCTGTGCAGACCTTTTTAAACGATATCGAGCAACATCTTTCTTTAAAATAGATTGTTTTTTGTCAAATTTTGAAGACCCCAAAAAATTTGTTACTAGACGAACTTCTTAAGTTTTGTATTTTTAAAATCTTATATTATTTTCGCTTAAATTTTTAACTGTAACGGAAAACAGAGCTAGTTAAACTAATTAAAGCCTAATCAAAAGCCTCGTGGTAAACTTAAGTTAAATTATCAAATAATTGTATAATTGTTATCTTAACTTACAAACAAAACATGTTTAAATTCCATCTTATAAAAAATAACAAAATATAACTTCTGCACATAACTGTTATATAAAATGTATGTATATTTTATCTTTAAAAAAATAAAAAATCTTAAATTCATGTTTAGGTTTTTATTACTAATCACGTGGAAAAAAAATTGGTATACTACCTAAAATAATTGTTCATCATAACCTTTTACTTAGGTAAAAGATTGGTAAAACGCACCCTAGTGGAGGGTTAAATTTCCTTCGCAAACGGACATAAGTTACCCTAGCTATAAGGCAAACATCTGGAAGATCGCCTTAAATACTAAGGCATTTTTATCTCTTGTTAAGGTAAGAACTTGGTAAAAATCACCCTAGGAGAGGGTAAAATTACCTTAGCAAACAAACATAAGTTACCCTAGCTATAAGGCAAACATCTGGAATATCACCTTAAATACTAAGGCATTTTTACCTCTTGTTAAGGTAAGAACTTGGTAAAAATCACCCTAGGAGAGGGTTAAATTACCTTAGCAAACAAACATAAGTTGCCCTAGCTATAAGGCAAACATTTGGCAGATTACCTTAAATACTAAGGCATCTTTACCTCTTGCTAAGGTAAAAACTTGGTAAAAATCACCCTAGGAGAGGGTAAAATTACCTTAGCAAACAGACATAAGTTGCCCTAGCTATAAGGCAAACATTTGGCAGATTACCTTAAATACTAAGGCATTTTTACCTCTTGCTAAGGTAAAAACTTGGTAAAAATCACCCTAGGAGAGGGTAAAATTACCTTAGCAAACAAACATAAGTTACCCTAGCTATAAGGCAAACATTTGGCAGATTACCTTAAATACTAAGGCATTTTTACCTCTTGCTAAGGTAAAAACTTGGCAAAAATCACACTAGTGCACGGTAAAACTACCTAAGCATACGGACATAAATTACCCTAGCTTTAAGGTAAACACTGAGTGTTCTACCTTAGATGTTCAGGCAGTTTAACACCTTGCTTGGGTAAAAACATGCAAGTGTAGGTTATATGCTAAGGCAATTTAGGCTTGGATAAGGTAAATGGATTAGGTAAACTCATAAAAATAAGGTAAAAATTACCTTAGCAAATCTGACGCAAATTAACATAGATCTAAGGCAATTTTACACATCATGGATTTACCTAAGTAAAAAAGGTTAACTTACCTTAAAGATAAGTAGGCTCAAACGGGCGCTAGCGCATAGTTAAGTTAACACGTGATTTAGGTTGATTTTACACAGATTTTTCTTTGAGTGCTGGAACTAATTTCAAAATGGGGTATGCGATGGCTCTCATCAAACAGCTTATCAACAAAAGTTTTCAGATGACAATCACGACGCAGACGACTCGAATATATTCCAAAGTTCTCTAGTCCCATTGAGATTGCAATCACATGTTGGAGACAAAAAAAAGATTTTATGGCACCGTCATCCACTCGGTTTTGCCGCCCAATTCGCATTCGATTTCTCCATGAAAGTGCTGATATCACTAAGGAAGAAATAAAGTACATTGAAGAACAAGCACAAGAATTACTGAAGACCAAAATAGTAATTACAGAAACAACCACTTTCGTTCGACACACATTGCTTCCAACAATGGTTGACGCAAAAGTTTGTAATGCGGCAACTGGTACATCCTCTACCATGAGATGCTACATATGTGGGAAAACATCCAAAAGTTTTAATGACTTTTAAGATACCAATGTGGAGGATCCTCAGTCATTAAGATTTGGCTTGTCAATTCTCCATGCTAGAATCCGTTTATTTGAAACGGTACTCCATCTATCATACAAACTTCCTCTTAAAAAATGGCAAGCCCGAACTACAGAAGAAAAGAACGTTGTTAAAGAACGAAAAGAAAGAATCCAAAAGGAATTGAGGGAAAGGACAGGATTAATAATAGATATGCCAAAAGCTGGCTTTGGGAATTCAAACTCGGGCAACACGTCTCGAAGGTTCTTCGCTGAACCGGATCTAGCCGCTGAAATCACCGGTATAAATAAAGAATCTATAGTGAAGCTAAAGGTTATTCTAGAAGCGATATCATCCGGCCACAGAATTAATGCCATGAAGTTTGAAGAATTTTGCAAGGAAACTGCAAGAATGTATGTTAAACATTACGGTTGGCATCCATGACGCCAACTCTTCATAAAATACTTGTGCACAGCTCAACTATAATAAAATATGCCATCCTCCCTATTGGCCAGTTATCCGAGGAGGCTGCCGAGGCCCGTAATAAACACTTCCGTTCATACCGTCAAGATTTTGCAAGAAAATTTTCAAGGATTCAGTGCAATCAAGATGTTTTGAATAGGCTCCTTCTCACATCGGATCCTTTAATAAGTTGTAAGCGTAAACGAAAATGCAGCAAAAGCCAGCCCTACTTAAGCGAAACGTTAGACCTTTTTGAACCAGAAGAACCAGATTATGAAGAATTAGAAGAAACATTAAGACTGGAAAGTTTAAATGAATCAGACTAAGCCAAAAACTTTATTTCTATAATAATGTTATTTTGTTTTCATGTTATACCCTATATTTTTTTACAGAAATATGCATAAACTATACTCATTTATGCATTTTCATTAATTTTTTGCAAAAAAATCATCTCAAATAATTTTGTACGGTTTTTGAGGCAAAATGCGCGGCGTAATTGCTCCGTTTTTTTTTTTGAATACTGTGAACCAAGAACCGTTTAGTTCTTTTATGGAGACCCAGGCATGATTTAGCCAAGATCAATTAAATATGTACAAGATAATGGTCGATAAGGAAGCATGCAGCAAAATTAAGAATTTCCCAAATTACTCATTGTCGTACATAGAAAGGAAATAGGAATTCACTTGCTCTGCAAATGTCATACCCTGACCAATTTCAAAATGCCATCCTTTGGAAAAGTATTCCTTAACAATCTTAATGAACTTTCCGAAAGTTAAATGGAAGACTAAAAATTTGTTCACCCATGATCGTTCATTTTACGAAGGGTAGTATGGAGGATTTTGAGATTCAGCTGTGGAGAGTTAGAGCAAGGCTTTTTAAGTTATTGTTTCCTGATCCGTCTATACCCAAAATCTTAGTGAAAAGGTTGAAATTAAATATTTGACTTTCTTTTTCAGTTAAACTTTCTTAACGTGATAATTTGTGTTTATAGGATTTTAATGAGAGAGGTTTTGGTTTAATTATTGCCTGTATCACCTAAAAACTGCTTTCGACAGACAATATATTTTGACAAATTTTCCAAGGGCAGTGTTTTTTAACTGAGCATACAATAAATTGTAGGTATATTATCCCTGCCTATATACGCTCACAGGAATGGTTAGGAGTTGTACTTGTAAGTCCTTAGTTCTTAGTTCATAAAATTTGTACTAATAAAAAATGTTTTGTTTTCACTGGTCATATAGGAGAAGGTAATATAAAACAAAACTAATATGACAAATAATCAGGAATTATTTTCTCGCGAGACTTAAGACCTTAGTGATTGTTATCAAAGTATCATGATCACCATTAATATAAAAATTAAAATAAATTAGATGGAGCAACAGTCCATTGAGAACTGGGGCCTAGTGACTTACAACTCTCAACCATTCCTGTGTGTGAGTAAACTTGTCAGGGATGGAGGGGACCTACAGTTTTTTTTTATAGCCGAATTCGAACCGATAATTTGAGAAAGCACTTTTCATGACAAGAATTACTCTTGGAGGTTTTATTCCAGTCTTTTTATAAAGGGTTTTCCTTTAGGAATAAGTTGATTTTGACAGCTCGTGGCGGCCATATTGTTTCCTTTACTTTCTGTCAAAATATATTTTTTCAATTAGTCACCAAGGACAAACTTTAATATGAAAATGGATGTTCGTTACTAGCGTTTCACCCTTATATATGTGCATGGTCTTCCAAGTCGACTATTCAACGTTTAGTGGCCAAATGGCTCAGTCAATCAGCCAACACCCGTATACGTCAACGAAACACACGCAAGATCGTCGTTGTTCGTGCAAGAGTGCAGCGGAATCCACGGCAATCAATTTCGCGTCGCTCACAAGAACTTGGTCTATCGCAGGCCACAACATGGATAATTTTACGTTATGATTTGGGCTTGCACCTTTACAAAGTCTTACTGACCCAGGAACAGAAACCAAACAACCATACAAAGCATTGTTTTGTTCGCTAATTGGATTTTGGAGCAGTTGGAAGTTGATCTGAATTTTGGTCGAAAAATCATCTTTAGCGATGAGGCCCATTTATTGATGAATAGGTACGTGAATAGGCAAAATTGCCGGATTTGGGACTGTGATTCACAAGATGCCAATGCATCCAAATAAAGTTACTGGTGAGGATTTTAGGCTTGAGGCGTCATTGGCCCGTACTTTTTAGAAAATGATGTTGGACAGGCCATCATCATCAGGATGGCGCTACTTGCCGAGCCGGCTCAATTGGCCACCAAGATAGTGTGATTTGACCCTTGTTCTAGAAGTTTAGACGGGTTATTGGCAATGTTTGGGTCAAACTTAACAAATAGAAAACAATGTACCTTTAAGAACTATCATTTTGAAGAACGATTAACAGACATTAACGAACGATAAACAGATTAACATTTTAAGGTTCAGACTTTTGTGCACCAAAATAAAAACCTTCAATTTAATTTATGTGGAGAAAAAACATTTTACTGTAATTACTACAGGATGACAAATATAAATAACAATTTTTGTCCAACATCACGAAGATAACAATTTTACGCTACAACGCAATTATTAAAAGTCATTCATAAAAACCTGACTTGATGGTTTCTTTTTTAATCTTTCAACCACAAAGCCGAAAATAAAATTCAAATGCGCCGAAGATTATTACAAAATCATTTATTAACCGCGCCACGTATATGTTCTCAACTCACTATATGCCGAAATCATGCTCCTAATCCAATTTACACAGTACCACCTAACGTGAGATGGAGATGGAGTCCACTCAGCGAGCGCACCACAGCTTATCATCCCACATCCAGAGCAGAGGTTTTCTAAGCTCTATAAGCTAAGTATATTTCCCGCCCACATGGTGATGGAAAACTCAATAGTTGCTGGGTTGCAAGAGAGTGATTAAGCTGCTAACCGAATGTGCAACAACCACTTATGACGACCTACTATGTGCCATGTGCGCGGACTGCCACGCCGGCCACCTCGACCGCGGCCAACTGCAACAAAGACCTACACATTGGATTCGAAGTGGATCGCAAGTTGTTGGTGATTTTAAATCGATAGCACAGTTAATGTCTGGTGACTAAACAATTGCCGTCGATTAATTCAAAACAACTTGTTGAGAATTAAAAAAAAAAAAAAAAGAGAAGCTCAATTAAATGGTTTGTGATAAAACACAATTGGTATAAGCACAACAACATGACGTACAATAATGGACGCGCTTTATGTCAAAGGGATCCAGTTTGAAATGAAATTTAAAATTCAATGAACGCGAGCGAAGGAGCGTTAAAATATGGAACAACCATAACAACGCCTTCGTATGGAAAATTGAAAACAAAATTTAATATAAACCAACGATCAATTGAACGATTTGTTTACTGTTTCAACACGACAACGCAATGTCGACAGACTGCTGGCAAGTAAACGTGTCTAGTGTCCCATTATTATCCTCGTATGGATTGAATAGTGCAGGAGTTTTGTGCTATTGGACAGATGGCAACTAGGCCAGGCTAGGCTTCAGTGTAATAGTGGAACAGGGAGTGTTAAAAAAGCAAACAAAACAAAAGGGATCGGGTCAAAATTCTGGCTTCAAAATTCTGCTTTTCAGAATTCTGCTTTTTTAACGAAAATTCTGCTTTTCAAAATTCTGCTTTTTTTTTTGTCTGGTTTACAAAATTCTGCTTTTCAAAATTCTGCTTTTTAAAATTCTGGAAATTTATATTAAAAAAAATTCTGCTAATTCTGCTTTTTTTTTTAATAGTATATTTATTAACGGAAAAGTCAATTTAACGTGGTTTTTGTTTCAATTTAAAAAAAAAAAAAATCAAAATTTCGTCTTTTAATACTTGTTTTTCAGTAGCACGTGGTTCATGGTTATGTTGACCAGTTTGCCTTACAATTACATGTACATCACAATTTAATTTAGTCACTACTCGTCCTTTGCATTTATCTTTAATTCTATTTGAGCATGCCCAATTATAGTTTTTACATTTATTTAACTTTTCAAAATAAAACATACATAGCTATATCCATCTACGCACAGCTTTTCTTTTCCTTTATTAGATTTAACAAGTGAAACGTTCATTTTTGCTTTTTAATAAGAATAACACACTATCACGAAGGGATAAGAAAAGACACTAACCATTGTCTAAGACCCTGACTAAGTTAAGAGAGCAAAAATGAATTGCGTCTAAACATCTCGCTTATGCAAGCGAGAGGATAATTTTACAAAATTCTGGAAATAATAAAAATAAGGTTTGGAAAATGTTAAAAAGCGCGCGCTTTTTAACATTTTCCAAACCTTATTTTTATTATTTCCAGAATTTTGTAAAACAGAATTTTGAAAAACAGAATTTTGAAAAGCAGAATTTTGAAAAACAGAATTCTGAAAAGCAGAATTTTGAAAGCAGAATTTTGAAAAGCAGAATTTTGAAAGCAGAATTTTGACAACAGAATTTTGACCCCGGCAGAATTTTGACCCCAACTCAAAACAAAAACCTCATACATGGGATATTCGTTTAAAAAGTATACCAGTCGCAGCAGGCACTAAGAGTTTCTTTTAAAATGTCAAATTGTTTCAGCAAGTGACTCAAAAAATTATCCTAATAATATAGTTTATTTTATCAGCAATTTTAAAAATGTGGGATATTCGAACTAAATTTCCTCCAGAAACATTAATTTTTACTCATAAATTGTCAGTTAAAGTTTAGTTAAAGTAAATGGGATAAAGGTATTTTTTAGATATTTTCTTTTTTTTTAATTATCTCCAAAATACCCAAACCTACAACTGATCAGTTCATCGTTTTGTTTGTAGCAATATTTTTCGAAAATCCCACAAATGGGATGATATAAAAACAAGCAGTCACAGTAATAAGATTTTAAAAATTCGTTCAAAATGGTTTGCTTCCATTCCTATTTTCATAATCCCATTATTATTTTATCTAAATAATGAAAATCCCATTTTTCATAATTTCTTTTCTTGTAATCCTATTTTCTATAATAATGATTTCTTAAAAATATGTTTTCATGTTTTTTGAAATGGGATTTTGAACAAAGCAATTTATGATGGAATTTAAGTTTTTATTTACTTTTACTTATTCGAAATCTTTTTCTGAAATATGGGATTTAAAGGAAATTCCACAACGATTCCGTGCAAGATTATTTTTTGGCTACTTACCATAATCAATTTAAGTATTAACCTTTTTAACGACAATCTTAGAAATCTGTGAATTAATTTTAATTTTTTGACTTTTGCTAAATGGTGGCTTGAATCCTGTAGACATAAATTTTTATAGTTTGACTTAATTTTTCGAAAAATATTTTCCCACTGTTCTCCCAGTTGTTTGTTCGCGCCCACATGATACTCAAACAGTCGAGGTGGGTTAAGTAAATTCCTTTAAAGATCGGTCTTCAACGGCCTCAATATGGAATTTTATTGCACGCCCCAGGGTTTGGTCTGTAATAGATTTATGAGCAGATTTGGTGATCTAAAGAAAAATGACTCAAGAAATCGATGCTGCAATATCATATTCAAACTGTGGTGCGCACAGGACAAAACCAAAATTAGAAATATGTATATACACAGGAAGGCAAGTCTCCTGAATCTGAAAGCATGTTGATCATATTATGTATGTTCATATCCACCCGCGTCCCATGCTGTGAAGTCGGTTATTTTGCAAACACCAAAGCCAACTTTTGAAAATTAATCGTACGTCAGACAAAAACATATGTGGTGATGATGATGATGATGAATAAAAATATGTGATTGTGATGTGCATTTGCGCGGTACTCTGCGGACATAAGTACTTTGGTTGCCAGCTGAGCTAAGCCGGAGATCGTGAACGTGATGATTGTGGTGAAAACTTCACGCGGTATTATGAGTTGAATAAATTTAAAATGCGAATCTCGAGCGCGAATTTAATCTTCTTGTCCGTCGTCGTCGTAGCGTCACGTCAGATTGTATAGCCTTCCCTTCCCAGTATGGTTATGAATTAAACGAAAGTGAAAAGTGTAACTAGAGAAGCTCGGTGGTGGTAGATAGTCTTTTGAGTTTGAATTGAGATTCAAATTAATTTAATTTTACTAAGTGATTGAGGTTTTTGTTGAACATGTGTGTGCGGTGCTATGAAAAGATTGTCTTACTAATTGGGGTTTGGGGTGTGTTTAAGCAAAATCAAAGTCTAACTCAGCTGGGGAGCTGTGCGGAAAATTTCAAAGAATGAGAAAATATGACAGTGAGTGACAGAAAGTCTGTGTGGCTTAAGTTATTGTTGGTAATAAGATCATGACATATTATAGAGTTGCTCAAAAAATCCAACTGCTTTCTCATGGACCTATACACCATTCGTCTAGCTGGGTATATAATTTGTCTAATTTGATATAAAGTTCCAAGGATTATTAAATGATATTAGGAGTTTTAAGTATATTTCAATATAATTACCCTGGAGACAAGAATAATATTCTAATAATACACTAATAATTAGTGTAATGCTTGCTTCTAAGCTTGGCTTAAAACTTCTTGAAACCATAATTTTTCAATTTTATGGTGGTGTTTATATGCGATTTTTTTTGAGCGAATCACTTTGGAGTCCCATCTTTATGGCTCGATTTGTCACTTGATGGTCTTTCTTTCTGCTTAAATATTGACTTGCTATGAATTGTATTGCTTTAATCGTTCTAAACTTTGAAAACTAGATTGGAGCAACTAAAATATATGTACGTGATCTTATCTACCCCAAATTTAGGCAAAACAAATTAAAAGTTCAGCTCCGGATGGTTTTCCCGCTATTGTTCTGATATGGGCAGAATTTGTGCAGGATTGCACTTTTATCTCTTCTTTTCGAGGCACTGGAATTCCAGATCAATAATAAGCTCAAGAAATATTTCGAAGACCGAAAACTACTTAATGAAGAGCAGTACAGTTTTCTGTGTGTTCTTGTGGTTTATATAATCGAATAATAAAAAATATATTTAAATCGTGTTGATGGAAGTAAAATGATTGCACTTGATATTTCAATTTATGTGCACTGGCAGCCAGTCGGCTATTAGACTGTACCATATCCAGGAAATATATGGCCTACCTATAACAAAAACCGCTCTATCGAACTTTTGTGCAGACCCAGTTATGATTTAGCCGGGGCACTGTGATATGTACCGGACATTGGGCGATAGGAGAGCATGCAGCAAAAATAGGTATCCCTTACAGTACTCACTGCCGTAGCTGCGGAGACCAACTTAAAAGGGAAACTGTAATTTACGTTCCCTATGTCCTGTCCTGACCAATTCTACAATGTTAAGCTTCAGAAGGGTATTCCTTAAAGATCTTGGTGAACTTTCCGAGATGAAAATCAAATACCTGATTTCCTTTCTAAGCACAACGAAATGGTATCGCTAATTTTCTCAATATATTTCCGTCCTAATATTAACTGTTTATTTTTTTTTTCTTAAATTTATCAATGCATAGATCCAACGTGTTTATGTTACCAGAGCTTTTCAGAGCTTATTGAACCGGCTGCTTGTGACTGCCATCTCTACCTACCTACTTGACTATAGTTTTGTCCGTTGAACATTTCGAGGAACTGCTCACAATAAGGCTTTCACTTCCGAATAAATGTCTTCTTCACACCCTAACAAAACGTCTCGGCATAGTCTTGGCTGCACAATACTCGTCGTGGAAATGTGATTGGAGCGCTCTATTTGTGTATTTCGTCCAATGTCTTTCTATAAGTTTTGTGCAAGTTTACATATGAAATGCTTTCCACTCATACTTTGTTAACTAGTAAAACTCAGTCTTGACCTCATTAAAGGGTTCTGTTTACTTATTTGCCCAGTAAATCCACATCTAAAAGGTTGTATTGAATCGGTTGAAGTCTGCATAGACAAAATAACCACATGGTGTGCCCCAAAGAGCTGTTCTATCTCCAACACTTTTTCTTAATTTTAATCATAATCTCCTACCCTAAACTTCTTATTCAAGTGTTTCAATTTTTATTTCAATAAGTATTATAAACGTGTAGAGCTTAAGTATGATGTCACATTAATTTAAGGGGCAATACGTGTAACCGCGTTAGTTTTGACGGTTTTTTTGTTGGCTTTTCACCGGGAAGGGAATGAATGATTCATTTTGAAATTTTTGAAGTACCTATTTTACAAATATACAAATAAGGTGGCGCAACAGTGGGTTGAGAACTAGGGCCTAGTGACTCAATTATTCCTGTGTGCGAATAATGTTGTCAGAGATGGAGGGGTTCTACAGTTTCTTAAGCCGAATCCGAACGGCTAATTTGAGAAAGCACTTTTCATGACAAGAATAACTCTTGGAGGATTTGTCAATTCCTCGCAAGAGACATTGGTCCTGAGACCCTCAATTCATCAATGGGTGGGCAGACATTATTACTTCCCCTTCGGTGATTTTAAATGGAGAAAATATAATTTGTACGTGTTTATAAGACATTTATCTATATATCGTAGTACCCTTTTTTCATTGTTTTTTTCTTAAAGAAGGGTTAATTTTCAATTTTGTTCTGTTTGAAATGTTTAAGGTTTACAGTAGACGTGTAAAAAAATGTCACTACAATCTTTTTTACTTTCAGACTTCAATAGTTTCAATTCAATTCTATTCTCACCACCCTTAAATCTCTTGGTCAAATTTTAAAGAATATCGTGCTAAATAATTGGAGATACTAATATCTCTAAATCACTCTTGTCTCACTCATTTTTATACGTATCATACGCTTAAAAAATAGTCAGTTGCATTCCTCCTTAATCAGTTAATTCTCACGCCTCCAGTAATACTCTAATGGATCAGTTTTCCCTTTAGCCCAACTTCGGTCGATCTATAAAGCATAGAGTCATGTTCTTTAGCCGTACTACGCGAATGTGAAATGCTTTGTCACACGCTGTTTTCCTCTGTCATTGCAATATTTACGAAGTTCAAAACTAATGCTGACCGACACCTCTTTTCTAATCTTCATGCTCTCTTTAAGGGTACTAAAAAACCCACTGTTTTGTTTTTTTGGGCGGATCATTTATTTATTACAATTTTTGATAAGCAAAATTAAAGGAAAAAAGAAATGTCGAACAAGTTCCCAAAGTCATAATTCTTATAACAAACAAAACAAAAAACTACATTCCAATCATACAATCTTAAAGTTTTTAATAAATAAAGATATTACTCTCAATTAAACGTATCTCAGTTATATCCGCGAACAAGTCGACAACTTTTATAGTTGTATTTTTGTTTTGTATTCATGTACAACTTATAAGTTGTTATAATGATACCTCGATTTACATAAACATAAACACGTGTTACCCAATCAAATTACAAAATTGGTCTGTTTAATTGCGCGATTTTTTAAAGCGTTTGTAATTCGCTTGTAATATCATTAACTATACCGGGCAAGTGGCAATTCCACTTATTTTGAGTTATTTGTCCAAACACAACTTCCAGTTGATTTTTTTTTTTATTATTTGTTGGACTTTGCGAGTTGACATTTTTTTTTATTTTTTAAAATCCATTAAATGCGCGCGACAAAGCTCGCACCATCACTTGTTGGTGATAGATTTCATCGCAAATTGTAAATTCCTAATCGCATCCGCAACTGCACTAAACACCACTGAGCTGAGCATTGAGCCAGTGGTAAAACATGATTTTTAATTGATTCCAATCGTTCGATAAACACGTTTTCAATCGGAATCCTATTTTTAAGCCATCATTCAAGCTTATATATGTACTGAACGATCTAAGCAATATATTAGAGGTGGGGTGTTTGAGGTTTAGAAGGGGTTTTTGTAAGCTATATAAAGCTTTGGCGCTGTGCGTTTCATCTTTTCATCTTTGCCACCAGTCCTCACCGTTGTTTGGTGTTGATAATTCGAATGGAATCGAATCGAAATCATTAAGTCAGTCCGCATACACTACACTACATCACCGTACCAATGTACCTTACCTTACCGCACCGGACTGTACCGCATCGGGGAAATAGTGATGAATTCAAATTCAAAGTCGAATGCGAATACGAATACGACTGCGACTGAATGAACAAATCCCAATGGTTTGGTATTTTGTCTTATTTTGCGATATGCGCTTTAGACTGTCGCGTACTTAAAAAATGACAAAGTGACTTGGTAAGTTTGAATGAAGGAAGGTGGTCGGGCGCCTCAAATGAATTTCTGCATTTCACAAGATCGAATATTTTGGATGAAAATTAACTGATTTGAAGTGTGGAACGAATGTTTTTGACAGTTTATTGCGGCAATGTTGTTTTTTGTGGCATACATTTATAGTTTCTTATGAAAATCAGTAAGGGTGGAGCTAGCTTCATTCCGGGACGGACCTGGACCTCAACCAACATGCTTCTCCAGCCAGCTCGAGTTCTAGCTGGGTGTCTCTAGTTTTGCACGCGCCAAGTAAGGTTAGTTAGGTTAGGTAAATGGGCTGGCGAAGTATTTAATTTTTCTGAAAATAAAATATAAAAACCGATAATGTCTAGCCATTTAGAGGCTTTGATAAAGCCTGTTTCCTGAAATGTCGTCGAGTTCTTTAAAATTATCGAAGAAGTGTCTGCCTAAGAGTTTATTTCTAATGTGACATATTGCTGCTAAGGAAAGGATAAGATTTGAAGACTCTCCAGGTCAAAGCGTTGGTGTCCATTCTTTCTACTTGACAAAGCTATCTAAGTTAACCAGGTTAGTAACTCTGTACAGCCCGTACAACTCGTGGTTATATCTTCTCCTACGCTCCCTATCTTCGCAGGCGGAGAAGTTTTCTCCCGAAGAATCCTGAGACGTTCTTATTCTGGCTAGACATTTTTTTTTCACAGTTCTGTAATCTGCATACAGCTAAAAACGAAAAAAGCTAAGATGTCAATGCTCTACTCATGAGCAGACTTTCCGGAAAACTTGAACCGCCATTTTAGACGTCTGACATTCTCAATATTGACATATAATTGAAATTTCTCGTGTGACAGTCTTATTTTTGGCTGAACAGGTAGTTGAAAATGTATATCCAACAGTGTTGTTTGAAATCTTATCTGTAGATTTATGAAATAAGAATCATTTGGATTATATATTTTTTGTATCTGAATAGTTTGAACTGTCAAAATCAAAATTGTTTTACTTTGTCTGTTCAGTGTGTTCAAAACTTCTAAGTTGAATTACTTCTTTTCGTTCGAAGGACAGCTTCAGAGGGCGATCATCAATCTTGGAAAGAGTCTGATCGTTCTCAGCAAAAACGCTCAACTGAACTAATTTCAAGCGTGTGAGACATAAACAATTATTAAAAATTCTCAAAACAATTAATAATGAAAGAAGCTGGTTGCTCCAGCAAAGAAGGTAAATTTGTTAATAAATAATTATTTCAACATTTCAAAATATAATCCGAAATATTCTTTCCACATAAATTGACCACACAAAACATAAAACTTTTTTTAGTTTACAAGAAAAATAAACTACCAACAAATCTTCATCCAGCTGTCAAATTGACTGTCACTTGAAACAGTGTTGCCAATTCTAAAAAAAAATAAAAACAATTTCATACTTAAATTGATGGTGAAATTCATCTTGATGTGATCTTCGATTGGTAAAGTTTATTATTTTTTCCATTCAAGTAATTTATTTTTCATCTGTAATATAGCCAATGGGCATTTATCTGAAACAGGTGTGTAGATACAGATACTGATAGTTGAAGTTTTTATTCGTATTAATTTTCTGTTGTTGGTGCAATTGTTTATCATTTGCTTATTTTGCTTTTTATATGATTTTTGATTTATTTATTAATGCAAATTAACTCGCAGTTGCAGCTGCAACTGAAACAGTGAACAACTACTAGTAAATAGTATCAGTTTGAATTTCAACTATACGACTAGGTTAGGAACAGGCTTGGTCGTTTTAATATGTTTTATATGTCACCAACTTAACAAAAATAAAAATAAATAAAAATAAGAGATTGTCGGCTCTTCACGTGGGATAATATGCCGTCATGTAAATTATCTCGTTTAAATTGAGTGGCGATTTTTGTGGTTAATGTTTGTCTGTTAAGTTTGAAATTAAATAAATAAAGATGTTAATATTGATTTAATTTGACATATGTGCGTGCTAAAAGAAGGCGAGTTTTAAGTAGGTAGATGATCAGTGTACTTTTTTGTTTGCCAATGAATGGGTCAAGAACAAAAATACTTCAGAAAGTTTTAAGAACGGGAACTTATGATTCATTCTATTTATATGGCCGTTGTTTTCCGATCTGAAAAATTACCCCTCCAATCTTCTCACATCAGAGTTATATTGTCTAAAAAAAAAAACATTAGGTGGCGCAACAGTCCGTTGAGTACTAGGGCCTAGTGACTTACAACTCTCAAACATTCCTGTGTGCGAGAAATGTTGTGAGGAATGGAGGAAACCTACAGTTTTAAGCCGAATCGAATGAAATATAGACTTAATGTTTATTAAAATGGTACGGTCTGATCGACTAATAATAATAAATAATATTATTACACAAACCTCTAAAACAGCATGTCTTGTATACACGCCGAAAACTCTGGTCGCGAACTTGACAGATCGTCCGTCAATAAAAGGCGTTGGTATTTTCTTGGTACAGACCTCGCCGACACATCCCGCAGTTACGATTTTGCAGTTCCATTTTAATTAGCAAAGCAGTCAATCCAGTGTATTAACAAATGTCAGAGTTCAGAGATAAAAATAATAGAAACTAGCGCAATACGAATGAGACACTGAAAGGACGGATGTTCCATGCGCATTCGTTTTGTCATAGTGTCGTCTTATCCTTGGGACGTACAAGGTCTTAAAGTTTGAAAAGTGATAAACACGAAAACATAGGAATCATTACTTCTTTTACAATAATATCTCCATAAAATGATAGCTTTTTTCTATGTCTAGATCGGCAATAAACAGACATCTAATCTTGCAATTGAAATGTCAAAAGGTCTAAAGTGAAACCAAATGACAATAATACCAAAGAACACATACTACATCAAATACAAAATTGAATCAATAATTATTATAACTAAGGTATCACTTACTTATTTACTAAAACATCATTAAGTCTGAAATTAACCAACCTGAAAAAAGGAAAACAAATATTATAAATAAGTCATGAAACAAAATTAAATATTTTTTTAATTATAAAATATAAGTGGTATCAGCCACAACATTACAGAAAAGTTAGATGTGCTTTTCTTTGCAAATTTTCATCGATTTCGTTAAAAATTTTAAATTCTCATGGAAGAAAGACTGACAAATCCAAATAAAATTGATTTCAAAGATCGGTATAGAATTGATTTTGCTCTTTTTGTAATATGGCCTAAAGTTTAATAACTGCTATAAACGGTAAAATAAGAGATGAAAAAGTGCAGCTAGAAATAATTTAGTTGAAAATAACTCTTATAAATGTTTCATATCTCCACCCTTAAGATTGAGCTAAAAAATGTTGACATTCGTTGCTGAGCTGATTGTTTCTTTTTGGAATCAAAAAAATATCCAAAAACCATTTTATCAATATCAGTTATTATTCGTGTTTTTGAGCTTCCATTGTATAGTACATGAGAAATTCCACAAAAAACCGATTCGTATAGTAATCCAGTTCTTATATTTGAAAATTGATACAATTGAACATTTGTCAGAATAATTTAAAACTAAATTTTAAAGAATTAAGCGAAATTAATATCAGCATTAATTTTAACTTCATGAAATGAAGAATTTTAAAGAGAATAATAGGAATGATTTATATTTACTTTGTTTTCCATATTTTAAATTAAATTCGAATTAAATAAGAAATGAAGGAATAGGGTTCGTTCGTAGATTATGTGTAGTTGTAGAGTTTCGCGTGCAATAGATGTCGCTATATTTGTTAACACTAACTTTTTGCAAAATAACAAAGAAATATTTCACCTTTTGTCTATTTCCGTATAATTAAAAACTTATTTGAGTCAGTTTACAAAAAAAAAACTATATTTTTATTTAGTTTCACAATAAATTACAAAAAATCTTACATAGACGCGCAGAGAACTCAAAGATCGATTTTATGCTAGGTAATGTTGAAATCCAAAAGTAAGATTTGAATTTTCTAACCTTTATACTTTTTTTAAAGACTTTCCTGGATACTTTTTGGGTTTCATTATGAAAAGTTGTCGTACTACAGTTGATACGAAGACGACACAAAATTGTGTAGGACTATGCAAAAATTGAGAACGTACATTTCAAACACTTAAGAAGTAATTAAATAAGCAAACATTAGTTGAAATAAATTGAAAGAAAATTTAAAATAAAATCATAGTGATTTGTATGTTGGACACTGCTCTACAAACACATCCATCGAGCCTCAAAGATGTACTGTCTTTGTATTGCATTTAAATTTCTACTGTACTACGGATGGCTTTTCCAAAAAAACACTCCAATTGTTGATGCAAATTTTGCGTGCGTTAAACACATATGTATTACGATTTAACCCCGTTAACCTTTTGCTATGTGCTATTTTCTTAAGACGAAATCGTAAGTCTTTAGTCTTAAGTCAAAATACCTTCAGTCTTCAAAGCTTTTTTTTCCTTTATCACTTCTTTAATCTTCAACAATTTCGCAACAATATTGTGTGTACTTCAACAAAATGCATTGACGATAATCTTCACTCATAGTCATCACAATATGAATTGAACAAACCATGAACCAAAAATAACTTCGTTTTTAAATTTTGTTCATGTGCTTATGACTTTTTGAAAGGCTTTAGCGACAGACAACCTCACAATCATAACTTTTTTCTTGTTTGTGGGTTTTAGTTTTCAATTAATCATTTCTGACATAACAAGTATTTCACCTTCCGGTGGTGGTGGAATACAAAAATTAATCACCATCTTATAACTTATCGTTTTTCAAAACGTTTTTTTAAGACAAAAAACCAACAACATTTTCTTTTATTTTACACAAAGACAATTTAATTATTCTTGTTAACCAATGAATATACAATAAATTAGTCATCATATTATGGACCTTCAAAGTTCAAATTAACTAAAGAACAAAATGTTAAGTGTTTTGATTGTGTCAAAAAAGAAAAACAAATCCGAAGACCAGTCACACAAAAAGACCACAATTTGTAACTGAAACCATAACAATTGTGACAAGCGCACATAAGCGGCCAACTACCCAAATTAAGTTGGTTATATGTCAATGTCACATTTGACACTTAAGTTCAAGTTCGAAATTGTTTGCGGTACCTAAATATGTACTGAACAGTGTAGATACGAGTATCTCAATAATTAAATTATTGGGCAAATGAACAGAGCTAGAGCATCACAAAAATATGGGCAAGGTTATGATCGCAATATAATTTCGAAATGATACAAAAGAAAAGGGAGCATGATGTGTGGAATATTTCGTTTAGTTTACGGAATTATAAAGATATGGAGTTTATTATAGTTTACGATTGTTACATCAGCGTGTAAGTTTATTTGGGCGTCCCTCTTACGTACATAATGTGTTTATATCAGATTGAATGAATTTGAAGCGAAAAATATTGAAGAGATCTTCGGGCAATTAAACAAAATTAGGAGGGAGTTGTATATGTTTCGAAAGAGTGCCTATAATACGTATGAATCTTCGTAGCACAATAGGTTTATATAGATATTTACATATAATTTTATAAATATGGGATAGGGAAATTCTTAAAAATTAAGCAGTGCGTGAACAGAAACGGTTACTGCGTAGGTAAATACAATATAAATTTGAATTACAATGTATAATTTTAATAATGAAACCACAGCTTATTTGCTAGATAACCTTGGTTACTTATTAGTTAGAACCCTTTGTATGCATTCTATGGTTTGGAACATGTATTATATACCTAAATTAAAATTTCATAGTTATGTATATTACTGTAACTTCTTCTTATAACAACACGGAAGTGTTCACTCTTGTAATTCATGCCTTGTTTTAATTATGGCCTAGTGGTATTCAAATATCCATTTTGTTTTAAAAAATGTAAGCTTGTTTTTTTACAGAACATTTAAATTAAAATATCGAGAAAATCTTAACATACTCTTTAAAACATACGCTCACAGAAAGGGGGATTCCGTACTGCATTTTTTACCAACTTAAGCTGATAGATATGTGTGTTTTTATCTTTTAAATTGTAAAGGGTTTTCCACTAAGATGTTTCATTTTGGGTAGCCCGGTATTTGTGTAGCAGGCACTTTTGAATATACCATCTTTTGAAATTTGAGAAGTAAAGACTATATTACAATAATCAATAAGGTTTTTGCAATAGCATTAAAATTGCACTTTTAAAATGGCTTTTGGCGGCCTTTACTTTAAATCCGACTTATAAATTATATCACGTCAGGTTTTTGAGATAGAAAAACGAAAAAACACGTATGTATATAAGACTTTTACAGGCTATCCAAATTTTTGAAGTAGCCTATTTTCGATAAAATCCGTGATGGTTTTCCAATTCTAGAATCCTTTTCTCCAATATTCAATTAAAATATTTATATTATTTCACTAATATTCGAAAAAAAATTCAAAAATTGTTTCACCAGTCTTACAAAAATCTAAAAGAAACACTAAACCATTTTTTCTAAAATGGTTTTCAACAGAAAAAGGCAAAATGGTTTGGTTCTTGTAACGAATTTGTTATCTAAACAATTCTATTATATCAACTTTTTGAAATATATAAAAAAATAAAAAAATAATGTTGACAACATTAAAATTAGAGTATGGATTCGAAATCAGCACTAAAAACTAAGTCCGAAATGTATTTTCCAAAAATATTAAAGTACCAAATTCAAGTTTTTCTCGAAACTGCATTTAAATTCAAATAAAGACTCATAACCAATGAGAATTTCC
Source organism: Eupeodes luniger (assembly GCA_951509635.1). NCBI lineage: Eukaryota > Metazoa > Arthropoda > Insecta > Diptera > Syrphidae > Eupeodes > Eupeodes luniger. The sequence continues at coordinate 250,931,771 of OX608073.1, forward strand.
AGAAACTAAGAAAGATATTAAAATACTTTAAATTGTATCTAAAAGAGAAAGATTTGTACTTTTCAAAATCATCATACAATTTTTTTGTTAAGAGGTATTTGAGAGGTGATGTGTGATAGACGAATTTAAAGGCGAGATTCGTATTTAGGACATCTTAATCCCATTGAAAAAGTATTCTTTTGTTTGTGCAACAGAAAAAAATAAAGTAATTTTGTCGATCAGTGTTATTACTAAAAATAGAAATTCACGACCAAAATTGTGAAAATTTTACAGTCGGAGTTCGCAAAAACAAAAAACTTTTACATTGTCACAAATCACTTCTTCGGTAGGCAAAAGTGAAATTCGTGGGAAAATTTGAACCGTTGGGACAAGTTATTTATATGAAGAATCAAAATTGTGTGCGTTCGGCAAAGAAAAACTGGAACGTATTAACGACAACCTATGTTTTGTCAATTCGTTGATATATGGAATTAAGCCTTCTGAAAACGAAATTGCACAGTAATTTCGTAATTAAAACACAGCTTTTAAACTTCAGTGCACAAGAACTCAAGTTGTTCGATCACTAGAAACTTTATATCTTCCTTGATTGGGTTCTTCAAATATTTTAAAATGATTCTGATTTTCATCGAAAAACCATCTTCAGTGGTGACGCTCTTTAATTAGCAGACTTGTCGCATTTGGGACTCAAAAAATCTAAGAATGATTTTTGAAAAGCCTCCTTATTCTCAACTTGTCAATTCTCAATTGTCGATTCGGTTTTTGGGTTGATGATATATGATTCGACCCTACATACTTCTTCAAAAATAGGGTTTGTGTACCTGTGAATGGATTGCGCTACCAAGCTATGATTAATAGTTTTTATGAACGAAAATGGAAGTTATTGATGGCGTTACTTGTCTAACAAAATTTTACAAGAACTGTTTCCTGACCGTAGTATTTTTAGAATCATCTGTTCAACTTTTTTCTTTGTGGCTACTTATGAATAAAAAGTATATCGTGCTAGAACCTTTGCTTTTCTCGTTACAATGATATAAACACATACCGATGATTAGTTTTGAAAAATACTTGTTTTCATTTTAATATCAGAATGAAACATCTAACTGGAAAATATACAAAAATTACAAGAATATTTTATAAGAATTTTTCCGGAATTTGAAAATGTTATTAATTTGTATTAATGCAATTTTGTTTTGCACCCACAATTTTGGGCGTGTTTATTATTTTTTACACATTTTTCATAGACATTTTTTAGAAGAAAGAAAAATAATCGCCGTAACTTTGAGTCAAAAATCCTGAGTTAGGTCCTTATGGGATTTCACCAATTGTCATGAAATCTTGTTTTGCTGCTCTTTTTTTGAGGCCAAGGATGGAAAACAGCATTTGTCCAGCCTGTCACTAGTTCTCAACAAACTTCTGCGCCACCTTATTTATTTTTATTTGGAATCTTATTTGGTAGATCGAACCCAATACGTTACCATAAATTCGTGTTTATCACTTCCAATATCTGTGACCTCTGGTGTTCCCAAAGGAAGCCACCTTGGACCTTTACTTGTTCTTCTTTTTGCTTATGATATTCCTCACATCATTAATTCTTTCGTTTGTCTTATGTTTGCTGACGAAATTAAATTGCTAAAATATATTTATTTGAATTCTTCTTTAAAACGATAGATAGTTTTGTTAGCTGGTGTTCTACACACTTTATTAGATCTTAATGTGTCTAAATGTGATTATATAATCTTTCGTCGTAGCTTTGAAACTTTATTTATTCAATAAATGGTGTCAATCTTCAAAAGCTCTCCAAAAACAAGGATCTTGGAGTCATCTTTGATCCGGAACTAACTTTTTCTCTCCACGTCGACTTCATTGTAGCGAAAGCTAACAATGATCGTAATTCCAACGAATTTACTGACCCTTTTACACTCAAAGCGTTATATTACTGCTATGTCATGTACTTTGAGATATTCGTGATATTCTTGCTTATCAAGTTGATTACTTTTTTCTTCTTTAGTGGATAAAATTATATGTTCCTTCAAGAGAGCTGCGAGTGCGTAATTTATTTTTTGAACCATTTCATAGAGTAAACTACGGGCTTAATGAGCCGATAACACGGTGCCTAAAGCAGGCAAGACTAGGAGGCATTATGCATAAAATGAAAGTAATTACTAGTAGTAAAAGGTAAATACTAGAAAGTAAAGTTCGTACTAGTTTTTTATGTATATCAATATAAGTATTTACTAAAAAAATTCACCCAAAACCAGTAAATACTTTTCTTCTAGTAAATACTACCTTTCCAGCATTTACTATGTCTTTTACGCATATGGAAAGTAGTAAATACTATTAAAATTTACTAGTAAAAGCATTTCCTACCGTTTATGCATACGGCTCTAGTATGTACTTATATTGACTTTCGAAATAATACTAGTCGTGTTTTATTTAAAAGAAATATGATGTATCAATTAAATATTCTTTATCCTGGTGGTTAGCTTGCAAGTATTTACCTAATTGTAAAAAACGGCATGTTGTTACTATTTTGTCTTTTTTCAATTAGTCTACAAGATTATGTATTATTCACATAGGGTCGTATGCAAAAAGATGAGATCAAACTCTTTACTCACTTTTTTGAGAACTTTCTTAAGGTTGTATGCAAAAAAATAATTACTGACCGAGTTAGATCTCACTTGGTGAGTTCAATCTCAGAGGGATGAGATCGATCTCAAAACGAAAGCTCGCCATGAGATTGTGCTCGTTTTCATATGCAAAAAGCTGAGTAAACACTTGGTTACATGAGATCGATCTCACAAATTGTTAAGCATGGTATTTCTCGGACTCAGTTCACATAAAACCGTAAGGATGGCTGAATTTATAATTAATTATGTCGGACAAAGAAATTATAAGGAAAGAAGGTGTCCAATAGGTGATGGTTTTCGTCGTTTGTACCGGTTTAGTGAAGAAGGTGTGCGATTGTTAACAGAGGAATTTTTGGGCCCGAGCTCAGAAACGCGTGGTGGTGCTCTCACAAATGAAGAAAAAATAAGAACATTTCTGCGATACATAGGAGACCCGGGGTTCCAAATTGGAGTTGGTGAAGACGTTGGAGTTCATCAATCTACGGTCTCTAGGTGGTGCAGCAAGTTTCTGCAGAAATTGCAAGCCAGGCCAAGAATTGGATTATATTCCCACATACTGTGGAAGAAATACTAGAAGCGCAAAGGTTATGGAGCTCGAAGTACGAGTTTCCTTATGCAATTGGTGCTTTAGATTGCACTCATGTCCGAATAAGGGAACCTTTGACCTATCATGAGGAGTACATTAACCGTAAGGGATACTACTCCATTAATGTTTAAGCTTCATGCAATGCGGAAGAAAAGTTTACAAGTGTTGAAGTTTGCTGGCCAGGATCCGTACACGACTCCCGTATTTTGAAAAACTCTTTCCTATATAGTCATATGAATAATAATAACTCATCAGGAATACTTCTCGGTGATGAAGGTTATGGCATTACTCCATGGTTAATGACCCCGTTTAAAGAAACGAATAATGACATCAAACGTAATTTTAATGCTGTTTTGACAAAAGAAAGAGTTATTATAGAGAGATGCTTTGGACAAATCAAACAGAGATTTCCTATTTTGCAATATAAAGTTCGAGTGAAGCAAGAAACCATTCCAAATTTAATAGCTTCTTGTTTTATTTTTCATAACTTCGCTAAGTATTTACACGAAGACGAAATTGTTGATGAAAGCAATCAAATCATTCCAACTAACGATGCCACTGAAGGTCAACCCCTACCGACTGCAGCCCGTATTAGAAACGCCGGACAACAACGACGAGAAGAAATTTCACGTTTATTGATCACACAATAAAATTATAACTTGTATTACTTAAATATTACACATCAAATCTATGTGTGAATTTTTTTGTTATTAAAATTACCTACAAAAAGTATGTTGTTCCTTTTCTTTTTTATCGTTTCTACTCCGTTCATCCTTCTTAATTTCTTGTTTCAGTCCCAACCGATGGCCTCAGTTGCCAGTGCTACTATGTGTCTGTAGTTCGTATCATTCATGTGCGAAGTACTGTAATGTCAATGTCAATCGTCACATTAATTTATTGCTTTTCTAACGTTATCGTCATTCATCGACTTGGTGTAAGAAAAGGACTGGAGTAAAATGGCGTGCACCTGTACAATTGTTTACTAACAAAAAATATCTAGTTGCTTCAAAATTTGAATAACAAAAAACTATATATTCTTTATTTTTAGTCATATTAACAAAATTAATAATTACGCATATAAAAATGTTCAAAACTATTATTTCAAAACTTAAAATGAATGAAATATTGAAGTGGTCTTATTTACATTGTAGAAAATGGCGAAAAATATGTGCAATACAATATACATTTGTATGATGTCAGTATTCGTCAATATCGAGGATTTTTTCTCTGTCTCCACTGTTGATTTCTGCAGGGGTTTTGTCGGTTCTATTTTCTTCCTTATTTAATCTTTCAATTTTTTTTGTAAGCAGTATGTTTTGTTTAAGGAGTATCAATCGCTGCAACTGAGATCCATTTAAGTTTTTCGTTTCATCAGTCTCATATCTTTCTACTGCCGAAGTGGTTTCTCTTTGAAACTTAGAAACCTGTCAAAAAATTTCATGTATAAGTTGGTTGGCAACATAATCAAAGAGATGCTCAAAACGGCATAAAATTTACCCGAAACAATTTTTGTACTGTAATTTCTGATGACGACATTTGAAGGGAGTCACATGACCGTTTTCTTGAACTTGAACGAGAGTCCGCCTAAATAGAAGTAGGTACATAATTCTATACATTCTTTTGTACATAGAATGCTTGAAAATTTTTACCTGGTATTTTATTCATCGTTGGATTAGTTTCTGCGTCAATTAAAATTAGTAATTCTTTTTCCCAGTCTTTTAGAATTATTTTTTTATTTCCTGTTTTGTTGACATCTATTTTATTTTTTAAACGGGACTTCATGTTTGCCACTTTTTTAGTTATTTGTTTGTCGTTGATGTCAATTCCAAATTGGCTTTTATAAGATCTAATTATTTTGAGAATGGCATCACTCTTCTTCGCCTTATGAATAGGCAACTGTGATTTTTCCAACAAAATTTTATTGTTTTTAAGTTCCTTAACTAAAAACTTATTAAAATTTTCCGATTCACTATTGATGCATATATCATTTTCACTTTCAGACGACATTTTTTTTTTTCACTCGCCTTATACATGAAGAAGAATCATAACTAAGCAACGAAAAGAGCTTTGAGATCGATCTCAATTTCAACGAGTAATAGCTGTTGAGCTTGAACTCGTTTTTTTGCATACAAAACTGAGTCTGAGTCCCTGCTCGATCGATCTCACCGGTGAGTTCAAGCTCGTCAGCTCAGACTCTGAGCTCTTGCTCATCTTTTAGAATATGACCCATAGTCGGCTTGATGAATAAATAAATAAATTATGAATTATGATACAAGTCAAGTAACACCGACTGAGAGATTTTCTCTATTTCCTCTGTAGGTATTGAAAGAAGTCCTCATATAAAAGGTTTTGAGATATTTCGGTATAAAATCCACCATTGACCTTATTTATGAATAAAGACCACGAGTGCCTTAAAATTTACATCCTAAAAATACAATTTAAGTTTTGAATTATTATACCTCTCCTAAATATGCTAAATAACTTAATAGTTCTAAGTCTTTATAACCGTACCAGTATGGGATATTTGCAAAGAAATAGGTAAATTATGCATTAAAAATATATCGATTCAATTTGAATTTTTATTCGAGAGGTTCAGCTGTATCTCTGGTATACAAATATGTATACACATTGATTGCTTTTTAATCAATCAACATTCAATTAATTGATTAAACCAGATAATATTTAAAATAAAGTCCAAAATACGACCGCAAAAATTGACTCACATCTCTCGTATCATATCATATCGTAAAAGTTAAAAACAAAAACAAAAACAAAGTCAAGTGCCAGCAAACCATTGGTTTTTAATTAAAAAACGTAATTCAATTAAATTGTTAAATGAAAGTTGGATATATGAATGAATATATATGTAGAAGTACCTCTGCAATCGATTGCAGTCAAGAATTGCATCGACAGCCTCAAGTTGCAATAAAGTCAGGATTATCGCGAAAGTGGGTTACTTTCGGAGCGCGGAATGCCTGCGCTGCACTGCCGACTGCGGCGCTGCCCGCTGACCGCTGTTGAATGCTATTATCCCCATATACAATATACATTCACTCTGATGGCGACTGGCAATTATTTACCAAGGAAACGATACATTTTATTTATATTTATATCTTTCTTTTGGGGAAAAGAATGATACGATAATAATAATTAAAAATAAAAAAGTAAGCAATACAAAGTCGATATTTCTGTTGGCTTTTTCGTATACGGTTCAGCGCGACGACATCGACATTCGACATCGGCGAACCGACAAAAAGTCGGCATCGTGCTACTTATTCAGACAGAACAAATTTCATGCTCCAATTGATTGGGTTGTAAAAATTCATTTAATTGCACCGATTAAGACATATTCAGCAATTAAGACACTTTTTCGATAACTTTACTATAAATATAGTGCATTCATGATATCGATTGCAAAGAGCTCTCTATAAACTTAATACAGGATAGAAAAGTTAACTGCCAAACAAACTTAACCTAATGGGTATGAATTAAAATTTATTTTCTGAACATCGGTTGGGTGGCTTTTCTGTATGATTAGAGTCTATGAATAAAATTGTAACATTGCAAAATATTTTACAAATTAAGTGAAAGTTTAGAAGAAGCATGTTTAGGATTGGATTAATCTTATGAAATAGGTATTTGGATTATTACTAATTAGGCATAAGAAAATTAACATTTCCTCAAATATCAAATTTCATGCAGTTCAAGGCAATATCTTACCTATTTAATTGGGCAGTGATAACAGACAACTAAAATTAAACTATTGTTTAACTTTTGTTTACGATTATCAAAAACAGCGATTATGCATAGCAACTCTTCAATAGGTGAAGAAAGCGACTTTGTGAAATGATGCATGAGTTTTCTATTCAAATCACGTTAACATCTACGTTTTTAAGAACCAAGCCAAACATTTGATTTACTTTTGAAAAGAGAGAGAGAGAGAGAGAGAGAGAGAGAAAAATAAGCCGACGAATAAGCGCGATCAACAAGCTCGGAAAAAAAGACCAAGCGTTCTGAGTAATGGCTGAATCACATACACGCTTCAGCTTCGGCTTCGTCTGCGTTACGTTGGGTATGCTTCGAGGTTGCTTTGAATGACATTTCTATTATTTCATCCCTCCAAAGAGCAAATATTTTGTTTGTTTACATTTTTTTACATCTGTTGAGCTGTCAGACGAAGCAAATGTTCAGAAAATTGAACTAGAGCTTCCGTTTAGAGTCACATTACGTTACATTACGTTCTTTTCCTTACGATTGCCAAACGAAACGTGAGGTCGAAGCTCCATTGTGATAGCACGCATTGAATTCCTATGGCTGAATTCGTAAACGTCAGGCGAAGCCGAAGCTGAAGCGTATATGTGATTCAGCCATAAAACCGTTGAACAAAATTATTTCAAGTGTGTGAGAAAGGAAAAATAATGTTCAAATGGTGCATTCAAAAAGACACAAACGTCCACAAGTTTTCTCAAGACCCACCACTGGCTATTAACTCCTACTTTCACCTCCCCTCTTTGAACATCGAGTGTCTAGCACCTCAAAGTTGTTGGGGGTAGCAACCGATAGAGGGGGGAGGTGTTTTCACTTAGGCACCTCTCCCTCTCCTTATCCAGACGGCCGCATAGGAATTGCTGAGATGGAATCAACGGTGGCGTCTACAGTTCCAGTTAGGTTGAACTACCATTGGACTACTATGACATATTCGGTTCAAATTAAGGACTTGATCCTTCACATTTAATGTCTTGCGTCAGTGTGACTTTCTGACCACGAACTAAAGAACTTAGGATATACGCGTGAAATGTAAGGTTCCTTAATAGACCACGTGTAGCCGAACAATTAGAGGAGGCCCTAGACTGATATCACCTCCATCCAGAAAATACGATAGGATGGGCTTGCAAAAATAGGATACAAAACTGCGATATTTAATATGGTGACTGCTACCGAGAAAATCAACAAATATGGATGCGGCTTTATCATTGGAGCCAGACTTAGGCAACAAGTCTTAAGCTAAAGGTGCATCACAAGCGCCTCATGATCATCCAAATCAAGGCATAGAAGAGTATGATAACAACACCAAGGATATGATCTTCGAGCTCGTAGATAAAGCAAAAAAAGTCCTAGCTACGATATGAAAATTGTCTTAGGAGATTTGAATCCCAAGCTATAGCAAGCGAAGCCATCTTTGGTGGAATAATCGGGAAAAATAGCCTGCACGACAACCGTTCCGGTAACAGGTTTAGGCTCATCGATTTTGCTGCCGGGCGAAACGTGATGGTAGCCAGTACGGGCTTTCCACGCCTCAACATCAACAAAGGAACTTGGAACATCTACCGTCAACCAGATTGATCATATTGTAATCAACGCGAGACACGCTTCCAGAATCATGGATGTCCGAACTTTTCGAGGAGCTAACATCGACCCGGACCACTACCTCGTTGTAGCAAAGGGAGCATTTCGGGTTTCCAGACCCAAGCAAAACAGAGAGATGGTGGGAATAGATACAACGGCTACAATCGCAAGAGATCGCTAAATCCTTCTCTGATCGAGTCACGAGAACACTCTTTTAATGTATCGAGAACCATTAGCAACATTACCAAGATGCAAGCTGGGTTTCGAACAGCCACCAACAAGAAACCCCTGGCTGGTTTGATGATGAGCAAATGCAGCCAAACAACAGGCACGCAAAGCAGCGCTGCATAGAAGGAAGTGAGCTGCTCATGAGTCATGAGCTCTATTAGAAGAAGAGGAGAGAGGAACACCGACTTCTCAGAAGAAAAAAGAGAGCATGAGAAGCGTGCGGTCAAAGATGTTTGGTCGTTCAAAGGTAGAAATGAAGTTCGAAAGTTTTATGAGCAAGTGAAAGGAAATTCACAAGTACTAAGCCTTCAACCGAAGGCTGTAAAGACGAAAGTAGAAACATCATAGTAGAACCACATACAATATGGAAGGACCACTCTGCAGACTATATAAAGGGGACGACGCGACGAACTGAATACCGTTGTCATGCAGGATAATCCATTCAATATAGTCGACGAAAGGGAAAATGAATAACAATTTTCGAACAATTAAAATGTTGAAGTAAAAACAGGTTGCTCCGACGAAGAAGGCACATTTTTGTATAGAGAAATATTTCAATATTGTGTTTATTAAAAAAAGAATGTAAATTACTATTTCTAAATTTTAAATGCTCAAACATATTCAAAAACAAAATCTGAGTGTTCAGAAAACGTTTAGAGTAAACTTTGACCTTAACGTGTTTGTGGGTATACTTTTTATGAAAACTCTCTACAATAAAGTGCTGTTAATGTGACAATTACTTTAATTATTTTATATTAATTCACTCTAAAAAATAAATTGCGCATTTTTATACAAATTGTATCGAAATGTCATATTGAAGATAAGGCCCATTGATTTAGCTTGTGTAGGTAATAAAAAGTCCTAGAAATGTTCAAAATCCTGGAAGACTTCAACTGAGGTTAATGTGACCTTTGTTTAAATAATTTGTTTTTTTAACCTAACCATAAAAATTCGTATGATTTACATCTTGACGTTTGCTTCAAAGAATAAAAGACCCTCTGTAAATGTCTTTAAATGTTAACATTCAATTAACATAAAGATCTTAAAGATAACATGAAAATACAAGAGCGGCATTGAGCTTGTTCTCTTTCATCTTCATCCATTTCCAAGCAATTTTGTGCAGCCAAGTGAGAAACTATTTTGTTTTGCAGAAAAGAAGGTCAATCAAGAAGCAGATTAGATACTAGTAAACTTTGCATTTTTTGCGCTTGAAAGAAAAAAATTATTTTGTGATGCCGCTTCATGCGAGTAATTCGCATTAGTCTTGATTCGTACTCTTTATTGGGGAATTAAAGAACAAGCTTTGAGAAAGTTTAAAAGATATAACATTTTAAATATTTTAAATTTAAGAAGAAAAAGGGTGATGAAAGATAAGAAATCTAAAGGTCTATTCTATGTTCTTTTTTCGAAACTTCTTGTCTTTCGAACTTGGAATTTTTTTTCATGTAATAGAAATATCCAATGATAATAAAATTAACTATGTTTTTTTGTGGTTTATTTGGAAAATAAAACTAAGGTTTTAGCAATATTGTTTAGAAATCAATAAGACACGTCTTGATTTGTCGGATAAATCTACCTCTTTTTCTTATAGCTCCAATTAAATATTCGCCAAACATAATTTCCAAGCGAAAGTTCGACATTTTGACATTAACATTTCACCATTTTATCTCGCTCCCATTAATTTAAAAAAATATATAAAAATGTGTTTCTAGCTTGCTTGTCTCTTCTAACTATAAAGTTGCTAGACGTCAAAAAATGAATTGCATCAAGAAGTTCCAATAAAAATATAGTCAACACTATTTTACGAACTCACGATGCGACTTTGACATCTCAAGGAATAACTAACTTTCTATGTTTTGCCTCAAAAAATCAATTGAATCATATGTGATTAGTTACTTAGATAGAGCATTGCGTTTTTTGAAAGTATTTATCTATACACTGCCTATTTTTGCTTTATATAGCTGGTGAAAGTATTGTACATGAAACTTTAACAACCGGTGAATAGGTACGTATTTCACCATTACAAATTTATTAAATTTAAGGGTAAATTGGAACCGAGGATTGGAATTCCCCAAAATCAAAACATAAACTACCTACTTAAAAAGGATATAAAAAAGTTCGAAGGAAACGAACAAAATAATAAAATATTTACATTTTATGAATTAACAACATTTATTTCTAACTTTTTTTTACACTGTATTTTTATTTCAACTCACAATTATTTTCTTTGGTCCTTCGAGCCGGATCATTCTATAAAACGATTTGGATTCGTTTTCAACTATGCTAAAGTGTGGTGAATATGGGGGCCATAGCAAAAGTTACACGAATTCTGATTTCACTCAACTTCTAACAATCCTCGAAGTGTGAATGGGGGCCTTATCTTTGGGCCTTATCTTTGGGCCTTATCTTTTTGGAAAATCCAAGGCAGAGGTCCTTTGACTTTTCCAGAAAAGATTTATAATTGTTCCTGTTCATTATTGTGGACAAAAACTAAAAGTCGATTGTCCCAAAGTAGGTAATAGCTCCCCACATCATTATACCTGATGTACGGCTATGATGTCTTTCCAAAAAAGCTCAGATCATGGAATATACAATTTGTAACCAACGGTCAAGGCTCAAGGCTCACCCGAAAAGACAACGCGTTTCCATTCATTGCTCCAAGTAACATGCTCTCTTGGAAAATTATATATATTTTTAGTTTTCTTCTCTGGATAATATCACTTTTTTGTATTATCCTTTGGACCGTTGTTACTCTGGCTGATACTCAGCTTTTGGCCCTTATTTAAGTAGCTGGTAGAGTGGAATTTGAGATTTAACCGCTCTTCTCGTGATGTTCTTGTTTCTGCCTTGTACCCTTTTTGATTTTCCTATATGTTTTGTGGATCAGAAATTTTGATTACTTACAACTTTCTCTCTTTTGTTAGATCTCCTTGCTATTTCACGTTCTGAAAATTCTAAATTCTTCAAGCATCTATTTTTGCTCTTTCTGAAGCTGTAAAAGTCTTTCCAGAGCCCAGGTGTGTTTTAAATTAAATTCAAACAGTTGTTTTTATCACTCTTTTAGATATTCTATACAAAAGTTTTTAAAAGATCACTCCTGCAAGGAAATATACGCAATGGCCTCATCCAAGTGGAGTATTTTTGTATACGCTTTTTTAGTAGTTCAATATTTGATATTGGGAAATTCTAACGCTCGTTTCTAATTTTCTCTTTAATTTTATGAATTTATAAGCTATTCACACTTCCACCAGCTATTAAAAGCGAAAATCGATCCCAAAATGTGTGGCCTCCTCCTCCTAGTGGTTGGCAGTGTACTTTGGTCATGACATTAGAAATTGCAAATAGTTGCGAGATTTTACAATTGATGCAGGTGCGAATTGTCAAATTCCAAGGTTCTTTCAAAACTGATTGAATTTTTCTATTCACTGGTTTGTGTACACTGCACTGACACTTTACTTTTCTTAGTTAACAAAATATTTGTGTTGTTGGTTCTAATGGTATTCGTAATCAAGGTCACACTTCACAGCTCATGTGCAATACAATTTTCAAATCTAAAATAAGTACGTTTAATATGAACTGACCTAAAATGCATCATAATTTGTAAGCCAAATCTTTATTCTCTCTGCCTTAGTTTTGAAAGCATCATTCAAACTCCCGATGACGATATCATCGTTCGTTTGAGATTAAAAAAGATTTAAATCAACAGAAGATCACAAAAATGTCTGTGAGTGCTCGAAGGTGATCAATTTATATGCATATCTAAAGATTCTTCAAAGAAACCAGTATTTAGTAACAATATTGCTGAGCTGATGAACTATCTTTGAAAATCATTTATGTTTATTTTATACCGTGTAACTAGTTTTCCACACGAATTGACGCCACCGTCATAGTTGTGCATCATCATATCGTGTGGAACGCTCGTTGCCTATGATGATGATGAGAGCGATCTTTAACTTGCTGTCATATTGATGACTCTTTGCAGCAAAGTGTGTGATGATCGAAACATTCAATTTGCTTGATTACATCATTTGGCTAATGAATAATTTCTGTGTTAACAGGTTTTATTTTTATTTTGCGCAGGAAAATAAAAAACATCTTTAAACTCCGTTACCGTGTTTGTTGAATTTATAGGTGTATTGATTTAGTGAGCACATTGTAGATATTTTAGTGGCAAATCTATGACATGATTTGACAAAGCCACTGTATAAATTTCGAAGTTCGAAATCGAATTATACTAACATATCATTGCTTCCTGAAATGGAATTTTTGACATTTATGTCACTTTTATATTTGACATTTCACGCGTACCTAATTATAATGTACACATTTTTCTATTTTAGTTTTAGAGTATCTCAAGTCTATGAATAAATTGTGTGTTTGTTTTGTAGTGTAGGCCTGAGGAGGTCTTTCAGAAATGGTATGCTAAAATGTTTAGCCACTCTTTTTATCTTTTACATTACGTATGTACTTTTATAGACAAGTATGTAATTGAATTCGATTATTCTTGAAATTATAATGTATTGGTAAATAAAACGATGAATTGATATTTAAATTAAAAGTGAGGTAAAACTGGAGGCGATATTAATCAAATATGCAAATAAATGTATCTACTAATATAACTATGGAAAAATATATTGGTTTTTAATTCGTGTCGAAGTAATTTATGTTTGTTATTTTTTTATTTACATTACAGTTGATGATGTCATGTTAAAGTTTAAGGTGCAAAAGCAGATTATTGTTTATGGTAATAATTTCGAAAGTAACTTTAATGATGATTTGGTTTATAGAAACCAAAATGTGTTCGGAGGTTTGAGGAAATAAAATATAAAATACAACGAAGCACTCCCATATAAAAGTGTTCTTTAGCTGTTTTAGAAATCTTACTGTCCAATTCTGAGATCCAACTCGAATTCAGGTTAAAAACAAAGTATGTTATGTTATATTCAATCGATTAGAGTTTTGAAATTGCAAATTTTGACATTATTCGACGTTTTAAGGAACCTAGAGTCTTAATCCTTAAGTTTTGTCAAGATGTGTAAAAACGACTTTCATGAACTTTGTCGACCAAAAAGAGTACCATGAAACTTTTAATTCCTGATGCTAACGCCAGGAAATTGATAAATTAAATTAAATAAAATCAATTAACTCAGCTTGTTGACGACCCAACTCGAATTCCTGACGTTGCAGGTCAGTCCACCAACACCCTAGGCTTGTTTCTTACCTCTGACTCTAATAAATACACAATCAGTGTATTACCACCTCTGGGCACATCAGACCATTGAATCGTATCTGCAAATTTCTCATGTCAAAAAAAAAACAGTTAAAGAGAAAACTCCTATGAGAACCGTTTGGCAATATGAGAAAGCCAACTGGGATTGTCTTAATGAATTCTTCAGGAACTTTGACTGGTCACTAAGCCTCCTCGATAGTGACATGGATTCCAGCGCAGATGGTTACAAATTTAATTCTTTGTGGAATGAGAAGTTTTAAGGGTAAAATTAAATTTTAAGGGAAAAATTATAGGGTAAAATTTATCAAACTTAAAGAGAACTCATGGTTTTATTCGAGCTGTAAACAGGTTATTAGGATCAGAGATGTGAGTTTCCGTTGTTATAAAGCCAACCCCATTGAGGAAAACCGAAATAAGTTCAAACAAACTAGAAAGACCTGTAACGGTCATATTCAACGAACCAAATTTTTGCATCATCAAAAATTACGGCAAAAAGTACTAAAATGTCCCAAAGGTATAGTAAACATTTCTGGTCATTTGTAAGAAATGTACGAAACACCACGTCATCCTCGGTTCCAACGCTCGTCTACAATGACACTCCCTATTTAAGCTCGATTGATAAAGCCAATTTGCTTGCAGCACAGTTTGCTGTTAATTCGACGTTACCAGAGAGTGTCACGAGCCCTCCTGTTCTTGAGAATGTAAACGATTTTATTTGAAGAATCTTCTTTCGCATTCGTGCTGTTGCCAGAGTACTGAAAGATCTTGACATACACAAATCCACTGACTGGGATAATATCCTCACTTTTGTTCTGAAGAGGTGGTCTTCAACGCTGAGAAAACTATTGCATAAGCTTTTCCATCTTTCCTACTCTACAGGTCTCTTTCCGAGGGGATAGAAAACAGCATTTATCCAACCTGTCCCTAAAAAAGGTGAATACTAATCCCCCTTCAATTATCGTCCAATAGCACTAACGTCCCTTCTTTCCAAGGTAATGGAAACGCTGATTATTTATGAGAAGAGCGAAAGCTTCTTAATGACCGGTAGTATGGCTTTCGTAGCAATAGGTCCACTGGTGATCTCATGGTTTATCTCACTGAACAGTGGAACAAATCTTTACATCGTTTTGGAGAAAGCAAGATTATGGCTCTTGATATTTCAAAGGCATTTAATAGAGTTTGGCACCAAGCTCTTCTATCGAAAATGTTTGATTTTGGTACTGATGAATCTCTTTTTCGTTGGATTAGAAATTACCTTTCTAACCGATCAATACAAGTTGTATTGGATGGTTTCAAGTCCGATATTAAAAAAATAAATGGTGGTGTTCCTCAGGGCTCCGTTTTGTCTCTGACTCTCTTCATTAAATTCCGATCTAGACAGCATTGTCCAATGGGGAATTATTAACCGTGTAGAATTTAATGCTTCAAAAACTCAATGCTGTCTCCTGTCGTTAAAGCGTAACCTCGATGCCGCTATCCATGAGTGGCACTTGCTTCCAGGAAACTTATCAACTTTCATTACTCGGTATGTGTATCACAGACCACCTCTTATGGAATTATCACATATTTGATATTGCCAATAATGCTGCTAGGTGCTTGGGATTTCTCCGACATAGATGAAATTTTTCAAATCTTCTGATTTCGCTGTAAATTAAAAAGACTTCATTCGTCCAAAATTTGAATATAACTCGCATATTTGGGCAGGAGCCCCTAAAACAAGTTTAATTTATTTGGACAGGATCCAAAAAGAGTTTTGAAGATGATAGGCTATAGAACTATAACTGAAACAATTTATCAAACGAACACCGCCGCAATGTTTCATGTCTTTCGCTGTTCTATACCGGTATTTTTATAAACAGTGTTCTGTAGAATTAGCCAGTTTAGCCAGCATTCCCCCTTTCAAACAATTCAGCCGTAATACTAGCACTTCTAGGAATGCTCATCAGTTTAACCTTAAGCTCAATTTCGGATTTCGGACGTGCTGTCAAGTATAGAGATTCTTTTTTTAACCGCACATCGAGAATGTGGAATACTTTCTCTATCATTTTGATACTTAAAACTTAAAAAGAACACTGTGCACCGGTATCACCTCTTTAATCCTTCCCTATTTTCCTAACTCACACTGTTTTTAAACTCTTAAGTTAAGGGTATTTATAACCCATTGAGTGCGCATTAATTATTTTAGAAAAAAAAATGAATGGGATGTGCAAAATCCTGAAACAATTATTCAATATTCCGTATAACAAATATTAAACAAAAAGAATTTATTCTTTTTTCTATTTGAAAATGGGGAACAAAGCAATCAACACTCACAATTCATTCACATTGCTATGAGTACGAGTAAATATTTCACCAAAGATATGTGATGGATGTTACCATTTACTATACTATTCTGCCTCTCAAAGTCATTATTCCATTTAGGGCTATTGGATTTTTGTCCATTCTATTTTTTGAATTCTCAAGAAATTGTTTTGCTAAAAGTGCTCTATTCCAGGGTTCAACTAACTACTTTTGGTCTTCTTCAATTGACTATTTACAAATGTTTATATGTATACAGGTATTCATGGGGCCAAAGAGTAGCTGGTCAACTATACTAGAAACTTATTTATACTACAGTAGTAGGTACATAGCTATACCTCTTTCTTATAGATCTTATATCTCTCTGGGGCTCCAAAGAACACGAAAATGTGTATCCGCGTATCTATATGTTCCTAACATAAAATGTATCTCTATAGCCATTGGGATTGTATATCCGCGTCCGCGTGCATTTTTGTCCGAGAAACCTGTTTAAGCCACATGTCTGTCTAACTACTCTCAAGTCTCAACAACTTTTATAGAGTATCTCACGGGATAGTATCGAGTAGCATATCCCAGATACCCACTCATCCGCTTAGACCATCCGTAAAATCAGTTACAGTAAAACCCAAATAAGAATCATCTACTTGATTATTTAAAAAAAAAACACACTCATATGTAGTTGAGCGTGTTTTTTAACTTAAAATAATCAGGTTATCATTGTTTTTTTAGGTCTTAAATTCTAACTTGTTAGTTCTCAAGATAAGATAAACATTATGTAATGTTTTTAAGATGGAATTCAATAAATACTAACTATCAAAAAATCTTTAAACAGGGTTTGACTGTAATTCCTTATTCGAGATGGGCCTTATGAGCAACGTGTACGTGTACACCTACCTAGATATATATTTCTATGTTTAACTCTTTGTTGTTAGAAATACGAAGATACTTTCTGTAAAATGAAACAAACAACAACAACAAAAAATAGAAAATTATGTTGAATGTACGTTTATGGTTTCTTGATTTTTGGATTTCTCATGATAAAACAAGACCCTACTCTAGTATAAGCATTGGATACATCTTGTCTCGTGCAGTTCTTGGAAGTGACGTTGTTAACTGACCAAAGGTGTAGAACGATCCATAAAATGACTTAACAACAACAACAACACGAGAAACTAAACTAAAAAGAACATTCTATATAACTGCATTTCTTTAGATCTTCCTAAAAGAAGCATGGTACGTACGTATATTAAAAACAATTGAATTAATTAGTTGATTTAACAATAGGTATACGTGTATACACTGTACAATTTGGTATACTTCAGGAACGTCTTCTTATGCGTATCTACTTTTTCTTTTCCGGCATTATTAGCCATTTAGTAGCTTTTTGTTGAGCCGCGCAATGACCTCTGTATGAGATTAAACCTAACCTTATTTTTTGGTGTTTCTCATGTGTACAATTTTTGTACAAACTTCAATTAGAGTTTTGATCATGATGATCGCGGTTATATTAGGTCGCTGTGCCAAAAACAACCTTTAGAATGTATTGCAAGTGAGGGTCAGCTATCGGACAAAAAGTAGCACAAAATGCCAAAGGCGAATAAGTGCCCACCCAAACCAATTAAAATGAAATGAATGATTCATTATTTAATTTATTTCAAACAATCGGCCTTATTTTTATGATCGATTACAATATATGCTTTGGGATAAAGAAAGTCGAATTTCTACTCAACATATGTATATACATAAGTGTTGGTAAGTTAAAATTTAACGAAATCAACAAAAGTTACATACATTTGATTGTGCTAAGAAATCCTCAATAAAAATGGAAAACTTGAATAAAAAAAAAATAAAACATCAATTTTTGAATATCACCTTAAATTTTGAAAAGACATTTTTGTTTTAGGCATTGTTTCGTAAGTAATGGTAATTGACAAGGGAGTCAATTTGACTCCCTCTGTAATTGAGATAAAATACAGAACGAATATTCAGATTTAATGCATCAGGTTGACCAACGAAATACTGGCTAAAGACAAAGAGATATGCTTCTTATAAATATCTCATTATTAAATAAAAATGTTATCTTCGATGTGAACCATACAGAAAACATCCAATTTGTTACATTTAAATCTTGCATCTGACGTGTTTTTGTACTAAGTCAAATAATTATCATTTAAAAAGCTTAGAAAATAAAGATTCAATAATTGAAGATTAAATTTGTTTTTTATAGAGATATTTCAGAAATTAGGTTGATAGATAGGATGTCAGTCACAAAAAGAAAATGCTTCCCGAATAAACTTGCACTTGATTGCTATATTTTGATACTATGAATAGTAAATGATATGTCATAATCATAATGAATTGGTGGAAATCCTAGAGCCATTTTGTCACGTTAAGGAAGACAATCAGGTACATATTTAATTTTTGAAATATTTATTGACATAGATAAGAAATAAATAAATAAATACCTTTTCTAAGGATGACATTCTAAAACTTATCAGAGCAGGAAAATTGGAGGCGAAGTAACTACGGCAATAATTAATGTGACGATTGTACAATTTTTCACCACGTGTATTGGCAAGTGGCTGTAACTTACATGCCAGCTAATTTATTAGCTTTGATTTTTTATTTAAAAGGCGTTGTATAATGCTAACTTGACACGATGACTCCAGGCATATAACAAGTTAATACTACATATGAGGTGTGTTCAAAAAGTACCCGGAATTTTTAAATTTCGCGGGTGTGGAGAGTCCGAAGGTCAAATTTTTTTGTATTGTGTTGATATACATGTCCCCAAAGTATGATGCAATTTTCAGCTATATTCACTGTTTACTTTGTCTGTGGTAGTTGCTAAGGTTCGCGTGTTTTTATGAGCTCAGCGATTTTTGCTGAAACTGCTGAATTTTGACAAAAAAAAACAATCGCATGACAAATTTTAATTTTTTTTCTTTCAACTATTTACAACAAATAAGTTACAATTAACTACAAATTCAAATTTAACCAATTATTGCTGACTTGATTATACCTTCCATCAATCCCGAAATTTGTTTCCACAGCTTTAATTTGCTACAATTTACTGCCTACTTTTCTAGTTGGGAATTTTAGTTTTTTAATTCCGAAATTCATTAATTTTTGAAGTATTTTAATATTGTTGTTGAAATTTTGTTCGCCATTCTTAGGCAAATAAGATAAACAGAAAACACTTTTCGGTACTTTTTGGTCAAAAAAATCAATCGTTTTTAATTTCACTTTAAGATCCATACAAACGATTTCAGGCTGTTTATACTATTTTAAAAATTACCCTTGTCAACAAATAACGTTTTGGGAGCGCGTATAAAACAATTTTTTCCTGAATTGGAAACTCACCTTAAAAATTTTCCATTGAATCATATTCATATGATCAAAACATACATGTTATTGGTCACACGAAAAATGTATTTAATTAAGCCTTTTTGCTCCCAAAAAGTTTTAAAAATTATATATTATGGGCTTGCAAACTCAAAGCTGCAATACGACATAACAAGTTGGGGTGGTTCCTATGTTAATACTTTTCGACCTCTATTGATTGCACAGAAGCATTTAATACGAATAATTTTAAATAAAAATCGGTTGGCTGAAAGTTGGCCTTTATTTAAGGAGTTGCTAATTCTACCAATGAGGCATTTATATGTTTTTAAAGTTTTGAGAGAGTTTTTCAAACAAAGCGGAAATATTCCTAGCAGGAATTATCAAATGTACAACCTTCGTGTGAACAATATGAGCTTAGTTAATGTACCTTTTGCTTATAAAACACATTTTTCTCATTTTTATACATATACACTATACAGCTCCAAATATTTTCAATAAATTGCCCCTATCCATAAGAGAAACATTTCGTTTTTCATGTTTTAGTAAAAAGGTTAAAGACTGGTTATTCACTTTAAATTTCAATTATATTGAATCACTAATTTAGTATTTTTTTTATAAGCTACAATAAAATGAATGTAAAATAAAATAAAATATCTATAAGATGTATATTATTAATGAATTGTTAAGTATCTTCTAATATTTTTTCTATACAGTTGCTAGCAAGCTTTTTCATTTTCTTATATTTCATTTTCGTTTTTTCTTGTATTTTAACTTACACTGATTGTCACCCCACATTAGATACCAATGAATTTTCAATGGATGTGTCATTCACCACTAACTTCTAGTTAAAGAATGAACACTATTATACACCTTTCTTATTAATTAATTGTTATATAGTTTTAAGTTTAAATGAATGAATAAAAATACAATACAATACAATATAATATCAAGTTTTTAAAATATATGTACGTCTTTAAAAATGCTAAAAACAACCACAAACGGATTTTCCAAGGCTAAGTCAAAAATCAAAATATCCAACATTAAATTGTATGATTGTATAATTGTAAAGTTTTTAAAAATACGTTTTGGAGTTAATTTTTAGTGCCGATTTCGAATATTAACTTTCACTTTAACTATTAAAAATAATAAATTAGGTAACTCAACAGTAAATTTAGAACAAGGACCTCCTAACCATTCCTGTGTTTGCGTAATATTGTCAGGGGTGGAGACAACCTACAATTTTTAGCCGAATCTGAACGGCTAATTTGAGAAAGCACTATCATGACAAGAATTACTCTTGGGGCATTTTTCAATTCCTCGCAAGAGGCAAAAGCCGCGAAAAATTCCTTAGATGGCACAGACAAGGATTGAACCCAAGACCTCAGGCGTGGCAGTCCTTCGCACTAACCATCACGCCACGGGTATTACACTTTAACTATTTGCTCAAGTTTTCAAAATTATTTGTATATTTATATAATAATTGCTTAGACAACAGATTTGTCACAAGAACAACATTTCATATCAATTTCTTTTGCTTTTTTCTGCTAAAAACAGTTTTAGCATATAGGTTTGAGCGTTTCTTTAAGATTTTTGTAAGACAAAGAAAACTACTTGTGAAGATTTTTCGAATATTATATGAAATATTATCAATAATTAAACTGAATATTAAAAAATGAAACTATAGATTTGGAAAACCATCACGGTAGCTACTTCATTAATTTTGATAACCTCAAAAACTGTTTCTTTTCAAATTTAAAAAAGTAGTATCCCAAACAATTGGAAAAGTGCAAATTTATTGCCAGTAAGAGTCACGAAAAACATCAGGCCTAAACTAGATTAAAAGCGCTCAAGGTGCTTGCTATCTCTAAGCGGATAGCATATAAGCTTGATAATCGATGTCACAACCGGACACTGTCTGATATTCTCAAATGACTTTTGTAGAAGCTGTATGGATGAGGAAGAGGAGGAAACAGTTCTTCACCTCCTCTGTACATGCCCTGTTCTAGCTCAAAACCACAAGGCTTACCTAGAAGAAGAATTCTATAACGATCTGAACGATCTCAATCATATTATCAGTCTTTCACGTTTCGTAAAGGACTTAAACTGGTTTCATTTAGCTTAGAAGAAAGCTTCAAGATTCATGTGGTATCACAATAGGCCATTAAACTGGCCTACTTGTGTCCTACCTCTATCACGAAAAGCTACCTTAACCTACCTACCTGGACAAAACAAGGTACATCGAACTTCAAAAATAATTTTTGAAGTTAAATTACAATCTATGAAATTCAATTGTTTTTGAAAATATAAAGTGACATGCACTGAAACAAACAAACTAGGATACTTTTTGATTACCCATTTACGTATTACTCATCACAGCTTTCGGATTTCAAAATCTTCTTAATAAGACTTCACTTTACCAGCTGTCAATTAAAATTAATGACGCGACAACCCACTGAAAACCCATGAAGAATTCAACGAAGTCTTGTTACTTACACTTTTAAATTTTGTTGTACTCGTTATTGTTGGTTGCAAACGAAAATGACAATCCGTCTAAAAATATCTCTTGACATGATCAAGTGCCTTCTATAACAACTGACAATTATTATTTCTCATAAAACATTAAGTAGGTAGTTTCCATTTTGCTAACGAAATTAATAATTCTTGTTACGTGCCTATAATATACGAGTAACATGCATCCAATAGTGTCTTTTTAATAACAACATAAGTGAATCTAAATTTCTAAACAACAATATATATTGACCAATCATTGTACAATGTATGTAGTGCCATAGCAAATTACCTATACACCTATTTTCTAAACGATATTGTTGAAACTCACGCGTGCGTATAATCCATAAAAATAAATCAGATCCAGATCACATTGCATTGAAACTGACAATTATTACCAACGATTACATTGCACCCGGCAGGCAGGCAGTCAGGCAAGGCACGAAATAATAAAAACTGTCGGCGCTCGAGGTGCGAAATCACGCACCATTCTTTGAAAACAAAAAACAAGAAAAAATAAACTAGAGCACCTTCCAGCATTCACGTACCACATCACGTCACTGTCAGCCGATTATTCCAAAAGAAACCAAGCAAACAAAGATTGTAGGTAAATACAAGTCGGTATATAGTATCTTAAAGGTGAATGCCTCCGTGGTAAAGATAAATCCTACGGAAACATACTCTGATGCTGTACGAATATCTGCTATACAACGGCGGCGGCGGCGGCGTAGGAAGTCACTGTACCCGCATCATATGGTACACGCATGACGTGTAAGATCGATCCGCACTTTACCAGTACCCCATCACTACAACAGAAAGTGAAGTAATCTACAAAAAAAAAAAATCAGAAACACGAACCGTTCAAGCGTCTTCTGTCTTCTTTGGAATTACGAAGCTTCGATGATAAATGACACCTGAAGATCGGCACTGATCAATTGATCATCGCGTTGCTGATGCCAGTTATGGTAGCATTAAAACATGATGTCTGCTGATGCCTCTGCGTGCACATGCTCACTCTTATGTCCAACAAATTAATACGTAGCGTCCGAGCTGTGAGTTTTTGAAATTTTAGCAATGAGATGCGACAGTGGCAGAGACAGTGCGTGTCATGAACAATGCTGGGTGTAAAATATTTTTTTTAACATAAAAGGTGTGATGATGGTAATTTAGAAAACACGATTTCTTTTAAGACAGAGCAGGTACCTATATAGTGGCTATAGCTTTAAATATTTGGCTTGGTATTCCTACGAAGGATCTTTAGAAATTCGTGCTTGTTCTCAAAAGATGAATATATATGTAGGGTCTATCAGTATAAAACACCTGAAGTATTGGAAAACAAAAGAAAGTATCTATATTTTTCACTGAATATAGTCTATAACATTTACGAGTCGTTTCATTTAGGAGATCATCAGATGATGGAATCTTAAATAAACTTGAATTGCTTTTCCTTATAAATCTTCCAGATATACAAATATTTCAATACCACTCCTTTTCTTGATTATGTCTAACTCGTAGCTAAATCAATAATTACTTGTTTGTAATTATCTACAATTTACTACAGAGTTAGTATTTTATATATTTCAAGTTTTCTGATTTATGGTTTGTAATAATCCTATACTCTCGCTATAGATGAGAGGATTGCCGCCAAATAAATAAATCTTATGTATATGAATATCCATTGCTTTTATATAAGAAAATTTATTACTTTTTGCCATTATCGCACTTATCTATGTTTTATTTCTTTGAGAACGTAACTAAGCCGCAATAAATTTTGTATGTCTTTGATACATTGACACTTCGGTTCAATTGCATAGATTCTGTTATAAGTTATATTTCAATAAATAAATGTTATGTTATATTCACTGCCAACCACTAGGATGAGGCCACAAGTTTTGGATTCGATTTTCGCTTTTTATAGCTGGTGGAAGTGTTTTACCCGGAAACTTTTACTATCTGTGAATAGGTATGTATGAATTTCCCAATATCAAATATTGAACTACTAAAAAAGCGTATACAAAAATACTCCACTTGGATGATGCCATTGCGAATATTTCCGTGCCGAAGTTTTCAATTGCGATCTTTTAAAAAGTTTTGCATAGAATATCTAAAGGAGTGTTGAAAAAAACTGTTTGATGCATCCGGCGGTCGTAGGGGTCATAAAAAACAACTAAAATTTTGTAACTTTAGTATTGCTTTAAATTATTTTCATAAAATTTGTTTCTAAGAAAAAAAAGCAAATATTCAGGTTTTTAAGAAGGAACCTTTAATAAGAGATAGTCAATTTAATATTAAGTTGCCTTTAAATTCCTGAACCTAGCATCCAATTCCATCTTATTTTCTTGATGCACATAAATAGTGAATATTGAAGTGATTTTTACTTGCGACATATTGGAACTTGTATATAACAAGTATTGACATGACATTACGATGGTAGAAAAGTCGAAAAAAGTGGGCCCCCCGATTTCGTTCGTTGTCTGTCTGTCCTGGTTAATACAGTTTAAACAATTGTGCCGATTGAAATTAAGGTTTTCAGCCGATTGCCTTAAGGCGTTTTTTTTTTTCATTTTTTTAATACGGAAAATACATACAAATTTTTATTTTTTTATTTTTTTCTTAATTCTTCTTTCTACATATAAAAACATATTTTGGTATTGCTTCAAAAGGGTACCCTTCATAAAACCAATATTTTGTTTTTAAATTTTCTCAAGAACTAATCGACTGGTTTCCATAATCTTCTCTTTCACCGCAAGCTCTGGTCGATTGTAAAATTTTTAAATTGATGATGATTTTGATGATCAAAACTTTCATTATTTTTTTGATTTTTAAAAAAATAATAATTTTTTTTACAAAACTTGATATCTCAGAAAGGGGTGAACATTTTTTAACAAAATTTAAATGTAAAATGTATATTTATAAGCAAACAAAATTAAAAATTGTTTATATAAAATTAAAACTGTATATATAAAATTAGTAATTAATAACCTGCTCTAATGATTTTCGAAAAAAAATTAAGTTAATGTAGGATTTTTGAGAATTAAAATGGCATTTAAATTTTTGAGAAAAACTTATTTTTCAAATCTTAAAATACGGGAAATATTTTGAAACAGACTTTTTTGAAGAAATTAGCAACTTCTAGCGACCCAGTCTTGCATTATATTCCTTTCAAAATTGATTTTTTGTTGAATAGAACTTTTAAGATCTTAAAAAATTAAAGAAATCTACTTTTTGAATTGAATTTGCCTTAGATACACGAATTTCAAGAATATAAATGTCCCAAAAACAGCAAAAGTGACACTTTTGTTAAACTAATGGCTTATTGAAAAACACAATGCACGTTTGATATCTATTAATATAAAAGCTTTGAATCTCTTGAGAACTGAAGTGAAAAGAAAATCTGAAACGTGTAATTTGTGAGTGCCACACAAAAGTTTCTTCCCAACTTATTTGTTTACTTTAATTTGTTTTTATTTTATATTCAGAGAAATTATGTACATAAATGCACCTATTTCCTTAAATTTAAGAACCAAACATTTTTCTCTTTACAATTTTAAAGTTTTGTTGACTCCTTTAAGATCAAAATATTTTCTAGCATCAGCTCTAATTTAC
Organism: Eupeodes luniger; assembly: GCA_951509635.1. Lineage (NCBI taxonomy): Eukaryota > Metazoa > Arthropoda > Insecta > Diptera > Syrphidae > Eupeodes > Eupeodes luniger. Next base: position 250,957,545 of record OX608073.1, read on the forward strand.
GAGTAAGCAGACTGAAAGCGATAGTAATAATAGACTCCCAAAAATTGAGTCCGAAAAAACTACGTCAAAAAAAGCCAGAAAATTCTTGATACCTATCAGATTCTCATTTTCTAGGTTTTTGAATTTTTGTAGCGTTTATCGCATTAATAGAAATGGCAACAAAAAATATTCTTTTCAAAACAATTTCTGCGTGAAAGCAATAAAAACCCTATAAACTATTGTGTTTTGCTCTTAGATATGGCATATTAAGGAAACTGTTGGAATCTTGGAATGCTTTCATATGTTGATAGTTGATCAAATTAAATGGGTAGACTATACCTTAATGGACAACAGCGTTCTAAGATAATTTAATAACTAAAGTTGTCACTTTAGCTCTTGAAATGTGTACATTTAAGGTTGAGATACAAATTAAGTTATTTAAATTTTGTTAGCCTCCTTTAATGAACATTAAAGAACATTTCTAAACGTTGGTGACGCAGGTCACACAGACCGTGTTTTTCAACTCAAGTTTTTTATAATTATTTAATTAAGAGTTAATTTTTTTCATTTTCAATAAATGTTCTTTGGATAATTGCAACAGATATTTTGTCAGATTTATCCCATTTATTTCACTCTTGATTATTAAAAATTATTAAAAATTACAAAGATTTTAAAAATTATATATTAAAAAGAATACAAAATACTAAAAGTCTTAGAATAAATAATTTCTGTTAGCCTCTTGAGATTAAAAAATTTCGAAAAAATTGTTCTCTTACAAAATGCAATGGTGACTATTTGGCTTACATAATCGGTGACCCCGGTCTCACAGCCCAGGTTTGTGCCAAAATTTTGAAACGTATCCCAAAGTAGGGTAGTACCAGTGGCATGATGTTTAGTGTGTTGGACTATTATGCAAGAGGTCTCGGGTTCAAACCCTGCCTGTGCCATCTAGGAATTGACAAATCCTCCAAGCGTAATTCTTGTCATGAAAAGTGCTTCCTCAAATTGACTGTAAGGATTTGGCTTAAAACTGTACCTAGGTCCCCTCCATCCCTTACAACATTAATCTCTCAGAGGGATGGTTAAGGGTGGAAACTCACTAGGCCCTAGTTCTCAATGGATTGTTACGCCATCCACCTCAAGTAGGAAATTTAGTCATGAATTTGTTTTTGAAATGCGACAGTAACTCAAAAATTTCAATAAGAACTGACCATAAAGGAAAAAGATATTCGATTTCTGGAAGAAACATGGTCTCACAAACATATAGGTTACCGTTGGTGGGTTAATAAGCAGAATTATCGCATTTGGGGCTCGGAAAATACATGAATGATTGTTGAAAAACTTCTATATTCTCAAAGTTCACTCCTTGGTGCGGTTTCATAGATCTTTTAGATTATTACGGAGAATGGATTTCGCCAATAAACCATTATTAATGACGTAGTATTTTAACACCTTTAGACTTTTTTTCGCAACTTCGTCAAAGATAAGGTATATGCTAATGCTCCACAATGAATTCAATATCTTAACTAAGGGATTCCTGAAATTATCAGCAGCAAATGTGCGTATTGGTCAAGGAAAATTTCGGTATTTTGCCTGATATCGTTTTAATTAATTTCTCTTAAAAAATTCTCGCTTTTAATATCAAATAGATTTCTCTTATTGGCAAACCCTGTATATTTGTATGAACATTTACACAGCTTTTACACTCGGATAAGAAATAAAATTAACAATAAATAAACAATTGTGATGTTTGTCCATTGTCAACCTAATTAAAATCATTATTGTTTTGTACTTTATGTTGTGTTCATACGCGTAGGTCTAAAGGTACTTTCCTTAATTAGGCACAATGTTTGAATGTACACATCTTTCATTACAATTGATTTCTTTCTTTGTTAAATAAAAATTAAATATTAATCAATCCACACCCAATATATAATGGGTGATTTTTTTGAGGTTAGGATTTTCATGCATTAGTATTTGACAGATCACGCGGGATTTCAGACATGGTGCCAAAGAGAAAGATGCTCAGTATGCTTTGACATTTCATCATGAATAGACTTACTAACGAGCAACGCTTGCAAATCATTGAATTTTATTACCAAAATCAGTGTTCGGTTCGAAATGTGTTTATCGACAAATTTTGTTCAGCGATGAGGCTCATTTCTGGTTGAATGGCTACGTAAATAAGCAAAATGGCCGCATTTGGAGTGAAGAGCAACCAGAAGCCGTTCAAGAACTGCCCATGCATCCCGAAAAATGCACTGTTTGGTGTGGTTTGTACGCTGGTGGAATCATTGGACCGTATTTTTTCAAAGATGCTGTTGGACGCAACGTTACGGTGAATGGCGATCGCTATCGTTCAATGCTAACAAACTTTTTGTTGCCAAAAATGGAAGAACTGAACTTGGTTGACATGTGGTTTCAACAAGATGGCGCTACATGCCACACAGCTCGCGATTCTATGGCCATTTTGAGGGAAAACTTCGGAGAACAATTCATCTCAAGGAATGGACCGGTAAGTTGGCCACCAAGATCATGCGATTTGACGCCTTTAGACTATTTTTTGTGGGGCTACGCCAAGTCTAAAGTCTACACAAATAAGCCAGCAACTATTCCAGCTTTGGAAGACAACATTTCCGAAGAAATTCGGGCTATTCCGGCCGAAATGCTAGAAAAAGTTACCCAAAATTGGACTTTCCGAATGGACCACCTAAGACGCAGCCGCGGTCAACATTTAAATGAAATTATCTTCAAAAAGTAAATGTCATGGACCAATCTAACGTTTCAAATAAAGAATCGATGAGATTTTGCAAATTTTGTGCGTTTTTTTTTTTTTAAAGTTCTCAAGCTCTTAAAAAATCACCCGATAGAATGAAAAAAGCTGAATCGATTTTTGTATAAGTTCTGATTTTTTCTTTTCAACTTATTAATTTAAGATCAATTCAAGATCCAAGAGGAAAAGGGTGATATTATTTACTTCGATGGCTTGTAACATAAAGCTACAGGTGTGTATTTTTATTTTATGACACTCTCATAGAATTAATTAATATTTTCCTCGTTGATTTTATCTCATATATGTTATAAGGTTGGTATGAGTATTCTGCGGGACACACCCAGACCTAATAGATTTATATTTTTGCTTATGAGCAAACCTAAGGTAGCTCTACTCGTAGCTCGTAACGTTTATAAGAAACAAAGCTTTTAGCACAATATTTAATTCGATTGTAAAGCAGTTTAATATAGAAACAAGTTTATATATTTATTTATTTTTATTGAGAACTTTAAATACCTACTGGTTGATTTATATGTTGTTCACATAAAAGTATACAATTGATTTACAAATTCGATAGGCACAATAAATAAATCCATCTTAAACCAGTAAAAGTGTAAGAATTGTCGTTTCTGAAAGCCAAGCTTTAATTTTTTTATATATTTTATTATTCTTATGTAATTATGTTGGAAATATATGAAAAAATGTCACAGATTGGCGAAAGAATATTTTTCAAATACAATTCACTACTTTTAAATGGCTATAGATATTTCTATTTCCTTCAAAATATAGAGCAAACTATAGACAAAACTATGATAATTCGTTGGATCAGTCGTTGAAGGACCAATTGCTAGTATTGAAATAAAACCGGGAAATGTTTAATAAATATTTTAGTGTGTTTTCTTTGGATAGATATGTATATAAATTATGTACTAATCGATTGTGGTGGTAACCGTGGCGTGATGGTTAGTGCATTGGACTTAGTTTTAAGTAGAATAGGCATGGTGGCACAAAAAAGAAAAAAAAATACAAACAAAATATACACAAAAAATACAAAAAAAAAAAAAAAGAACCAAAAAAATACAAAAAAATAAATAAATAAAAAAAAAAGAGAAAAAAAGACAACAAAATATAAAAACCAAACGTTAGATAGTTAGATTTGCTGCTGTGGTTGTTCTAGTTTTAAGTAGTTTATAGGTAGAATAGGTAGTTTAGTTAGCTTTAAGTTTTATATTAAGGACCTTATTTTAAGTAGTTTTTTAAGTAAAAATAAAAAAGGATATTGACATTAGTTTTTTCTAAATTTTCTAATGCATACAAAAATAAATAAAATGAATTGAAGTTAAATAGATCTTAGGGCCGAAAGGCATTAGCATTAAGTATTATTGTTTAACTTAGAGCGTCCGTATGGGACCAGTAAGTTAGTTGTAAGTTATGGTTAATTAGGCTAGTTTTATGAATTTTTGTCTAGCTTTAAGATAGATTTAAGATTGAAGTAATAAAAATGAATTTAAAAAAAAAAAAAAAAAAAGTGCATTGGACTGTCATGCCAGCGGTCTTGGGTTCGATCCCTGCCTATGTCATCTAAAGTTTTTTTCACGGGTACTGCCTCTTGCGAGGAATTGAAAAATCTTCCAAGAGTAATTCTTGTCATGAAAAGTGCTTTCTCAAAATAGCCGTTCGGATTCGGCGTAAAACTGTAGGTCCTCTCCATCCCTGACAACAATACTCCCACACAGGAATGGTTGAGAGTTGTAAGTCACTAGGCCCTAGTTCTCAACGGACTGTTGCGCCACCCAATTTATTTATTTATTTACTAATCGATTGTAAATCACTCAAAGAATTATTTTCTTGACGAAAACTTAGGGGCCGGTTATAGCTATCAGTAAAATCCATCAGTAAAATTTTTGTTTTTAGTTTTTGAACATGTTACAGATCTATTTCTAGAAAAAGATTGATGCAATAAGAAGAATCCTATATTCAAGTATTTTTTTCAAAAAGAAACAATACATTTAAAGTTTTATTTAATTTATAAAACCATTTTAATATTTTCAATGATGAAATTTCATTTTACTGAACATTTACATTTACATTTCGTTTTACTGTTGGTGTTCCAATTTTGTACTGTTCCGATCACATCATTAAAAATTTTAGTGATGAAAGCAACAGTAACAAAATTGTCTGAGGCGCGAAGCTCGATGTTATGGTCGAAAGAAAACAACATTTTCCTAACAAAACAAATAGAAACTTCAAAGTGACATTTAATTTAATGACGTAAATTTACTGATTGCTATAAACGCTCATCAGTAAAACATTTCAGATTCCTCCTGTTTCAAATTTTACTGATGGATTTTACTGATAGCTATAACCGGCCCCTTAGCATTTTCCTTATGTCAATTTGTGTTTCAGTTTCATACAATTCCAATGTGAAATATCTATCAGAAAAGAATTATCCAATACGTTTCATTCAGGAAAATGTTTCTAATGATTAGTTTCAATGAATTAAATAAGAGATATCTATGAATGCGTTCCAGATTGAAAATTTCAGTTTAATATAGCCATTTTGGAATTATGGCTTACTTCTATGTTATACTTTAAGGCCATACAGATACATATGTTGTCACTGCGTCAGAATAATGTACAAGATTAAGTGCACGTAGTTTACATTGACTAAAAAAGTCACTCAAAATGTTTTTAGTTATCTTACTTTCGTTGTTTTTTTTTTGTTGTTACTGCATGTGCGATAATAAATAATTTTATCAACTTTATAGATACGTCATTTATTAAGAAAAAAGGCTTGGTTCTGAAGAAAAGTAAAGTAAAGAAAAGAAAAATTATACTATATTCCTACTCTGGCGTATATACTATGTACTTATGTATAACCCAACAAGATAAAGTAAGGCAAATCACTGTATGCACAAAGTTTTGATAAACATATAATATGTTTGTATCATTTCGTCTTGATATTATGTCAACCCCTTGACAGAGTTTATGCTTCTTATCTGTCATCAGAGAGAACGCACAAAATTCAACAGAAGTTAATTTAAAAAAACAATTGGTTTAAGTTTGTTTAATGTCTGAATAATACCAGACACAATTTTGTTTGCAGAATTTAATGAAAATAAAAGTAAAACTTTTAAATTTGAAATTTGAAAAATATATTACCTTTTTCGTTAAGAGACAATGTAACACAACGGTTGTCATAACATTATTAAAAATTAAGCATTCGATCTTGAATTGGGAAGCGATTTGTTTATTTCCTTACTATGGCCAACATCTTTTGTTGTGTCAAACTAAATTGTTTGATTGTCATTTATGTTGGCAAACCTGGTAACGCTGACACACCCGAAAATAAAAACTTGGGACAGTTAAAATAAGAAAAACGTCAAAATCAAAAGACAAAGTTCACGAGGTAGAACGAAGAGGTTAGAAAAAGAAAATTAAACGAGCCCGGGAAAAGAAACACACGTTTATATCTATTTCTTTTTACTCAATAATTTAAAATAAATCAATTTTAATTTTATATAAATATGTATGTATGTATATTAAATTAAATTCTAAAGTTTTGATATTTTTTTGACGGACAATTACTCCGTTCACAATTTAAAAACGAACATAGTTAGAAATTGTTAATCATTCAAGTTACCAATTTTACTATTTGTATATTTTATAAACAACATTTCGTTTAATAAATATTTAATTTCAATTCATTTTCTTTATACTTTTGGAATTCACACACACACAAAATTTAAGAAAACCGTTCACTTTGACATATCAACAACACATTTAACTCATCTTCTAGAACTGGGTGTAGGATTGTTACAAATCGTAATTTTTTGACATTTCAACAATCGGTTTAGAAACGATGTGAGGAAGTCATAATAAACAATCTCGAACATTAGGAACGATAAAAGTTAACTATACATATCAATTTGTGATTTGTGCGAGAAAAAGAACGCAGTTCAGATGAATTAAAATGTAGATTTGACGAAAAATTAAGTTATGATCACACTTCTCATTTTTAAATATGTTTTTTTTTTTATTTATTTAGGAAGTCATTAGGGGAATTTACGATCGGGTGTAAATGGTCTTGCATCAGTGCATGTGCATATTTTTTGTGCATACAGATGCTCTACACTAACAAAATATATGAATATGCACATGCTTTAGTAGTGCAAATTTACTTCGCTAAAACCCTAAAGTATACAAATGCACAAGCATGAGCAACACTGTTTTGACAGCAATAAATCAGCTGATATTTAAATAATCAACATGGCTGATCTAATTAAAATAAATAAAAAAAAGAGAAAAACCGAATAAAAAGTGGTCAATTGACGAAATTAAAATAGTTTTAAACTATATACGGGATAATCCGGACTTGAAGGTAATATAAATGAACAATATTTAACATTTGTTTACAAGTATTTGCTGTTTTTTGTAGCTACCAACAGCACAACTTTATTATAAAAAAATGATTCTCACAACTGTCAAAAATCGTTGCAAGAACACCTTGCTTTTTTATTTGCTTTTCGGGCGTTCACTATGTTGTGCATATATTTACACTCAAATGCAATTCCCAGACTAAATGCACTAGATCGTGAATTCCCCTATTGTTTTTTTTTCTTGCAGTTGGTAGTTCGATTTTTGCTACGTAAGGGAGAAATGATGAGTTTCAAGTACCCGAAGAAACTAACGTGCAACTATACAATGTAGTATAGTTTGGCTATTTATCCGTGTTTGACAGTTTAGAATTTGACGTTCTATGAAGTTAGAATAGCGAATTATAATAAAAATCTGTTTTTCAGTGAATAGTGAAGTTATAATATGTTCCCAATATTCTGAATGTTATTTAATTTTTGTTTACTTAGTCCGCATACAATTTATATTAGTTAATTATTCATATGTGTTTATATGACTCTATCAGTAGTATATCTTCTTAAAAATTCTTAACTTTTCTTCATTAAGTATATAGATAATGTTTACAGTGATTATAATAAATTATGTAAACTTTAATGTGAATACATATCTCTATAGCACCTGTCTATACGTTATCAAAATAATTATAAATTTACCAAAGACCCCCCAAACTTTAAAATGATTGTATTAAACACCTAGCACACGTTTTTATGATATTTTCTTAAAGTTCATTTGCGTGTTTAACACAGCAAAAGTAAACTACATATCTATGTCTTACCTATTCATGAATGCAGATTGCAGACACTAACGTTACCGTGCCCGGCGCGTACGACTTATTTTCATTTTGGTTTGATGCATGACTCTCACGTTCACGTAATATTAGTAAATCATTTATACTAATTGCGCTGACTTGAATTAAGTGCAAATGATTCTTTTAAATTTATTTTAATTTATAATTTATTACTGAATGTAAATGGTGTTTAAGCTAAAAGCATTACAGTTATGTTAGTAAATTTATTATTCAGGATTTCGTTCTAACAACGAGAGCTTTTAAGTCTTTTCAAACAATCGAAGATTCCAGATTTGACATCCTTCACGGTAAACATTCTAAAGGACGGATCGAATGAAGTATAAGATTGAAATCCAGCATGATTCATTGAATCTGTCAAACTCATTACGTCATCGCGATGTTATCCCATGAATCCGAAAATGTAACGTTTATGTTTTTAAATTTTGAAAATACTTTTTACATTTTTTCAAAATATTGCTGGGTATTTTGCCATCTGTTGGTGCTAACTACTCTCTTAAAATGTTAAGCACAAAATATTAATCCAATTAACCAAAGCTTTCTACTAGAAAAAATTACATATGTTTTTTGAGTCAACTGAATAGGTACAAAAATTTAAATTGTTGCTGGATTGGAAGGAAACAAGTTTCTGTTAAGTTTGATAGTTGGTACTTCCACATTTACTTTTAATTATTTCGTAAATTAAATTATTATTATTAATTAAATTCTATAGCCGAATTCTATAGCCTTTTGATATAGTTCAACCATATTTTGCTAAACGCTAACTTTAAACTGACGAACACAATCATTAACGGTGGGTACTAACCGTCCCTAAGTATATATTAAATAATGTTTAGATCAGATGAGTACGGCAGTTATTGAAAGAAGTGCAAATTTTCTCCTCTGTCCAAACTTTTATTTTACGCACCGAGTGTATACACGCGTTATCATGTTGGTAGGCCAAGTCAATGAGTTAAACAAATTTTAGATAATTTAGAAAAATTTAGTTCCAAGATTCCCTTGTACTCAGCTGCAGTAATTTTTTATGTTACGACCTCAACCTTAACTGCTCTATAATAACCGATAGCTGTCCATATATTACAACACCTCATTCACAGTTGTGGCGAAGCTTTTAACAGCTTTTTATTTTCTCAAATCGTGAAAATAAAAGTTTGACCCATCAGGGCCACCAAAATTAAATAGTCTTATCGTCTGAAAAAAACCACGTGATACCATTATTTTCCCAGATTATTTGAGTTTTGGAAAACTTGAATAGCATAGCTTTTCGTTGTTCGTCAAAAACATGTTTGTTCTTAAGTTAGATTCGTTAAAGATGGCTAAAATTTTAATAACTCTTAAAACTGTTGAGCGTCTTGCGTTAATGCTAATTTTTTGTTTTATGTTTGCCCCAGAATCACAAGAATCAGATGCACAACTTAAAATTGCTCGTCTTTAAGCTGAAGTTCTGCAGTTCTTTTGAACTCCCTTTATGCTATATCTTATTTTTTAAATACTCGTAAGAAAAGTTATTAAGACTTTGGCCAATTTTATCAGCTTATGTACGTTCGGTTAGGTTATGGTGTCTATTCAAGTCGATTTAAGCTTTTGAAACACTAGTAACGATGATGATGATGATGAAATTGAATTTCATTTCAAACACTAAAATGTTTGATTTAATTATCCAGTACTTGAAAACACTCATAAACAACAATTAAATTGTCGTTAAACCTATTTAGTTGACTCAAAAAAAAACGTCTTCCTTATTAATTCATGAAATACTTTACAAGTGGGCGAACTTAACATCTTATGGGATCGACAAATGTCACAAAAACCCTCAATATTTTGAAAAAATGTAAAAAGCATTTTCGAAAATGTCTGTGCGTATTTAGTTACCACTTTTTACTTGCGACATATAGGAACTATATGGCAAGTTTTGCATTCGTGCAAAATTTTTAACTCGAGATTTTAATCAAACATGATATTACGATGGTAGAGAAGTCGAAAAAAGTGGGTCCCGCGATTCCGTCCGGTCAATTTTGTCTGTCTGTCCACGCTCCTACAGCCTAAACCATTGGATCGATTGAGTTCAAACTTGGAAGTTAACGTTTTGAGCAGATTTGCGTTAGGCGTTTTTTTCATTTTTTTTTAAGATCAAAACTAACAGTGGCCCCCATACAATTTTTTTGGTCAAAAAACGAAAATTTGAATTTTCTCAAAAACAAACCGATAGATTTTTTTTAAATTTTCTCTTAAATTTTATTTTTTAACTTGGCTTCTTTTAATAAGAAAAACATATTTTTGTATTGCTCAGGAAAGGTGCCGCTCATAGAACCGTTTTTTTGTTTTTTAATTTTCTCAGCAATTTTTGAACCGATTTCAATAATTTTTTTTTGAACGAGCTCTTATATTGCCTTAACAATATTTGATTATCAAAAAAGCAATTTTTTTTTGTTTGGATTTTTAAAAAAATATTGAATTTTTTTTTTCAAAATTCTATATCTCAAAAACGCATATTTACAAACACTAAACAACTGCATACCAAAAATATTTTTAGAACAAAATTGAAAAATTTTATATATAAAAAATTAATTTAAAAAAAAAACCGCTCTAACGATTTTCGAAAAAAAATTTTGAAAAATCAAGGGCTTTTTTATTTATAAAATGGCATTTAAATTTTTGAAGACAAACTTATTTTTCAGGTAAAATTTTGAATCTTAAATTAGTTTTTTTTTTAAATTATTTTAACAGAATAACAGATAAGTTATTCTTGGTGTCTTAGCGTACACTTTTCGAATTATGAATTATATGGCATTAGAAATGCCCACAATAATGCCATTTATATGAATAATTGTCGTTAGCAATATTTAAAAATTTAACTTTCTTTAATGTTTAACACAAATTGATATTCAAATATCATTCACCAGCAGAAAAACTTATAAAATGCATATAAGTGTTGAAAAAAACAAAATGTGAAAAATTCACAAGACTTTGCTAAGTTTCAAACTTTTACAGATGTGTGTCGATTAAAATCACATTGTATCTGAAGTTTGTATCTCACAATCGTGATGAGAAACATATTACGTATATGTACATACAATATAATGTATTTACATCCATCAACTGAATTGAATTATTCAACGAATCCAAGTCGCATTATTGCGCGCATATGCAACCCAACAACATTGAACAAAATAGAGAGGATCAAGCTTGATGCACCTAACCTACCGCCACCGCACAGCATAGCATAATACTGACAATTTTTCAAATTCACTGTCATAAAGACGTGACTTGCCTGTCTTTTTTTTGTTTTAGCTCTGCAAAATATAAACTCTGAACCTCTCTATTTTCCATATATCCTATATGTTTCATCAGTGTGGATGCAGTTTCTTTTTTCATGATAATATACACTACCTGACAATTGATTATGTCTTGTTAAAAAAATAAAGACAGGTTCAGACCACATAAGATTACAAAAAAGTAATATAATTTTTAATAAATGAAAAACAACAAAGCAATATTTTAAAATTATTTAAACAATTAAGAAACTTACGAGTAAAAAGTTTCAGTCTTCACGCAGTATTAGTTAAGGAACATGAATACATATTATTAGTTTCAAAACGTATGTATATTAGGGTGATTCATTTCCGCAATTTTTTTTTTTTTTCTCGGTGCTCAAGCGAAATATTAATGTACTTATTGAAAAAAAAATTCTCACCAAAGTAGAGCTCTTAATATCAATTTTAAGTACTTACAATTTAAAATTGAAGTTTTCCCATATAAAATGCATGTAAAAAAAATGCTTTTTTTTCAAAGTTCTAATGCTCACTCACCTTTTACAATATTGTCAACCGGTTTAATGGACCTTATAGGGAATTTCACGCTCTTTAAAATTGCTTTGATGTTTTTTTGTGTAACACGCACTGGTTCGCCAGTAGGAGTCATCAAAGTGCAATTTTTTGAATGAATAGCTTTTTTCCAATTTTTTTGAGCAATTCGCAAAAAGTAGGGAGAAAAAAAGGGCTGATTCGTAAAAAATAGTCCTTTGACCAGTGTTTATTCAATTTACAGCCATTTTTATGCTTCAAAACTTAAGAAATTGATAATAATTGATAATGATAATGAGAGAATATATTTTGAGGTTAAGTATGACATAACGCTAACGCATCAAACCCGTTTACAAAGACAATAGAGTTGCTAACTTCATACTAATTAACTAGAGCAACCATAAAATTGTAACAGTTGCTTTTCCAATCAAATAATTATCATCACTATTTTATGTTGGAATATGCTATCACAAGACTGTTTAGTTCAATTATGTAAATAGCGGTTTCTACTTATATAATATTAGAGCGACTGAAGTTGACAATAAAAACAATTTACATTCTTGTTAATTTAAGAATTTCGCTTGCAAAAATGAATAACCTTTATAGGTACATACATATATATTCTTCAATGTCTTGATTAATGTGTTAATTGATGTGTTCTTTTTATATTTATCATAAGCCACAAATCATAATAATTCTAAAAAAGTTGTTGCTATAGAGAATACATTAGTAATCAATAAAAAAGTTCAATTTAAATAGCATGATTGATTAGTATTTATCAATTTCTTAAGTTTTGAGGCATAAAAATGGCTGTAAATTGAATAAACACTGGTCAAAGGACTATTTTTTACGAATCAGCCCTTTTTTTCTCCCTACTTTTTGCGAATTGCTCAAAAAAATTGGAAAAAAGCTATTCATTCAAAAAATTGCACTTTGATGACTCCTACTGGCGAACCAGTGCGTGTTACACAAAAAAACATCAAAGCAATTTTAAAGAGCGTGAAATTCCCTATAAGGTCCATTAAACCGGTTGACAATATTGTAAAAGGTGAGTGAGCATTAGAACTTTGAAAAAAAAGCATTTTTTTTACATGCATTTTATATATGGGAAAACTTCAATTTTAAATTGTAAGTACTTAAAATTGATATTAAGAGCTCTACTTTGGTGAGAATTTTTTTTTCAATAAGTACATTAATATTTCGCTTGAGCACCGAGAAAAAAAAAAATTTTGCGGAAATGAATCACCCTAATGTATATACAAAGATATTTGATTTCTTTTGATTTTGTTTAACTCTCCAGAAAAATTATTGCAACACTAAATAGTTTAACCCATGAATACTGTCAAAACAACAAAGATTTCCGCCTTTTTTAATGTCATTGGAATACACGAGTTGTGAAAGTTTCTACTTTGATTACCATAACAACTGAATAGTATAGTGTTGATTTAAAAAAATAAATAATGAAATAAGTTTTGAAATGTTTGAAAATGCTGCATGTTTATTAAACTTGTGGGAGGATGTTTCAGTAGATATCTTGTATGAAGAATTTAATTTAATTGAATCATCTTTGTAAGTAACTACTACTTGAAAACTCTAAAGATATCACTTGGCAAAAACGGCACCAGGCGTCCCAACTTTAGTTTAATAATATTCAGATAAATATAAATTAATAATTTGTTTTTTGCCTTTTAATTTATTTGTATTTATAAAAACTTCTCTGTATTTGTATTTTCTATACAAACTTTTATAACTTTCATTTAAAACTTAATTTGGATTTTAACAAAAGAACGTCTGCCTAAATTTTTTTTGATATCCCGCTTTCAACGTGGAAATCCTACTTTTTTCCTCAAAAAGGTTTCATAATGCCGACTGGCCCGCAATTCAAAATTTGATATACATAAATATAAAAGCCAGTTTATATTTCTAAGATTTCTGAGAAATTTCTCAGACGGTTTAACAGATCAGGAGAATGAAATATAAAAACAATTCACTATTTCGAGCCCTTCCCGCCATTTTATCGTAAGCGACATTTCAAGCTGCTGGAGCTGACGGCATCGCATCCGAACTATTTAAAGCAGCAGGCGATGACTTGGTAGGGAGCATGCACCAACTCATCTGCAAAATATGGTCGGAAGAAAGCATGCCCGATGAGTGGAATCTCAGCATAGTTTGCCCGATACATAAAAAAGGAGACCCTTTAAATTGCGCCAACTACTGAGGGATCAGTCTCCTTAACATTGCATATAAGATCCTTTCTGCCGTATTATGTGAACGTCTGAAGCCGTTCGTCAACGACCTGATAGTTCCTTATCAGTGTGGCTTCAGACCAGGAAAGTCCACTATCGAACAAATATTCACACTACGGCAGATCTAGGAAAAACCCAGGAGCTTCAAATCGATACCCACCATCTCTTTATCGATTTTAAAGCCGCATATGACAGCATCCATAGGGAAGAGCTCTACAGAGCAATGTCTAATTTTGGGATCCCTGTCAAACTTATCCGTTTGTGCAGAATGACGATGGAGAATGCACGCTGCTCCATCAAGGTTGGAAAAGATCTCACCGATGCATTTGATGTGAAAAAAGGTTTTAGACAAGGCGATGCACTGTCATGCGACTTCTTCAACATCGTTCTGGAAAGAATTGTGCAAAACTCAACCGTCAACACTAGAGGCACAATCTTCCAAAGGCCCATCCAATTACTCGGATACGGAGATGATATTGACATAATTGGAAGATCAAAGCGTGATGTCAGTGGAGCGTTTTTAAGCATTGCGACGGAAGCGAAGAAGATGGGTTTAGTGGTCAATGAGGGCAAGACCAAGTATATGCTGTCATAAAAAAAGGACATTGAACAACGACGTCTTGGACAAAACGTCACCATGGACAGCTATAACTTCGAGGTAGTTAAGGACTTTGTCTACCTAGGCACCGCTATAAACACAGACAACGACACCAGCGCTAACTCTTGCAAATCGCTGCTTCTTTGGACTTAGAAGGCAATTGAGAAGTAAAGTCCTCTCTCAAACAGCTAAAATCACCATCTATAAGACACTCATCATCACGGTTCTCATTTATGGCGCTGAGGCCTGGACCCTGTCAAAGAAAGATGAGAACGTCTTAGGATGCTTCGAGAGAAAAATTCTTCGGGTGATTTTTGGTCCCGTACGTATAAATGTACGGGCTGTACAGCGACACTGACCTAGTTAGCAGAATTAAAGTCCAACGGCTTAGATGGCTGGGTCATGTAGAGCGAATGGACATCAACTCTCCAGCCCGGAAGGTCTTCGAATCCAATCCCGAGGGACGGCGCAGTAGAGGAAGACCGCGACTCAGGTGGCGCACTCAGGTGGGTGAAGACCTCAACCAACTTGGCGTGCGAAACTGGAGACAGCTAGCTAGGGACCGAGCTGGCTGAAGACGCATGTTGGTTGAGGCCCAAGTCCGCCCCGGACTGTAGCGCCACCTTAAGTAAGTAAGACATTTTCAATAAAAAAGACAACTTAATTAATAAAATTTACTAGTAACACATAAAACCTTGAAGGCTATTGTCATGTCTTAATTTAAGCATAATTAATAATTTCCAACACTGACTTTGGGTACAAGTTGTTTCAAGGGCCAGCAGTAAGCATTTGATTTGTCGTTTACGATAAAATTTATTCTGGCGCTTACGATAAATTGGCCTAGTTTCACCTAGTAATCAAATAAGCTTTGTATTTCTTTTCATCCTTTTTACATTGTGAGATAGAGAATCCTTGAGAAATCGAATCATTAGAATTCTGTGCTCAGATTTTTGACAGCAAAAGTGAGAAATTTGATCTTAGAAATATACATAAAGTGGCTAAATAACTCAGAATTATTAGTAGGAAAGAAAGAACTTAAGCAACGATCAAAAGAGTTTAATTTCAGTTCGTTGAAATTACTTCTGTAAATGTCAATAGGTATTTGATTTGTTGTTGTCTTGTATAGACGGTGTTCACATTGGACTCATTTTCTGTCTCATTAACACTAAAAAACTGATAGGAAAGTGAAGCTGAAATTTTAAATTTGTTCGAAAAATGAATAGGACGAGATAAAATGATAAAATGTCGTAATCAGATCTCTCAAAAGTGTTAAATGTGATCACCGTCATTCATTGGGTTATTTGTATTTATTTCAATTGTCTCAAAGTCATCAGAACATCTTCCGTAACGTATTTGACACATATTTTTGGCTGAAAGCTTCAAGCTGACCTTAACACGTTCTTCACGATTCATAGTTTAGCGAATTGATTACTTAGAAATCGACCGTTAAACAAACATTTTAAAGTCAGATTATTGCGAGATAATTGTCTGACACTTAAAAAGTTTTTCAAATATCTTCCAATTTCTTGTCTTGCAGTTAATGTTCCGGACAAATTTTCCGACAGTTAATTCAAATATTACAGCTAGCGTACACATGAACGTTAGATTTCTGACAACTAATTGTTGTTTAAAAAATTTCTGACAGTTATTTCTAAGACATCGTTATCATGCTTTTTATTAAGAGATCTGACAATATTGAAAGATCTACCAATCGTGTACACTTGACTTATAATTTTCAAACTCATTGCTGACTAAATAAAATGAGAACAATCAGTTGACTCTGAATGTATCCGATGCCTTGTACCATTGTTTTATATGAATTTTTCTTTTGTATATTGTTTTCGTTTTTAATGTCCGACATTTGCCTGTGGGGTCAGTGTTATCCAGTGAAACATTTACTTCCGAGAAAGAAATTAAAAAGATTTTTGTGCCCTAAAGATAAAAAAGTGCTCCAAACTGACCAAGCAGATTATTATTATTGTTCATGTTGCTCTCTTTTAGTATTTTATTTTTTTTGAAAAACTTTCGTATTCCGTATAATATGTGAGATAGTATAGTCACACCATACTTAAATATAAAACAATTTCTCCTTAAATAAACATCAGACAGACGTTACATCTTGTTTAATAATACTTCGTAACTCGTAACGTACCTAGCTATGTCGTTTTTATTTTTAATTTCTAAAACAAAGAAATGGGCTTGACGTTTTGTGGTTAACATTTTATGCAAATTCAAGATCACAATAGACTTCAAAGTTTCTGTTTCTGTTTTTGACTGACTGCCAGAGCAGCTAGGTGCAGTTTTATAGGAACCTATATGGATTAGTTATGTAGTGTAGATATAATTTTTTATTTTTATTTTGTAATTTGTTTTAATGAGCTTAAGGCTTTTGTTGTTTTTACATCTACCTTTATTTTGAAAATATTATTACTACCGGATTATTTATAGAGTTAAGAAAATTTTGTTTGTATTTAACTGGATGATTGTTATAACTTATATCTTTCGTTAGTCTTTAAAATTCCAATCTTAATCGGATTAGCATTTTTCATCTCGCACTGCTGGACAGACAAAGTGGTTATAAGCTATAGTGGCTTGTGAGGTTTTAAGAGACTTATCATAATCCATAAGCAGTCCAATAAACCTATACCAAACAAAGGCAGGTACATTTGAAGAAAGGTGCTTGAAAAATTGTGTCTTTACTTTTATTTTTTGACAAACGATTAATATAAGCTTTTTGGGGGTCAGGGCCCTTAAAAAATTTCTTTTGACACACAAAATGTTGCAGACAAAAAAGTTTTAAAACAAAAATTAAATTTGACCGGAAATGATGAACAATCAGACGCCAAAAAAGAAGATGTAAAATATTCAGCACGTGATCAAAGAAAGTTGAAAAGAAAGTGAAAAGCTCTCAAGGTGTTCAGATTTCCATCTCTAGAGTAGGTATAGACAGTCATTTAGTGACATCAACAGAAAAAGTCTTGAATGAATTGAGGAATTTTAAATAATTCAACAAAAAATAAAAAGATGTCTAGACAGATTTTGAACCTTGTCGCTAAATAATGTTTTGTACAAACAGACATAATATCAGAATCTTGATTCAAGTTTCTTGTCGAATAAAAGAATGCACTGGCAGTGGGTCAGTTTGGTTTCAACTAAATTAGAGTTAATTATGCTATTTAAATTAAAATTAAAAACTGTAAGTGGGTCTAGTGAAAACTTTGAAATATTTCACTGCTTTTAGTCCAATTTTCATTCTCTATGGACATTTATCATTGTTTCCAAAACATTTAAACCCAAACCTTGAAAACAAACACAGCAATATTTTAAGTTTTTAGAGAATTTGAAAACTTGAGACGAATTTATGTGACAGCAATTTTTTTCTTATATTTAAAGTTTGTATAGGTATAATATTAAAGATACGCTATTTGAACTTTGTCCAAAGTTATCTTGTCAACTTCATAAGTATTTGATATCAAATACCAATCTGGGTTTTTCAGTTATCAAAAAACATCAAACATCTGCCAATTGTTGTGTTGTTGACATTTAATAAAAAAGAAAAGATGTTCTGTTTTGGAAATAAGTTTAAATGTATGTACACATTTCAGAGTTCTCATTTTCTGATTGCGTTAACTATTGTTTTTTTTTCTTTTAAAACCAATAGGCGCAAAATTATAAACGATTTAGTAAAATATCAAAAAAGTTTTTAGCAATTTATACTAAGCTTAAAGATGATTAAACTGGATTTTAAACGATTTTATCTTCTTACTATCTTTTAACAATTTTCTAAAGTTGACATTAACTTTTAGCAATTTGCTAAATCCATATGACATCTGTACAATTATTCTTATAAGAGCAGTTTGTGGAATGGTCCAGCCAACAGTTGGGAATTCAAATTAAAAGGTCCGTTTAAGCTTAGTTGCTTTGTTTATTTTCACGAACTGTCAATTTTTAGACGTGTTTGGATGCTTGTTTTTTAATAAAAGTCAATTAGCAATTTACTAGTTAGCAAAGGTTTGCAATTTTGGAGTCGATTAGTAAATTGCTAAATATTTAGCAAATTGCTAACTAGGTATTTAATTTGTAAGCCCTTAACAATAGGTTCTCTAAAATGTTGCGCCAATTATTTTGTCACTTTTTATTAATTTTCAATTTCAATTTGATCGGCGAGTAAAATTTCAATGCTGTATTTGATTTTTTGGATACATTATTATTATTTGCGTATATAAATATACCACATTTTTCTGATAAATGAGGCCAGTTACAGCTATCATTGGTTTTCACCATTGAAACTAATCATTGGAATTTTTTGACAGTTTGGTTATAACTTTTATTGAAAATTTCTTTCATTGGACACAAATTTCCTGATTGGAATAAAGCATTTGAGGTTAGTGTTGATCACTGAAATAAAAACTGACAGGTGGAAATACAAAGAAAATGGAACGCTTTCAGTGGAACGATTTTGTTCCGAAATGTGAAATCAAGAGTGTGTGTTCATTGAAAACGATTTTATCATTGAAAGACTAAAAATGAAAAGAAAAGTTTTGGGTTAAATAATGTATTTTTTTATGCAGACAAAATCAAAAAACCAAACATATCAAATTTGGCTTTCTTAATCGCTATTAAATTTCAAAACAAAATTTTCTATGATGACAACCAATGGTACCTATAACTGGCCCTATTTCATGATACTTGAATAGGTTTTCTGATCGCTTTAACTGGCGGCCTAATTTGTTCTGTTGAGTTTCTGGGGTAATGTCGAACTCATGGAAATCCGAATCAAACTGTTTGGAATATCTACATAAGTCATAAAATATATTGCCGCTACGGATTTTCAATTTTGAATGTAAAATGATTATTACCTTATTCAGAAAAGTTGACGATTTGTTTAAAAAAAATATAAATTTATATAAATGTTTGCGTGAACGATCTTTTTATTCAATTAGATAAGTACTGTATAATTTAAACAGTGATTAAATTCTGCAAGTTATTTAGGTCTTCCTAACTATCGAACAAGAAATTTCAAAAAGAATCAAAAACTATTCAATATTTTATCTATGTATATCTAATAGTACGTTTCCACCAACAAATAATCCGGGATTTAAGGCAAGTGATTTAAAATAAATCATGCGGTGTTTCCACCAAAGAAAAGGAGATTAATTTGACGTTTGGTTTATGTCATAAAAACCAAACTTCAAATTATTCTCCTTTCGAAAAGAAAAAAATATGTATTTGTTCACTCATCATCTGTAAGTAATTAGTTTTATTATATTCTTGTACATATTTATTATTTTTGTATACTTACATTTTATTTCGTCTGTGATTTCTTGAAAGTTGTTTATTGTTTTGAATTTGAGTCATATGGAAGCGAGACAGATAGTTTTTTATTTCCATCAATCAATAAACGAAATTGGCGTTTAAATGGGTCGGTTCAACAATTATTCTCCGAAAAAAAAGTTTGTTTGATTTGACAAACTAATGTTTCCAAGTAGATTTCAATGAGTTTTAATTGAAATCTTCATTTGAGGAGATTAAAATTTGTATGGTAAATTTTCGAGATTTCAAGGAGATTTGTGACAAATCTAGCTAAATCTCGGTTTAGTGCCCGGTGGAAACGTAGTATTAGGCGTATTTCATGAGCGTTATTATAATTTGGTACCACTAAAAAGTTATCGATTCATTTGTAAAAAAACTGTAGTAATCGATTGATTTTGACATTATTCAAAATAAATAAACGAAATTTAAACTGTTTCCACAATTGAATTAAAATGAATTGCTCGCGATTTAATAAGTCTTTTTCTTCTCCAAAGTATTCAACTTAAAATTTCGTACAAATTCTAATCGCTCAGGTCGGAGTATGAATATAACAAAAAACTATTCCACAAATAGAAATACAAATAACTTTTTCACATGAAATTTGAGTATATGTCAAAAGCTCTGTACATTTAAACCAAAGTTAACTCACCAAATTTGAAGGGTTAACTCTGAGTTAAAGTTAGATTGTAATAGACTGGAAATATGTTTCAGGAGTTAACTTTAAAAGTAAGGTAAGGTAAGTTAAGGCACTGAAAAACTTGGCTGAAGTTAACTAAAAACTCGACAAACAAAAAATCAGAAAATGTTGGTGTAAATATAAATCACAAGTCGTTGGGCATACGGCAATATCTTTTTGGCATCTCCTTGCTTACAATCATTTTTTAGACTCACTGTGCTCTTGTCTGAATCCTCGTCACACTTTCGACGTACAACCTAAAAATGGCATTTCGAAAGTACTAGAAGAGCAGGTCTCTGATGTCTGATGGACCGAGCATGTACTAAACTATTCTACTACTTTCAAGCAGCACTAAATGAATATAGAAACAGAAAGCCTTATAAAATAAAACTTGCTGTGGTTAATTTTACTGCAACAACGCATGCATTAATACCCTTCAAATATGTTAAAATTCTTTCCTTTTTTTGAGAACTTAGGGGAAAGTTATAGCTATTTATTACCGTTCATCACTTAAACTAATTTTAATTATAAATTTATATTACTTTTTTGACAAGTCGACTATAGCAATCATTGAAAGTTTATTATTAGTTATCATTGGTCTCAATCATTGAATATTTTATTTAGAAATATAGAAACGATTAAAAAAGTTTGTTATATTTTGTATCAAAATAAACTGTGTGATAGGTTTTTTCTTAAAAAAAAATACTTTATTCAACAAAGAATTTAAGTTTTAGTGCATTAATATTTTTCGATGATAAAATCGTTTTCAATTACCACTTGATTTTTCATTGTATATGGAGCCACTTATAGCTATCATTGATTTTCATCATTGAAACTAATCATTGGAATATTTTTGACAGTTTGGATATAGCTTTCATTGAAAATTTCTGTCATTCGACTCAAATTTCGTAATTCGAATCCAGCATTTCCTGATCAAATTCAAGCATTTGAGGTTAGAGTTAGGCGCCAGTTATAGCTATCATTGAAATCGATCCGGAAAAATTTTTGAATCGATATTTGACGGTGTTCCCCTTTGATAAGAATCATCGATCGGAAATCACACAAAGAATTTTTTTGAGAAAAAAAAGTATAATTACGTATTTATTTTTCTCTAAAAATGTATTTTTCTATTTTCCGGACGGAAATTCATTTTCCTGAACAGCTGATACTTTTATGTTCAAAAGTGAAACGAATAGTTCCACTGATTTGTGTTTTAATTTTACACAATTCCAATGACAGATTTCTGTCAGTAAAAATTTTTCGGTGGCTTTCAATCAGGAAATTTTCAATGCCAAAAAAATTCCAATGTTTGTTTTCAATGATGAAAACCAATGATAGGTATAACTGGCGCCTCATTTTAAGGAAAACTGTCAAGTGGGAATGCAAAGAAAATGGAACGCTTTCAGTGGATAAATTTTGTTCCAAATTGTGAAATTTAAAACCAGGTGTTCATTGAAAAAGATTTCATTATTGGAAAAATAAAAATTAAGTAAAAGAAAAGTTCTGGGTTAATTAAAGTATTTTTATACAGTAAAAATTCCACAACTCATAAGCTTCATTTTAATAACAAATATTACAAATTTGAATTTCTCAATCTAGAAACAAAATTTTCAATGATAACTATAACTGGAACCTAGTTTGGAACAAATTCTGAAATCGTTCCATTTTACCCGCTTGAGAGTTTTGCTTTCAAAGATCAACTCTAACCTTGAATGCCTTTTTTGAATTTTGAAATTTTTTTAAAGACCGAAATATTCAATGTTTGCTATAACCGACCTCGCATACAAAATTCCAATTATTGGTTTTAATGACAGTTTTAGACAAAAATTATAGCTAAAACTTCGTAATTGAAATCCAGCCGAACATTTTATTCTAATAGAAATATGTCATTAAAGTTATATATGCATTTGAAACAGAAATTGTCGAAATTATTCGATAAAATTTTTGACATAATGGATTCTGCTGATTGGGAAAGTGTCTTTCTTCTTTAAACCAAAATAAATATATGTTTTACAAGTATTTGAAATCGTTGGAACTAAAAACCCACAGACAAAATAAATATGTAATTTTGTATTCCTTAATCGGAATCGGGGTTTAATTTGCAATTATGGATATTGAAGAACATCAGACCTTGACACTTTCTATAATTTAATTTAACCACGTTCCTACTATAAAATAACTTTGCTCTCCCTGTCTTATAACTTTAGCTATTTCGGTTGACAGAAAAAAAATTACGATTAATGCGTAATATTAAGATTAACGATAAACGATTTTATTTTCAAAATTATACAAGCACCCATTTTCGTCCGATGAATTATTGCATTAGTAATATTAGCAAATTAAACTTTATTTTCATATTTTTGTATTAAGTCTTAAATAAAATTTATTACGGCGCCAATTTTAAATTAAATGCAAACACCTACACGACACACTCTTTATCGTCTACAACATTTATTTTTGGTCAATAAACAAACAAATACAAGACAAAATAAATAAACTCAAATTTTCCAGTAATAAAACATTTTACTTTTACAAGAAACTTCCAAAAATTACCATGAGACCTTAAAAATTGAAAAAAAAAAAAAGAACTCAAACCCACATGTTATTTGATATTATTTTATGACAAACATTTGACGGCCATGTGTCAAAGCAATGTTGACGAAGTCACCACAATGCAAACAGGATATTCCCATGATGATGATGATGATGATGTTGCATGTTGCCACTGTCTTCTCAACGTACTTGTCCTCGTATACTTATACTTTAGGTTGAACAAGATCAGTGCGTAACATAACACTCAATAAAAAACTGTTCAAAGTGGGACCAGTTCTATATAGGTACTTCCTTTTTCGGTCTTGAATATGTACTTAGGACTTTTTTGTTGTCTCAAGATCTTTATCTAATGGGATACTTCCCTTAATTTGAGAGAGGGACTCATCAATTTTGAAAGTCAGGTATAGGAACTTGGAATTTTTAAATTTCGTTTATATGTTATGTCGTATAATTTTGTATGTCAGTAGAAATCTTTATTGGATTAGTGTATACAAATAATCCAAAAGGTGATTGTAATTAATCAATAAATTTAATATCACCTATAATAAGGCTATCTGCACACGAGGAGCCTTCTTGGCATAGACGCTGTTTATCGATTTTGGTTGTGAATTTTATGTATGTAGCTAAGCTACCTGATACTACCATGCTGCTAGACGACAGCTGCACTCAAAATATTCAATTGGAAATCAATGGTTATGAAAGTTGTATCCCAAAATTTACACAAGTAGTTAAGTGCAGGCATTCCCGAAAAAGAATCTAATTTGACAGTTGTAAATTTATTGTATACTGAAAAAATGGAGCATTAGTCGAGTGCAAGGCTGCCAGTTTAAGGGTTTTTTCTGTTTGAAGGAAATCTTGGGGAAAATCTGCGACATTCCAAAGTTCTTGCTGACACATGTTTATTAAATAAACATTTTTTTTATTTATTTTAAACAAATCACACTGGTTGGCAAAATTAAGTTTTATTGTGTGTCCCACAAACAAAACAAAACCTTTTCAAATGATTAATTATAATTTTTCTTCCTCATCAACTTTTTAAAATATCCCTATTTAAAAATGTTTAAGACAACCAAAAACGGGTTTTTACGGCTAAATTAGAATACAACATCTTCCAGACACAGTTTAAATCATTATAGTTTATTACCTAGTTTCTGAAAATTCTCAATTCTTATGAGTCTTTATTTGAATCTACACGAAGTTTCGAGAAACGTTGAATTAAATGCATTCATGGTTTTGGAAAATACATTTTTAAATTAATTTTTAATGCTGATTTAGAAATTTTGCCGGCGCGCGGAGCAACCCAGAAAAGTTGAAATCATTCCGACAACTCTAAATAAACTTAAATTCAAATTTTGAATATAACGTAATTCCCCTACTACTCTGTTGTCTAGCAAACCTCGTAACTTAAATAAGAAGAGGCTGGGTCCTGGAATGCGACCCACACTGATAACTTCCCATCCCGTATGTCGATTTGTCTTGGTTAAAAGTTTGTAGGTTTTCGTGTTGGGTTAAAAAAGTTGTTAGTTGAATTATTCTAAAAAAATTTAAAATTACCGACAATATTTTTCATATAAAGAAATAGTTTAGTTTTAAAATCTAGTTTTATTAAATAGATTTTTCGTCGAAAATAAATTTTTACCAATTTAAGTAGCATTTCTTAAATTTTTACAAATTGAATGAATGAAATTAATTTGAGAGATATCAAGAACCGAACACCAATTTTTACCAAATTTGGATACTATTTTCTGTAGATTTTATTTTTTTATGAAAAAACGGACTGTTGGATTTTTATAAAAAAATTACTGAATATTGAAAACAATATTTTATGTGAAAAAAAATAAGTTTGAAGCCAATATTTTTATTTTTTGAAAAAATATTTGAGTCGAAAGTAAATTTTTTACTAAGTTTTAGTATTGTTTTTTTTTTTAGGTTTTTATTTTTCGTAAAAATACTGTCAATTCAATTTTTCTCAAAATTTTACTGAATGTTGAAAACAATATTTCTTATAAGTTAAAATTAGTTAGAGGCCATTATCTCAAATTTTTGAAAACATATTTGAGTCGAAAATCAATTTTTACAAACTTTTGTTAATTTTTTGTAGAAAAACTGTCAATTCGATTTTTTCAAAATTTTACTGAATGTTGAAAACAATATTTTTTTAAAGGTTAAAGTAGTTAAAGCCAATATCTCAAAGTTTTGAAAAGATATTTGAGTCGAAAATCAATTTTTACCCACTTTTATAATTTTTTTTCAGGTTTTTATTTTTTGTAAAAAAAACTGTCAATTTGATTTTTCTCAAAATTTTTCCAAATGGTGAATACAATATTTCTTATAAGCTAAAATTAGTTGAAAGCCATAATCTCAAATTTTTGAAAAGGTATTTGAGTCGAAAATCAATTTTTACCAACTTTTATTAATTTTTTTTTAGGTTTTTATTTTTTGTAAAAAAAACTGTCAATTCGATTTTTCTCAAAATTTTATCGAATGTTGAAAACAATATTTCTTATAAGTTAAAATTAGTTTGAAGCCATTATCTCAAATTTTCGAAAAGATATTTGATTCAATTCAATTTTTACCAACTTTTGTTAAATTTTTTTTAGGTTTTCAATTTTTTGTAAAAAAACGGTCAATTCGATTTTTCTCAAAATTTTACTGAATGTTGACAACAATGTGTTTAAAAAGATAATAGTAATTTAAAACCAATATCTCAAAATTTTGAAAAGATATTTGAGTCGAAATTCAATTTTTACTGCCTTTTATTAATTTTTTTTTTGGGTTTTTATTTTTTGTAAAAAAACTGTCAATTTGATTGTTCTCAAAATTTTAACGAATGATGAAAACAATATTTCTTATAAGAAAAAATAAGATGGAAGCCATAATCTCAAATTTTTGAAAAGACATTTGAGTCGAAAATCAGTTTTTACCAACTTGAGTAATGTTTTTTTTTTAGGTTTTTATTTTTTATAAAAAAAAACTGCCAATTTGATTTTTCTCAATATTTTACCAGATGTTAAAAACGTTATTCTTCGTTGCACAAAATTGTTTTGGAGATGAAATAATTTTTTATTCGTAAAATTTTCGAGGTGACACATTTTTTTTTCAGTTTTTTTGATTTATAAACAAAATCGTTAATTGGATTTTTTTCCAAAAATATATTTATTTGGTATCACGTTACAATACATAAAATAAAATTAAATTCAAGTCTCTAGCGTTATTGGTTCGTGAGATATTCAAGGTTAACCAAAATTGTCACCTTTTTTTAAACTGCTATGGTAAAAAAACCACCCACGCAATTTTCTTGAGAGCCCTTTCTGCATCTTACTGCATTATTATCTGTATAACAAAATTAAGGATAACATTGATCAAATTGTCTTAGTTTTCACTGTGGATCTACAATCTGTTCTCCTAAGTCTTAAATCTAATATTTCTACGATGTATTAAAAAACTAAGTAAGTTGTCCACAATTTCACTGTTTTCAGCATTCAGAACACATTCAAATGGAAGAACGAACTCATAGCAAAAACCGATATAAACGTTCCAGCTGACTATATTGATATCTGTAAGAAAGCGAGAAAGAGCAACCCCTTCAAGGTACATTATTTGGATCACACCTATTTCCGTATTTACACTTTAACAACATTCTTAGATTAAACACACTATTTTCTTAAAGTTTTTAGCAGAAAAAAAAACATAAAGATATCTTAAAAATAAGCTCTGTGAGAAATTTTCGTCTCTCCTGTAAAGTTTGAAATTTGGGAGTAATGAGGTTTTAAAAATATGATGCAATAGCGAAGATCTTGTATGAAAAATAAGATGTTTGAATTCAAAAATGATACAAATTTTGGTGGTCATAGTACCAAGTTTAAATTTTACTTTAATTTTGGAACATTTTGGTTACACCGATACAATTTCATAAAATTAACTAGACATTTTGTAAATAATTTGTAAAAACATTTCAAAAATGTGACAGATGGATTGTTATTTGGGAAATCTGACCAATCCAACCTATGCATACAACTTTGTCGTGACCTTTTTTTTTTATAAAGGCGAAGATAAAAGGACGAACGAGAAATATTCATCTCTCTCCGTTTACGACGAAATTTAAGTGGACCGTATTTAGTTTATGAAAACCTCTTCGTTAAAAGAAGGGATACAAATGTAGCTATCCAACACAAGAATATCATAATTCGTAAGCAATACCAAATTATGTATATGTGAGCCCCTTAAATAACTTGTTTTTGATCCTGTTTCAAGTTACGAGTACGTCTTTTATTCATGTGGGGGCCAAACTAACGCCACCAGCCGCAGAGATTGATTTATTATATCCCTATCTCCATCCCCTTTATAAAGTAATAGATACTTTTATTAGGATGTACCTAAGGAAACACATAGTGGGAATTTTTCCAAGTTTTTCTGTTTTTAGTTTTTTTGAAACAGAATATTTACATAATTGTGAATTGTTTATAAAAGCAATAAACATCATCAAAGAAGAAAGATTGTAAATAAAAATAAAATTTGTTTGTACACAAAACAAAAGACACTGCCAGAGAATGCATCACCTACATACATAAGATATTTTATCATCATAGTAATGTAATAAATTCAAAGAACAAATAAAGGAGTCTTTTTCTTTTCACTACCTGCCTGCATCAGTCTCTTAAATGAATGAATTGCATATGAGGCTGGAACTCATAATCCTATAGACAAGGCTAAATTTTGAAACCTGGGAAACATACTGTAATAAAGTTAGAACACACTGGATAATTTTTAATGGAGATTTCTTTTTTGTTTTTAAATACACACCTCGCACTTGCACCTTAATACGCTTCGAAACAAGTGTTAATTTGTTTTTGAATCTTTTTGTTTTCGAGTTTTTTTTTTAGACGTTTCAAAGTGTAAATAATGTGGGTTTTGAGATTTATATTGCTTCTCTTTGAATACCCGCATAAAGTGTAAATTTTTGAGGAAAAAAGTAACAAAAGCAAAGATACCATCATTAACCCTTTGAGAAAAAGATATTTTTATAATAATGTGTTGCATCCATGACTACGTGGGAATTAAGAAAATTGGATATTGTTAAATTTTGGGATACCTTTTCCAAGATAGAATATATGAAAGAACTTTGAATAAATCTGTTTTGAAAATGAGTTTACAATTACCGAATACCTTTCAATGAAAAATTATTCCTTTAAACTGTTGCCAGATTCTGTAAAAAAAAGACTTAAAGACGATTATTAGATGAGTTTACCATGAAATGTCAAAAAACATAATCTAGAACGTAAAAATCTCGAAAACAACAATTAGTACGAGATACGTAGAAGGAATATGTAACCTCATCTGTTATTTAACAATGACCAATATTTTATCAAAGATATCAATTGGAATAACAATTTGCGCTTTGATTGCCTATAGCTTTAACCTGGCCCTAATGCGCTAAATGTTGCAAAATGGCATTTTCGAGTACTATTAGCCCATCTGCTATTTACAAAAATCGGGGATATGGCGAAAGTACATGCCCCGAAGTTCAAAGATGAAAACAAAACTAGGGTCGCCTACTTATATCCTGGCCCTATTGGAAGGTTGCCTGGCTTAAAGTGGTGGATCTGCGGAGTAAATATACCCTCATCTGTTATTTCTTTGATTTTGGTGTCAAATGAAAGGTAATTTAACTTTCGTTCGAACAATATAAAGTTGCCTTACCAAAACCTGGCATAACCCAGGGCTGCCTGCATTTGAAGTATTAAGTTTTTGGTAAGTGTAGAAAATGTATCAAATGTTTTATTTAGTCGGTTTTTCGTTGAAGGGAAAGAGTATGGTTGTCTAACCAAAAAATTTGAACACTTTGGTAAGTATAAAAAATTGATCCCATGTGTTATTGAGTTGGTTTTTGTTTAAAATGAAAGCGCATCCAATTATCCATCTGATGGCAAAGGGTTGCCTAGCTAAAAGTTGGCCAAATTCAGTGTTGCCTGCATTTGAAATGTTAAGTCCTTGGTAAGTGTAGAACATTGATCGAAAGTACGTATACACCATAATTAACATATGCTTCAATAGTGTTTAAGAAAATTATTGTGTGTTTCTTTCTTTTTAACAACTACTAAATGCAAAAATTAGGTTTTTAAATTCTTTTCTTATGTTTCCTGCATTTTAATAATGAAAAATGTATTTTTGTTTAGCTAATAAGATAACTACCTACTTATAATACTGCGTTTTGCTTATGATCCCTTGTCAAAGAATTACCAGCAAACCATCTACTAATGAAATTGTAAAACTTTGACACAAAATCTGACAACCATGTTAACAGACGATTTTTCGTTGAAATATAATTGGATATTGTCAGCTCAATGACTATTGTCACATCACAGTACTAACAAATCTTAAAATATTGTAAGATCTCACGAACTTCTTTATTAAGCTTCAGACTAAACTGGCCAGTTTATATTTCTAAGAGCTCAGGGATTTTTGTCTTCTAGAACATTTGTAAGAAATATATAAAAACAAAATTTCTACTTCCTATATTGTCGAGTTTCATTAAAGCTGACCACACATGACACAACCAAATAGATTTATTTGGATTTTCAGCAAGTCAAAAATCAACGAGCCCAAACCAAAGAGCCAAGGCTCTGTTCAAATGTTCATAAGTTTGGAATGCTTGAAGCTAAATACAAATTTATTTTAGATTTTACGAAATAAACAGATATTTCAGTAAAAAAATATGTGACAGATGTCTTACATCGTGTGAACTTATAATTTTGTGTGAAAATGTTGTAACAAACGCCATTATAACGCCAACTCAAAGTCGAATATGCTTACCATCTGTCAGTGTAAACAAAAAACCTTAAAATGTTTTATAAGGCGTATTTTATTGGTAAATTATTAGCTAGTGCAGTAATGGAAAGTAAGTGCAGTAATGGAAAGTGTGAATAAAACATATGTTCACTATTATATGCACTTTTATTTTAAATCTTCAAGTTGGTATCTGTGCAATCATACTTATGTCAAGATCAGCTGTTGAAAATACGTACTCAAGGGATGTGTTGAAAAACTATTATTGTTTTTATGTAAAGTTGAATAAGAGTTCAAGTTAATGTGTACATGCAGGTCCAGTCAGAATAGAGTTGAGTATGAATTGAAAGATTGAAATGACATAAGAGTGCTTGTCCACATTTAATTTTTAATGTTAGGTGCAAGCAGTGAGACAGGTAGATTATGTGAGTGAAAAAGAGAGAGATGGGTAGATTACAGCCCAAATGCAAACAATATTCTTGGATTCAACACGAAAGATTTTGTATTGTATGAGTGAAAGATAGAAAGATTTCAAGGGTGTGCGATAGGGATGTGCAGATTGATTTTCTCTTCATCGTATGTACACAACGAACATAATATAACCCAGCATTAAAAATCCAATGTAGACAGGCACTAAAAGCCAAAAGAAGGGTGTGAGGCGAGATTTTGTCCTTCCCCGTAAGCCCGTCTTGCCTACAAGCTCCCAGTTGCTGGCAACTCAGTTTTCCTGGGTGAAAGGGGACAAATCAACGCGAAACATTGAGCGCCACAATTAAACTTTCTCTTCTCAAAATAAACTTACACTGCGATGACTGACGCGAAGCGAATCCGGGCGAATCATTCACAATGATAACAAAAATGACAAATAAACAATGCCGCGTCGGCGAATGTGCCACTTTCGCGTTGGTTTGGGAGAGCCTTTAAACCCGACCAATGACGAAAGTTTTGTTTTCGCATCAAATGCTTCGCTTTGGTTTTGGGCGAGTCCTAACACACATCACACGTCAATAAATTTAGAGCTAGCACTGTGATTATTGATGATTTTTGGGTGATGTCAAGTAGTCAACGCATTGAGTATTTACGTTGACAGTCTAATCGTAGATTAATATTTCAAACCAATTTATTTTTATTCTAGTGAAAACAGAGCACAAGAAAAATACGAACGCATCCCCAAATAATAAAATCCTGCCAACCTTTAAGTAAAAAATATTTCTGGAACTGGATGAAGTGTCATTCTATTCCAACATTCCAAAACTTTATCTGAACTATTTATATGCACTATTTTTGCTGCCTTATTTATCCGCACTATTTCTTTGTTGTTGTTTAGTGTGTAAGATTTTGCTGCGCTGCGTATAAATTTACCAATAAAAAACGGCTATAATAATGACGCCTTAAGCTAAGTATGTACAGTACATATACACGATTGGAAGATCTTCCAATATTGCCAGATTTTAAGCAAAACATTTCAACCAATTTTATGTCAAACATGGTAACACCCAATTTTATCTGTCAAAAGTCACAGAACAAAAAAATGGCAGTCAACAGTCGGAAAATTTTGTATCAAACTTGTCTAAACACTCAATTTTTTGCATTGGGTATTCGATGATGCTCTTTTCATTTTTTAACTTTAAAATTTTTGATTGGCAGGAAGTTTTTGAGTAGGAAACAGCAACAAAGGCTTAGAAGATATTAAAAGAATTTGATATGTACGAAAATCGAAAGAAATAAGAACAACGACATATGTTCATATTCTTTGTCATCAAAATTACATTTCAATGAGTCTACCAATTTAATTTTTTTTTAAAGTCTTCCAACCGTGTAAACAGACTATTATTAATTGGAAGATACAAAATTGTCGGCAATTTTCAGCCAATTTTCTACCAAAAATTGTCTAATATTTGGATAAAATCAACCAACCGCATAAACGGACAATTTTCACTTGATACAAAATTGGGAACTTTCACGTAATTAGATGCTATTGGAAAACTTTTGACAGTTCGGCAAAAATTGGAAGATCTTAAAATAGTGTGCACTTAGCCTTACAACTATCCCTCAACTAAATTTTCCTACAGTGTAAGATTATTGTAAGACGATACATTTTAAGGTATTTGATAATTGTGTACAATGCATAACTATTTGTCAGGATTGCAGATTTGTAATACTGACTGATGTTTCGAACAATTAAGACAATTATTTGCCAATTTACTGACTATTAAGTACAGTATTCACTTGGGTGGTAGAAATTAAATGTTTTACAATATTATTGGTGAGTATTTAGCACGCTTTTTGGAAACAAATTGTCATTCAACTTCTGACAATAATTTATGACAGATTGGTACATTTTTTACCCAAAGTATAAACCCACAACTTAAGTGTCAATTTTTTAGAAGATAACTTTCGGGCATTATTAGGTCTGACAATATTGTACAATCTAAGCATAGTGTATTTGTACACTTAATCATTTATCGGATCAGCCTTATCATTTTCAACCGTTAACGCTAGACCCTTAAAAGTTAAATTCACAATACCATTCATCAGCAATATGCATATAGTTGAAATGCAGAGCAAAATATTTAAAAGTTTATATCTAACATTGAATTTCTCTGGCAGGACAATATTTTGTAACACAATCATAAATTACATTTTTTTAACAATACAATAATAACTATCTTGCAGTGCCCACAAATTTGAAAATTGTCGTGATGAAATTGTATTGTTTTTGATTTCTCAAAAATTTTACTTCTTGTATGTTATTTTGAAAAGTGCTGCAATACACGCGGCGGCAGAGTATATGTACGTTTTTCTATTCTTGGCAATGCAAATTTAGTTGACATTGAAGCACATTTCTTTATTTATTATCGCTAATTTTATTTCTTTTAATTTATAATCATATTTAAAATTTGATGTTTTTTAAGTTGAGGGCTGGATTATAACATAAAAAAACACTCATATTATGTGTTATTTCCAAAATCGTGTTGGATCTTAAATTTTATGTTTAAGTTTTGTACCAACATATAATTTTATTTATTGCCTTAATATTTAACTATATTTCAGTTTTACATTTTTTATTTAAAAAATTATAAGTATTTATGATACAATTTTTGTGAAAATATTTTAATTGAATTCGTTGCTTAGAATAGATTTGCAAACATAAATGTTTTGTGTTGCAATATATTACATATCTTTTTCGAACTCAAAAACTCACAATACATATATTTAAAAAGTATTTATTTTTTTTGTCAAATAAAAGCTAAAATAATTCGCACTTCTGGTGTTCATAACTTGTTGACAAACAATACAATTTAATTATTTTAGAACTTGCTTGCTCTAGTAGCTGTTTTTCTGTCTTAATTTTAAATTCTAGTTCATATAACGATGTGATGCGAAAGACATACCGTCTATTTCCGCACTTTCGAGAGCTGTCAGTAAAATGAAAATCATCTTACGCCAAAATGTTTAAAAAAGAAACAACATCAAAAATAGGTATAAGCATAAAACGCACCATCACATATTCAAAAAAAATCATCTTTAGTCCACAGAACACACTCAGGTTGGCCCCCATCCAAACAATTATTTATCCAAGATCAACTAACATGCGAATCATTTTTAAAATGAGAGATCTTCTTTGGGGAAGTCATAAAACAAAGAATCTGATTGTTTATTGAAGTCATTTTACCGGATATTAAAAACACAAGGGTCATTCCATTAGCCGACCGACCGACTGCGACCGGTGACCATATTGTAGTTATGTTTCCAATCCGATTTTCTTGACAGTCTATTAAAAGTTTATAAGAATTTCTTCATTCTTGTGCCCTCTCTTCCACTTGTTTCTGAGTAAATAATAATAAATTAGTCGATAGTAGATACCCTTGAGGCTTTCCATATTACTCTATCAAAATGCTGCAGAGTGCAGGTGTCCATCCATTCAGCAGGTAAAATAAAGTTTCGTATAATTTTATGTTTGAAAAACCTAAAATATCAATTCGAAAGTGCATTGGATTTATCTTTACCATCATCAAGTAGGCGTCAAAAAACAACTTGTAATCGGAGCATGACATCGGCTTGGATGGTTTACAGTTTCTTTGAATTTGAATTTGATTCAATTCAAATCAAATTCAAATTTCAAATACGATTATGGTTCTCCTCAGGGTGCTTGTTTGGGTGCTAAAGAAACATTCCATTCTTTTATGTCAGAATTGTATGTATAATGTATATGTTATGCTGCACGCCTACTCAAAAAGTTGTTTTGTTAAGATGATCTTCTTAACTCTCAAGTGATCTTAAAATGTAGAAGATCACCGATCAAACTTTATTCTTCTCGTTTTCAGATCTAGCATCTACTTAAATGTGTCTGTCTTTGGAGGAGTTTCATTTTCCCCTCTGACGACGACGACGATGCGATGAGACGCGAGCGATCGACGCACGTAGCAGCTATTGTAAGTCATTGAAAAGGTTTTTTATTTTTGAAAAATGAAATACCGCGATGTTATCAAGAATGATACTCGGAGAAAAGTCGTTTTCGTTGTTTTGGTGGGGGCTGATGTTTGATTCGGTTTTGGTTCGATCAACTCGATCTACTGACCTAGTATATGAGAAGTGGCGTTGGTGTCTCCTTCCCTTCCCCCATTTTCTTCAATAGCGCAGGCACTCGCTGTCTATTGTGTGCCACTTACAATAATAAAATGACAGATAGCATTTTGACTTATAGCATTAACTTTGTCGAACAATAAATCCCGCTCGTTTTTCCTATATTCCTATTGTTTTGTTTGTGTTTCAAATGGGAGAGAGGGACGGGACATACGCCTAGGTTTATAAATTTGAGTTGAAAAGGGAAAAAAAACAAAAATAATAATAATCAACGAACATGGCTACATCTGACAATTATGAACCGCTAAACATCAAGCAGTATTGTCAAACCAATTAGCTAATTGACAGAACTAGATGACATCAAGGCGATTGACGTTTTCTATGTACGATTGCGATATGAGCTGATGAAGAGAGGGAGATCGGAATTCGGGACATCACTTGGAGTTCTTATCAGATTCAGTGACTTATTGAATGTTCCGTTCTATATTATCCGGATGGAAAATGTGTTTTCTGTTTCTCAAGTGGAAGACTCTTGACACTTGAGGAAATATATGTCAAATAATGTTGACTTAATCACCAGATAAAGTGGTTACTGGTTAATGATTGTAATTGGTAATTCGATTCGAATGAATTGTGTATAAAGTATATAGGTTTATATAAGTTTCGAGTATGACGTGACTATAGATAGTGTAATAGAGATTGTACGACGAGTAGGTACTTTGTTGTTGTTATCGCTAATTAACTACATATATTATTGAGAGCATGAGAAGCGTGTATTTAATCAAATTATAGAAATGCCCTATATTGACCTAGGTTAATAAGAAGAATGTTGGAAATTTATTTAAGGGAAAATAATTACACTTAAGATTGCCGTCTCTTCTTATGACGCTAAATGAAGGGCATATTATATTAGAATCGCTATATCAGTCGAAATTGTACTTCCATTCCAATATATGTAAATGTTTTTTAAGGGAACTTTGTAAATTATGCTTTGTTGTAGTCCAGCTCAAGGACTATAAAATGTTTTATTTTTATCTTGTTCTAATTAAAAAGTTTAATGTTTTGGGTAGTTTAGGTTTTCTTAGGGCTGTCAGTTCGTGTGAACTGACAATGGACTGACGTTTGCATTCACACTAGAGTTAACATAAATTTTATGTCGTTGTTATTTCCAATTCGGAAGTCTTTTAACATTGAAAGCACTTTGGAAAAAATGACAGTTCTGATTCTGGAAAAAAGAGACATTTTTGACTGAATTTGAACACCGGATAGATTGTTATTTGTCAGAATATGTTGGACTTCTTAATGTTAAAGCCATTTTCAACAATTTACTAAGTTTAAAGATGAATACCTAATTTTAAACGATTATATCTTTTTACTATCTGTTAACAATTTGCTAAAGTTAAATTCACGGAATGGTTACTTTAACTTTTAACAATTTGCTGAATCCATATGACATCTGTACAATTAATCATATAAAAGCACTGGATCGATTGGTAAATTCAACAGTTGGGAATCATGATACAACTAATAAGATAGCGCATTGCGCATGTAAGGTTTTGGCTGTCAAACTATCGTGACGTCACCAGCACTCAATTAATTGAAGAGAGCTAGTATATTTGGCGCAATTTCAATCTATTTTTTGTTGTGAATGTTAACGGAAGTGAATTTAAAATTTTTTTAAATCAATAAAGTTATTTAAAGTGATATTGTTCATAATTTATACAAAAAAAAACATTTACTAATAAACATGGGTGTTTTTTCTGTTTTTGACTGCAACAATAACGAAATAAATAAGATAACGAAAGATTCCAGTTTTCATACATTTCCAAAAGGAAATTTAAATCTCTCGAACCAGTGGGTCTTGTTCACTAAACGCAAGGATAAAATTAATGTTCAGACTGCAAGAATTTGTAGTCTCCACTTTTTGAAAGAAGATTTTATAAAAAATACGAAGTATGAAATGGGTAAGTTAATAAAAAAAAGTAGTTCAGAATAAGAATCAGAAATACGGTTTACCCAAAGCAACTGTCTGTAGCGCCTGAGCCTGACACAACAAAGCGCTCGAAAAGAATGGAGCTGAAAAAGCTGAAAACAAATTCATAATGACATACCGATTGAACCAAGACGTCCTTGAAAACTTCTTCGGTGTCATAAGAGCTAAAGGTGGTCTTCATGATCACCCAATTCGCCAAGAGTTTAAGTACAGGATGAAATCATACATCCTTGGGCACAATGAAGGTGCACTTTCTGACAACGGAAATGTAGGTGTGGATAATACACCAGACTTATGTTTGGAAGAAACTTCTTTGACAGGTTTGATCTCACAATCTAATAATCGATTCATCTTAACAATATTCGCTTTTTCAGGAAGGATTTTTGTCGTTGTCAAAGTCGACAATAGTATGCCTATTGCTTCTGAGCCAGAAGAAAATCTCCCATTTACTTACGATGGTTTGGAAAACTTGGCTGGCTACATTTGCCATCGTTTTAAAAACACTATACCAAACCTGGAACAAATTGAACCAGACGAAAGCTCTTGGGTAAATCATTTGGACGAAGGAGGCTTGTCTAAAGCAAATCCCACAATGATGGCTCACTTTGGTGCATTAGAAAATGTTTTTAATGCCGTAAATGGAGAAGGTGAAGGCATTTAGATCTGTCCAAACTACATCCAGCATTTACTTGAAGTTGCCGAGAAAGCAAAGATCAAATGCGATGAGAAGATTATGAAGCTTTTCTTTCGTTGTCGCATGTACTTCCGAATGCGAAAACTAAACAGACAAATCACTGAAAGCAAATTGTCCAGAAAAAGAAAATACAAACAAATTATTAATTAAATAAAAGGTTGAAAAACCACTGACTAAAAAAGACCATCATATCTTTTA
The DNA here is from genome assembly GCA_951509635.1 of Eupeodes luniger. NCBI lineage: Eukaryota > Metazoa > Arthropoda > Insecta > Diptera > Syrphidae > Eupeodes > Eupeodes luniger. The sequence continues at coordinate 250,994,965 of OX608073.1, forward strand.
TTTAACCATTTATCACTATTTAAACAATCTTCCCAGGTAATTCTATGGAGAAAAATGCATCCGAATGAAAATGAAAAAAAATACACCATACTCTTCATTTACTTCGATTTTTTATTAATTTCTTTCACTCAAACACACAAATTTTCTTTAACTTACGAATAAACACAAATATTAACTATTTAAAACCATTTATCTAAATAAAAAATATTAGAAATATTAACATTTTATTATAAAAACAAAATATCCAAACAAATTAATGCCATTGTTTTGTTTTGATTTCACATACTGAATAATAAACGTCAAACTCGTTGAGTGCTTGTGACGTAGATGCGCAGAACGAAACAAAAATAGAAACGCGAATGCGCTATCTGTTTTAGTTGTATCATGGTTGGGAATCGTAATTAATAGGTCCGTTTGAGATTGTTTCCTTTGTTTATTTTTATGAACTGTCACTATTTTGACATGTTCGAATGCCCGTTTTGTAATAAAAGGGAATAAGAAATTTAATATAATTAGAAAAACAATCTATACTCATTTGTTATAAACATTTGTTAATACAACATTTTCTGGAGTTCCATTATGCAACATAAATGTATTTGTTTTTGATTTAAAATTAAATATGAAGATTTATAATTTCCTTGCATTACAAACACCATTTTTAAGAACATTTAAGGAATAATTGTTTCTTAAATATGAAAGCAGCTTACGACGAATTATTTACTACATCATTAGGCACGTTCAGACGACATAAGCAATTTGAAGGTAAGGCAAGTTTCTAGTATCTGATTGGCCAACTGCTAAAAAATTGCCTTCCAATTAAGTTGACTGGAAAGTTAGTCAAGAAAAATTTCCCTTACTATCAAGTCAAGTCCACTTATGTCAATATGACAGCTGGTTGTGGTTTTTTTATTTAACTAAAAATTTAAATTTATTACTCTGTGATTTATTTATTTTCTGCACAATTGCATTTATGTTTTGTCTAAAATGATTCGTTGTAAAATTGGAAATATGTAGTGATATTTCCTTACAATACAAAATAAAAGTGTTTTCTCGAAAAAAATGGTTACTGCCACGATCTACTGAAGGTGTTGAAGTGAAGTAAAATTCGAAGTTTGAAATTTATGACACACGAAAAACTAACTAGTTGCCCTGGCCAAAATGTATAATGAAGTCCCTTGTGTTGCCTGAACCTGCTAATTTTCTTTTCTGATTATCATGAAGCAAAAACACATTTCAATACAAATTTGATGCCTACACCAACACTAAAGCTAAGTGTACACTATTTTAAGATCTTCAAATACTGGCTGAACTGTCAAAAATTTTCCAATAACATCCAATTAGATGACAATTTTTTTGGTAAATCTTCTTTTTTGTTATTTTGGTAAACAGTGATTTTTACTTCTTTCGATTTTAGTGGTTTTTCAATTCTTTCAAAATCCTGTAAATTATTGATGTTGTTTTCTGCTCAAAAACTTTCTTTCAAAATAAAAATTGGATGATGTTGTTTGAAAAGAACATCATCCTATATCCAATTAGTGGAAAATCGTCCAATTATTTGAAAATACAAGTACAAACGATTGCAAAAAGTCGGCCAATTTATTTATAGAAAATTTGCTGACGATTGACTGCCAATTTTTCTTCTGTCACTTTTGACAAATAAAATTGGGTGTTTAAATCGTTGATAGGAAATTGGTTAAAATGTTTTACGAAGAATTTTCCAATATTGAAAGATCTTCCAATTGTGTACACTTGGCTTAACTCCGTTGACAAAAATGAACATTAACGTAATGACAAAAAGATATTAAAATCAATTTTGTATTGAAATCAAAATTTAACAATTTAACACCTAATAGCTTCGGATTAAGTCACAACTGGACCCAAGCAACCCTATAGCGACTCTGTTTACTTTACACCTTAAAAACAAAATTCTAGCTACGGTTCTGGCTACCGAATCAAACAAAAATATGTGGGTATAACGATCTTTTTATGGCAAAACCAAAGGCACAAGTCATCTATTAGCATACTTCCATACCTACCTAAAAACGTTTGCTTAATACGCCATCGCCACTCAGAAGATGAAATCTCCAAAAACAAAAACAAAAATCACTCAAAACCTGTTCCCATTTTTAACTTGATTCTAATCTGATCTCTTTTAACATATTTCCCAATTTTTGTTTAAATTCGCAATAAAAAAGACAACAACAACAACATCACTTCCCAATTCACAAAAACAAAAACCATACAGCCAAACAAAAGGCTTTCTGTTGATGATGATCCTCTTGGTCTTGAGTTGGCTACCTGACCCTATACCGATCTATACAATATTCACAATCCACTAGGACAGGTTTTTTCCCCCTTGGGCAGTCCCAAAAATTGTGTTATTCATTGCAATTAGAAGACAATAAAAAAATAAAGAAAAGAAGATGGAAAGAAAAAGGTAAAGGCAAAGGTAAAGTCAAAGTCAAAAGAAGAAAATCCAAAACTCACCTGAACTAATTTTCACTCCGGATATTGCTGATGCTGATGCACCTGATGTAGTACCCCGCTCAACATCCGACGAATGATTCTTAGAACTCAGCATCAAGGCAGTTCTTCCATCACGAACAGCGGCTGAAATTGTTTCCAAAGAACCAACAGCCACCAAAATTAACAATAATCCAATGGAAACTGAAAGATCACCATTAAGATGATTCTGATTCTGATGATGATGGTAATGATGCTTCTTTCGTCTTCTCCTCGTTGTTGTGGCTGAATTTCTGTCCGAACTGATCAAATCGAAAAGAAATGATCTGCGAAAGACCATCACTGGGAAATGATGGATTCTTTGAGACATGTTTCGAGACTTTATATTTTCCGTTGAGCACTTAACATCCGGAATAATTTATTTCACAATATTGGAAGCCTTGAAGAAATCAAGATATTTATTTATTTATTCAAAAAAAAACCACTGGTATTCCTTGTTTGCTTTTGTTGTTATTATATTTTACACTTTAAAAAACCGTTAACAATAATTTAACTTTAATCGTATTGTGTGAGAAGAACTTAAAACTTTCCATAATTTTCTCATCAATCTTCACTTCACACGCGAAGAGACGATCATAACAAGTTGAAGTGATCTTATTACAGTCCCTCTTCTCTATGACAATCAAGGAGGGCTTAAGACTCTTTTTGGTGCTTCATTTTTGCTAAAGAATGCCCATAAAATAAAACACACATTGCAATCAATAAAATACCACCAAGAGTAGTGACAGAAAACCTCCCTGCAGCAGGAAATCCCACAAACCAACTACACAATAACACAAGACAAAGGATGAGGATCTATGGTCGACAGAAAAGGCACGAAGACGACTCCGGCGACGATGGTGGTAGCGTGGTGATCGTTAACACTGGGCGACTTAATAAACTCCTTCACGAAAGCACTATCGAATGTTGGTAATTAACAAGATGACATCTCTCCCCGAATGTAATGATGGTATCATCTTCGCATCATCAAACATTGCAAACTCCGACAGCCGTAAGGAAATGAAGTGCCAGTCCCATTCACAGAAACGAGAATAAAAACGAGCCCATCTGTCAGATCAGAAGAATAAGAATGGTGATCTTGCGATCTCTTGCAGATCCCCCGGGACAGATATTCTGGCAATGATTCACCCCGAAACGTTGCACTTTAGCAGCGTTATTTTATTAATCCTTTCATCCGCAGGAATTGTGATTAGCAGGCAATATGCATCCCTATCACGTACACGATCGATTGTCATCCGTTTGACAGATTGCGATCACTTGCTCGATAGCGGTAATGCAAATACAAATCGAAAATGTTACGGTAATATTTGCTTTTTGTCGTGTATATTTTGATTGTTATTTTGGTTTTTTGGCCTTTTTTTTAATACGGTTACGACATATTTTGTGTCTTTCTAAAAAGAGCAACAACAATGAATAGTTGTAAATCTATATCTATTACTATGCATTGGCAAATGGCAACAAGAAGCGAGACATTACGGCTACGCTAAGCTATACGATCCGTGAGAATAGAAACGATAACGATAACTTCGCTTTGCACGTTGCACCCACTCACGATAGAAACTCGAAGAAAACTGATCGCGGGTGCGAGGTTGTGTTTGGGTTGGAGTAGAAAATGAAATTTGTAGCTTAACTGGTCGAATGTTTTTGTTTGACTGGTTAGTTGATGTTTGATTGCAACATGTTGTTATGTGGTGATGGGGATGCCATAGTTTCCTTTTAAGACAAACGATGATGTTTGTTAGGGTTTTGTGTGTTTTTTTAAAGAGAATAAAGTAATAATGAATTTTCAATTAAAAATTGGTTGGAAAATACAATAAGCCAAGTGTTTTAACGGAACTTGGTCGATAAAACAACATAACTGAAACGAAATAAAAATTAACTAAAATCACCGGAGAACAGAGATATAGCCATATTTAGTTTGTTATTCTACGTAAGCAATTAAAGGATGTGAACAATTTATTAAAAATTGTTAAATTAGTTAATAGTTTACTGGTTTCTATTTCAGTGTTATAAATTAAGACCTAATTAGCTTAACATAAATATAAAACCGAATTTATATATTTAAAGGTCATACAAAATCCACGAAGGAACTATTTTATACAGAAGCAGTGAAATTTAACTAATTTTATTTTAAGAATTTTATGATTTGAGTCATAAATTCAACAGTCATTATTAACTGACTTAACAATTAAAAAGACCGAACTGATGTACATATGTTGTTTTTACAATATGGATCAGTTTTCAATTTTCTGGAATAACTTAGAAGGGCCCTAGAACAACTTATAAAAAGAGGCTGTACCCACACTGATAACTTCCCATCCGATTTTTCTCAAACTTTAATAAAATATTAATACAAATATTTTGTGTGAGATAAAAAATTTTAAGTTAATATATCTCTTTGTTCTGAGAATACTTGAGTTGCAAAATATTTTTTTTCTGTTTTTTCTTGTTTTATATAATAAATTTGTTAATTGTATTTTTCTAAGAAAATAACTAAAAGTTAGAAGCAATTGTTTGCATATTTTAAATTCACTTTAATTTCAATATCTGTTTTTGATCGCGACATTTTTAGTCGAAAACAAATTTTTAACAATTTTAGAAAGTTTTCATTTCTTATATAAAAAATACATATTAGATTTTTCTATACTGTTATCTTTCGTTACCAACTAAATTTAACATCTCGTTTATTCACGAGATATCCAGAATCCAACATCAATATTTATCGATTTAGTTTAGTATTTTTAGTAGATTTTTATTTTTATGAGTGTTAAAAACTACATTTTTAAAAAGATGAAATTAGTTTTAAACCAATATATTAAATTTTTAAAAAGATATTTGAGTAGAAAATCAAATTTTACGAACTTTTGGTAATGTTTTTTTAAGGTTTTTACTATTATTTCGATTTTTACAACATTTTAACAGACGGTAAAAACGTTATTCTTCGTTCCAAAAATTATTCCGGAGGTATTATCACTTTTATTTCGTAAAATATTTGAAGTGACAAAGTTTTTTTTTTGAGTTATTAAAAAAAACGTGTTGAATTTTTTTTTCAAAATTATACTAATTTGGTATAACATTACATTTTATAATAGGTATCAAATGTTATTGAAATCGCTAGCGTTATTAGCTCGTGATATATTTGGGGTCAACAAAAATGTTCACTTTGTTTTTAGGTGCTATATTACAAAAAATACCCTCTCAATTTTTTGAAAGTGTGTATAAAATGTTAACTGAAATTAATTTGAAATTCTTGAGATATAGATGGCTAAAAATGATATCCCGTACGTACTATAAAAATCTTTGTTCAGATTCTAGGGACGTTGAAACGTCGAGAAATGTAAAAATATTCAATTCAACAAATCGGATCTATTACAATAACTTCCTATGGGAAGTTAAAATGTTTTGCAATACTGAATTTTTAAAAAATTGGGGGCTTGAATCAGGTGAATTGAATTTTTTATTGTTGAGTAATATTGGGCAGGTTCAGCAGACATAAGGGACTTGAAAGTAAGGCAAGTTTCTTGCATCTAATTGGCCAGCTGCCAAAAAATTGGCTTCCAATTAAGGCAACTTTATTGGAAAGTTGACTGGAAAGTAAGGCAAGAAAAATCTCCCTAACTATCAAGTCAAGTCAACTTTATGTCAAAATGACAATTGATCATGTTTTTTAATTCAACTAAAAGCTGAACTTTATTACTCAATGATTTATTTATTTTCTGCACAACTTCATTTAATGCTTTCTGTAAAAAGGTTCCTTGTAAATTTGGAAAAGAAATAAGTAATATTCCTTTAAAATACAAAATACAAAATCATGATGGACTTGTAGCTTGCCTGAGGTGTGTTTTGTAGAAAATAATGTTTTTGTTAGTTTTTGTACTATGAACTTAAAGTAGAGGTTTGTGAAGTAAAGTTCTGAATTTGAAACTCATGACATTTTAAAAACTAACTAGTTGTCTTGGTCAAAATTCACGTTCAAAGAATGAAGTTGACTGCAAATGAAGTCCCTTATGTTGCCTGAACCTGTCCATTGTGTCTAAAAATCTATTTCTAATCGTCAATCACTGGAAAAATTTAATTTGACTGATATGATTTTACGTTTCTTGAGTAAATGCTAAAAAAATATGATTTAGTTTTACATTTTAATTTTTTTTTTTTCAAAAGGGGCTGTAGAGGAGGTTACTTTAGGTCTTTAGATTGAAATAAAATAACTTTCACATTTTTATTACCAAAAAAGGGAAGACGAAATTATATTTTAAAAAATCGTTTTTTAAGAGTCTGATTTTCTGCATATGGAGTAATAGGTTTGACAACATATTTTACAAATGTATGGTGTAAAAAAGAAGACATAATATTAAGTCGTTATTTCTTTCTACTTGAAAGAAAATGAAGACAATGGGCAGGTTCAGACAACATAAGGGACTTCATTTGCAGTCAACTTCATTCTTTGAACGTAAATTTTGACCAAGGCAAATGGATAGTTTTCCAAGTGTCATGAAATTAAAATTCAGAACTTTTCTTCACAAACCTCTACTTCAAGTTCATAATATAAAAATTACCAAAATCATTATTTTCTACAAAACACTCCTCAGGCAAGCTACAAGTCTATCATGATTTGTATTTTGTATTTTAAAGAAATATTATTTATTTCTTTTCCAAATTTACAAGGAACCTTTTTACAGAAAGCATTAAATGAAGTTGTGCAGAAAATAAATAAATCATTGAGTAATAAAGTTCAGCTTTTAGTTGAATTAAAAAACATGATCAATTGTCATTTTGACATAAGTTGACTTGACTTGATAGTAAGGGAGATTTTTCTTGCCTAACTTTCCAGTCAACTTTCCAATAAAGTTGCCTTAATTGGAAGGCAATTTTTTGGCAGCTGGCCAATCAGATGCAAGAAACTTGCCTTACTTTCAAGTCCCTTATGTCGGCTGAACCTGTCCATTATCTTTTGACCTAGAAGATGTTTGTTTTGCAATGCTTTTTACAAAAGAAAATAAAAATCTTCAAAAAACGCAAGTAATTTAAAAAACTGAAACAATACCAACCTTTATAATTAGCGAACACTAAAAGGGTTTTGTATACCTTTAATATGCCAAAGACACAGTGTGAGAATTAGGAAAAGAGGGATGGGTTGGATAGGAGTTGTCGGTGTACATCGATTTTGAATTCCTGAACTTTGCAATGATAGGGAAAGATAGAGCGTGGTAAGGCATTCCACATTCGAGTAGTACGGCTAAAAAATGAATATCTATACTTCAAGTACGGCCGAAGTTGGGCTCAAGGGTAAACTGATGGGCATTCCTAGAAGCGCGGGTATGAGGGTTAAATTGTTTAAGGGGAGGAATGCAACTGGCCATTTCACTAGAGCAAAGCCCGTTAAAATAACGTTATAAAAAGGTGACCAAGAAACTTTACGACGATGTGACGATGTTTGAGTGACATAATCGAGTTGATGATTAATTTCAACAATCATTTTAAAAGCTCTTCTTTGAATACTGTCCAAAAGGCTAAAATAAGTTACTGGAACACCAGCCCAGAGATGAGAGTTATATTCAAGTTTCGGACGTATATAGGTTTTGTAGATTGTAACCAGATCAGAAAAGGTGGTGATGCACATTGCGAGGATGTCGAGATTTTCAGTTTCGTTGATGCAAATGCCACTCATAGATAGTGGCAAAAGATTGCTTTAACGATACAAGACAGCATTGGGGTTTTGAAGCATTAAATTCCACACTGTTTTTATTCCCCATTGTACAATACTGTGTACTTCGGTATTTAATGAGCTAATCATATTTTGCCGTTGCAGTTCCACATCCGAAGAGGAGGATTGTGAGTCTGGAAACGAATATGAAAAGCTAAGAGTGCTATCGTCAGCGAAACAATGTATTGGATTAGAAGTAGCAGATAGGAGATCATTTATGAAAATGAGGAAAAGGGTCGGAGACAAAACGGAGCCCTGGGGCACACCAGCATTTATTTTATGGGTTTCAGACTTGAATCCGTCCAAAACAACTTGTATTGAACGGTTCGAAAGAAAATTTCTAATCCAACGAAGAAGAGATTCGTCGATACCGAAAGCACGCATTTTTGATAAGAGAGCAAGATGCCAAACTTTATCAAATGCCTTTGCATTTGCAAAGTGCAATAATCTTAATTTCTCCAAAACGATGTCAAGATTTGTTCCACTGTTCGGTGAGATGAACCATGAGATCACCAGTGGACCTATTGCTGCGAAAGCCGTATTGCCGGTCATTAAGAAGCTTCCGTTCCTCAAGATATTTCTTAAGCTGATAATTAATCTGCGTTTTCATTACCTAATAAAGAACGGACGTTAGTGCTATCGGTCGATAATTTGCGGGAGAAGAAGATTCGCCTTTTTTGGGATTGACTGAACGAATGCAATTTTCCAACTACTTAGAGCGAGCCCAGAAGAATAAGATAGATGGAAAAGCTAACGCAGTGCGTTTTCCAGGGTTAAAGAACACATCTTCCAATAATATTAGGGATACTTTCCGGGCCAGTGGATTTGTGTATGTAAAGATCTTTTAAATATCTGGCGACTTTACGAGTGCAAAAAAGATAATTTGTCCCATAAAATTGTTTACGCTTTCAAGTACAGGAGGAGTCATGTTACTCATTGGCAGCAAAGAATTAACAGCAAACTGTGTTCCAAGAAAATTGTCTTTATCAATCGAACTTACAAAAGGAGTATCATTAGAAACGAGTGTCATAACCCACAATGACGTAGTTTTAAGCATATGTTTAACTAATAACCAGAGTCCTATATCACCAAACACTTTTCACTTCGCAAAAAAAAATAATATTCTGCAGAGTAAAAGTGGAAAGTAGTTCACAAAATTTGAAATGTGAAAAGTCTTTTCACTGTCTGAACAATTTTGTGCTCAACAAATGGTGTTAGAGAGAAATTCATCAATGATAATATTCGACACTCGATGAGATACTTTGTAGACCGTTGCAACACCGTGATATTAGGCTCCATTCCGAGCACGATGTAATGGACACAAAAGTTGTTGCAAGAGACTTAAACACATATTCCTTTGGCTATTAAATTGTAGTTTATTACCTATTTAAGACAACACAAATTCGATGCTGCTTTTCGTTAATTGAAAAATCGTTTATACGATATCGAAGTTAATTCCTTGTTTCACTATTCTTTGGTTTAAATTATTTTACAACAGCTTTTTAAAAGATACATTTTGTCGCTATAAACTGTAAAATTTTATTGAAGGATGGCTACAATGCCGATGAAAGATGAATCAACATATTAACCCTAAAATTCAAAGTTCATGTTCTTTGGTCAATTCGTCCAAATAAAAATAAAATAGCCTATGTCCATTGTCTTGATAACTATTATTAACTTTTTCATTTTTAAACGTTTCATTTCTTTTTTATTAGTTTTCGACAACTTTTCAACACAAACCCTTATTTGCAAATGAAAATTTTTTCTTTGTATATTACTGAAAAGCTTTTCAAAATTTTAAATATAATTTGCAATGTTTATTATTTGGTAAACGTATTTTGCAAAGAGGAAAACTTTTTAATTCAATAATTTACTCTTTGGAAATTTACATTTGGTGAAACGTAATTTGCAAAATTAAAGTGCTAAGTTGCAAAGTGAAAAGTGTTTGGTGAAATAAGGCCTTGATCTGAAGGATAAGCACTTTTTAACTACAGTAACTTTTCAGCTTTTATGAATAAAAACTTTAATCTGGTTGGATATGGTTCGCATTAGGTTTTTGCCAAAAAACTTATGAGATGAACTGAACAGAAATAGAAATGCGTATTAACAACTCATACTCGTTATACACTGCCGGTCATAAGGTTAGAAGCAGGCATTTTCGAAAAGTAAAATCGATATTTCTCCCGTTACATGATAGACTAGAAAAAAATAACTATGGTAAATGAGGGACTATTTTGTAAACAACAAAATATAAAATTTGGGTAAAGGAGAGATTTAGCTAACGTAACTTTCATGACACTATTGTTAATTGAGTCAAGAATATGCGAAAATAAATCGGGTCATTAGATTAGAAGCAGTGAATAAATCAGCGTTGTTTTGTGAAGTGCATACATTTTTCTTTCGGAAAATTGGTACAATTTATAAATTAATTGTTCTTGATTGAGTGTTAACAGAAATGGGCAACAAAAAATGTTTGACAGTGGAGGAAAGGACAAGAAAAGATGTTTATTGCCTTAAAGGTCTTTAATGCTTTGCTATAGCCTGAAAAAAAAATCGAATTGATCATTGTGTCAGCAATTATTTAAAAAACCATTGTCTTACTCGAAAAATTATGAAAAAAACACTTCCTCTGGCTTAAGACTTCACGAAACGCGAAATGTCCTTAGAATAGCGTCAAATTCAGCTTTATCGGCAGTTAAAACTAGGGAGAAAGCTAATGGTAAGGCCATCTTATCCACTGTTAAATGCACAATACGCCATGCTAAACACTTAAAGTGCCTAAAGCTTAGAAAAAAACCACCACTTTATGACGCAAGGAAGAAGGAACGCTTGTGTTTCGAGAAAGATCACATGAGCTGAGATGTGCAAAATGGAATAACCGCAAATGATTGGCGAAAGGTTATTTTTTTCCAACGAAAAATTTAACCTGGATGGGTCAGATGGTTATAATTATTATTTCCATCAGATTGTGATTTTTAAACCGTCACCATAGCAAAGAAGGAGGCGTTATCATCTGAAGCTCAATTTTATTGCATGGCGCTGTAGACTTGGTAGCCCAAAATACCAAATGACTAGGAAAACATACAAGGCCTTGCTAGAATCAGTGTTCCCCAATATTAGCGAGCTGTTTGGACAAATTTCATGGATTTTTCAGCAGGAAAACGCTCCCATACACAAAGCCCGAGAGGTAAAATCCCTCATTGCGAACCAAAACTTCCACTTTCTGCCTGGGCCACCATATTCCTCGGACCTTAACATAATTGAAAATGTGTGGGGCTAGCTTACAAGTAAGGTACATGAAGGAGGAAAGCAATACGATGACAAGGAAGCGCTAATTCATGGTATCAAATTGGCCTGGAGTGAGATTTCTTTGGTCTACTTGGAATCCCTTTATAAATCCTTAAAAGATACAATTTTTGAAGTTATTTTGAAGGCTGGTGGTAGCACACATTATTAAAAACCTAATGAAAACTAAAAAACATAACAAAATACAAATACTTGCATTTTATTTCCATTTATTTCATGTGCTTCTAATCTAATGACCCGATTTATTTTCGCATATTCTTGACTCAATTAACAATTTGCCATGAGAGTTCCGTAAGGTAAATCTCTCCTTTATCCAAATTTTATATTTTGTTGTTAACAAAATATTCCCTCATTCACCATAGTCATTTTTTTCTAATCCATCATATAACGGGAGAAATATCGATTTTACTTCTCGAAAATGCTTGCTTCTAATCTTATGACCGGCAGTGTATGAGTCCAATTTAAAATATTGTGACGAAACACCACAATACTAATTTTTGATGAACTCTTAGGCCAGAAAATAATATTTAATTAAATTTTTGTAATTGAAATTTGTTCAATTACATGTGGTAAGTAATGAAATTTTTTTCAAGTACATTTTAAAGTAATTAAAAAAGTGTATAGAGATTTCAATTACGAGTGTCAAGCCTATCACGAATTCTATCGTATTCGGAAACTTAGGAATTCCGAAAAACCGTATCGAGAAATTCGTTCGAACGAACGTATTGTGATAGGGCTAATTGTAACTGAATTTTGTTGTAACCACTTTTCCCAAATCTGCTATAAGTCACTTTTACTCCAATTTGTTTTTCTGTTTTTTGGTTGGTGATAGGATAGTAAACTTCTAACCACTAAGCCAATCAATTTTATTTCAAGTTATACGAAAACAAAAACACTATCTACCCTCGAGAGCTTTATTATTAAAAAATTAAACAAAAATAAATTGTACGAATATAAATATATTTCGTCAAAAGACAAATGTTTATTTTACAAATAAGCTGGAAATTGTGACTGGGAATTAATTTACAAACGGGTTTGGAAATGATAAAAAATAAGAAAACAATTCATTTAAAAAACAAAAACTACTTCAAGTTTTTTCTAAAATAAAATCTTAATCAATGACGTTAACTTTAAAAATACATTCTTTTAGGTATCCGAACACATCATCATTATTGTGTTATTTTGATTAGAAGAAATTCCTAAAAATTCTAACTACGAATTGCACCCAACGCGGTACTGGTCGAGTTGTTATTTGAGCTTCTGCTGTTGATCCTAAACTGTATAATCTATCAGCCTCATCTTGAAGTCGACTCTGCAGGGATTTATTGGAAGTAACCAAGCAAACTTGACTTTCTAGATCACGATTAACCGATCGTTCGCCAAAATTTGAGGAACCTATTAGTGTGAGGCTAGGATAACTTGAATTTGGAAGATAGTACCTTAAAAACAAAACAGAAACAAACATAAGATGATAAAATTAATTTTTCAAAAAATTGATGAACATTTTTACCATAAGCCTTTGGCATGGTAACTCCAACCGTCCTTTTCGAATTCGAAGAAATTCACTCGGTGGTTTTGTTTTTCTCGCACAAGATTCTCATAGAAATGTTTCGCTATGAGGGTGTATGCGGCTGGAATACTACCAGCAGGGCCATTAGCACCCTGGAAACCATTCGCCTAGAAAAATCAAAAAAATACAAAAGTTTATATGAACCTGTATCTTCTTAAAAATGATATTATCATATCTTTTTTACATTTGGATGTGCCATTAAGATACTACATTGCGCTAGACAGTTTTTCGTGATCGTGTCCATGTACTCTTGGGTTAAGTTAAAATATCCTGTTGCTAGCTTAAGTCGAGACCCACTCACTGAAGAAGAGAGCAGTTGTTTTGTAACAATACTATCGTGATGTATTCCTATCTGACCCATTTCGATGAGCGGAAAGATCCATGTGTCTGCGTCTTTGGAAGAGGAAGAAAAATAAACAAATAAGTTGTCATTTGTTTATAATTATAAAATGTATGTATTTAGGTTCACGCGATTGATGCTGAAATATTTTGCAAAATCTTATTTTCTAATTCAAATGCTAATTCATCGGTGAATTTCATAAATACTAATCGAGTCTGTTGAACCCAAATTTCACTCGATCTCGAAGCTGAATCGAAGCTAATTCGATTCATCGTTTCGGTCAACATTTGTTGTCTTATAAATTTTCGATAATACGATAGTAAATAGAAAATTACGTCATTTTCAAAAATTTCTTCTGGCGACTTCGATATTGATAAGAACCACGCGTGCTTTTTGAAATTGAAACTAAGAAAAAAAAACTAAAATCTCACCCGATGATCGTTCTAAGACACTCTTCTGCTTGCTAAAGGTATCTTGAAAGAAATCCGTGACCCGTTGTTTGGCGGTGTTCATGAAAGTCTCCTTGTCGCCTTCGTACGGCAACAACGACCAATTCTTGTGCAATTCAACTTCGGCATCGTCCCGCACCAGCAAACTAAATTCCTGCACTTTGGCAATGAATTTCGCATAGAAATCGGCCAGACTCTTGTCCTCGATCAGGATGTATCGATCCTGTCGATTTGTGAAGTAGTCATTGGACAAATTAGCTCCGCTTATCATGACCGAGTTGTCAAAGAGGTAGATTTTCATGTGCTGCAGGCCGACGAGCTCGTTCCATCGAGGCGGTGCGAAGCGTTTGGTCATGCCTCGCAGATCGGGCGTATGGTACATGGACAGGGATACGTTCTTATTGAATTCAGACAGCAGAGGCATCAGCATTGTTTTGGAGTTGATTTCACCGCGAGTGCCCCGCGAGAAGTCCAACAGGACATTCACCCGCAACGAATCATTCTTCTGGAGATTTGATTTTATTGTCTGTACGAAGGCAGCTTCTAGGTTGCCAGTTCCCAGATACAAACTGGCAAGGACAATTCTCTCTTTGGCTTCGGCTGACTTCTGGATGAGGGTGTCATAGAACTTGCTGGGTTCGTGGATGATGGATATCTGATCGCCGTTCAGGGGGAAGCATGGTGTATGAGAGTACAACCACGAGAGACTCTCAAGGCCGGGCGAGTTGAAAGTTTGTGCGATTTTGGGCGAGTTGAAGATAAAATCAGGCGACGAAGCTGTTATCTGTTGATCGATGAATGTTGCGAAGAAACGTCGGAACATTTTCTTCTCTTTTTACACTGAAAGATTATTTGTTCGACTTGAATAAGGTTTGCAATTGGCTTTGAGTGGATTTTGGGGGTATTTTTAACTTCTATTGGCTTTTTTCATTCTCAAGGATTAATTTTATTTTCATTTGAAAGAAAACACTATTTTTTCTTTAATAGAACTTTTATTTGATCAACGTAAGAAATTTGTTAAATGTCAAAAACAGCTGAGTATGACACATTCAAAACATTTCTCCCGCCATGCGCATGTTTACAAAAATCAAAGGCGCAAACACAAGAATTAGTAGACCAATTAGTAAAAGTGTTGCCATCTATTTAATTTCTAAGATTTTTCGATTTTTATGTTAACAAATAAAGGACTGTTAAGCAGCATTCACATGAGCGCGACCAACGAACGACGAATGAATTACAAAATGTGATAGGAAATTTTAGTTTTTAGAGTAGAAAAGTTTTAATGTGGAAAGTAAGATGCAAAATCTGATAAATTCAGGAAATTAATGTCTGACTATATAATAGCCTTTCCACGCCAAACCGAAAACCCGGTTTTCGGCGAAAAGTTTTCGAAAACTCATAAAGTGTTCACACCGAGTATTTACAAGTTTTCGTTTGACATTTCCATTATTTTGATACTGATTGTCAAATTTTGTATAAATAGTATATTTTTAATTTAAAAATTTATTGGTTTTCGAATAATTTGTGAAATAAAATGAATTCTCGCCAAATTGGTTTGATTTCCATACATACAAAGAAAATGAAACAAAGCATGAAGTTCCTGCTCAACTTCATATCATTACCTCAAGGCTCTACCATGACTAGAAAACGTCAGCGTTTTATTTTGAAAATGTTGAAAATGAAAAAAATAAGAGTATGATTGATGCAATTGAGAATCATCATCGACAAAGAAGCATGTGGACAAAGGTAAGCTTCCATAATACCATTACCTCTAAATTATAAAAACAAACTTTCTACCTCAATGTCAGATACGTACAAGCACTTTTTAGGAACACGAAGTCTTAGAAAACAATGATGAGTTTTTTAAACACCATTTTAGAATGAGCCGTGAAACATTCGACATATTGTGCAATGAGCTGAAAAATCTAGAAATGCACGATACCAACTTTAGAAAGTGCATAGCTTTGAAAAAAAGAATAGCCATTGCAATATATACGCTTGGGTCGTCTGCTGAATACAGGACAGTTGCAGCTATCTTTGGCGTTGGCACATCCACAGTAGGCATGATTTTAAAAGAGTTTTGTAGAGAAGTTTGGCTTGTTCTAAAACCAAAATACCTTTGTGCCTATCCAAACACAGAACAAACTATAAAAGAAAATGTGAGTGGTTTTGAAAAACTTGGTTTCCCTCAGTGTTTTGGAGCTATTGGTATAGTATAGATTCAAGAATCTCTCAAACCAATGTGAAACGTTGAAGAAGACAAAACAACACGTTGTTGTTGTTTAGTAGTCGTACTGAATGTTTCGTATTGGTTTGGAAGAATCATTTTTGTACTCTTAATAACTTTTTTTTATAATTTTCAATTTTACTGAAGATGGGTGCAATATTGAGATCCAAGCCCCAGCTCTGGATTCTGTAGATTACTATAATTATAAGGGATGGCATTCAACTGTATTGCTAGCTGTGGTTGATTATCGGTAAATCCGATTTTTTGCTCTTACAAAAATAGTCCTAATAATTATTCCTATTCATAGTTACAGATTTCTTTTCATAAATGTAGGAGCTCCAGGTCGCTGTAATGATTCCCAAATATACGAAGATTCTTATGTAAGACAACAGCATCGGCAACCTATTCTAAAGGAAATGTCAAAAAATTATGTGGTGTGGATGTTTCTGTAGTCCTAATTGGAGACTCAGCTTTCAGGTTTTCTGAATCCTTAATGAAACCATTTTCTTTTAGTACCGCAGCTACGGCAGAAGAAAAAAACTTCAACTACTCTCTTTCAAAATGTCGAAGAGTAGTTGAAAACTGTTTTGGACATTTGAAAGCAAGATTTAGAAGAATTGGAAAGGGTCTTGATAACCGTATTGACAACATTACCTTGATCATAAAAGCATGCTGTGTCTTACATAATTCTATGAATGTCAATAACGATGAAATAAACCTTTAATGGTTGCAGAATACAAACAATAATCCGCAAAGACAACAACCAGAACATTCAACGCAGATAGATAATTTGAGAAGTTCACCTTCAATCATACGAAATGCCATCAGCATGCATTTAGGTAAGTAAACTTATATGTGCTGTTCGAGCGAAGCTTCATAGCTCCAAAAATACATAAGGGGTATTCACGATCCGATGTAACTGGTCTAGTATCATTACAAAAGTGTAAAATTCAAAAATGTTCTTGCTCTAAAATAACAACACTGCCTTAAATTTTGCAACAGTTTTGCATTTTTTTTGCAATACCCTAACCCCATTGCAAAAAAAAGTGTAAAATTTGCCTCGTGTCGTTGTTCGTTTAGAAGAAAATTTTTCAATTTTACACTTTTGCAATGATACTAGACCATAAGTTGCATTGGATCGTGAATACCCGTATTATTTCAAAAAATGTATGTATTGGCATTTTTATCAAAACTCTGCTAAAAGCCTTCACAAATAAAAGAATAATTTGTTCAAGTTAATGTGCTTATTTGTAAATAATTTGAAGGAAATAAATCCAACTGTTTTTGCTTGATATCCATTCAACCATGCTTTGAAATTCCCACAGAATGCCTGAAGCATATTATAAAAACCTACCCTGCCCTACTTCAAATATTAATTGAGTTTCCATTCCAGTAATCTAAAATGTTTCAGAATTAAAAGAGATAATCAGCCCTATCATGAATTCCATCGTAATCGGAAATTTTTACGAATCCCAAAAATCTGTATCATGAAATCCGTTCGTAGTGGAAAATCTCATACAATTTTGCATTACGAACGGATTTCATGATACAGCTTTTCGGGATTCGTACAAATTTCCGATTACGATGGAATTCATGATAGGGCCGAATTAGAAACAAAAATGTATAATCCTATACCTACTGCAGAATTAACTTTTTCTTTCTATTTTATCTAAGCTGAATTTTCAATTATTAGAACAAACAAATAATACCTACAAACCTCGAAAACAAAAACTATAATTACACCCACTCAATAACTTTAGCAAAAAAATATCAAAACACACATTTTAAATTTTTTTCTTTATTTTTGATTTCACTCGAACATTTTAAAAAATTTCTCGTTGAATTTTTTTGACTCTTCAAGGAAATCTTTAAAAAGAATTACTTTTTCTTCTTCCAACGCAAAGTTCCTCTCCTCCCATTGCTTGCAATCTCTGATAAATTCATCCATCTGCGGATCACTTTTGTATCCATAATTTTTTCCTTTTTTTTTCTTTTCAGCCCGCGGCCTAGAAGTAGAAGAAATAGTGATTGGTGAAGTTGATTCCGCAGATGGATTGTCATTGATGTCCAACTGGGATGAGGAATATCTTGACCTGGACCTTGATCTCGACCTCAACTCGTCAGAAGCCGGAATTGCGTCCGTTGAAATGTCATTATCATCTACAAATTAAAATAATATACATATGCGTTCTGTTAGTTGAAAAACTTGTGCTGCTTTTTTAATTGAATTTATGTATTACCTGAGGGACAGCTGTCCTCCATATATAAATGCAGATTATGGATTCGATGCTCTCCGAGACTGGAATGTATCTTCGAATACAAGTGCCATTCTGATGGTGATCCACTTGACGGCCCAATCTTCTTTTTTTCACGGCTATTAAAGAATAAAATATATTAGTGAATGTAAATATTCTAACGTCCACCATCAACACGTTTCACTTTCATTCGAAATAAAACTGAAATCTAACCAATTTCAATGAATTTCAATATTATTTCCAGTTAAAGTAAAATATAGATCCTGGCCGATGTAAAATTATTTATGTATGTAGGACGTAGGTATGCACTTACTTATATTTCGTTGTGAGGTTGTGCAGCTTCATCTTCACTTCGTCGGGCGTGTACTCCACTAACCGACCCTCAAATGCTACCGACATTTCTTTGTAAATGTGGAGATTTTTTCTTGCACCACGCAATCCCGGCTCCTTATCGGCCCATAACTCCAGGAGGAGTTCCTCGTTAGAAATGGACCACAACTTCCTTGGTTTGTTCTTTTTTTTTTGTTTGTTTCTTCTTCCATTTTCTAGAAAGAAAAAGTACAATTATTTACTTTGTTTTATGATTGATAAAAAAATATTACCTACCAGTTAAATAACCATAACCAAATAACAATATGTAGTTTGAAATTAAAACTGTAAATTTTTCTCCTGAGTCAGCTGTCAGATGTTTTTTTTTATGTCTGATTGATATTTGAATGTTTTCATTTCATTTCAATAAGTTTTGAATTGTTTCATTAGGTGAGTTTGTTTACTTCATCTGCCAATTTCAACTGGTTTTCGAGAGGTTTTATCAAAAACTTGTTGAAAACGAAAACTTGTGAGTTACGAAAAATGTATGGGAAAACTTGTGTTTTCGGTATAGGTTTTCGACGAAAACCTATTTTCTCTCGAAAACCGAGTTTTCGGTTCGATGTAGAAAGCCTATAAGAGTGGCGTTTAAGATTAAATGTAAAAGCAAAATTTATAATTCCAAAAGTTAGTCAAATGTTGGAACGCCATAATCATTGATATCATTGGCCTACTAGATATGGATTACTAGCAGCCAACTTCACGTTGATGTCATCTACTTCTTAACATTCTTAGCAATTCTGTATATTTATCTGAAACATGGAGAATCTTTTGGAACTTGATTTTTATATTTTGTTTTTATTTTGTCAAACTTATTAATAATAGATGCCCTTTGCTTCTCTAAAAAAAAAGATTGTTGAAGCCTAGAAACAAAACTAACAACAGGGCGGTAGTATAGCTTAATATGAGGGTTCACTTTTAAAGCCGATTTTCTATAAGAATATGAATCGACACTCAATCTCTTGGTTTTTGGATCTCATTTATATTATACATAATAGTTATATCTTCTTTTTATATACAAAGAAAATAAATAGTGACTTACAACTCTCAACCATGCGTAGATTAGTTTTTATGCCGAATCTGAACGGCTTATTTGAAAAAGCACCTTTAATGACAAAGATTACTCTTGAAGGATTTATCAATTTCTCGCAAGAGGCAGTACCAGCGAAAAAACTTAAGGTGGCACATGCAGCAATTGAACCCAAGACCTCTAGCATGAGTTGGGTTCAATCCCTGCCTGTTTTTTTTAATGCGGTACTGCCACTTTGTATACAAAGGTTAAGTAAAAAAAAAAACTGCTTGAGCTAATGGCTCTACCCCGAGCGGAAAATCTTAGCTCTGTTCAGATTTGGAAACTAGCAGATATTGGCAAACGTCTCATTGAAGTTCTATCTTCAATATTTAAAAGATTTATTGTAAATTCAGTCAAATAACAAATAACGAATAGTTTTTGAAAATAATTAAAACAAATTCATTTGGTAGAATAGTTTTTATTGAAACTATCGACGTTAATCTCGGTAAATATCGGCTAATGAATTCTATTCAGACTTAATTGTTATTGTATTTTACAAGTAAAGATTTTCTTGTGGTGTTTACATGTTAAACTCACTCTTTACCTTCAAAGGTCCAGTTGGTCGCTACCTACACCACGTACTTTTTTTTAAATTTAAGATAAGTAGGAGTCTAAACAGAGAAGGGTTTAAATACCTACTTTGTTTTTCAGTTTGAATCTTATTTGGCTCGTACAAAAAAAAGTTTTAAAAATAGAAATATAATTAACAAATTTCAATTCAACACACAAATAAGGAAACTCATTGAAATGTCCTCCGATTTTCAGACAAACTCTAAAATTTTCTTAAAGAAAAATACATACATTAGGTGGCGCAACAGTCCGTTGAGAACTAGGGTCTACTGACTTACAACTCTCAACCATTCCTGTGTGCGAGTAATGTTGGCAGAGATGGAGGGGACCTACAGTTTTAAGCCGATTCCGAATGGCTAATTTGAGAAAGCACTTTTCATGACAAGAATTAGGATTTGTCAAGTCCTCACAAGAGGCACTAATCGCGAAAAAAAACTTTACATGGCACAGTCAGAATTTGAACCCAAGACTCCTACTACGGGTACTACTGAATTTCCTTAAAATCTATGAATACCTTCCTAGAAACAATCGAAATATGATTTAAATGCTCAAATAAATTCTCAAAAAACGATCATGTAAGGCATCATTGAAAATTAAAAACAGAGATAAATATCTAGAGTTGGCAATACACGACAGAGCCAAAGATCCAAATGGACCCAAGCCGATCCAAAACCGACTGTGTGTGGGGAAACTGATGTGGTTCGGTTTAGCTCGGTCGATCCATTTGGATTTTCAGCAAGTCAAGAAGTCAATGAGTTGAGCCAACAAGCCCAGGCTCGGCTCTGCCGGGTGTGGAAAATTAACGAACCTTAGTACTTCTGTCTGTTAACACAATTTTATCTCGCATCTAACAATCATCTTATTATCCCAGTCTATCTCATACAAAAATTCAAGGAAACAAATACTTAATGTCCCTTTTCTTCTTCTTATTTTTGTCTCGGTCGGTCCCTTTCTATTATATGGGCTTACCATTTTTGCCCATGTTTTTCTGCTTAGTTTTTCGTAGTTTTAAAATATTTTTCTGAACAAATAGCTGGAAAGTTTTGATTTCCTTTTAAAAACCCTTTTTTAAGTTGATTTCTATACAGATACAAATTATATAAATTTACTAGCGACCCGTCCCGGCTTCGCACGGATAGACAAAATTAGGTACAGATATTTAAGTTATAAGCATGCTAATTAAAACGACCACGAATCACTAAATTAGAAAAAATTGTATGCTTATCTTAAAGCCTCCCTGTACCCTACGTTGGCTGTGGTATTTCTAGGTGGCAACAAAATGTATTAATTTTCATTAGATCCTACTCGAGAAAGTGCCACATACAATTTCCCGTAGGAAAAGCACTCTTTCCTGAAGTCGATACCAACTATGGAAAAAGTTCGTCCCTGTGATTTATTTATTATTAGGGCAAAGGAAATTTTTAAAGTGATCTGTAACCTTTTAAAAGATATGGGCAAATCAGTTGGTATCATTGGAATCTGCAGAACATGTGCGAGCTGACCAGCCACGGGACCTGTAATGATAGTTGCTACAATCACATTATCTCTTAATTTTTTGATCAATAGTCTTGTACCATTACACATATTGGGAGGGCTTAAATTTCTTAAAAGCATAACAGGTGTACCTAGCGGACAGAATTGTGAATCTAAACCATTCTCAGATCCCCTTGAACACACACAAAAAATTTCATCAAAATCGGTCCAGTCGTTTAAGAGAAGTTCAGTGACATACACACTCACAGAAGAATTATATATATTAAGAATGTTTGTACTTTAAATAAAAAATATTTAATCTGTCAAAGTGACTTTGGCTCAGTCGTGTGTGCTGGGCAAATTTTGACCAGGTCCAAATAGCTCGGAGTCATTTGGTTCAGAGCTTACATAGATAATTTTTGTTGTTTTTAGTGTGATAAAGTGCAACTTTGAAAAACAATAAACATAATTCAAATAAGTGATATGCTTATCTTTTAAATAAAAAACGCGTTTTTGAATTTAATCTGTCTTTGAAAAGGTACGAAGATTGACTCTAGGCACCAATCGCTACCTTAGGATTTCTACTTGACGTGCTTGGGAAAGCTGGTTATCGAAATCCGAACTCGAGAGTTTGTGTTGTCAGGACTAGATGCCGCTGCGATAGTCGCCACATCACTTGTTCACCAAAAGCATGATACAACTAAAACTAAAGTTGTATCATGCACCAAATATATTTGATCTGAGAGACATCTATCAATCAATTGTTTCAACTTTGCTTACATGTTTCGGTGTTTTGAAAGTGAAAGCTAAGGCCGTTTTAACTTTTCACTTTTAGGGGCGACTTTCCATCGAATTTTCATTTGATTTTTGTTTTAACAGTTAGGTTAGGGGTCTCAATAAAACATGTTTTAAATGCTAAGACGAGGAAACACCTTTAAAGCACTATTCACATGAGCACGACCAACGACCAACGAATGGACGAATATTCGTCGATTTTGACATTTCTTTCACATGAGAGTTTTTAATTCGTCGCGAATGAAGTTTGACATTCACCACCGAAACCAAAACAAGAATGATTTTTGTAGGTTAAGTACGCGCGATTTTTGTATTCGTTGCGAGTGTGGATAATGTGGAACGCGAATAAAGTTTGACAGTTCGTATCAACTACCATTTTTTCGCGACGAATAAATTTGTTTTCTTAAATTTATTAATATATGATATTGAAAAGAAACTCATAAATCAAATAGAAATTATATTGCTATCATTTTGTTAAGAATTTGTGTGGAAATATGTCTTCAAACGTAATTAAACTCACATTTTGTAATTCATTCTTCGTTCGTTGGTCGCGCTCATGTGAATGCTGCTTAAGTCATAAAAAAATATTTTTTTTGTATTTCGTTTTTTGAGCCTTAAACAAGTTTTTTTTGAACTTATAGTACAGTGGGGGGCATGCTGTCCCCTTTAATCTCCCTGATTGGGGTCACTATAGGATTTTGGGGTGGCTGCGAGTTTGGGCAAAGTACTTTTTCCATTTATGCACTAAAATCAAAGAAATACCCAAAAAAAATCAAGTATGGCGACACTGAACAAAAAACAATGCAGAAATGTCAAAATCAACCATTTTTGCGTGTGTTGGATCTTGTATGTGAAAAAGTGAACTTTGAAAACTAATTTAAAATAGAAATAAATGTTTCCTCGCTCTTAAATTGCTATAATTATTATTTATTTGCACATATCTATCAAATAAAAAAAAATCGCGTGTCGAAATTCGTGCTGCGCTAATGGAAAGTTGAGCCAACTTTTGTTTAATAGAAATGAGAAATAGAAATTCCAAGTGTGTTGATAAAATACAAAGGATTTTTTACCTTTTTCATTTTTTGATATTGAATTTAGTTGAGTCTTTATTCTTACAAATTTAAATAATTTTTGTATTCAAATTTCCATATCGGACCAGGCTCAATTCGACCAAATCACAAGCAAAGAGTCTGAACTCTGCCAACATACGTTATTGTCTCGTAACGTAACATATAGAAAAACTTACAAATGTCCATTCCAAACGTCATTCGAAAAAGAAATGTCAAAACATTTCATGCAAGCAAATGACATTTCATTTCACAAAGTTTGGTTGCTCTCTTCTTGTTGTACTTTATTTTTGTCTCTAACTCTAAAAAGTAAATTTCCTTTATTACCAAAGTGATATTCTTTTATCAAACACATAAAAATGAAAGAAACTCGATATCTACAAGTGATATTATTCCTATGGACAATAATTTGCTGTAAGTATAAACAAAAACTAAACTTTCTTAAAAATAAATTACCAAACATCAAACAAAAACTTGGATCTATCAAAATAAATGTATCACCTACAAGAAATCATCATCGTCTCGTAGAAATGTAGGCGTCGTCTTTGTCGTCGTCGCGTCGGTCGTAGGGAAAAATAAAATTTGCAAATTACAAATTCGCGCCGAAGGTTCACTCTCCATTTAGCTGTATATCCCATAAATCACTTACTTTTAGTGCCACTTGGATGCCGGCCAAAATCCATGACCCTTCCAAATAAATCAAAACATAAATCAATCGAATCCAAACATTTAACTGGCGATAACACGACAAACACAGTAAAATGCTAAACTTAATTGTCCTCCTTCGCTTCCAATCTCCATCTCCACCTTCAATTATTTGATTTACATTTTATAAATGACTCACTATGAATTATCTGGGAGTGCAATTGATAAATTGTTTTGTGATTGGGCTTCTGCTGCTGTATCTGCTCTTCGTTTTCATGGTCATCCATTTGCACAACAAAACAGACACGAGCCTGAGTTGGAAGTCTTTCAATTGTGATGCATTGAACTTCTTCTTCTTCTAAGCTTTTGAAATGATTTGTGAAGACATTCGTCATTATTTCTTTCATAATGATAAACTTGACACAGCATCCGCAAGGTATAGATGGAATCCCTTCAATTATCATCTAACATTTTTTTTTCATCGGCACTCTCTCTTAAATACTTACTATGGTCCTCAGACCTTCTACAAAGTCCATGAGACATAGGGTATCAACTATACCTGCGCCATCGTGCGCGGTTTTTCCAGGCAATGTGTTTGAGCTGCCCTCTTCTTCGACTGTTCTTCTCCATGTGCTTGTCGATCTCGTTCCTCAATCTTCTTTCTTCTTGAGTAAGTGCATTCCTCTGCATTGTCCGCCGTGCGTTGCTGTTGTTATCTTTCGAAAGTGTGTGTCCAATCCACTGCCACTTGCGCCTTTGTGTAATATTGTCACCGAATTCCTGTCTAAATTTTTTTTTGAAGATACGATTGGGCTAGAAAATGCGTAAGATGTTTTTTCAGGTGATATACCGTGTCCATGCTGGAGAGATGCCGTAGACCATGACGCCCGAAGCCTTGGGTTGCGCAACTAGAAGGCGTAAGCTCGCGATCGGGTTAATTGGAGAGACTTGTGTATGAGGCCAGGACCGGATCCCGGTTGTCGAGCCACTGATGATGACGACATCCATATAACAGTACTGATTGCGGATCAATCGTAGATTTGTTTTAAAGTGGAGAAATTTGTTGCTCTAAATATTGGACTTCTAGGATACTGGGAACTCTCTACTTTCTCTACTGTTTATTAAGCAATGTCCTCACGATTTCTGCTTTTCTCTTTACCCTTGTTGTTATTTGATGCAGATCTTTCTTCTTTGTTTCCTGTCAAGTCCGCAACACATCACTGAACACCAAAACAGAATTGGTGACATGATGCAGTCCTGTCTTACTCCACTTTGGGCTTCAAACTCTTTTGACAAACTACCATCGTGTAAGGCGTGACATTTGGATCCATCATAAGTTGTCTTTATAATAGAAATTATTTTATCGGGGATAAAAGTAATTTAGACCAAAACTCCATGTTAACGCTTTCAAGAGCATCCTCAAAATCAATGAACGGCAGATAAAGGGGTGATCCGTATTCGACGCACTGTTTGACTATGACTTTGAAGGTATTGATGTGATTAATGCAGAAGGTCAAGTTTTGCTTTTAGGTGTTTTCTTATGTATTCTAAAGCAACCATCGCTATTATTTTGGCGACTCTAGTTTTCGCTCTTCATTAAATTTCCTTTTTTGGGGGAGCTTGACGGTCATTCCCTTTTTCCACTCTAAGGGGAAGTCGTTAATAGATCCCTGCTGCCTCTTGCAGGGAATAAAGAGACTCTTCCAGATTAATTCTTTTTCATGAAAAAGTCCTCCTCAAATAAGTCTTTCCGGTTTGGCATAAAATTACAGGTCCCCTTCATTGCCCTCTGCTTTTAGTCCCTTTATCCTTGTAAATTAGGAGCTATGAATAACTTCAAAACGTTTTTTCTTTCTTTTTGTTTAGTTTATTTCCCAGCAAATGCGAAAAGGACTCATGAAATGATGTACGAACCCATAAGCGGAGCCAGCTGTTTCCGACGTTTGAATGGAACACATCAAACCGGTTGCTCTTGTAAGTTTAATTAATAGAAACCCACATTTCCACATTTTTTTTTTAAAACTGTTACATTAATTCCAGCTTCATCATCGGGATCCGTGGGTGCTCTGCATGTCGTGAAAACCATTGAAGATATAAATTTCCTTCTCAACAATCCCCCCTCGCCGCCATATGCACCCGTTATACCACCTCCATTCTTCACGCGCACCAATTTGCTTCGATTAAAGAACGAAGGCGGAAAAAACATATCGGTGGTGATTCTGGTCAACCGAACAGACAACATGACTCAATTCAGTCACGAGCTAACGTGTCCCAATCAATATAGCAACATAAACAACTTCACTTGCGACGCAACTCGCCCCGAAACCCTCTGGAATCCATTTGGCACTGGGCTTTTGCACGAAGATTTTCCATTTCCAATTTACTACGTCGCCGATCCCGATGAAAAGAAGAAGATCCTCGATTGCTTCGATAAGTTCAACAATTTCGATTATGAAACCCAAGCCACACGATCTCTGTGCAGTGTCCAAGTGAAAACCTTCATGTCGGCAGCTGTCAGCTCGGAGGTGTGCATGCGGCGAACGAATTTCGTCAACAATCTCAGTCGCACCAGATATTGTGATCCGCTCGAGGGTCGGAATATCTATGCCACTCTTTTCCCGCGCAACCAAACTGATGGCGGCAAGCGAGAAGTCGATCCGGAGGAGAAGTTCATCATGGTTACCACCCGCTTGGATACAACCTCCATGTTCGATGGCGTGGGATTGGGTGCAATGGACTCGCTGCTATCCTATGCCACTCTGGTAAACGTAGCTCATATGCTGGCAAGACAGCCCCGCCTCAAGAACGACAAATACAACATTCTCTTTGTGGTCTTCAATGGCGAGACCTATGACTACATCGGCTCGCAGCGCTTCGTCTACGACATGCAAAACAAATCCTTCCCCACCCTCAGCACCCACACAAAACCCATTGACTTTGACAACATCGCCCTCATGATCGACATTGGAGCCTTGGATGAGATGAACGAAATCAACCTGCACTCCCGGCAGGACATCCAACTGGCCACTGACTTCCTCACGAAGATCCGATTCTATTCGAATAAATTCCACTTGAAGGTGAATTTCAATTCGGTGTTGAGTGAAAATCTGCCTCCAACTTCGGCACAATCGTTCCTCAGAGCCAATCTGACGTTTCCCGCAGTGATCCTGAATTCAAAGCCCACAAACAAGTTCTATCATTCGATCTACGATGATCAGTATAATATTGCCTTCAGCTATGGCAATACTTCGATGGATTTTAGTGTTCTCATGGAAACGGACTTGGCACCGGATCACTTCCACGTTGATTCAGTGCAGATGAAAATCCGAAATGTCTCCTCGGCGCTGGCCTTGGGGCTGTACGAGATTCTGTCGGGTGAAGTTTATAATGGAGATAAGTTGGCAAATCCTATTTTGGTTGATGAATTTCTGTTTTGTTTCCTGCAAATGGCCGATTGTCCACTGTTTAAGGCAGCCTCGCATCCTAACAATCAGGTTCGATCGCCTATTCCTCCATTGAGGTGAGTTAAATGGAATTTTTATTTGGATTGAGTTAGAAAAGGTTTTTTTGTTAAATATATTTTGAAGGTATATCAGCGTTCAAGGAGCATCTCAAGAAGCATCTGGTTGGTCATATCGATTGCTGGGATATGTTCTCTCACAAAAGGTCACAGAAATTAAGAAGGAGAATTGTACATATCTACCGTTGCATTGGTTTGCCGGGTATGATGGCAAAGGAGAATGCCGATTGACAACACAAAACTATAGTGTGGCGATGAGTCCAGCGTTTTTAATCGACGGTAAGTTTTCAGTTTGAAATAAGTTAGCAAGTCAGTCTTTCATCCCGAATAGTTTCAAAGCATCATACCAAAAGAAATCGCATGGTTTGATTTAAACTGCAAATAGGTTATTAGGGTCAAAGAGGTAAGTTTACGAAGAATCGTTTTAAAGCCAATCCATAATGGTAAGATCCATCATATCCATCATTTCATCAGAGTTACGGCGGTACATAGTAGTAGAAATGTTGGCCACGAGCAGTCTAGCTCGGTGACACAATTAGCGCTGAGTTGCTCCGTTTTGATACCATAAAATACTCGCTTGACCTATAAAGATAAAAAAGGGATTATAAAGAAAAAATACGCCTCAAATCCACTTTGTTGCGTTTAGAAAGGAGATCAAATCTTTGATCTCCAGTTCTGAGAGCTCATTGAGGTCGTTGAAGGAGGACTTTCCCAATGTTTTGGCTCTCGTTTTGGCTAAGGCAGGACACTTGCATAAGAAGTGAAAAACAGTTTCTTTTTCTCGCTGGTCCTCACAACTACGACAAAAAGTATTGTGGGGGATGCCCAGCTTAGATGCGTGTTCTCCAAGAGGCCAGTGTCCGGTGCATGTAGCAACGACCCTGGCTATGTCTTGCCTGGGTCTGCAAATAAGATTATTAGTACGGGATTTGTTGTAGGTGGGCCATATCCTTCTAGATATGATACAGTTGGTTAGGCTGTTCCACCTGTGGTTTGATTCAGCGAGGAAAATTGAGAAGATCTTGCCCTTCATAGCACCAAGAGGAATGTTGACTCTTTCCGCGAGTTAGCTATGAAGGGCTGATCCTTGCCTAGCCAGCTCGTCAGCTCGTTCATTGCCCTCAAAGCCTCTATGACCCGAAATCCAGATAAGAGTGACCCTGAGTCCAATGTTCATGCCCGCTAAATCACTTCGGCGTTGTTGAACCAGTTTGGAGGATGAAGTGGACGAGCCAATCGCTTGAATAGCCGCCTGACTGTCCGAAAAAATAGCTGTATTGCGTTTTTGATTTGGATCTAGTTTTAGTAACTTGCATGCTTCCTTGATCGCGAGTAGTTCAGCTTGAAAAGCACTAGCAAAGTCAGGAAGTCGCAAAGGACATTTAAAGACTCGGAAAAAATTCCTGCACCGACCCCACACTCCATCTTCGAGCCGTCAGTGAAAATAGTTGTGTCGAAGCCTCTCGTCACTAAGTCATCATCCCATTCATTTCGAGATGGGATGATAATTTTAAAATCCGCACTGAGGTCCACAGTCATCCGCTGGGATGAGATTAGTAATATTACTATGACCAAAGGGCCTAGAATACCAACTATTCGATTCCCTAAGTCTCAACGCGCTGCAAGATACTAAGTATTTAATGTGCATTTCTATTGGTAAGAGGTAGAGAAAAACGTTTAGGGCGTCCGATGGACATGAGCGCAAAGCTCCCGTAGAGCCAACACTAGCTGTTCTCTGAACCTTTTTTAGTTTAGTTCTATTGTAGGCTTTGCTAAGCGCGGGCCACCAAACAATCGAACCATAGGACAAGATTGGACGTACCACGGCTGTATACGTCCACAAGATCATCTTCGATTGCAAACCCCACTTTTTGCCAAATAGGTTTTACTGCAGGCATAGAAAGCTATGCTGGCTTTCTTGACCCTTTCTTCGATATTAAGTTTCCAGTTTAACTTTGGGTCAAGTATTACTCCCAAATATCTAGCGCTGGAAGACAAGGAAAGAGTTTCACCGTTGAGTCAGGGGAGGGTGAAGAGTGGTACTTTTGTTTTCGTAGTAAAGAGCATCAGTTCAGTTTTGCTTTTATTGACACCCAGGCCACAGCTTGTAGCCCAGTTGCTTACTTTAGCAATGCCATCTCCGTAATCTCACTAATCACGGAAGTGAACTTTCCTGATACCAGTATCACCAAATCATCTGCGTAAGCAACGGCCTTCACACCACAACTTTCCAGTTTAATAAGAATTTTGTTCATGACCAGAAGCCAAAGAAGTGGGGACAGAACACCCCCCTGAGGAGTTCCCCTGTTTACGCACCTGGTCAAGTAAGTGTTACCTAAGGTAGCTTGAATTTTTCTATCACTGAGCATGGAAACAATCCAATTTCTGATGTAGTCCTCTACACCCTGACCAACCAGTGATTCTTGAATAGATTCTGTTAAGACGTTGTTGAAAGCTCCTTCTATGTCTAAGAAGGTAGCGAGAGTAAATTCTTTGTAGTGTATGGTTTTTTCAACTGTACGCACTACCTCATGTAGGGCTGTCTCCGTAGACTTGCCCTTAAGATAAGCGTGTTGAGAACTCTCAAGAGGACATACATCTAAAATGCCTCTGATATGGTAATCAAGAATGCGCTTCATTGTCTTAAGCACGAAGGAAGTAAGGCTTATTGGTCTAAAATCCTTCGCGGATTCATGTCCTCGCCTGCCGACCTTCGGGATAAAAACTACTCTAACATGTCTCCAAGACTCTGGAACATGACTTAGACAGAGACATCCTTTAAAGATCATCTCCAGCCAAGGAATCGCCAGAAATTGCGTTTTCTGAAGCATGATCGGCATTATGCCTTCCAGGCCTGGAGTCTTGTACGGGAAAATGTGTTGATTGCCCAAGCAATATTTTCCTTATTTATCAAGGTATCCGCCGTCGACACGCCATTTGAATTAAGAGCTTGAGGTTTGTTATTCTCACAACCCGGAAAATGCGCCGCCAACAGCAGTTCTAGGAATTCCGCAGGAGATGCTGCCCAGGAATCGCCAGATTTTTTAAGAGAGGGAGGACAACAATGGTCTTTCGATAGAATCTTACTAAGCCTTGCGGATTCTTTTATGTTTTCTATTTTGTGGCAGTAATCCCTCCAGCTTTGCTGTTTAGAATTGGCAATGGCTCGCTTATAAACTCTTAGACAGTCTTTGTACGGTTGGTAGAATTTGTGTTTGTGGCAAATATTAAAGATCACTCTAGTCTTTTTCCTAAGACTAGACAGTTCTTCATTCCACCACATAGGTAGTGATTTGCGACTGTATTTAAAAGGGCACGAGACTTTGTAAGCCGTGTCAAAAGCTGCCTCGAAGGTCTTTACTTTAGACTCGAGATCGCTTACCGACTCTGGACATCGATTTGGTGTGTTACGCAGTTTCGTGTTAATTATTTGACTGAATTTCTTCCAATCAGTTTTTTGGGGTTTCTGTGAGGGGGAGGAATTTCAGACTCAAAATTTATATTGAAGAGTATCCACCTGTGATCAGAAAAAGAATTCACAAGTGAGACTCTCCAATTTTCCACCATAGAATGAAGATTGTTATTTGATAGAGTAACGTCAAGTACATCCTCCCAACCTTCGAAGTTATCCGAGCTCGGAAAAATGAAAGTTGGGGTGTTACCTCTATTGCATACATTTAAATTATTGTTAATAATGAAATCAAAAAGTGACTCACCTCGTTCATTAATTACCGTACGGCGGTACATAAGAAAACGTGATCACAATCAAGATCAAATAAGAAGGGGAGGCCAAAAGATCAAATTTTGAAAAGAACTACCTATCTTGTACGTGGGAATTAAAACCATAAACAATATTGTTACAGACTAATAACAGGTCTTCTCACTGGTCCAGTTTATATACAAAAAAAGGCGAAACCTCTCTCCCCTTTTTTTTTGACCTTTTTTGTTTAAATGGATTAAAAGTCGTTATAATAGTTTCAGATAAATTCATACCTACCCTTTATGAACTTCAACAATTATGTCTTAATATGCTAAGTAATTGGGCCAATAACTGTGGACTCGACGTCAACCCACTAAACACAGAACTATTTTTATTCACAATAAAACGAAACATTTTAATCATGGGCTGCCCTACTATTACTGGTGTAATAGGTGAGGGGGTATAGGGTCTGGTATCTTTTCATATAATCTTCCCCTAGAAAGATTAATAAAGCTACCAGATTACTGCAGTGTCTTTCAAGGAGAAATACTAACGGTTTCTGAATCCGCTACGGATCTTTCTTCTCAGAATTTGGAAAACAAAAACATAGACATATTTATTGACAACAAAGGAGCAATCAAGGCTATATATTTTATCTGCCTCTGTCACAAAGTTGAAACTAATAAAGCAATTCCGTATGCAGTTTCGTTTACTTAGCGAAGTCAGACTAATTTAATTAGCCAACAACGGGTCAACGTCCGAGTCCGAGCAATATGGTATCAATGATTTATGTACAAACCACTAGAGCAAGTAAATTAAAAAATACACCAAAGTTTCATTGAAATCGCAAACAGCAGAGCTTCTAGGAATCTATGGCCGAAGATTTCCAAAGGTAAAACAAAATTACTTTTTCAACTAGGTAGGTCTCAGCTGTGGTTATTAGTAGGTATCGTAACGGGTCACAATTCATTGGTCACCCACATACAGTTGTGTTCATAAAAATAGCAGTGCTGGTCACATTTTATTAGATTGTCAATTATTTAAATAACGGAAATTCTTACAAAAAAAATTAACATGTTACTTGCATCTAACGGTCTTTTGTTTTCATATTAGATACTTTTAGCTTGAAGTTATACTCTACTTTTCCCGGTGAACACACATTATTTCAAACTCTCTGGATATAGAGTGTTCATAAAAATAGCAGTGCTTTTGATTTTTTAATTAAAAAGTGTTAAAAATTATTTTTTTTTTTATTTTTCGGTAAGTAAGTATTTTACTATTTAAAGTTTTAAGTATTTGTAACATACTAGGATATAAAAAATTAATAAATATTAGCTCAAAAATAAACAATGGGACGGTCAAGATACTGCACCGAAGAAATTCGAAAACTTATTCGAAAACTGTGTTTGGAGAGAAAAACCTACCAAAATTTTCAAGACATCCAAGGCTGTTCAGCAAAAATGGTCATTAACGCCTTAAAATGGCAAAATAAACTGGAAACGCGAGGCCCAAAAAGGATGACTACTGAAAGAACTGATAGAAAAATTTTTTAGTTAGCAAAACAGAACCCTTCCATAAGCGAACCCTTCCTTAGAAGCGAAGTTGCCAGCCCGAAGTCCACGCACGGTACCATATTTGACAAAAAGGCATGTGACAAAGAGAATGGAGCTTGTTAAAACGCATAGAGATTGGGCAAAAGAGAAATGGAGGAATGTTATGTGGAGCGATGAAAGCAAAGTCGTCCTTTTTGGGTCCAAGGGTCGTCGAGAATATGTGAGAAGACCCTAAAATGCAGCATACGATCCAGGCAGACTATAAAAACAGTGAAGCATGGTGGAGGAAAAATTATGATATAGGCTTGCATTTCATATTACGGGGTCGGGCCTATTTATCCCATCGGGGGTATAAGGGATGCAACCGAGTATGTGAAAATTCTCGAGGAGGTTATGTTACCCTATGCTGAAGAGGAAATGCCGTTGGTTTGGGTATACCAACAAGACTATGACCCAAAGCATACGTCAAAAAAGGCAAAATCATGGTTTGCGCAGAAGAAGTTATCCGTTATGGAGTGGCCCGCTCAATCCCCCGACCTTAACCCCATCGAAAATTTGTGGGGGGATGTTAAGAACGCAGTTCATAAAGCAAAACCCAAGAATTCGAAAGAATTGTGGGAAGCAGTGCGTGATTCGTGGAACGCAATACCAGTCGAGAGGTGTAAGGTTTTAGTGGACTCGATGCCACGTAGATGCGAAGAATCATAAAAGCAATGGTTATGCAACAAAGTACTAATTGTAAGCTAACATTATTTGTATACTTTCATATAACTTATTACAGTTTTTCTTACATCTTACGTAATAGATCTAGTACTTTGTCATGCACTGCTATTTTTATGAACAACCATATATTTAAAAAACGGTTTTTATTGTGACAAAGCTAACGGTAAAAAATCGATAATACTTATTTTCTGTTATTATGAATAAAATATTTTAGTTTGCTATTAGAAGTTTAATGAAATATATTATAACGTTGATATTGAAAGCCTTTTTGTTTTATTTGGAGAGCACTGCTATTTTTATGAACACAACTGTAAATACGAGGTGTGTTCAAAAAGTACCCGTCACTTTTTGATATGTCCTTGAGCATTCTCAGCGATTCGGCCTTTATTTCTTCAATCGAGGAAAAACGCCGCTCTTTCATGGGTCTCTTCAACTTTGGAAACAGGAAAAAGTCACACGGAGCCATATCTGGTAAAATATGGAGGTTGGGGCATGACTACGGTATTATTTTTGGCCAACAAATTACGAACAAGCAACGACGAGTGAGCAGGTGCGTTATCGTGGTGCAAAAGCCATGAATTGTTTTTCCATACATCTGAGCGTTTTCTTCGGATTGCTTCACGCAAACGTCGCATAACTTCAAGGTAATACTCCTTATTAACCGTACGACCTTGTGGTAAGAACTCTTGATGCACTATGCCATTATAATCGAAGAAAACAGTAAGCAAAACCTTCACATTTGATCGTACTTGACGTGCTTTTTTCGCTCTTGACGTTGGATGCTTCCAGGTGGACGATTGTGCTTTGGTTTCGACATCATAACCGTACACCCATGTTTCATAACCAGTTATGACCCTTTCAAGCAAACTTGGATCGTCGTTGACGTCATTTAACAGCTCTTGGGCGATGCTCATGCGATTGTTTTTTTGGTCAAAATTCAGCAGTTTCAGCAAAAATCGCCGAGCTCATAAAAACACGTCGAACCTTAGCAACTACCACAGACGAAGTAAACATTGAATATAGCTGAAAATTGCATCATACCTTAGGGGTATGTATACCAACACAATACAAAAAAAATGTTGACCTTCGAACTCTCCAGACCCGTGAAATTTAAAAATTCCGGGTACTTTTTGAACACACCTCGTAGAATGGGTATCGGCTCATCCGATTTAAGTAGAAGCCTAGAAAAGGGGAGGATGACAGTATAAGGAATACATTTTTTGCGACGTCTCGTCGTTGCCACCTAAAGAAATTCTGAAATTTCGGAAGACATCAGGATGATTCAGGGAAACACCCTCGACATAAAACCTCACCAATCTTCCTGTACCTTACCCACTACTTCCCCTTTCCTGGGGAGCACAATGGATCCGGTGAGATCCTTAACGGATGCATCACCTAACCAAGGTCATAGAATTCCTAAAAAATTGTCCGCACTACCCTTCCGACCGTTCAATACAAGTAGGGTTGAAGTCTGACACTCACAAAATAATTGCTGGTTTGTCCCATGGCTTTGTCCTGTCTCATATTATTTTTTCATTAATTATTAATTTATTAATGATCTCCTGTTTGAAACTTCGTACCCACTTACCAGCCTTGCATACGAAAACGTGTGGTTTCCAAGAAGAAAAACGCATATAATGGCCTAGAATTTAGCTCTGTTATAAAGATAAGTGTTTGCCATTATGTTTTTAAAATCATTTAGGGTAAGTGGCCGCCGCGGTTGGCTCGAATAAATTCCAACCGAAATCTCCTGAACTTTTCTTTTATTTATTTTCACAACCCAATAACTGTGAGTAAGTGGACTTAATATTTGGATGTTATGAAAACAGGGTCCGTTACCAGTGAAGGAGTTTGATAAAGTTGTGTTTTTGTGTATCAACTGCTCCAATATTTACATGACCAAATGACACAAAGAAATGCCTAGGTTGACCTAACACTTTCGATTTCGAGGTGTGTTCAAAATGCCTCATCTCAAATCTCATGCCATCCGTAATTTAAACAAGTAATGGTATCAAAATGTTGTATAAAAGACAATGTTGTAAAAACAAATCATCCATGCAAGTTTCAGCGTCGAGCAACACGCGCAAATGATAAATCTTTATTATTAAAATGGGTGTTCGTTAGTAGCAACGATTCGCGCATTGCACCCTTTTATAGGTACATGGTCGTCCTTCCATGCATGCCCGATGAATGGAACCTCAGTATTGTTTGCCCGACCCTGAAAAAAGGAGACCCTCTAAACTGCACCAACTATAGGGGAATCAGTCTACTTAACATCGCTTACAAAATCTTCTCTGCCGTAATATGTGAACGTCTAAAGCTCATCGTCAACAACCTGATATGTCCTTATCAGTGTGGTTTTAGACCAGGAAAGTCCACAGTCGATCAAATATTCACATTACGGCAGATCCTGGAAAAAACCCAAGAACACCAAATCGACACCCACCATCTTTTCATCGATTTCAAGGCCGCATATGACAGTATCTACAGGGACGAGCTGTATAGAGCCATGTCTAGTTTTGGCATCCCTGCCAAACTCGTCCGTTTGTGCAGGGATGGCACTGATGGCTCCATAGCAGCACTGGAGGTGATACCAGCTTTGAAATGGATACATTTGTCTCGCTTCTCACCAACAACAAAAAAGGAGGACATAATTGCATATGCATCAAAGAAGTTGAGTGTTCCTGTAAATAAACTTTCTTGTTTTCCATTGTGTAAACAAAATTCTGATATGAGCAAATTAACTCATATAAACTTTCGTCTTGGCATACCATCAGAAGCTCTTGATAATGCATTAACGGAGGAGAACTGGCCACAGAGCGTGCATGTTAAATTGTTCCGTTTTTTTCCAAAAAAAGAGAATGCTGTGTTAGAGGACCTGAACAAATAAATCAAATTTTGTCTAATCCGTCATCACTCTACCTCAACATCAACATCTTAATCAAAAACACTCTATATGAAGATATAAATCTTTCGTACGTATCACCCTCCAAAACCCATTTGTTTACATTGTTGTATTTGTGATGTTGACGAATTCAACGAGAAAAATTGACGTGTTTTCACGCATACATAGACACAATTCCTGAGTTTTTAGGGGAAATTTCATGAATTAGAGGAGAAATTACACGCACACTAAGAAATACTTTATGAGGCCAGTTTCCGGTTTAGCTTGTAGGCAAACCAATATGGCTACCGAGGATTTATATCTTTACTAGAGTGTTTTTGGCACATACATTCAGCAGAACTTTTTGATGACTCTTACAACGTTTACCGTTCGGATCGATATCAAAATTCAACTCAGCGTGGAGGAGGAGTGCTTATTGCTGTTCTTTCAAAGTTTTCAAGTCAGCGTTTTGATCTTCGAATAAAAAATGACAACATTGAACAGCTGTGTGTTATTGTAAGTTTATGTAAAGGTTTAGGCTTGCATGATGAATTTGTTTTTGTTGTTAGCTATATACCTCCTAAAAGTCCTTATATTTATGAAATGCATGCAAATAATATTGAATATTTAATAGAAAATCTGTTTGATTATCAAATACCTTGTATTCTTGGTGATTTTAATTTATGTGATATTCATTGGAATTATTCTGAAGAGCAAAAGTCTATGATTCCTTATAATGTTAAAAAAGAACATGAAATTTTATTTGTTGATTCTTTGTTGTCACAAAATCTTATTCAGATAAATACTGTTTGTAATTCTATGCAAAGATTTCTTGATTTAATTTTAACTTATAATAATTTAGCTTATGAAGTAAGTGAAGTAATTTTTCCAGTAGTGGCAAATACTGTTTTTCACAAAGCTATTTGTATTATGTTTAGAGTTTATAAAAATCCTGTGTGCAATACAATTAATGTATTTAATAATGAATTTAATTTTGCAAGAGGGAATTACATTGAACTAAATAATTACATATCCTCATTAGACTGGTCATATATTCTTTCTGGAACACAAATTGATCTTATTTATGGAAACTTTTTAAAATTCATGTACGATGGTTTTTTGAAATTCGTTCCACAAATTCGTAAGAAATCTGTTTTTAAATTACCTTGGGATAACCATAGGCTAAGAAATCTAAAAAATGTAAAAAATAAATCTTTCAAAAAGTTTAAAACAACGAAATCTGAAATTGATAGACACCGATACTGTCAGTTACGTCGTGAATATGATTTTCTCAATAGATTTCTGTATAAACAATATATGATGAATATTCAATCGCAAATTACAAGAAACCCAAAGGCATTTTGGGCATTTATAAATTCAAAAAAACAAAATTCTGGAGTATTTACTAATATGGAATATAATAACCAAATCTCTTCTAATTTAGCTTCTACATGTGACTTATTTGCTTCCTTTTTTGAGACTGTGTATGAAGATCATTCTACAGCATTTATTCCGGATACTGAAGATGAAGAAATATCGTTTTCAAATATGAATTTGGGTAATCTGTTTCTGTCTATTGAAGATATAATGGAAGGAATTTTAAAACTAAATCCTAGTTTGAATGCGGGTCCAGATGGTATTCCCTCTTTTGTAATCAAAAAATGTTTTACGTTAGCTAGGCCACTTCAAATAATTTTTAATATATCTCTTTCTCTTGGAATTTTTTTGGATGACTGGAAAATTTCATATATAACACCCATTTTTAAAGCTGGACAGAAACATAAAATTGAAAATTATCGTGCTATCTCTAAACTTTCTGCTATTCCAAAACTTTTTGAGCTCATTGTTAAAAAGAAAATTTATTTTTATATAAAAGAATTTATATCTCCATATCAGCATGGATTTGTAAGTGGTAGGTCAACAACTACAAATTTGTCGTTGTTTACCAAATATGTGTCCGATGCTTTAGAATCCGGTTCTCAGGTTGACGTTATCTTCACGGATTTTCAGAAAGCATTTGATAGCCTTTGTATCATGCAGCTTTTAAAAAAATTAAAACATTTTGGATTTCATTCAACCCTTCTGCAGTGGATCTCCAGTTACTTAGTCAATAGGAGACAAATAGTGAAAATTTCAGACTATTCATCGAAAATAATAAAGGTTTCATCGGGTGTTCCTCAAGGAAGCCATCTTGGACCTTTGTTGTTTTTAGTTTATGTGAATGATTTACCGTTATTGTTGCAAAATGCAACGGGTTTGTTATTTGCTGATGATTTCAAACTTTTTTCTACAGTAAAATCCATAAATGATTGCCTTAATATCCAAAGCGATCTAAATAAAATAGTAGATTGGTGCAAACAAAATTTTCTTGTACTTAATACTAAAAAATGTACTATTTTTTCATTTTCTAGGTCAAGAAACTCTATTTTATATGACTATGATATTTCAAACACTGCATTGTAAAGACGATCTGAAGTAAAAGATCTTGGTGTTGTCTTTGATAAAAAACTAAATTTTTCCCTTCATGTAGATTTTATAGTGGCAAAGGCAAACTCAATGCTAGGTTTCCTAAAAAGAAATTGCTTAGAGTTTTCTAATCCTTACGCAATTAAAGCAGTTTATACTTCTCTTGTCCGCCCACATTTGGAATACGCTTCAGTAGTATGGGATCCTTTTTACACAGTTTCAAAAGATCGAATTAAAAAGGTTCAAAAATCTTTGACTAGATTTATGGTTCGACAATTAAAATGGAATTTACCGGAAATGCCAACTTACTCCACCAGATGTGCCCTGATTAGTCTATCTACGCTGAGAAACGGCGCATTGTAAATTGTGTGATGTTTGTTTATGATATATTGTCTTACCATATAAAATGCCCTGTTTTGTTAAATCTCTTAAATATCTATGTTCCAGGAAGAAATATACGATCAAGACAATTGTTTTATATCCCCTTGCATAGATATAATTACGGTTGTAATGAACCATTCACAAGATGTATGAAATTATTTAATGAACTTAAATTTAATTTAGATATAAGTCTTGAAAGAAATGTATTTAAATTACAATTAAGTGAAAATGTAAATATTAATTAAGTTTATATTAGTTTTAAGCAATCTGTAAGAGAAAACTCGATAGATGAATGAATAAATAGAATCCGAGGCAGTCAATTCCGCGTCACTCACAAGAACTTGATCTATCGCAGGCCAAAACATGGAAAATTTTACGCTATGATTTGGGCCTAAACCCATTCAAAATCCAACTGACCCAGGAGCTGAAGCCAATCGACCATATGCGCAGCCTCGTGTGTTCGCTTATTGGAGTTTGGAGCAGTTGGAAGTTGATATCAATTTTGGTCGAAAAAATCATCTTTAGCGATCAGGCCTATTTTTGGATAAATGGGTTCATGAATAAGCAAAATTTCCGGATTTAGGACGACACCAATCCACGCAAGATTCACGAGGTGCCAATGCATTCAAATAGAGATACTGTTTGGTGTGGATTTTGGGCTGGAGGCCTTAATTGACACCGAAAATATATTGTTTCAAAAGGATGGCGCTTCGTGCTACACATCTCAAGACACAATAGATATTCTGCTCGAGCGGTTACATGGCATGGTTATTTTGCGCCGCCGAGTCGAAGTGAATCGGCCACCAAGATCGTTTGATTTGACCCCTTTAGCCTTTTTCTTGTGGGGCTTGCTTAAGTCGCAGGTCTATGCGAATAAACCGCAAACCATCACAACCCTCAAAGACTACAAATTCGATGACATCGGTCAAATTAATCAAAAACTGGACCTTTAAAATGTGAAGCGCCTGCGGCCATTTAAACGTTGTTATTTTTCATAAATAATGTCATTGATAGGGTTCTCGACAATATAGTTTTAAAATCGACACGGTCGTGTTTTTTTTAGAAATTTGAATGAAGGCCATCAAACCCCATCGGAAAAGCGCAATTTTTTTGCCATGTACAAAACCTTTTATCGTCCACTGAAATGAATGTGCTACAGAGGACTTCCCAAGTTAGTTCCTGTCTGCTCATGCTAGGTTAGGTAAGGTTAAAGTGGCTGTCCATGATGGAATTGGACACACTTAGGCCCATTATGATCATGCTAGGTGACGTACGCGAGTCTTCCCAGCGTAATCTTTGTTGAGTAGACTGCATACAGTTTCTGTTTTTTGCACATTATTCTTAGTAAGAGTCCTTTCCTTGTATTTCCTATTCCTCCACTAAGGAGATATTCCAAATGGTAAAAGGATACCAAATTTTGACATCTGAAGTTAAATAAATTCTTGCATTCATCTGTTGTCAAATGCTTTCTCAATATTTTGCGCTAGTTGTTTCTTTTAATATATTCAAGCAGCTATGTAATATGCAAAACGCTTTTCAAAATTAAAAAAACATGAAACGATTTAAAGAAACTTCTTAATGATATTTTCTTATATTTTTATAGATTATGATTGGAAATCTGGTCAATACTCAACCTGGACCGAATCGACATGGTCACAACTCAGTGCAAGAATATTCCTAAGACCGTCCAAAACCCACGAAACAATAACACTCTCACTTGGTATTATTGTTGCGATATTATCGTTTTGTATAGTTTATTTGATCAATAGCAGATCAGAGGTTCTCTTCGAAGATGCTCCAACGAGATCATCGTAAGTTCATATTATTCCAAAAAATATTTAAATTAGTTTTTTGCCTTTGTTTGTATTTTTTTTTGTTTTGGTTTGATCTAGAATCATTATTAATTTCATCATAAATAAAAATGCATCTATATATAGTTTTATATATTCTTCCTACTTTTTTTTTTTCTCATCTAGCATAACGGAACCAGCGGCTTGTTAGTAGTAATAAATAAAAAAAAAAAACAAAAATATTTATATAATAAAAGAAAACAAAATTAACTTAACAGAAAGACTGCCCACACTTAGGCGAAAATTGTAAAATAGTTTTTTAAGTATTATCAATTAATTAACATTCCCAATTTATTTTTCATCATTTATACCTTATGCCTCCCCCTCTCCCCCATTTATTAACAATATAATTATATTATTTAATTAATTTGTTTGTTTTATTTTTATTTCATAGTTAGAAAAAAAAAAGACAAAAAATGAAAACAAAAGAAACGATAAACCGCTTTGATCATTATTTTATATAATAAAAATTCCATCCTTTCAAAAAAGCTTTAGTTCTTTTATTTAAGCGCACATTGTACGTAAATACATAGCTTAGAAAGGTCATCAATATCATCAAAAACGCTTAAGGAAAATCGAGATCGAAAATTACACAACTTGGGGTTAATTAGTACACAGAGGTTAATGTTAATCATCGAATCATATCGCTTGTAAAATTAAATTTGTCTCTGTACAATCTCAACTTATGTTGAGTTCTTAATCAGGAATAGAGTTTATCAATCGATTTTGACTGATAAGCACAAATTAAATGGAGTCTGTGAAAATCAGTAGAGTACAGATGTAGTCCACTGTGAAAAAATTGCTTGCATTAGGAGGAAACGAATTTAAGGAACTTTTTACTATTGATAACATAAAATCAGTCCAATTATTAGTTTCACTCGAAATATATTTTTGTACGCTTTAAAATTTAAAGCTCTCCTGAGTTTTACCTGAACAAAATTTCACCTCGATTTCAAAACATGATTTCAAACAACCTTAAAAAAAATTAATTAAAAAGATTTAAATTTCGAACGAGAGATATAAGAATTTATCGAAAACCAATCATCGCATGAAATTTACAGTAGGGGGATTCCTAGACGTGCCATAAGTTTTGTTACAAGCACAAAACACCATAAGACAAGAACTATATAATATTTTGTATTCATTTTTGTTTCATTTATTTGACTACAATATTAGTTAAATAATTTAAAAATTATTTTCTCTCAAAACGACCGACCTCAGCTTCAATGCCAGGCCTTAAACGTTCTGTTAATCGATCTAATAAATTAAATAAATTAGTTGGCGCAACAGTCCTTTGAGAACTAGGGCCTAGTGACTTAGGACTCTCAACCATTCCTATGTGCGAGTAATGTTGTCAGGAATGGAGGGGACCTACAGTCATCGATCTATAGTGGAGCAAACTGTTTCTTTTGATATTTTTTACCCTGCTTCAGCTTACTCTATTGTAAGAATTTTAAAATGTCTGTGAGAAGTCTTCAGACACGCTCTCCAATTCTGACCACAAAAAATAATATTAAGGATTAAAATATGGAGTCCGCGAGAGCCAATCTTAAGATTTTCTAAGACCTACAATGTTGACCTTGAGGCACTTTTTAGTTGTCTTGGCGTTGTTTGTATCACCAAAATCATGTATACAAATCCATCTATCTTCATTGAAAAAGTTATTTGTTGAACCCTTTACCAAACCATCTACGTCTACCACATCCCTGTGGTACAACTTCACATTTGTTCCAAAAAAATGGCGAGATAAGACACTTTGGAGTGAGACTTTTAATCAAACCATTATAGAAGAGTGGTGATGGGTACGTTTGACCCTTAGAACAACAGTTTTAGTTTGGCACAAACTGTATCTTTTTTTTGTTATAAACTTCTTTAACCGTAAAAATCTTTTCATTCTAAAAAAAGAATTATTGAATGCTCAATTTTTGCTTGTCATAGTAACTTTTTGTAGTCGAGGTATTAACAAATGATCTTTAGAGCGTCAATAGCGTTTTATGTGTAGATGCTCCCTAACCAGCATTGAAATGAATCTAGTTAATATATCCCATTCTCGAGGTATTAACAAATGATCTTTAGAGCGTCAATAGCGTTTTATGTGTAGATGCTCCCTAACCAGCATTGAAATGAATCTAGTTAATATATCCCATTCTCTGGTGGTATTCGTGCCCCTGCTGCTTTTATAAGCATACAAATGTGGACAGGACAGCGTACGGATAACTACTTTTTTGTCTGTCATCTATTCTTAAAGTGCCTTGCACATGAACAACGAACTGCGAACTGCGAATGGACGAACAAACGTGATTTTACACATTTCAAAAAGTCAATTCCACACAAAAACACATTTAATTTATAAGAAACCAATTGACACTAATATTAGGATAATAAAATTTGCATTTTGTTCTCTAAAACAAGAGAATTTTGTAAAAACAATTTGGTAGTAACGAATCGCAGTGTGGTTGCTGCGAACTGTCAAACTCTATTCGCGTTCCACATACCATCCACACTGCAACGAATAAATTGTTCGCGCTCAACTTAACCTCAAAATTATAACACTCTTGTTTTGTTTTTGTGTGA
Organism: Eupeodes luniger; assembly: GCA_951509635.1. Classification (NCBI taxonomy): domain Eukaryota; kingdom Metazoa; phylum Arthropoda; class Insecta; order Diptera; family Syrphidae; genus Eupeodes; species Eupeodes luniger. The sequence continues at coordinate 251,038,981 of OX608073.1, forward strand.
AAGATCATGGCTGAGAAAAGTATGGAGAAAAGGGTTGACAATTCGTCGCTGTCTGCGAATAGAAATAAAACTCATGTGAAAGAAAAGTCAAAATATGCGAACATCCACAGTTCGCAGTTCGCAGTTCGTAGCTCATGTGCAAGATGCTTAAGTGCCTTGCACATGAGCAACGAACTGCGAACTGCGAATGGACGAACAAACGTGATTTTACACATTTCAAAAAGTCAATTCCACACAAAAACACATTTAAATTATAAGAAACCAATTGACACTAATATTAGGATAATAAAATTTGCATTTTGTTCTCTAAAACAAGAGAATTTTGTAAAAACAATTTGGTAGTAACGAATCGCAGTGTGGTTGCTGCGAACTGTCAAACTCTATTCGCGTTCCACATACCATCCACACTGCAACGAATAAATTGTTCGCGCTCAACTTAACCTCAAAATTATAACACTCTTGTTTTGTTTTTGTGTGAAAGATCATGGCTGAGAAAAGTATGGAGAAAAGGGTTGACAATTCGTCGCTGTCTGCGAATAGAAATAAAACTCATGTGAAAGAAAAGTCAAAATATGCGAACATCCACAGTTCGCAGTTCGCAGTTCGTAGCTCATGTGCAAGATGCTTAAGTGCCTTGCACATGAGCAACGAACTGCGAACTGCGAATGGACGAACAAACGTGATTTTACACATTTCAAAAAGTCAATTCCACACAAAAACACATTTAAATTATAAGAAACCAATTGACACTAATATTAGGATAATAAAATTTGCATTTTGTTCTCTAAAACAAGAGAATTTTGTAAAAACAATTTGGTAGTAACGAATCGCAGTGTGGTTGCTGCGAACTGTCAAACTCTATTCGCGTTCCACATACCATCCACACTGCAACGAATAAATTGTTCGCGCTCAACTTAACCTCAAAATTATAACACTCTTGTTTTGTTTTTGTGTGAAAGATCATGGCTGAGAAAAGTATGGAGAAAAGGGTTGACAATTCGTCGCTGTCTGCGAATAGAAATAAAACTCATGTGAAAGAAAAGTCAAAATATGCGAACATCCACAGTTCGCAGTTCGCAGTTCGTAGCTCATGTGCAAGATGCTTAAGTGCCTTGCACATGAGCAACGAACTGCGAACTGCGAATGGACGAACAAACGTGATTTTACACATTTCAAAAAGTCAATTCCACACAAAAACACATTTAAATTATAAGAAACCAATTGACACTAATATTAGGATAATAAAATTTGCATTTTGTTCTCTAAAACAAGAGAATTTTGTAAAAACAATTTGGTAGTAACGAATCGCAGTGTGGTTGCTGCGAACTGTCAAACTCTATTCGCGTTCCACATACCATCCACACTGCAACGAATAAATTGTTCGCGCTCAACTTAACCTCAAAATTATAAGACTCTTGTTTTGTTTTTGTGTGAAAGATGATGGCTGAGGAAAATATGGAGAAAAGGGTTGACAATTCGTCGCTACCTGCGAATAGAAATAAAAGCTCATGTGAAAGAAAAGTCAAAATATGCGAACATCCACAGTTCGCAGTTCGCAGTTCGTTGCTAATGTGCAAGATGCTAAGCAGCATTCACATGAGCGCGACCAACGAACGACGAATGAATTACAAAATGTGAGTTTATATACGTTTAAAGACATATTTCCACACAAAATCTTAACAAAACGATAGCAATATAGTTTCTATTTGATTTATGATGCATACTTTTACTTTTCAATATCAAATATTAATAAATTTAAGAAAACAAATTTATTCGTCGCGAACAAAATTTTAGTTGATACGAACTATCAAACTTTATTCGCGTTCCACATCATCCACACTCGCAACGAATAAAATGGTCGCATTCGGAAAGCTAGTGGCTACGTAGTCGAAATTCAACTAGATTTGTGAATGCAAAACTTCACTACAAAGCTAGTCAGTCCGGAACTGTCATATAAATGACAAATGCAAATATATAATATAGGAAACATTTGTGTTTTCAGTACTTTAAATAGTTTGTTTTGTTTTCAAATTCAATAAAACCGAATGTAAGATATAATATGAGTGATTTTTATATGTATTTAAATACTAAACGATTAATTTCATTTTGAATTCTTGTGTCCTTACCGAGCAGCTGATTGTGAAACGTCAAAACCAGTGTGCACTAACTTTGTAGCCGAAAATTTTACACTACGTCGGAGGGGAAATTTCAACTACTTTTGAAGTTAGATTTAGCCAATCAGAATCCCTTGACTACGTAGCCACTAGCTTTCCGAATGCGACCAATAATCGCTCGTACTTAACCTAAAAAAATCATTCTTGTTTTGGTTTCGGTGGTGAATGTCAAACTTCATTCGCGACGAATTAAAAACTCTCATGTGAAAGAAATGTCAAAATCGACGAATATTCGTTCATTCGTTGGTCGTTGGTCGTGCTCATGTGAATAATGCTTAAGGCATAGCAAACTTGTGGACAATCCGATTCCCGAATATTATTGCGGTTCCCAGTAATTTTTAAAATAAGAAAATTTCGATAGAACTCATTTCTTACCTATGATTGGCAATTATTGCGATTCCATTTTCTTTAGCGCAAATATTTAAACAAGTAAGATGACCATTTTTTATCAAATGGCAACAAGGTCTTGAAGTTTTGTAACAGAATTTATGGCACGACTAAGTATTAAAATGAGAATTTTCCGAGTGGAACTGAAAATAAGGCTAATTGTTTTATGTATTGAATTGGCCAATAGTCTTATGGATTGATAAATTATCTGTGGTTCTAAGAAAATGTGAGACAAAACCTGAAAAGAAAATTTTGATTCGTTTAAGGAGGTTTTTTCAAATTTCATTTTGGAGAGCGCCGGCCGTTTTGATACCATTAACTCCATTTAAAAATGAGTATTTTATGACGGATTTATATCATAGTATAACAGCGACACTAGAGCCATTTCGTCGCGAAGAATTCAGGTATTTGATTTTTATTTCGGAAAGTTTATCAAAATCGTTAAGGAAGGAATGTCGTTCCGAAAGTTGACATTCTAGAACTGGTGCGGGCAGGACATTTGCAGAGAAAGTGCATTACATTTTCTCTTTAATTTTGGTCTCCGCAACTATGACAATGAGTATTGTAAGGGATGCCCAACTTTGCTGAATGCTTTCCTATCTGCCAGTGTCCGGTACATATCTCATCCCTGGGTCTGCATAAAGATCGGTAGAACGGTTTTTGCTATAGGTATATCTTTCTGGACATAATATAGTCCGTGAGACTCTCCTACCTGCTGCGGTTTGATTTTGTCAGAAAAATTGATAAAATTTTGCTCCTAGAGGAGTATTTACTTTTTCCGCAAGTGAGCTATGAAGGGCCGATCTTCAAGTCATCAGCCCGTTCATTTTCATCAATGCCACTATGACTTGAAACCCAAATAAAAATGACATGGAGGTTGATGTTTAGGCTGGATGGTTCATCCTGACATTGTTGTACCAGTATAGAGGATGTTGTAGTCGAATTGATAGCTATAACAACTACCTGGCGGTCAGTGCAGATAGCCGTGTCTATTTTCTATTTTGGTTAGAGTTCAATTTTAATATTTTGCATGTTTCTCTGATTGCTTGTAATTCAGCTTGAAATACAATGGCAAGATCGGTAGCCGAAAAGACTTAGAGATATTTAAAGACTGAGAAAATATTCCCGACCCAACTCCAAACTCCGGTAATAAATATTAAAGTCTTTCGTAGCCACCCCATCCTCGTAGCATAATTTGTCAATGTTGTATATTATATATTTTATTATAAGCAAATTTCCGAGCCGGATTCTCTTCGATCATGGGACTTGGGCACACCAAAGCTTATCGAGTTTAATTTTTGTTGCATAATCTACATCGAGGCAAAGAGTGTTAAGTTAGTACAGAGTTTTTAAACATTTAACTCCAGAATTTCGAGAATGTTTCATTGACAAATCTTGAAAAAATGTTAATTTCGGTTATTCCAGAATTAAAAATTTAAATTTGAAAGTACAATATCCATTGTGAAATCAGAACCGTGCGTCTACAATACAACATCTTTATGTTGGTGTACTCAACATTTTATAAATCATAGAACTAGATTCTAGAAATCGAGTAAAAAAAAAATTAAAAACCGATTGATTGATCGATTGATTTTAACAACTTTCCCAAATTATTTACGTTAAATCGATTGAGGGTTTCGTCAGTCGTAAGTCGTTGTCCACTATTTTCCGAGATTGAGTCCCGTGTCTTTTCTTTTTTTGTAGACGGGACTAAAAATTAGACGATGAATTTTTCTTTGTCAATGTTTTTGTTTATAACTGTACAATATAGGATCAGTCAGTGTTAAAACTAAAGGGTGATTTTTTAAAAGCTATAGGAAAGTTTTTCAAAAAAAAAAACATACAATTCAGAAAAATGCATGAAATCTTTATTTGAATCGATAGTACGGTCCATAGAATTTAATGTTTGAAGATAATTTTATGCAAATGTTGACCTTGACTGCGCCTCAATTGGTGCATCCGCTTAGTCCAATTTTGGCATACATTTTTTAACATTTCGGCCGGTATCTCACGAATAAATGCTTCAATGCTGTCTTCCAATGCGTCAATTTAAGCGGACTTGTGTGTAAAGACATGAACTTTAACATAGCCCCACAAAAAATAGTCTAAAGGCGGTAAATCGCACGGCCTACGCGGACAATTGACCGGTCCCGAAAGTAAAATAAAATGTTCACCGAACTCGCCTCTCAATAAGTCCATTGTTGCGCGTGCTGTGAGGCATTTGGGATGTGACACCGTCTTGTTGAAACCACATGTCATGCAAGTCAAGCTCTTGCGTTTTGGGGAAAAAAAAGTTGGATATCATCTCACGGTAACGCTCACCATTCACAGTTACGTTACGATTCGCATGATCTTTGAAGAAGTACGGTCCAATGATGCTACCAGCCCATAAACCGCACCAAGCTGTGACTTTTTCTGGATGCATTGGTAGCTCTTGCAATGCTTCTGGCTGATATTCACTCCACAATCGACAATTGTGCTTATTTACGTACCCATTGAGCCAAAAATGAGCTTCGTCGCTCGCTGGAAGAAGCGCGCAATGAACTTTCTTAACAGAACACGCATTTTGATAATAAAATTCAATAATTTGCAAGCGTTGTTCGTTTGTAAGACGATTCATGGTTAAATTATAGACCAAACTGAAAATGTTTGATAGTGAAACAAAACACAAAACGTGCGTCAGCTGTTTAAACCAGTGTTGCCAAAAAGATAATAGCTAAAAAATCACCCTTTTCAAGTTTTCACGGAAAATTTTAACTGCTCGAAAAAGTAGGAACTCCAAACTAAATTTACAGAGGAACCAGGTTTTGATCTCAGTGCTTATGTTGTTGATTAAGGATTGATAGAGGAACCACAGCATTGTCCCTAATCATAAATTTGAAAAGCCTTCGGATTTAGCTGTTTTATTGGACTAAATTTCAAATGGAAAACTTCTGTATAGAATCAGCGTCACCTTCGTCTTCGTCTTCGGTAATTATTCAGGTTTTAAAGATTTTGAAATTGTCGGAGTCAGTTTTACTTTCAAATTTCAAATTTCAAATGGCAGAACTAATTGGAAATCCAATGGGTTTGTAGTAGAATTGCCCTTAAATTGTTTATATCAATTGCATCCAAATGAACCTCTAAAGCGATTTTTGGTTTTTATATAAAAGCTTTTTTAGAGTCTGAGACTATTTCTTTTAATTGTAATACCAGGCCTTATTATAATTCATTTTCGCCTTATAACCGATTCAAAACAAGCCAGTGTTTTTCTCAGTAGCACAGTTACACTCCTTATGGCATTTAGTTATATACATATGAAAGGCAAAAGTTATATTATACCGATTGAAAACCTTAGTTTTGTTTTGTTAAAAGTTTTCCTAGCTGCTGAACAATAAAATATTACAGAAAAAGAAAAATAATAATAATAATAGAATGCTTGAATAGTGAAAAAGAATTTAAAAGAGCTTACAAATTGAATAAGAATATTTTTAAAATAATTTTTTAAATTTATATTTTCATTATAATAAGCTTTGCAGTAAAAATTGACATGATGAATAGACAACAAATATCGTTTATAAGATGCTAAAAAATAAATAAACGCCATTTGAGATTTATTTGTAAAATTTAAGGTTTACTTTTAATGACTATAAAGAACATAAATTATTTAATTGTTTAAAAAAAAAAGATGTAAAGTGCTGAATATGTACACTTATTCTGTTCATAAAACAATCCTATGAATGTCATATTATTATCATATACTAGTACATATTAAATTTCTTGTATTTTCTTTATATTTTATTAATTAATGTTTATGTAATAATGTTATTGTATAATGTCTTGTCTCGAATTATGACTGATTTGTTTTTTTTATAACGGTGTTGATCATGTTTGTAAAATTCTTCACATATGTACAAAAATTACCATTAGATAGGAAAAGTAAAGATTTCTTCTAATCGACTTAAAGGTTACACTGGTCGACAAAATTTTGTTACTAGCAATAAAATTGCACTTTTCCAATGGATTTTGATGTCCTCTATTTTAAATCCGACTTCAAAATAGTTTGTATCACGTCAGGTTTTTGAGATATAATATTTTAAAATGCAACAAAACACATTTTTGAATTCATGAAGTAGTTGTTTCAATAAAATATTTATAGTATTTCATAAAATTTTCGAAAAATCTTCATAAGTTAGATTTCACCTGTCTTACAAGAATTGGAAAAATAATTTGTTTTCGTTTAACGGTTTGAAAGTAAGTTTTGTATAAATAATTCTTTTACATATAACAAGTTTTTGATATTTATAAAAACAAAAATTTAAATAATTTTAAAAACGGGTATTTTTAAACTTGAGTAGATAGTTGAAATAACTGTTCGTATTCGAAATTAGCATTAAACTCCAAAACGTTTTTTTCAGAACTATGTATGAAACTATTGAACTGAATGTTTGCTAAAAACTTCATATTGAGTCAAATTAAGGCTCATACTTAGGGTACCGCTAGAGTCCTGTGTGCCCTAGTGCCTTACCCAACAAACTTCTCCATCTAGCTCCGTTTCTAGTTTGAAGTTTTGACCGAGACGTTCGGTTGTGTAGATCCTTTCTTGATGACATCATGTACTTTGTTTTGCCCTTAATAGCCGCTAAACCCATTTTTGCTGCTTCTGCCTCAAAACTCACAAAAGCCCCATTTACATCACGCTGAGTTCTTCCGATTATGTCAATGTCCTCAGCATATGCTAGTAATTGGACAGACATTTGAAAGATATAGTACCTCTTGTGTTGACGTGGGAGCTCTGCCTTCAGGACCATGTTAAAGAAATCGTATGACGGCGCGGCGCATCAACTTGTCTAAAGCCTTGTCATAAATTTGTTTGCGGACTTTATACGGACGAGTTTGGAAGGGACGCCAAAACTATACATGGCTCTATACAGTTCGTCCCTGATGATGATGTCATATGCGGCCTTGAAATCGATGAAGAGATGGTGGGTGTCGATTTGATGTTTTTGGCTGTGGACTTTCCTAGTCTAAAACCACAATGATAAAGACCTATCAGGTTGTTGAAGATGGGCCTCAGACGTTCACATTTTACGGCAGAGAAGATTTTGTAAGCGATGTTAAGTACATCTATAGTTTCTGTAATTTAGAGGGTTTTTTTTCAGTATCGGGCAAACAATGCTGAGGTTCCATTTATCGGGCATTCTTTCTTCCGACCACATTTGGTGCATGCTTCTAACCAAATTATCTGCAGCTTCTTTGGAAAGTTTTGGCATTCAATCCACTTATTTCAACGGCATTAAGGCTCATAACAAATGAGAATTTTTAGAAACCATGTAAGGTACTCAATTGCTTTAATTTCGGATAATTTGCAGAATTATCATACAATTTATTGTTAAGGGATATGTTGGGTTTTAACTTAGGCTTAAAATCCCCGTTTCTGGTTGTTTTTAGTATTTTTGAAGAGGCATATTTAAAAAAGCTTATGGAATAGAAACAAGATTGGGCAAAATTGATATTCAGGACATCTTTTTCATTTAAAACAAAAAACGTAATTTTGTCGACCAGTACCTAAATATTTTTCCTTTAATGAAACGTGTTAATTTGTGAAAGTCCTGAATACTTAATGGAGGATTACTAAAACCAGTATAAATCATAATAATGACAAACAAATATTCAAAAACATTTGAATTTTGTGTTAGAGAAAAATTGTTTAAAAACCGGGATACCTGAGGTCTTCTTTTTTTGGACCTTTTTGTATTAAAAATAAAACTTTTAATTGCATGGAAATAAAATCATCAATATTCAAAAATATAATATAATTGTATAAATTTATTGCTTACCATTGCATCCATCTTGTTCCATTTGTTTTGTCCTGAATTAAAATAAAACAATAAGAATAAATAATATGTTGCTGATGTTGTGCTTGATATTTTTTTGTATTAAAGATTTTTAAACAATTTATTGCTTTTTTCTTTTATTTTATACTACTTTATTTTATTCTTTTTCGTTCTTCTCAAAATCAAACCATCATGGCTATGCGAGTAGATCGGCTTCGATTGGTACTTATGAGCAAAGCTTGCTAACAAATGATCGTTTTTAATACTCGAGATGACAAAACGAACAAGTGACTATTATTATATTATTTAATTTGTAATATTAATTTAATATAAATATTGATAAATAAAATAAATAAACATTATTACATTTGTATTTAAAAAAAAAGTGAAAAATTATGTGATGACAATCATTTCTTGTGAATCTTAATCAATTAAAAAGTTGTAAAATTTTAATTTAAAAAACAGTTTTGACTTTTCACAATTTATTATAGATTTGGTAAATAAATTAGGTTTACCCGTCCTATCCCGGTACTTTTGGGAGACGATACTAAGAAATAGAAAGCTTCACAATTCTGCTAAAATTGTTACCGAATTAATGACTAGGGATACAATTTCCTATGAAATTTTAGCTTTAGCGGCCACACCTCATACAGGCCACATAGCGGTCACAATGTTAAACATTAAAACATGTTAACCCAATTAAACAAAATGTGTGGACATTTTAAAACATTAAGCTTATTTTATACTGTCAGTTGAAGAGTTCTTCAACATTTCTCATGCTTTCGGTTATTTAATTTAAAGTCGATTTAAAAAAAAGCATATTTGTATTGAACAACGGTTACGGCCATACTGGGGAGACTAAATTACTCCAGGCCATATGAAACTAACGCTTAAAGCGCCGCCATGCATTTTTTTAGGTTTCCGTGTAGCGAAGTCACTTCTCAAACTTGCCTGCCACCATCAGATTTGATTTGTAGTATTAATTTGAAAGGTTTAAGACCTCTTGTTACACTTTTTTAAGCCTGTGATAACGAATCACTCCGTGCGGCCGTTAAATTTCACAACAAATAATATGTTCGTAGTTCAAATCTTCTCCGATAAGTCCAATGATATGGCTGGTTATTTCATGTTCCCGATAATAAGTTTATAAATTCAACATACGAGTAACTTTAACTTATTCATTGATTTTCACCCAAAGCTAGATTGTTAGAACTTCTAAAGGTAAACTTCGAACACGAATGTTGGAATAATTTTGTGTGACTCATGTTTTTCTATGCCTAATTTTTCTGAGCATAACTATAAGACAGCTGTATTCTAAACTTTATCTTCAAATGAAAACATTTAGAGCCAGGCGTTTCAATACAAAGTATGTTAAAATTACTTTGAAAATTGTATCAAATCATTTGATTTTTCAAAGACCCATAGGATTTCAATAGTAAATTACACTAGTTAACAAAGTTTTGTAATATTTAGATTATGGCAATCAAATTGCGCTTTTACGAAGAGTTTTGGTCCATTAATTTCTTAGGATTTAATCAATGTTGATACAGGTATGGTGTTTTAGGTCCGGAAGAGTACATTTTTTAAGGTCGCAATTGACTCTAGACGCTTCTTCTTCACTTCCTTAAGTTTCATTATCAATTGGATTCAGATGTAGACTGTAGTTAGGCTAACTTAATACTTCCACATTTTTACTTTGAATAAACCTGAGAAATCAAAAAATTCAAATATTATTTTTATTCATAAAAGTTTAACCTTTTTTAAAAGCTTTATATTAGATCTAATTATTTAAAAAAAAAAACTAAGGTTAAAATATTCAAATGTCAACGAAAAGCTTCAGTGCCGAGGGCTTTAATAAATCTCTAAAAAGTGATAAGTGAACTTCTGCAGTGACTTTTGATTCTTGGAAGAAAATTGTACCTTTTTTATTTCCTGAAAAGTCCGTGAGATGCATTCAGAACTTAGTTTCGCTTTCGGTATTATATAATCACAAAATGTGCTCCTATATCCAAAATGCAGCTTTAACGCCAGTTCCACATGTCTTGAGCCAAATTAAGAAGGTACTGACTGAAGCACTTCAGTACTGGCTTAAGTTCTCCAGCTTTAGTAAGTCTTTTACACACTTGTTACAAATAATTTGTATGGTAAACCAATGAATAAATTTGTATTGGGTGGTGTAACAGTCTGATGAGAACTAGGGCCTAATGACTTATAACTTTCAACCATTCCTATGTGCAAGAATTAGAATAATTACTCTTAGAGGATTTGTAAATTCCTCGTAAGACACAGTAACCGTGAAACCTCTGTTAAATTAAATTAAATGAAACATTCCCGAAGTTTCAAAGTTTCATCAATCGAATCAAATAGCAGAATTATGCTTCTCTTTGTTTATCTCAGCCTGGATAGTAATTTAAATTTTAAAAATAGTCTTTTTCGTTGTTGTTGATTTTTTTTTTAGTCTTTATCTGAATTCTTTTAACTGATATCTAAAACTATACATTTTTAACTGATGCATCAAAAATAGAAACAAAATTATTTTAAGTGACTAGAAATTAAAAAAAATTAAATAAACACAAAACTTCTTTATAACTGTTGCTGAATTTTATATTTAAAATCTTGTTTAAAACTGCCATTTAATTTTTTCTTAAATTCATGTAATTTAAAACAAATATTTTTCAATCAATTGCAATGTCATTCAAGTCATCAGCTTTTATTTTAAACACATAAAGCTGACTATGATTTATGTTCTTTATAGTCAAAAATTATAAACAAGCGTTAAAATGTAAACAAATACAAAAAAAAGAAAGCCAAAATTGAACAACAGCCAGTCCTAACCATCGATATAAATTAATTTTAAATAAAAATAAATTAAATAAAATAAAAATAAGGGAAACAAAATAATAATTGCACCGAAAATCTCGATAAACAGTAAACACATGTGCAAGGGTCTTTGTAAGACGCAAGAAACAAAAATGAACAATAATAAATTAATAACTTAAAATTAAAAAAAAAAATAATTAATAGATTATAGATGTTTAATGTGACAAAAATAAAACCAATTTAAACAATAGTATATAAAAAAACAACAAAAAAGACAAATAAAGTAAATAACTTTTTTACTAATTCAAAAATATATAAGAAATAAAATAAAATTAAAAAATAAAAAAACTTTCTTATCAATTATAGTGATAGAGTGTATATAAAATTAAAAAATGATAAACAAGTATTATTATTTTTCGAATATAATAAATTATTTTAATGATCGCTTTAAATATTAAAATTGTGTATGTTTGTATATTAAGATGAAAATTTAAAAATTAAATTTAAATAATTTTTTAAATAAATTGATTTATTTAATAAGTGTATTCATAACTTCACATTATTAATCTTAATATCTCAGCAAATGGTTTTACTTTTTAATAATATTAAAAAAAAAACAATTTCTTGGTTATAAAATCATATAAAATTATAAATTAAACATTTCTTTTCTTATTATAATCTTACACCATTCATTATTATATGAATCAATAAATTGCTATTAAATAATACGCGTAAAAAACGCCATGAAAAAAGCGTTTTATTTGACTCAATTAAATTATATGTCAAAATATGGAACATTTTTTAATGTTGAAATAGTTGATGGACAGATTTAAAAAAGGCAGGTTTCTAGTCTCTGATTGGCCAGCTGTCAAAAAACTTCTTTTCAAATCATGTTGTTTTTATTTAGCAATCTGGAATTTCTCTTTGAATTGAACACTTTTTGATTCTGAAGTGTGGTTGACTACGTGCTACTTATGAGTTTGTTTTTAATGTCCCGATCCATTGAGGTCTCTGCCCTTGATATTGCGTCAGTAAAGGCCTGGTCTTTTTAGCGGAGGTTTGGTCGTCCTCGTCGTCTTCAAAGATTGTCTTTGCTGGAGCGTTGTTGTCTATTCAATAGATGTGGCCGAGTGTGTTTTGGCTCTTTGAACTACAGTCCACGTTTAAATCTTCTACTCCATTCGCCCATTTCATATGTAAAACCAAATATCCACCAATGCATTTTTTCTCGAAAGTGCTCAGTATCAATTCTCCTTTTTCATTGATTCCATTTATTTGGCCAAACCGAAGTAGCAGCGGTTCGCTAGGGTAATTCTTCGTCGGATTTCCACTAAGGCGTCGTTTTTGGAATCAATATTTATTCCGAGGTAGATGAACTCCTCGACTACCTCGAAATTATTGCTATCAACAGTGACGTTTTGCCCTAGGTGGTGGACAGATGGGGCTTTGTTTGTTGAAAGCATATACTTTGTTTTGTTCTCAATTACTTCAAGACCAACGCGTTTCGTGTGTTCATCTATAGCTTTTTTTTTTTTTTTTAGTTTAGTTTAGTTTAGTTTAGTTTAGTTTATTCATCAAACAAAGTTACAATAGGTACTTCAGTGATTACTAGATAATATAATACATACAATTTAAAATTTTAAACATTACCACCAGCAAAGTTATTCAGAATTAACAGTTGATTTGTTTTAAATAAATATCTACTAACATTGAAATCAATCATGTCGCAAACAGTATTTGTTTCTCTTAAACACCTGGATATTGGTTCATTGGAAGCATACACAGTTCTATGATATGGAACATTAAAAAACGGTTGGTTTCGAAGCAATCTCGCAGGAACATTAATCCCAATTAGGGCTAAAATTTGTGAACAATCAATATGATCTGCTACTATGTCACGAATGAACATAACCTCTGTGAACTTTCTACGAATGTTAAGAGGCAAAATACCAAGTAGTTTACACCTCGTTTCATAGGTAGGAAGATCTATGTCCCATTGAAGTCGTTTCACTACAACTCTCGTAAATCGTTTTTGGATCTTTTCGATTCTAAATGAATGAAGAAAATATGAAGGATTCCAGATTAGACTGCAGTATTCAAGATTAGACCTTACAAACGCAAAATATAAACACTTTAAGGTGTGTGGATCAGAAAACTCCTTTGAGTTTCGCAATATGAAACCTAACATTGAACTGCCTTTAGCAACTAAAAAATCTATATGCTTTACAAAGTCAAGTTTTTTGTCAAAAATCACACCAAGATCTTTTTTAAAGGTTATAACGGACAATGGCATATGATTGATTTTATAGATAAAATTAATGGGACAACGGTTTCGAGAAAACGTTAGGCTTTGGCATTTGGAAATATTCAAATGTAAACAGTTAGCTAAACACCAGTCCGATAAAAGATCAAGATCTTGTTGCAGAAGAAAACAATCATGTTCAGATTTTATACAACGGAATACTTTAAGATCATCTGCGTACATCAAGCACTTTGAATTTAAAAACATATCAGGAATGTCGTTTATAAACAACAAAAAAAGAAGAGGACCAAGATGACTTCCTTGCGGGACACCCGACGTAACATATACCGGTGCAGAAATAATGTTATTTATACGAACGTACTGAATACGATCCCTTAAGTATGAATTAAGCCATTTTAAAAAGTTTGAGTGAAAACCTACTTTATTTAACTTCATAAGTAAAGCATCATGATTGACTCTGTCAAAAGCTTTAGAAAAGTCAGTATAGACAACATCATACTGATAACCTTTCTCAAGTGCGTTCAAGACTAAATTACTAAAAATAGTGAGGTTAGTTGCAGTGGATCTACCAGCTACAAAACCATGTTGGTATGGTGAAATCATTGCTTTAAGAGAAGGAGTTAATTTGTCATAAACTAACTTTTCAAAAAATTTAGGAATCGTAGCAATTTTACAAATTGGACGATAGTTGGAAACATCTTGCCTACTACCTGATTTGTAAATAGGTGTGATTGTTGAACGTTTCCAAGTATTTAAAAACTCTCCATTTGTAAGTGAACGATTAAAAATAATTTTTAAAGGAACAGCCAATGCATTCGCACACATTCTTAAAATTATTGGTGAAATTCCATCAGTATCACGTCGCTTATCACCCTTAAGCTTAGACAACGCTAACTCAATCTCAGAAGTGGAAAAACTTAAACTGCCTATATTAATAGGAGTATTTAAAGAGTGTATGTTTGAAGCATTAGGTATATTAGGACAACTGTCTAAATAAACCGACTGAAAATGTTTAGCAAACAAGTTACATACAACAGAGATGTCTGATGATGTAATGCCGTCATGGCGCATACAGTTGGGAATGCCATTTGATTGTTTTTTATTATTTATAAACCTCCAAAAACTTTTACTATTTGTTTTTAAATCACACTCAACACAAAACAGATATTGATTGTATAAAAATTTATTTAAAGTATCGAATTCTTTTTGTAAAATTCGATATTGTTTATATAATTTACGATCATTATTAGACTTGCGAAATTGCTTGTAAACCTTATTTTTTAAGTTATTAAGATTTATGATTCTTTTATTGAACCACACAGGTTTTTGGCTATTGATTTTCTTAATTTTGGGTATATATAACTCCATCGCAATATTAAGAACATTTATGAATAAATTATAGCACTCATTTAAATCTGTATTGGTGAACAATGTTTGCCAATTTGTAGCATCCAGAAAATCATAAATCGCGTTCAAATTAGCTTCAGCAAAATTGTAATTAAAATTTAAGTCTTAAGTCTCAGGTGAAAAATAATTATAAAATTCTAAATGCAAACTGAGTGCAACATGATATATTGTATTAGTGAAAAGGGGAACAATAGAGTCGTTTATGCCTACGCACAATTCAGCATCAACGAAAACCAAATCAAGTATATTATTACAAGAATTTTGAAAATGATTGATTTGCCTCAGGTCAAATTGTGCGAAGGTATCCACAACTTCACAATCATGATTAAATATAACGTTAAAAGGAATTAGATTTTTTTCATCTTCATCGTATATCCATTTAATATTTGGCAAATTAAAATCTCCTAAAATTATTATTTTTTGATTATCTTTACGATTTTTTAATATTAAGCTACAATTTTCTACATGAGCTTTGTATAATTCAAGAGAGCTACTTGGTGGAATGTAAGAGATAATTAGAAAAATTTCATTAATACAATCAAATTTAATGTTCAATACTAGTTGGTCGACATCGAGAGCACCATGTTGAGAAGGCAATTCAACTTTAGTGCAATGAAGTGAGGTATGCACAGCTACTAGCACACCACCTCCTCTTTTACAACCAAGTAATTCATAATTACGATCTTTGCGAAAAACAGCATACTGATCATCATTAAACATCTCGGCATCGTGGTGTTCATCATTCAGCCAAGTCTCCGTAAGAGCAATTATGTCATACTGAGTTGATGTTGAAAAGAGAAGAACTTGTTGAAGTTTGGTACGAAGTCCACCGGTGTTTTGATAGTACATCAGAAAGTCATTTGAAGAAGAGCGAGCAGAAGAGACATTTTGTGATTTATTTAAGTTACAATGTTGTTGTTTTGAGAGTCTTGGTTTTTTGGATGTGAGACAAAGAATTTAATCTCTACGAAGCAAGGCCACACTGAAGCGTTCATAACACTGTCAACTTTGTTAGACGGAATGCTTAGCTTAAAATTGACGTGTTTGAGCAATGATAAGTCAGCATCTTTTTTTGTTAGTTTATAGCACTTCATAACGTTTATGGGGATTCCAGTTTTATTTGAAATGTGTTGTAGAATATCACTAGGTTCAGTTTCAGTACGAAATCTAGATATATGGAGCCACTTGATTGAGGGTAAAACATTGAGAGACGATGCATAGTCAGAACCAAAGACCTTATTAGGTCTGTTACGTATATTAGGAAGAGAATTTTGATACTTATTCCTTATGATTTCAGGTAATGAGTTTGAATTTTCTCTGAGCGGTGGAAGGTTTGGGAGAGATTCACTATTGTTTGATATTATATTATTATGAGGAGGGTGGTTTAAGGGGGGTTCACTATTATTGTTTGAGTTTGCTGGCAATGGGTTATCACTTGTTAAATGCAATATATTATGAAGACATGCATTAGAATTCACTGGGATAATAGTATCATTAGAATTTTTTTGTTGATTATTTTTAGATAAATCATCAGGAATATTAATTCCATTTTTTGAAACAATTATTGTTGATATATCATTTTTAATTTCATCCATACATTTAGCACTTTTATTTAATTGCTCTCTTAAGTAAGAGATTTCTCTTTTTAAGCTGATGACACTATCAGAAAGTTCCGTAAAGCGCATAATGAAATTAGCAAGATTTGATTGGGAGCACAAATCACACTTCCAAAAGAAATTATTATTTGTAAGAATGTTAAGGTTTTCTTGGTTAATATTGGCACAGTTTTTATGAAATAATCGTCCGCAAAATGAACCGCAGACTACACTATCACTTAAATCTGCGCGCTTTATTTTTTGATTACATTTAGCACAAATATTCGACATTTTGAAAGAGCAAAATAGAAACACGTCTTATATTGAGAAGAGCTAATCCTGCTAAAGAGCTGTAAATGCTTCTAGAATAGTTCGCTTGGATCGAAGCCGTTGATGTTGAAGTCATCCGCATAACCAAGTATTTATGAAGACTGTTAAAGATAGTGCCTTCTAGGTTGACACCATTCTTGCGCACTATCTGCTCCAGGACTATGTTGAAGAAATCACATGATAGCGCATCTCCTTACTGAAACCCTGTCTGGAAAAGCTCGGATGCGTTGTTACCCATTTGCACGTGTCGTCGCACGCATGTTATGTGGCATATCTGAATCAGTTTTTTCGGGATCCCGGTCTCAGACTTCGCCAATAGAAGCTCTTCGCGATTTATGCTGTCATATGCGGCTTTGAAGTCGATGAAAAGATGATGGGGCTTGACTTTAAATTCGTTGGTATTTTCCAGGATTTGCCTCAATGCAAATATTTGGTCTATCGTTGATCTGCCTAGCCTGAAGCCCAATTGGTACGTGCCGATCATAGATTTGCAGAAAGGTTTAAGACGCTCACATAGTAAGTTGGATAGGATCCTATAGGCAACAATAAGCAAGGATATGCCTCTGTTATTTTGTCAGAACATAAGATCGCCTTTTTTGTAGATTGGACACATTGAGTTTTTCGGCCAGTCATCGAGCATACTTTCTTTTTCCCTCACTTGACACCGGTTCTATTGCTCATTCATTGTAGTATAGCATTTTCTAATGTACTGTTGGTGTGTTGAAATTATTCCTTAGTGTGGTCTTAATTTTTTTTTCATTGGACAACCGGGCTCTGAACTTTGTCACAACAAGAAAGTGTCCGGAGTCCACATTTGAACCCCGGAAGGGTGCGTGCCTTGCGTCGATTAAGATGTGGTCAATTTGGTTTTCATTTCGGTCATCTGGGTATCGCCAGGTTGCTGTGTGTATCCTTCATCTAGGAAATCTAGTGCTAATATCAACGTATTACGAGCTGAAGCAAAGTCGATTAGTCGGAAGCCATTGTCTGTTGTAGTCATTTCGTGGAGTCTGTGCTTTCCAATTAATTCGCCAAAGATATTTTCCTTCCCGACTTTAGCATTGTTTTAACGAGCTAGACTTTGACATCTTTCTCCGGACAGGCTCCGTAGGAAATCTTAAAGGTTCTGGATTGACAAAAAAAAGCTCTAAGTTACTCTTTTGGAAAATTCCTTCAAGATCAATCCAAGTTTTCTAATGTCAAAATATAAATTTGGCCAGTTTATATTTTTAAGATCAAAGATTTCAGTATTCTCAGAAGTAAAAACAAACATTTCTCATACAAATTTGTCACTTTTGCTGTCAGAAATCTGAGAAAAGAATTTTTATGATTCGATTTTACAAGAAGTTTGTTTGTATCGCACATTTCAAAAAGGAAGAAAAGAAATGCAAAGCTAATTTGATTGCTAGTTTAGAATAAATAAGTTAATTGTGTTTTTATTTATTTTATTCTCCTGCCCTGTCAATCCGACTAAGGAAATTCTCAGAAATCTTAGAAATAATATAAACTGACATATTTATTAAGTGTTCATACTTCATTGATATTAAACGACCAAGCCAGGGAAATTTCGATTCGGAGTAGTTTAAAATTTAATTAATTCGTTCATAGTATAACTCAAGTACCCAGTAAAATTATGGCTTTTAGTCATACGGCTAAGGATGGTTAATGTACCGCAGAATTTTGAAAAAGTTAATGAAATTCGGGCAGCAATAAATAAACGTAAAGGTAAGTTCCACGTTTAAAATTAATGACATCTGAAAAACCAACTAAGACCCTGATTACACGGGATGTTTTTTCGTTCGTTTTCGTCTTTCGTCTTTTTGACAGGTACCTACCCTCGTGATTACACCTTTCCTTTTTTCGTTCCTTTCGTTATTCCTCTTTTTGACGTTTGTGACCGAATTGTTCTTATTTAACTTTTTATATCCGAAATTGTAACACCCGGTTTGATTTTTAAAAGCTCTTTTCGAATAATTTCAAGTGCCTCAATTCTTTTATTTCTATTTTTATAATTTTTGTTCAGCTTGTTATACAAATTGGGCCAACTTTGAAACAGCGTTAATAATACTTCCGTTTGAGTTTTTGTCCACATTTCTTAAATCGTTTAAATAAATAATTAAATTTACATTATTTCACGTTTATATTTGCCTTTACTACACCGTACTCTGGAAAACTGAACTTATAGGTGTAAATTATGCATTTTGTTTTTTTTATTGGTTGTCAAAGCATAAACGTCAAAGTTCAACCAAAAAAAGTCCATACATTTTCAGGACTCTTTTCACGACTTCTTTCCCCCTACGTTTCTACACCCCTCACCCGATCTGTCAAAAAGACGAAAGAGGAAACAACCGAAAAAACATCTCGTGCAATCGGGCACTAATTGTCTTTGTCTAAATTTGTATTCAAAGAATGTGATAGGCTGCATTAAAAGTCACTTATATCGACTGAAGCTGCACACAGCTTGTGGAAAGCTCTTTTAAGATCGATTGAAGTGTTCTAGGGTCAGACCCTTAATTGATTATGTTTTCCAGTCACTACTCTCTGCACGTACTCAATGTAACATACTTAATTGACAATGGGCACCATGGGCAGGCTCAGACAACATAAGGGACTTCATTTGCAATGAAATATACATATGTATATTCTTTAAACGTAAATTTTGGCCAAGGCAACTAGTTATAAAGTTCAGCTTTCAGTTGAATGAAAAAACATGATCAGCTGTCATTTTGACATTAGTGGACCTAACTTGACAGTAAGGTAGATTTTTAGTGACCAACATTCCATTCAACTTTCCAATAAAGTTTCCTTAATTGGGAGAAAATTTGTTGGCATCTGCCTATAAGTCCCTTATGTCATCTGAGCTTTCCAATTGAGCTGGCCATACACTATAGAACCAAATCATTCGTCGAGCTTATTTGACAGTTGTGATTTGACTTTGCTGAGTAATTTAGATGACCTCAATCATAAAATATGTTTTTTGTGTAATTTTGTTCAGCGGAACTTGCTACTCTAATTGTTTGATATTGATTTAAATTAAGTAAGTATTATTTCTAAGAAACGTTCATTAATCGAAGAAACTTTATCAACCAAACTAACCATACAAATTACGAGTAGCTTCTGCAAGTAGGGGAAAGTTTCTAAGATCTGATGGGATTTTCCATGGGTAAAATAAATCAATTTATTTTTAATCTAGATCTGTCAAAAAACAAATTTCCCTTATTTTTGCATTCCATAAGGTAAAATAAATTGATTTATTTTTGATTTTAGATTAAATCAGCATATCTGGATTTTTGAGCAGAATCGCCCTCTTCGCACTAATACTAAACTTATCACACTCGTTAATACGTAAACGAAGTTACACTTATGGAAGGACAGGAAAAAAAAACAATTTCACTCTAAAATTAATCAATTTTTTTGTTCATTGGAAAGCGTAAAAGGTAAAAAACGGTATTTCGGAAGTCTGAAGTAACAAATAAATTGATTTAGTAAGAATGAACACTATTTCGATGTAGTACCTTCATAGTTATAGTCAAAATACCTACCTACAACAATTGCCTTCATAAAAGTAAAAAAAACTACATTACATGATTAAAAAGTCAGTACCTACATATATATTTTTTAAATAAGACTGTCTCCTTATTTCAAAGGAACATTTGTATTAAAAGTTAATTTAAGAAAAAAAACTTTATTTTTCCCATCACACGAATCGATGACAGCGATAGCATTCCTGTGAAACCAACTATATCTCTGAGCAATATTTCCGCTTTATCGCAAAGAGCTCTTTCCTGTCCATTTTGACATTTGCATTTCCTACTACATTATCCAGTCATTCACTGCATTCTTAGCCGATTGACGGTTTTCCGAAATTTCTTTTAAATGTCACCGATTGATTTCTTAATTGCAAGATTGATCTGAATAAATTATTATTTTGAAGCAAGCAATCCTTTTGCTCTTAAATTCATAATGGAATTTGCAATAACCACTGCAGATGATTTCAAATAGCCACCACTTAGGAGCATGACAATTGGAATTTTACTTTGAATACAAGTAGTGAAGACGTATTCATCTCGATTGATGACACCCTATACAAAAAATTAACTATTATATTAAGCTAAATTAAGAAGAAATGTTTGACTTACGAACCTGGGGAGAAATGGACAATAGACCCAGGGAGTCACCCTTAAGGATGTCAGTTCCAGCATTGTAAACAATTAAATTAGGTTGAAACTGTCCAATGGAGTCCTTAAGGGATCTGGATCGAAGTGCAAATTCATTAATTCACTTAAGTCATATCGCAGAGGTTAAGAGATTAAGATAGTTACCTTTCAAGCTTTCTTAAATAAGCAGCATCCTCGGTAAATGGCCTCAGTTCCACAGCACACTTAATACTCTCCTTTGCTACATGATCCTTGGGATAAATTGAGGCATTGTACATATCCAAAATGAACACATTGTTGTTGTTGCAAAAGTCTCTTTCATGACCATTGCCTTGATGAGCGTCCAAATCTACAATCATAACCCGTGCAATGTGTTTTTCTTCGCGGAGAATTTTGGTCACCAAAAGTGTTATGTCCGCATAAGCACAAAATCCACCACCCCGATACGAACAACAATGATGAAAACCCCCTCCCAAATTAATTGCCCATCCCGAAGTCAAGGCAAGTTTTCCAGCCAGAATCGAACCAGCTGTCTGAAAACGCATCGGACGTAAGTAGCCTCGCTGAACAAAATGATTCGGAACGAGTAGTAGAGGAACAATTTCGGAGATTTTTGCTGCATTTATACTCCACTATAAAATATTAAAACTAATAAATAATTACATTTTATCAGAAAATAAATATTATACTCGTACTTTCAAACTTTTCAGATACTCTTTCTTGTGAACTTCCAAGAGTTCCTCCTTTGTGATTTCACTTGGGACGTAGAAATTTCCCTCAGCTAAAAGGTTTTCTCCTTTTAATATCTGTACAAAATAAACACTCGCTGTTTTGTGAATCAGTTTTTAAATTAGTTTTGAAGGTTGATCTAACTTTAACAATATGATGTCCTTTGGCAGCATCAAAAGGATGTAGTTTTTGAAGACCACAAAATTTGACTCCATATTCTTCGGAATAAACAATCGGAAGTTTATCACGTGGAATTTCCACCGGTGGTTGCGGTGGCGATTCGTGATAAACTTTTTGTGTACAAAATTTTTTCATTACAAAATTTATATAAGATTATAGAAAATATCGGATTCTATAAAATCGAGTTACAGAAATGTAATAACAACTTGTTCACATTTTCATATTCTTAGAAAAACTATTTTGTATTTTGATGACAGCCACCGAATCAGCTGTTTCAGTTTGTTTTGATGCGGGAAAGCTTACGTTTGATTTATCAACACAAAACTTTCCCATGATAAATATAAAAGAGCTTTTTGCTGCTGAAAGTATTTATCTTATATGAAGGGTAATGGGGGCGTATGTTCAACATTTTTTGTTTACGAATGTCGGTGTGAACTATGAAAAGTAAAAATCAAACATTTCGAATACCCTAGATTGGTAACCTCGGTCTCATATTTGAAATTAAAATTATATTCATGGCAATAAACCTTTTTTGTCGTTAGTTCTCAGAAACAAACGATTGGGATACTTCTTTTTAACTTCTCATATTAAGTTATTTTAATCGCCCAGATTTGTTGAATTGAAAATTTAAAAATTTCTTGACGTTTCAAGGTCCCCAGAGTCTAAATCTGAAACTGAAACAAAAATATTTTTCACCACGAATATTTTAAATACAGAAAATGATTTTACCTCCAAAATATTTGTGTGCAACGAAGAATAACGTTTTTGACATCTGGTAGCATTTTGAGAAAAATCGAATCGATACACCTAAAAAGAAAATTACTAAAAGTTGATAAAAATTGATTTTCTCCTCAAAACTATTTTATAAAAATTTAAGATATCGGCTTCAAACTAATTTTATTTTATAAAAAAATTTTGTTTTCAACATTTAGTATAATTTTTATAAAAATCCAAAAGTTAGTTTTTTTCATAAAAATTAAAATCAACAAAATTGGTAAAAATTGATGTTAGATTCTCAATATCACGTGAATAAATAAAGGTCTTGACTCTAAAATTATTTTATTCTGTTGCCAAAATTTTGCTGTTAATGTAAGATAGTGATCTTAGAAAAATCCAATCTGTTTTTTTTTCGTATAAGAAATAAAAACTTTCAAAAAATGCAACTAAAATTGGTTTTCGACTTAAAATATAAGTAACAAAAACAGATTTTGAAATCAAGTTATCATATGCAAAATATTGATGCCAACTTTAAGTTATTTTTTAGAAAAATTCAATTGGCAACTTTTTTACAAAAAACGAAAACTGATAAGAAATGGGTTTGGACTCAAGTATTCTGAGAACAAGCACAACATGTTATTTTTAATATTTAGACGAATCGACAGACGTGTACGGATGGGAAGTTATCAGTGTGGGTAGCATCCCAGCCTCTTTTTTATTTTTGTTTTTATATTATTTAAAATCTGAACATTTTAGGGGGGGGGGGGAATATATACTAGTATTGTACAAACAATGGACTGTCATGCCAGAGGTCTTGGGTTCGATCCCTGCCCGTGCCATCCAAAGTGTTGTTCACGGGTACTTCCTCTTTCGAGGAATTGACAAATTCTCCAAGAGTAATTCCTGTCATGAAAAGTGCTTTTTGAAATTAGCCGTTCGGATTCGGCTTAAAACTGTAGGTCCCCTCCATCCTGGCAACAGTACTCGTACACAGGAATGGTTGAGAGTTGTAAGTCACTAGGCCCTAGTTCTCAATGGACTGTTGCGCCACCCAATTTATTTATTTTTTGCAATTGCAGATACATACATTATTATAAAAAGCAGCATTTTGAGATATACATAGTATTTTAAATGTACAGTATTTTGAAATACAGAATATTAACCCTACAGTATTATGACCTTACAGTTTCATACAGAATTTTGACCATACAGTATTTTAAAATACATCTTCCAATTTAAAAAAAAGTGATCTACGATTGACCGTTTTACGGCTTCATTAACTGGACTATATTATTGACTAGAATGTGAGTCTGATTATCCCACTACAATATTTTCTAGGTGGTTACTTTTTTTTACTTTTGTTTATCTCTCAAATAACTCTCGTCCTTAAAATAAGCGTCCATGGAGATCGAATTTTGTTTCATTATTTTGCTGTCGTTATGGAAATATTAAGTTGTTTTGTTTGTTTAGGTATTTCAAAAACTACTTCTGAATACATAAAGTTCTACAAAAACAATAATTGTTATTTTGTAGTTTATAAATCAATGTACTTTGAATATTTTGTCTAAGAACAAATAATCATTAAAACGACGACTCTTTTCTTGTTTGTTCTTTGATCATTTTTATTTTTTTTTTAATTAAAAAAAAACAAAATTATGCTGAAATTTGTTATTACAACAAAAGAAGATCTTAAGGAGGCTACAAAACTTGAAAAACGAAGACAATACGAAGAGGAGCGTAAGAAACGTATCTTCAATGGAAAACAACGTCTTTTTGGTGTAAGTTACTATTATAAAATATATACACATACATACATACATATGTATGTATGTATGTAAATTACATACAAAAGACAGTACTACTTTTTATATCAAATATGCACTTATGTTTGCACATACATATGTACATAGGTATGTATACATATATGTTACATAAGGTTAGTATAATTTTTAGCTTCCAATTGCAAGCTAATTCAAATTTTTGCAATTTTTCAACGTTTTAAAGCCCCTAGAATCTTAATCCTTGACTTTTACGTTCTTTTGTTGTATACTCGAAATACCATCATTATTATTGTCATATATCCTTAGAACAGTGATATCGACTTAAAATAACTTTTTTTCCACTGATGTGCAGAAATAAATTTCAAAAAATCAGAAATTGGACAATTTTTTTGTAGACAATTTTAAAAAATGTAAAAATTGTATCGATTGCAGATATCTTGCAAAGCAATAATGCTATTGAGTTCATTGAAAAATTATTTAACACATAATGACGTTATACATACATGGTTAGTATCAATTTAAATATAACGAAACCTCTTTCTAAATAAAAATATGTAGTTATTTTGTTAATAATAAACCTTTTATATTGTTTTCCATTTCCTCAATTTTTAACAATGTTTGCTATTGGAGTACATGTTTTGAATGGGGGTTTTCATTGGTTAATTGAGATTTAAAAAAGAGACTTAAATCCAACCTACACTTTATAACTTCCCATTCGTGTCTGTATATTTTTTAAAACTTTAACAAAATATTAATAACAACATTTTTAGTAATTTACAAACATTTGAAGTCAATATCTTTCTTTGTTCTCAGAATTCTTGAGTCGCAAAACCATTTCTATTTTTTTTTCGTTTTTGTAGGTTTTCCTGTTGTGTAAAAACAATATTTTCAATTGAATTTTTTCTAAAAAATGAACTAACTAAAAGTTTAGCAACAACATTTTGCATTAGATATAATAAATTTGATTTCAATATCTTCTTTTGTTCTCAACTTCTACGAATTTAAGTAAATTTTGTTTTTGAAAGTTTTTACATCTTATGTGAAAAAATACGTTAGCAAAAAAATTCGCCATAGAATTCAATCATTTTGAAGTCAATATCATTATTCATTCACGAGATATTCAAATCAGACATCAGTTTTTACCAATTTTGTGTATTATTAACTTTTCATAGGAAGTTATTGTAATCGGTCCCAAATGCCGAATTGAAATTTTTGACATTTCTCGACGTTTCAAGGTCTCTAGATTCTAAATAAAACATGGCATCAATGATGACAGCGACTTGAATTGAATTTTATATTATATAATGTAAAGTGATACCCAACTAAAATAAATCAATTAGGTGGCGCAACAGTCCATGAAGAACCAGGGCCTAGTGACTTACAACTCTCAACCATTCCTGTGTGCGAGTAATGTTGTCAGAGATGGAAGGGACCTACAGTTTATATGCCGAATCCGAACGGCTAATTTGAGAAAGCACTTTTCATGACAAGAATTACTCTTAGAGAATTTGTCAATTCCTCGCAAGAGGCAGTACCCGTGAAAAAAAGTTAGGTGGCACAGGCAGGGATTGAACCCAAGACCCCTTGCATGACAGTCCAACGCACTTTTTTTTTTTTTTCCAAATTCACAGTCCAACGCACTAACCATTACGCTACGGGTACTACTCAACTAATAAAATTTAAAAAAAAATCAAATAACGGTTTTTTTATAAACCAATAACAAAAAAAATAATTTTAACCTCGAATATTTCACGAACAAATAATTCTTTTATCTCCGAAATATTTGTATTCAACGAAGAATAACGTTTTTGACATCTAGTCAAATTTTGAGAAAATCGAATTGACAAAAAAAAAATCTAAAAAAAAACATTACTAAAAGTTGGTAAAAATTGATTTTCGACTCAAATATCTTTTAAAAAATTAAAAATATTTGCTTTAAACTAACTTCATCTTATAAAAAAATATTGTTTTTGACATTAAGTAAAGTTTTTATAAAAATCAGAAAGTCAGTTTTTTCATTTAAATTAAAATCTACAAAAAATACGACACAAAATTGGTAAAAATTGATGTATGAAGGTATTGATTTCAAAATGATATCATTCTGTGCTAAGTTTTCTTAGAAAAATCCAATCTGTATTTCTTATATGAAAAATAAAAACTTTCAAAAAATTCAACTAAAATTGGTAAAAAATTGATTTCGACTAAAAATCTAGTGAACTAAAATTGATATTGAAATCAAACTACATATTTCGTAATTTGAAAAATATTATTGATAATTTTTAGTTAATTTTTTAGAAAAATCATATAGACAACTTTTTTAACAAAACACTGAAACCTACAAAAACAACAAAAAACTGATCCGACTCAAGTATTAGAAGAACAAAGAAAGGTATTGACTTTAAATTATTTATTTCACACAAAATATTGTTATGATTATTTTGTTAAAATTCTAAGCAAGACAAATACATAGATAAACGGGATGGGAAGTAACATCCCAGCCTCTTTTTACTTGCTACATTATAGGAACTATATGGCAAGTTTTGCATTCGTGCAAAATTTCGAACTCGAGATTTTAATCAAACATGATATTACGATGGTAGAGAAGTCGAAAAAAGTGGGTCCCGCGATTCCGTCCGGTCAATTTTGTCTGTCTGTCCACGCTCCTACAGCCTAAACCATTGGGTCGATTGAGTTCAAACTTGGAAGTTAAGGTTTTGAGCAGATTTGCGTTAGGCGTTTTTTTCATTTTTTTTTAAGATCAAAACTAACAGTGGCCCCCATACAATTTTTTTGGTCAAAAAACGAAAATTCGAATTTTCTCAAAAACAAACCGATAGATTTTTTTTAATTTTCTCTAAAATTTTATTTTTTAACTTAGCTTCTTTTAATAAGAAAAACATATTTTTGTATTGCTCAGGAAAGGTACCGCTCATAGAACCGTTATTTTGTTTTTTAATTTTCTCAGCAACTTATGTACTGATTTCAATAATTTTTTTTGTGAATAAGCTCTTATATTGCTTTAACAATATTTGATTATCAAAAGTGCAATTTTTTTTTTTGTTTGGATTTTTAAAAAAATATTGAATTTTTTTTTTCAAAATTCTATATCTCAAAAACGGGTTAATATTTGTTTACGAAATTCAAATGTAGAGCGTATATTTACAATCACTAAACAACTGCATACCAAAAACATTTTTAGAACAAAATTGAAAAATTGTATATATAAAAAATTAATTTAAAAAAAAACCGCTCTAACGATTTTCGAAAAAATTTTTTTGAAAAATCAAGGGCTTTTTTATTTATAAAATGGCATTTAAATTTTTGAAGACAAACTTATTTTTCAGGTAAAATTTTGAATCTTAAATAAGTTTTTTTTTTTTAATTATTTTAACTGTATTGAATGTAACCCCCTCCCAAAAAATTGAAAAATGGAGGTTTTTTTCGACAAATCAAATGGCATTTATATCTTTGAAGACAAACTTATTTTACAGGTATATTTTTAAATATTATATAGATACTTTTTTAAACAGACTCTTTGCATACAGGAGCAAGTTCGTGCGACCCAGTCGTGTACTTTATTTTTTTGTAGATTTTGATTTTTTTTTTTATAAAAAAAAGGTTACTTCGATTTTTCTAAAACTGTTACCAGATGTCAAAAACGTTATTTTTCGTTGCATACAATTATTAATTATTGTAGAGGTAGTATCATTTTTATTCGTAAAGTTTGCGAGATGACAAATATTTTTTTTGTTTTTTTTTTTATTTATAAAAATGTCGTTAGTTCAATTTTCTTTAAAGTTATGTACTAATTTGGTATCATATCACATTATATGATTCTAAAATTTAGTTGATGTTGCAAGCGTCATTGGTTCGTGAGATATTTGGGGTCAACCAAAATGTTCACTTCTTATAAATTTGCTATAGTATAAAAACCAACGACTTAAATTTTTTAAAGTCCTTTCTGCATCTCTCTGTGTTATTATCTATTTAATAAAATTGATTCTTGAGATATGGACAACGAAAAATGGTATCTCGAACGCACGAGCACACACAGATATCTCTCTTAAAATCTTTGATTTAGATTCTAGGGACCTTGAAACGTCGGGAAATGTCAACATTTTTAATTCTACGAATCCTGTGGGATGTTAACTATAGTTTCATTAATTTATTGGACCGGCAAAAAGGCGAAATCCTACATTTTAACAGATTTTAAAAAACTTTAATAATTTTCTAATTGAAAACTCCGTAAAACAAATGAACCAGAAATCAGGGCCATTATTACATACATTGCTGTTCCAAATTATCCTGATGAAATGTACAAGAACAGAGATCAAAACGTTTTCTTCCAATATCGTCTTCCTGTTTTATTTCCAAACGGCCGACATTTCTTTGGCGTTAGGTAAAAAGGTATGAAGTCAAAAAATTGCATATTAGGTTTTTGGATTTAAGGTAATATTTTCTCTAACGGATATTTTTCTCTGACTACTGAAGTCAGGAAAAACTACTTACTATCGTTTTGATTTAGTTTTAGACAATAAATCAGAAAGAACTTAAATCCTTTTTGCATAACGTCAAAGAATTCAGATCCTCCAATTCGATAAAAAAAAAGGAACATCCCCATAAAACATTAGAGAAGTATCTTTGTTTGCTCAGAGCTGCTTCGAATACCTTTCTGGAAAAAAAAGTCCGATTGCGGACTGTATTTCAACGATTTTTCTCCCTTTTCTGACAAATTTTTTTAATCAAGATTTGAAGCATCTCAAATTAACCACAACAGCCAGATCTAGTAATCTAGTCGTAAAACTTTTGAAAATTAAAAAACTACTACTGGAATTAAGCTTTGATTCTTAGCCTTAAACTATTAACCTCGTTAATTTTTCTTAAACTTTAAACAAATCAGTTGGACAGTGATGCACTAGAAAAACAGATTGAAGAAAAATCCAAACTTCAGAGTATTGAAGCCGAACGCGAACGTAAATATTTGGAACAAACCCAAAGACGAGTAAATATCCTAAGAGCCAAAGAAATCGAACAACAAAGGGTAAATTTATCACAAGTTGTAATCAATTCTAATTTAAAATTATTGAAAAAAAACTATATTCTGCAGGAAGCCAAAGCTATTAACGCAGATTTGAATTATTTTCGCTGTCAATTTCAACGGAAAGACTTAGCGCGTGAATATGATTTAAATAATCCTAATAGAATCAAAAATGCCGAACCAGTTCGTATATCAGATGATGATCCTAGATTGGGAGTTTCATCTGCTCAGATGTAAGTTTAAAAATAGATCAATTAAATATGAGGTTTTGATTATTTTGTCAACTGTTTTCCTTTCTAATAATTAAAATCATGATCCAGATTTATTGGAGAAGACTTAAATGAAGCTGATCGAAGACAAGCTCAAAAAAATCAGCAAAAAGCTTGGCTTGAACAACAAGTGAGTAAAATCTTAAATGTTAACAAAATTCAAAAAATTAGTAGATACGAATAATTTTTGGAATACTTTATATTTCATTTAAAAATCCGCTCTTTTCTATTTTTTCAAAAATGTTTTATTTTTATTACATTTTCAATATAACGATGGCTGGAAGGTAAAAAGCTCTATAACGAAAGATATGATAGTCATAGCTCTTGCTCATGGAGCTGTGTTACAATGGGCAGGTTCAGACAACATAAGGGACTTCATTTGCAGTCAACTTCATTCTTTGAACGTAAATTTTGACCAAGGCAACTAGATAGTTTTTCAAGTGTCATAAAATTAAAATTCAGAACTTTACTTCACAAACCTCTACTTCAAGTTCATAGTACAAAAATTACCAAAATCATTATTTTGTACAAAACACTCCTCAGGCAAGCTACAAAGTCTATCATGATTTGTATTTTGTATTTTAAAGAAATATTACTTATTTCTTTTCCAAATTTACAAGGAACCTTTTTACAGAAAGCATTAAATGAAGTTGTGCAGAAAATAAATAAATCATTGAGTAATAAAGTTCAGCTTTTAGTTGAATTAAAAAACATGATCAATTGTCATTTTGACATAAGTTGACTTGACTTGATAGTAAGGGAGATTTTTCTTGCCTAACTTTCCAGTCAACTTTCCAATAAATTTGCCTTAATTGGAAGCCAATTTTTTGGCAGCTGGCCAATCAGATGCAAGAAACTTGCCTTACTTTTAAGTCCCTTATGTCGGCTGAACCTGCCCAATAACTTTTGATGCGCATGATCAATCAGACGGAAAGATCGGTGATAGTCACTTGAGTATCAAAAATATCATAATTAGGTCCGTTCGCGTACTTTCTGCACTAAAATTCGTAAAAAGAGATATTTTAAAGAGTGGGGGTAAAATTCTCACACAAAAAGACAAAACTACAAAAAAGTAAGCGAACGGGAAAACAACAAATTTTTCCCACAATTTGACTGTCAACAAAAATATAAATTTTGAAACATCATCGTTTCATTTCGTCTTTCGTATACATAAAATTAAGTTCCTACTTGTGTGCAATTACTCACAATCAATTTTCTTTTGAAATTGGTCTAGTAGTTTCTCTTGCAGCAACTAGAACTAGTTAAGAGTTACATTTTTTTTTAAATTAATATCTGTCACTTGGTAATAAACCTATGACTTCATAAGATTCTCTAAATTGTATATCAAGCTTAGACTTACATAATTCATTGGTTTTATATAGAACAGTGGTTCCTACCTCTAATCTTTTGGGAGTATATTTACCTTTGTCAAATCTTGTTTTCATTCTTAGAACATTTTCATAAACACGAATATCAGCCAATTTACTTAAAGCATCTACCTCATCGTACTCAAGATCAATATTTAAGTTTTTCAATAAAGAGTTTATCTTAGGGGTTTGTTCAGTGATTCCAGTTAGTATTTTAGTTGATGAAAGTCCGGTTGATTTGTTGATTGCAGTATTTAGAGCCAGTTGAACTTGGCTGACGAGGCTATCATTTACTTCCGGATTGGATTTTAACAGGTTTGTGTCAACGTATTTTTCAACTTGGCCATTTGCTCTACTTGTTCAGGTTCAATCGTATAATTTTCGATTCCGTAAGACTTACAAAGATTTTGAAATTGGTCAGGGGTGAAGTTTGTTCCTTTGTCACTTATAATCTTCACAGGAACACCAAAAATCATCACAAAATGCATCAAGTGCTAAACAATCTCCGTTTATTACAATGTTCTACAAGGACATAAAACTAAAAAGTTTGTAAATTCATCAACAAAAACCAAGATGTATCGGCTATAATATTCCTTATCCTTTCCATAAAAAGGACTCATGTAATTAATGTAGATGGTGTGGGATAGTATAGCCGTTTTCTTAATTGGATGTAGCTCACTACATCTACTAAACAAATAAGATAGGATTCTACAAACTTTCTTACATTTCTTGACATTCTGGGCATCCAAAAATGTTCTTTTATCTTCGCTAAAATCATTTCCCTTCCAACATGGCAATTATCTTCATGGTATTGTCTCATCAAAGCCAAACGACTATTGTTTGGTATAAATAGGTTGTTGTTTCCGTCTTAAATTTTTTGGCAGAGTAACATATTCTTGAAAACGTATTGAGGATTGTAGCTTCATATCCCTCCTTAATTCATTTCATCGTCGTCATGTCTGTTGAGCTGATAACATATCTTCTGATGGGAACATGTCATTTTTCTTTCGCTGCAGCATTAAACCATGTCTATCTACTCTTATTTCCAATAATGGATAATTTAAAACACCACATCCAATTATAACTGATTTCTTGAGATATTTTTCGTCAATAACATGAAAATTGATTTCGGTCTTAAGATTTTCAAATTCAACCAAGAGAAATATCAAATATCTACAATCAGAAATATTATATAACAAACAGTGGCAGAGTTTTCCTTTCATTAATCCATCAGTTGTGTTATCAGATAAGGAAGCGTTTGTGCACAAATTCACTTTTTTCCGCTCATTGCTTAGCTTAACACGTTCTTTCTTCGCTTCCATTGTTACAAAATGAGCAAATAACATTCATAGCAACTCTTTTCTGTTTGCAAGCGAAATATCATTATTTTGAAGATCATATTTGTTTTTTCTGCTGACATTCATTTATTGATGATAAATGATCAATAAAACATTGAATGAAATTGGACATAAAAAACGTTAATTTTTTAAACCAATATTTGATATGTAGAAACTTTTCTTAGTTGAGTTATAAAAACGGAACCACTTGAAAATCTGTTGTGAAATTACAATCTTCTCGTTTAAAGTAGATTTTTTCATTCTTTTTGAAATTTATATAATTTTTGTAATAGAGGTTTCAGGGCTTCAACCATTGATTTTGGTAGATCTTTTATCATATTGAATGTTGCACCAAACTTTTTCCCTAATAATATGTTTTATTCATTCTCGTGACTTTTGAAAACTAGTCTGATTGGTCTTTTTTTTCCTTATGTGTTCTTGCCTAGACGAAAACAGCTTTCAATGACCGTTCTTATAATATTGAACTGGTCGTTTGATGTTTTTATTTGGTCAAATATCGTTGATAGAAGTTCTTTTGAGGTCTGTTCACTCTCGTCTATCTTCAAAATATTGATGCTATTCTTTCACATGATCAATTCTTAGAGCAATTCAATTAACAACTTACCTTTTTTTTTAAAAAAAAAACAAGTTTATTTTAAAAAAATTTACATTTTTGTAAAAAGATCTTTTGTATCACCAATAGACAGCACACAAGAGTTTTAATTTTCAAAACTGTCCAATTTTTTTTTTACTTATTTTGTATGCATTAGTTTAACGGGTTAACCAATAAAATATTGACTCAACCAATCCACGTTTATCCTCTCAAAAATATAAAGTTGTTTTGAAATTAGACTTTGAACTCGATTTTCGATATTCATAGGTTTTTGAGAATTAATTCGTGAAAATTCCGCCATTTCAATAAATACTGCCCGCTTGAGAATCTTAACTGTTATTTTTTGTTTTTTTATTATTACTTAGTTACATAAGAGTAAAAAGAAACTTGCTAAGAAAAATGTTTAAGTTGCTATTTTGTAACTTTGAACAAATTAAGTAATTCCTTCAGAAAAAAAGTATCTATGTACTTCTTTTTATGCATACGAAATAAAGCACTTCATCCAAAATAGTATATATTTATTTCACACCATTTACTGCATTTTTAAGCACATCGAAAAAAAGTAAATACTTTCAAATTCTCTAGTAAAAGCATTTACTATGTTTTATGCATATCACCCAAAGCCACAAACACTAAAAACTCCTAAGAAAAAGCAAAGATATATGATTTTATAAGTAAATTTATTAATTTTTAAGATGAGGGAGCGAAAGCAGGCTGAAGAAGATCGTATCAAAGCAGAAAACATCCTTCAAGAGTCTATGAAGGCCAGGGATCAACGATTGATGGAGATGTCAATGGCCGAACGGGAAAACCAATATAAAATTAAAGAATCTATACGCCGCTATAATGAAATGCTTGTAACTTTTACTAAATCTTAATGTTTTTAAATTAAAGTTCCTTAATAATCTAAACTCTATTTTAAAGGCAAATGAAAAGCAGGCAAACAAAAGACTTATTCAGCAACAAACCCAAGAAGATAACTTGGCTGAAATATACAATATGCTTGGAAGTGATATGCTCACAGAAAACCCAGATGTGGCACAGAGTAAACTGGCTTTGAATAAGAAGATTGCTTACATGTACAAGGGTATGACCCCACAAGAGGCTGAACAATTTCGAGCTCAGCAACATAAACAATTGGAACAAAATAAGGTTTTCTTGTTATATTTTGATTTAGTGTATTTTCAAAAATTACTAAATTTAAAATGTATTTCTTTTCAGCAACGCAAAGACGAAGAAAAATTGAAGGAAGCCATTTGGGACCAACACGCGATAATCACTTCTAGAGCGCTTACCCTAAAACAACTCGAACAACAAAAGCTAGAAAAGTATAAAAGAATGAATATGTTGATAGTTTAAAAATACAAAATTATGTGTTTTATTGCAGAGCTCAAAAAGAGGAACAATTCAGAGCCAACAAGGAATTAGCTCAAGAACAAAGAGCCCGAAGGGAATATATGAACAAAGTTGTCTTTAAAAACCAAACTTCTGACGAATATTGGGCACAATTCAATCGTACAACGCGTTAAAATAAAAACACACGCCATTCTATCTTATTTCGATAAAATTTATAAGCCTTTCATATACATTTATAAAATTCATATTGCTTTAACAATAAAGAGAAACAAAATTAAATTAAGTCGTGTTTGTGGTATGTACCTACATATATAGATAAAAAAAAAGAATTATTTTCATTGAGCATGCGTAGACTCTAATAAATAGGAAAGTTTCGATCGACCTTCCTTTGCCACGCATATAATCCGCCAATAATATCTTTGACTCGGCAGCTTTTGAGTTTGTTGCGCAAATGGTCTACGGCTATTTGGGAATCATTACCACGACGACAAAGGACAACAACTGAAAAAACAACAAGTTTATCATCAATGATCAAATCAAAATGAATCAAAAGAAAACTTACCTGGCATATTATCACTCTGGATTTTAGATTGGATTTCGTTTATTCTACTTCCGTCTAGAATATTTTTGAGGGGAATATTTATTGAATTATCAAGTCGACACATTTCAAATTCAACTGGACTTCGAACATCGATGAGTAAATGTTGCTCTTTCGACAGATTTTTGTACTCTAAGGCAGACATTCGATGGCTTTCATGAAGGATGGATAGTGCGAAATCCTAAAGAAAAAAATAAGTTTTGAAAATATTTTCGAATATTTTAAATAATCTAAACAAATAAATAAATTAGATGGGGCAACAGTCCGTTTAAAACTAGGGCCTATTGACTTACAACTCTCAACCATTCCTGTGTGCGAGTAATGTTCTCAAAGATGGAGAGGACCTACAGTTTTTAGGCGAATCCGGACGGCTAATTCATGACAAGAACCTCTCTTGGAGGATTTTTCAAAAGGCAGTACCAGTGAATAAACTTTAGATGGCACATGCAGGTATTGACCCCAAGACCTCTGGCGTGACAGTCTAACGCACTTAGCATCACGCCACAGGTTCTACTTTAATGATACTTTTTAAATAATCTATTTACTAAAAATCTTAAAATATTTGTGTTTATTTTTTGGTTTCTTATCTTCCACTTTTATCGCAATACGCAATTAAAGACTCGTATTAAGAATATTACAAGAATTGTTAAAAATATCAATGAAATTGTTTTTATAATTTGTTGCACATTTTATTTTGTCCAACGTAGAATGTTGTTTTCAAATGATGAAAGAACAATGTCACCAAACATTTTCAATATAATGTAATTAATAGTAAAAGCATGGTTTAAATATTTATAACAAATTAAAAATGTTCCTAATCGTTTGGGACGTATTTAAGATCTTGTTTATATTGATAATAGTTTTGAAGCTCAATTGAATATAGCAAATTTTAAATGATTGTAAAATGTTATCTTCTGGCTGTTCTTTTAAAAACGTGAAGCTTTGAATTGAAGTTGACGTTCTTGTTATGCATTATCGACCTCCACGTTACATCAAGAGGATTTTTTTTTCATTTGGCTAGATTTATCACCATATGGTTTTTCAAATTAAGGTTTTTTGATGTTTTGAATCCTAGGTATTTTAAAGTCCCTGCGAAAATTCGGGCCTCCGCCGCCGTTACGAAAGATCATTACCTTTGATTTACTGATAAGCCTCCATTTGTAGCAGTATTCAGCTATTCTTTTTCTTGTTTTCTGTTGGAGACTTTCAGGCGTTTCAGCAAGTATCACAATATTGTCAGCGAATTTGACGGATTTCACAAGAAGATTTGCTGTAACTTTTACTCTACCCTGTAAGACGGATCAACTATTTCTTACACCAATTTCCACTTCGTATGGCTGCGCCACATACATAAGTGTTGAATGCGAGCGCAAAAGTTGTATTTTCATAAACATTTTTTTCAAAATGCGTCCAAATTTCGTTTAACATTAATGTTGAAAAGTTTACGCATCAGAGATTTTCTATTGATATTGTCGACGGCTACTTTAAAATCTATAAAAAAAAATCGTACAACTTCTTTTTGGCTTTGATAGAAATGTTCGCAATGCTTGATCTATTGTTGAATTTTTGCGAAACCTGGCTTGTGATTCACCAAGAAGATCGTTAGCACGAACTCAGTTGTAGACTCTTTTATAGAGCAGCTTTGTTAAAACTTTCATTGATATCTTCAGCAAGGATATATCTCTATAATTTGCGCGGGCCCATTGGGTCGTCTTTTTTCAATATCGGAGTGACAATAGACTCCTTAAAATAACTCGGTAAGTAACCGTGAACACAAGCTTGGTTTAGCGTAGAGTAAAGTGTTCGAAGTGGATCCTGGAGCTTTGTTAATTTTCAGTTCGTCCATCACTGTTTTAACCTCTAAGAGAACGAGCAGAACGAGCGTCCAAAGCATCAGCAGTTTGAAAAGGGATGGGAAATTGAAAAGTCGTAACAAACTTATCCTTTTTAAGATTTTCGAAATGTTGAAGCAAGAAATTGGTATCAAGATTGCTATGGTGTCATTGTGTGAAAAGATTAAGATGTGCATTGAAAGGCGGGGAGAAAGCTGTATAGCTATGTTGTTGTCTAAAGTTGTGGGATAAATATTTGCGAGCAGTGTTTCTATTTATATTTTGTAGATGGAGTTAGGAAAACATCTTCGCGTTGTAGGGTCGTTGGCAACTGAATTGAGACTTGGATATGAAGATGATCAGAGTGAATCTGTGATAAAACTTCAAAATTATTCATAAGGTTACACCAATCCCCATTTACCATAGCCTAATCAATTTTAACTAAACTATCGCATGTCTGGTTTATTTTAGTGGATGATTGTTAAACAGATGAGTTTACCTGATGATTTACAAGCTGTGTGTAAAGCGACCTGAATACGACCACCACAAACTCATCAAACAAACTTGACTAGTTCCCTGAAATTGCGGAAAAATCAATCACAGCCTGACCCAGACAACTAACAACGTGAGCTCTCCTAAAGCGTCGCTTTTCGACCATCCATTAAGAACACATAGTCCGTATATTTCGAAAAAAATGTATTAAAGTTTTGCCATCACGGTTGAAGTATTATCCTTTGAGGGATTTAAATACTGAAGAAACAAGTTTCGATATTTATTCATAAACTCAAATAATTCATCGTAATCATTTTGCCTCTTCTTGCAGTCTAAGACCACCTCAGAGCAAACATTGATAAAAGATTTAAGTCTAAATCACAAAATGCTTAATGTACGGGTACATCGGTGGAAACGACGTTATACATCTCTAAACATAGGGAGTTCACTTAGAACTTAGAGAGTTAATCCATAAAAAGCTAACCAGCAAAATAATTATCTCAAAACTAGGAGACTTTATTGTCAGAAGAGTTGTAAGCAGAGGTACGCTTCAAGGCGGTGTGCTGTCTCCTCTCCTCTGGAAGCTGGTAGTCAAGGAAATTCTTAATAATCTGGATGGTGAGGGTGCGGTTTAGAGTGGTTGCTTGTTCAGATCATTATACTCTTAAAAAACTCTTACAAAACGCTCTTAACAAGGTTATGTAATGAACTAATGGGTGTGGATCAGGTGTCAACCTACAAAAAACCGATTTAGTTCTACTCTTAATATGGGGGTCTTATTTTTGACAAAAAACTAAACTAAACGTATTGTACAAGAAAAGTAAAGAAAGCTGCTGTGCACTCTTTTCTTTCAATCACGCATTGGTTATACACATCGGTAATCAGAACCCAGTGGCAGTATTGTGTACAATATTATACAAGGGTGTAAAACGTACGACCCTATCCGCAGCACTGTTAGATATACTTAACCAAAAAATAGCTGAAAGCTCAACTATTCGCTACAGAGATTTATTGGACTAGTAACAGTATTGGCCACTCCATAATTTCAAATTATTTAGAATCAATTCCATAGTTACACAGACTACACCATCCCCCTGTAGTTGGGACAAATGTCCAGACTTCCACACCTTTCTGGAAGGATAGGGCATTTCTGGAAGATGAGTTACTTCTCTATTATACAGTTGGATCAAAAACTAATGAGGGTGTTGGTAAAGGCGTGTTCTCTGAGCGCCTATAATTAAGTCCCTCATTTCGCCTTTTTAATCAATGTAAGGTCTTCCATGCCAAACATTTGACTATAAAAGAAGTTTTGTCCTGGCTTTAAGATAACGTGATATCAGCATCTGGTAGCCGGATTTTCTCAGACTGTCAAGCCTCCTTTTGATTTAAAGATAAACATTATCTAGATAGCATATAAGCTCGAATGAGCTTATGTCTCAAATGACTTTTGCAGAAGGTGTATCTACGAAGAGGAAACAGTTCTTAACCTCCTCTCAATACGACCTGCTCTAGCTTAAGAACGAAAGACCTCTACCTAGGAGAATTCTTCTATAAGATCTAAACGATCTCAAACACGCTTACATAAACAGCCTTTCACTTTTCATAAGGAACTCCCATTTGTTTCATTGTGCTCAGAAGAAGGATTCAAGATTCATGCGGTTACAACTAGCCTAAGTGCGTCCTTATTCATCTCGGACAGACAATTCAATCTAACCTAGCCACCCTACAGTCTAAGTGCCAGATAGCTCTTCCAATCAAAATTGTTTCCAATTCTGGTCGAAACATTATCTTAAAATCCTAAAAGTACTTAAGAAATGTATGTTTGTTTTTAACTTCTAAAAAGGTTAATCAATATATTGTCCTCTCTTAAATCGAAAAAATTGATACTTAAATATGCTCAAATGACGTTACTTATCTATAAACAACATTAATTTATTGACCTACAGCCCCCACAAGAGAAATATTATATACTTACTATTTGATAAGAAAAGCTTGTGTGTAAATAATAAATAAATAGTACTAACCTTATCAGATGCACGCATTCCACAAAAGTGTTCATAATTGATAAGTCTCGTTACCATGGGATTTTCTGAACAAACATCGCAATCTTTTCTCTTCGCTCGAAGTTTAATATTTCGAAAGACTGATTTGGTTCCATCGAACAACAATAAACGTCCACTTAGAGTATCACCAAGATCAAGGGCAATTTTAATAGCCTCTAATGCTTGAAGTGATCCAATAACACCCGTTACTAAAAAGATCATCCAAAATCAAAGGTAAATTCTCATCCGATGAATAGATGGCTTACACTTTACCTGCTCCTAAGACCCCTCCATCACCACAGTTGGTCACTGTCTCAGGTGGCGGAGGAACTGGAAAGAGACACCTATAACATGGTCCTCCATTTAAATTGTATACGGTCAGCTGACCATCAAACTAAAAATTCATTCATCAAAGATTAAACTCACTTAAAAAGAAGAAAAACTGAAAAATCAAGCTACCTGCAGAGCACTTCCTGAAACCAAAGGCTTTCCCTTCATGACACAAGCATCATTCAACAAATAGCGCGTGGCAACATTATCACTACAATCCAGAATCACATCGAAATCCTCGACCATTTGCAGAGTGTTGTCGCTGTTTATTTGATATGCATAGGTGATAATCTTGGCACTCGAATTGTTGCTCTTCAAAGCGAATTTGGCCGAGTGGACTTTTGTAATGCCAACATTTTGCTCTGTGTGAAGGATTTGACGGTGAAGATTGTTGATTTCCACAACATCGTAGTCCACAAGACCGATAGTGCCAGCACCTGCTGCGGCCAAGTATTGGGCGGCGGGACAACCTAGTCCTCCAGCTCCCACTATCAAAAACGAAGTCTTTTTTAGTTTCAATTGTCCTTGGACTCCTCCGAAGTCAGGAAGAATTAGCTGACGACTGTAACGAGCTATTTCATCGTTGGTCAACAATCTTGATTCAGTTGGAGGTGGAAGACTGTTTTGTACCTGAGATACGAAAATATGTTCATAGACATAACTTTTATGTTTATTTTTTAAGAAATTCCTTACCTGGAGTACTTTTAGTTCCTTTAATTTATCTTCTTTTTCTAACAATTGTAAACGGAGTTTTTCGATTTCATTTTGTAGTTTATCAATGGCTTGGTCCATTGTGGTGACAGGATTTAGTTTAAATTTTGCTTTTATTAAATTAATTTTCTACAAAATGTTATGATAAATAAAAAAATAATAACAATTTGATTTTTGTTTAACTAAGAAAACAAAAATGAATGAATGAAATTGACTCAGATTCTCAAGAAACAAGTCAATTATTTGACTGATGACAGTTGACAGATGTTAAACAAACACCTGTTTTATTTTGTACTAGAAGAGAAATATGTTTTTTTTTACTA
Source organism: Eupeodes luniger (assembly GCA_951509635.1). NCBI lineage: Eukaryota > Metazoa > Arthropoda > Insecta > Diptera > Syrphidae > Eupeodes > Eupeodes luniger. Next base: position 251,079,645 of record OX608073.1, read on the forward strand.
CTCTATGCTAGATGGCAGCACAATAATCCTAAGGAGGAAGCGGACATTATGTTTATTATTTAAACTTGTATCAGTTGGGGCATTGTATATATATTTCTTATAGTACTCCTATGGAACGAAATTTTTTATTTCATCGCCAAGCCGTTAATGGCGCTGCGTGTATCAAAATATTTGGTAGGGAATTAATAATGAGGAGAAAATTACTAAAGAAAGAATGAGAAAAGGAAATTTGTTTAAATTTCATAAGCATTAATATGTTCGAGGGAGATAGCCAAAATACAAATGTCAAACCAAGAAGGAATAATATTTGTTTACATTTTTTTTGCTTTCACTTGTGACTGTAGAGGAGATGTGCTTGTGCATATGCATACATTTGTTTATAGCTATGTCGTATACTTTAACGTTGTAGGTATTTTGAATTTAATAATTCTCGTTTGATTTTAAATTTTCAATTTTCAATTTTTATGAAAAATGAAATGTTGCCATATTTGGCATATGATGCATTGAAGATTTTAAATATATTCAATTATTTTGTTGTTGTTATTATTGCGTATTGTTTGTTTTTTGTACGCATCAAGTACAAATACAATCAAAAATTAAAAGGTAGGTATTCAAAACTAGGTCGATTTTTGTTTTTAACGGCTAAATAGGGTGTACTGCATTGAAATTTTACTTTTCATATAAAAACATATAAATAAATAAATATAATATAATATAAAACTACGTTGAAAAATTAACCTTACAAGTACAAGTGTCAGTGCCTAAATTGGAAAGGTATAAGCTTAATATAGGTATGTGTGAGGTATTATGATGACATGTAAGTAATTTGGACAGAATGGAAGTGTTTCTTGTGTGGAGATATCAGTATGATAACATTAATTGCTTCTGTGAGTCTCTTCGATTCATATAGTCCAGAACATTTTACTTTTTTCGGTTTTAATCTTTCAAGGTCTTTTCTTGTAAAAGATTCAAATGGATATCTTATTAGAACATATATCCCATTTGACTCTGGTATATGAGAACTTACTAAGGAATTCGTAGATAGTTTGAGGTTTAGCTGCAAGTACTGACGCAATCAAAATTATTAACGAATAGCTAATCAAGAAAAAAATCTTTTTGAAAACAAAAGAGTCCCTTTTAAAGTAAAGGGTGATTTTTTAGCTATTATCTTTTTGGCAACACTGAAGCTGAACAGCTGAAGCACGTGTCGTGTTTTGTTTCACTGTCAAACATCTTCAGTTTGGTCTACAATTGAACCATGAATCGTCTTACAAACGAACAACGCTTGCATTTATTCGTGAGATACCGGCCGAAATGTTGGAAAGAGTATGCCAAAATTTGACTAAGCGCATGGACCATTTGAGGCAAGGTCAACATTTGCATGAAATAATCTTCAAACATTAAATTATATGGACCGTACTATCGATTCAAATAAAGATTTCATGCATTTTTCTGAATTTTATATGTTTTTGTTTTGAAAGACTTTCCTATAGCTTTTAAAAATCCACCCTTTATATACGTATACCTACATATAAATATAAAACGGAAAAACTAAAGGAATTATATCACACTAAATTTTTGGTATAAGAATCATATCAAAAATAAAGACCATTATCAGGAACACCCTATTGAATTGAAAACAAAATATATTAAAAAATATATTTAACTACCAACCGCATATAAAGTACTCTTCCAATACCTACTTTTTTGCTTTGTTATTGTTTTTGTTATACTTTTTCTATTTCTTGCCAAAGCATAACCGTAAAATCATTCCTCTTCAAGTATAATATGCATACACACATATAATGTCAAAAGGTTGTTTCTATTGGCTCCCTTGATTTTCTTCTACATTTGCATATGTTCTTCTCTATTTTCTATTCTTTAATTATTGTTGAATTTTCCCTCACATTCTCATCTCTTCCCATCTATTGAGGGGTATAAAAAAAGGGATCAAATTCTTTCATCGCCAACCCGCTCAGATGTCGCTTCGATCGTTCCTCTTCATGAGAGTACTATAAGAAATATATATACAATGGTTGGGGCTTACAGCCATTCTCACAGGACAAAAGTTTCAATTTTAATCATTTAAATTAAAATTAATTATAAAAACTAAAACTAAACAGAATTTCAAACTATTTTTGACTTTCACTTGGCTTTAAATGTCAACATTTTTAACCTTATGAAACTGACATGGACAGAAGGTATTGCATTCAATTTTAACCAACAGATGACTAAAAGTATTTTTGAAGTAATCTATATCATACAATGGGCAGGTTCAGACGACAAGGGTCTTGAATAAGTCAAGTTTCTAGTATCCGGACTAGAAAGTTAGTCAAGAAAAATCCCCTTAACTATCAAGTCAATCCCACTTATCGTCGCCCGAGAATTGTTTTGTTGTATCTCCCAAAAACACGATTTTGAGAAATCGCATTTAAAGGTTTCCGTTACTATAAAAAAAAAACTAAGCGATTAAGTTTTTTGTTTTTTTATTAGAATATATTGTGTGGAGTATCTTCTTTTGATTTATGTATTTAAAACTGTCCTAGCTATTTTGGTTTTCAAATTATAAAGCTTTTTCCCCAAAATGAGTTTGTCGTATACGCCACCAAAATAAGCTTTTGTTTCCATCCTATACACGTACGACAAAGTAAACGCACGTACGACATTTCAATATTCAAGCGTCGTGTTTATTTCAATAGGGATTAGTATGAGAACCAATTAAAAAAAGTCAATTTCCAATGATAACAATTAAATTTTATTTATTTTATAAAGGTTAATATAGCAATACATACAGTCCCTGGCCATATTATTAGACGCACTGCAGAATTTTTATAATTATTAGATTATACGCAATATTTTTAACATTCAAGAATGGATGTATGGTTACATTTTTATGCAAGATAGGGCTCCATGCCACACAGCCCGGTCCATAAAAACTTATTTGAGGGAAGAAAACATCCCTCTGTTGGACTGGCTAGAAACAGCCCTGGGGCCTGATTATGAGGTTCGCGGCGGATCGTTTTCAATTCGACCTTTCAAATTCGACTCGCTTCGTATTTCCTTATTAACGAACTCGCGGCGAAGCGAAAGTAGTTCTTCCTATATTCCAGTGATTTGACACTTTGGTTTGACTTTTTCTCTCTATATTCCAGTGATTTGACACTTTTGGTTTGACAGCTTTCCACAAATTTTGTTTTGTTTTGATTGAATTTGTGAAATTTGCGGTGATTTATTTAATAAACAATATTAAAATTAAAAAATGGAATCAATTATGGTGTATATTTATTCTGAAAGTGAGGAATTTGAGGAATCCCAGGAATCTTCAAGATTACGGGTGTCCAGGAGACTACTAAGGAGCAAATCTTCTCCTCTGGATCTCCCTTCAACTGAGTAAGTATTGTTTCCTTTTAGTTGAAATCAAATTAATCAATTAATTTACACACTTTGTCTTAATAGATTTATCAAACTATTTCGACTTTCGAAAGAAGCTTTTGTCTTCATTTTGCAAGAGATCAGTGAGGAATTCAAGGATCAGAACAGCAACGGCATTCCTTCTGATTAATGTCGATTTGTTTGCTTGTTTTTATCGTTCCTTGAATGAATTTTAAAATTTTATATTTTATTGTGGATAAATTATAAGAAAATTAAAGTAAAGCTAACTCACATTTTTAAATTAAAATAAAGAAATAATCCACGAAATCGAACACTGAATAATAATAAACACTCTTTCGCCTGTGAATCCGCCAAAAAAAAGCTATCGGATTCAACTCGCCAACAAACATTATGACATTTCAAACTCGCCTTCGAATTCGTTAATTGGTCGAATTCAAAACGAAGAAGGCGAAAGCGAAAGCAATAATTGAAAAATGGCAAACTCGCTAGCAAAACGATTCGCCGCGAACCTCATAATCAGGCCCCTGATATGAACCCAATTGAAAACGTGTGGGAGCTGATGAAGAGGGAAGTAGCTAAAGATGTGGTCACTTATTGAAAGAGTGATTCACGTGTCGAATCACCACCCACAAATGTAGGAAACAGTCAAATCATGCATTGACAGTATGCCGCGCAGAATTGAGGCTCTTATTAAAGCAAAAGGAGGTTCAACAAAATATTGAACAAAATTACAAAAATAACAACAACAAAACTGAAAATATTAATTAAAAAAAAAAAATCTTTAAATCTGTTGCTTTATTTTTAGGAAGTAGTTTATATTCTGCATACAAAATAATTCAAATGCATTACAATATTCGAAAACCTGATTAAAATAGCTGGAAATTAAGATTTTGCATAAAATCTAAAGTGCGTCTAATAATATAGCCAGGGTACTGTACATCACATTTATTGAGTCTTTGTTTAAAGGCAATCTTGGTGTGAAAAAATCAACTTGATTAAAAATGGTAAAAAAAACAATAACAAAAAAGTCATCCTATGACCATAAAAATATTAATGTTAATATAGGTACAAAATTAAAATCACATTTTTTTTCATAAAAACTAACGGAAAAGTAATTCTATTACTATGAAATAGGTATACGATTAAATCTTTTTGCACCTGCAGTTGAAATCTCTATACATGTACGACAAACCAAACCGCAGTATTTTTTTTCTTGTTTGTGTTGTATTTCTCTATGATCAGTCCTACATTATATGTGAGTCTCATACAAGTACGACAAAACAATTTTAAGGTTTTATTTTAAATTTTTGATCGTATGTTTTAAGCCTATACACTTACGACAAAACAATATTAAGAAAAAAAAAAATGGGAAAACACATGGAATTTTTGTCGTATATGCCAAAAACTGTCGCTTACGACAAAACAAAACTCAAGGGGTGATTATTTTGTGGACATACGACAAAATGCATACTATTTATCTCAGCAACGGTAAGAGATAGGCAAACTCTGACAACAGAAATGAAAAGAGCACCTTTGAAAACATAATACTGCATATCCAGTTTAAAAAAAACCAATTTGGCGCTTACGACAAAACAATTCTCGGGCGACGTTATGTTAAAATGACAGCTAACCATAATTTTTCATTCAACTGAAAGCTGCACTTTAATACTCTGTGATTTATATTTATTTTCTGCACAATTGCACTTGATGTTTTATGTAAAAGGGTTAATTTTCTAATTGGAATAGGAATAAATAATATTTCCTTAAAATAAAACTACAATTCGAGATGGACTTGAACAATTATGTTTTTAGTAGTTTTTGCAAGATCAACTGAAGATATAGGTTAGTGAAGTAAAGTTCCGAGTTTGGAGATTATGACATTTGACAAACTAACTAAAAGCCTTGGTCAAAATTTAAGTTCAAAACTCCAGTTGACTGCAAAAGAAGTCCCTTGTGTTGTCTGATCCTGCCGAATATTGCAAGACCTAACAAACATATGCCAAATGAGCTTAAAATTTTAGTTAAATCGGGTCGATTTAAAAATTAAATATAACAATTTGTATAAGAGATATCAATAAGGTTTTATCTTTATTTAATAGCCCCATCATTGACATTAAGTGTGAAATATAGCATCGTTTAAATCCACAATTCCAACTTTTTTGCTTCCCTATCGGTATACATAAGTTTGGCGCCTTTTGCGCACTTAAATTTGCCTGTACAGTGTACATCTCTTTATCATTTTCCTATAGCTTGAACAGCGTTTTTTCCGTAGCACATGCAATATTGTTGCTTGCAATCATTTGCCTGTTTACAGATAGACCGTTACTCGTCCCGATGTGAACACAGTTACTAAGAGTCCATCTCCATCTCGCTCTCACCTGATAAGCAATCAACATTTGCCGATGTGTCCGTGCCAGCTTCCTCTTCAACGATGGCGTCTCCATCCCACCACGGGATTCTTTCCAGATTATTCGAAATCTTTTTTTATCTTCCTCGTTGATTAGTTGCCACGGGAGAGGAATACCATCTCTGAATTTATTCAGCGGCACCGTTGGTAAATTCAACCGCGAATAATTAATATTCGCCATTTTCTCACAAACAGATTTTGTTCACTTTATTTTTTTTTCAAACGTTGATATTAATTCACAGCACAGAAAAACACAACCGCTTAGTTTGGCTTCCAACTTGCGAATTTTGTATGCTTCAAAGTCATCGAAAACTTGACATTTCGAATAAGCGCCACTCAGCAACGCCGTGAAGCACCTAAAAACGCATATTATTATGCTCTTCTGGACAATTCAGAAAATGAAACGGTACAGAGTACTTCCAAATCAAATCAGGGGTGGAATCGGCTAAGGTGATTATTGATTGTTGACAGTCAAAATAATCGAATTTGATCTGTGTAAGGTGATAGTCAAATTGATACCTAAAAAGCTGTCGCTAGAAAAATTTGATAGTCGTTTTCCTACAAACATGTCGTTTCTGAGTAGAGCTACCAGACGCTTACAAAAAACGAATGGAACATTTTTTCAGTTACCTTTTTTAGGTACAAAAACACATTCCTGTGACCGACAAAGCTTATGAAATTCGAAAAAAGCAAGAGAAATAAGAATTTTATTCAAACAGAGCCAATTTTATACTTTTATTTAGATATTTTATAGGAATCAATTTAAAATTTTACCAAGGCAACAATGAATTTTGACAATTTGAATCTGAAATTGTTCAATCGAATTGAATTGAGTTGAATCATCTTACACAGACGGAATGAAAATGATAGTCAATTTGATTATCAAAAAAATGATAGTCAACTATCACCTTAGCCGATTCCACCCCAGGATGGCAACATGGCTAATATAATCAAGGATGGTGTGAGTTCCAGTTAATCTAACAACAGCAAGATCAATCAACAGAAAGCAGATGCAGGTTCCTGATGCCCTCCAATCTTCACAAAGGGAGTGACGGCTAAAACTATAATGGAAATGTTAAGTCAAAGTTTAACTTAGATAACATTAAGTTACTAACGGTTTTTGCCGTCTTAAAATTTTTGTAAGGGGGGTTGAACTTCATGGTTTTATCATGGAGCATTTCAAAAAATGTAATATTGAGGCTTTTTTTTCTTTTACTCCTAAGGAACATACAAAATTTAATTTAGTACTTAAGGGACTCAGCGGCAATTTTTCGCCCGAGGAGGTACATAAAGAGCTGCTTAGATTGGATTCCTCCCACCTGGGTGGTGGTAAACAAATTTGAAACCAAATCTAGAGAAAATGGGATTCCCTTGGATCTCTTCCTTTGTGTCTTGGAGGCCAGGGAAAGCGTTTCAAAAATTAAAAACTTAAAAGTGCTTTTGAGGCACAGAATTCAATGGGATTCGGTTAGGAGTTCTGGGACCCGACAATGTTTCAGGTGCCAAAGATTATTGGACACATGGGAGCGTACTGCTCATTTGCAGTAAGATGCATGAAGTGCCTGGTTTTCGACGAAGAGGGGAAGTGCGAATTGGGGCCTCAGAAACCTCGACTGCGTTATGTGTGAACTGCAGGATGTCGGGTCATCCCGCCAGTTATAAAGGCTGCCCTAGTTGGGTGGAATATTTAAAAAACAAAAGGAAAGAGTCTTGACGGCTATAAAAGTCAATAAGGCTGGTTTAAGAAGCTCAGTAATGAACCAGGTCAACTTAGTTCCTAACCAATCCTTCTCATATGCTGATGCAGCAAGAGGAGGTAAAGCTAAGCATACTTCTGCTTTGATACAGCCCTCTTCCATTCCTGGGGGTGATATATCGGACTTTATTGAAGAGTCCAACAAACTGCTCGGCTTACCAATACACCAATTAATTGCCAAAATCAGGGAATTTTGGCCAACTTACACCAAACTAGATGCTAACCAGAAATCTGGCGCATATCTTTGCTTCATAGCATCCATTTCACCCCTATCACCATGAATATAAACCTTATCACTGCAAATATCAATTCCTTTTCACGTGACAAACAAATTGAAATAGACCTCCTCCTAAAGGACACTCTTCCTACAGCTATCTTAGTACAAGAAACTTGTCTCAAGAAACAATAAATCGAAGTGCAATTTTAACGAAAAATATGACTTCATCAGGAATAACGAAGGTTGGGGAACGGGAATCCTTCTTAAAAATTCTATTGGATTTTCGCAAGTTTTTTTCACTGATAATATAATTTCAGCCACCATAGCTTCAATACCTGTAAAATCATCTAACTGAACTAAAATTTTAGCAATATAGTTTCTATTTTTATTCCGTGTAGCGTCGGCTCAAGTTTTGTTCCGGCACTTGATGGTCTTCTATCCTGCCTTCTTAATTTTGATTACATAATTTTGGGGACTGACTTAAAGTCTCGACACACCTTATGGGGTGATTCAAAGTGTACTTATTTGAATCAAATCAAATTAGCTTTGCATTTATATTCTTTTTTTTTTAATTGTGCGAATGCGATATAGAATTCTTGAGAAATCGAATCATAAAAATTCTATTCTCATATTTCTGACTGCAAAAGTGAAAAATGTATATTAGATTAGGTCCGTTCGCGTACTTTCTGCACTTAAATTCGTAAAAAGAGATATTTTAAAGAGTGGGGTAAAATTCTCTCACAAAAAGACAAAACTACAAAAAAGTAAACGAACGGGAAAACAACAAATTTTTCCCACAATACGTCAAAAAAAATATAAATTTTGAAACATCATCATTTCATTTCGTGTTTAGAATTTTTTTTTGTAAATGTATAAATTAAGACAACATGAACTTCAATTTGTGCTTGAATGCTGTGTTGAAAGAAATGACGATATCGATGATATTCTGTTGGAGGACTCCGATATTCAACCGATTAAATAAAACCGAAATTTTATAAGTGACAGCAAAAGCGAGCAATTTATTTAATTTATTTGAAGTTCTCTCAAATTTGACACTTTTCACAAATCAGCCCAAAGAAATTTCTTGGGCTAAAATTCGTAGGTTGGGGAAATATTTTACTCTCTCGTGAGCGCTCTTTTTTACGAAAAACTACGAAATTTTTGAGTACGCGAACAGGACTTGGTTAAATTTCGTAATTTTTCGTAAAATTGGACTGTTTTAGGAGGGTACGAGGAAGAAGAAGAAACAATCTCTCACCTCCTCTGCACCTGCCCTGCTCTTTCACGAAGACGCAAACTTCATCTGGGAGAATACTCTTTTGATGATCCCAGTGAACTAGCTAAAAAGGATATCAGATATCTCCTTCGCTTTATAAAAAGCTCAAAATGGTTCGACTAGTGGGAAGTAATTCTCTAGATTCATGTGGTATCACAATGGGCCTTTTCTTCTGGCCTAAGTGTGTGGTTTTTGTATCCGCAGCCACATTAACCTAACCTAACCTAGGAGGGTACGCGAACGGACCTATTATTTGTTGATATTTGAGCTGTCAACAGACTGTTTAAATATGAAGACAAAGTTCTTACGTTATTCTTCTAGGAAAACTGTCATCTGTTTATGAATAGAGGAATTTTTCCTGGCTTAGAAATATATGTATGTACCTACTAAATTATTAATTTTTTTAAGATTTAAAAAATTAACAGCATCTAGAAGCAAACAATTATTTACATTTACATATGTATTTGTATGAGAAATGGATTAAATATAAGAAATTTTGTTTTTGAGTCTATTGTACTGTTATAACTGGCATATTCATGAGCCCCACAAAATCCAGCTGTATCTAAAAAATAATTTTTTTTCATTTACTAGCAGATCGTATTATGTCATATTTTATGAGAACAATTGTCACTCAAACACACAGATTATTTTAAGTACCGTAGGATTGTCAAGTAATCTTGGTTTTAGTTCAACGCACAAAACAAGTTGCAATCTGTTTCACAATATGACAGTTGATATTGTTTTGACATTGATTTTGGACGACCTATTGCAACATCATAACAAATCAAATAGTACTGCTGCTAATACAGTTTTGTTTAATCGTTTCTAAATTCAAGTAAAGCAAGGAAAATATTTAAGAAATATATGTTTAAGAAATCACAGAGTTTTTAGCAGCATCGAACAAACACAAGTATTACTTACAAGCTTCTTACCGAAGTCTTGAAAGAAAAGCCTTCAAAATGAACGTTTTAACACTTTCGGCATGTCCCTTGTCTCACCGATTTTAAAAAGGATTATGATCCAGTTGAATTCCTCCCTTTAAACAAATCATCCACTAGTGCTTAGGAGCATACCTCGAGTCTTACTTCGGTCGTACTGCCAAGTACAAAAATTCGTTCTTCAACCATACCAAGCGAATGTGGAATTCTTTACCGATAACTCCTTCCAAACCCTATAATGCTCACGCACAAAAAGAGTACCAAAGCTTCTTGGTTATAAAAAAAGAATGACAATGGAAGTGACGCTTAAAGGCGAAGACATAAATATTATTCATCTCAAAGCTATTGTGCTATTTCAAACTATTACTTTCTCACAATTTTAAAAATTAATACAAAAAACTAACTGAACAAATGTGTTTTTGTTATAGCTTCCACCGAACGGATTTTCAAACCGTGGATTGTCTACGATTATGAAGCCAAATGTAAATATCTACATATGTAGTCAAACCGTTGCTGGTCAGCTGTGGATTCCTCGATCTTTTATTTGAAGTTTTTCAGTTAGAAGGTTTATGAATAAAATTAAAAATAAAATCAAAACCATTTTTACTTTACATTATTATTTTTATTTCTTTCACAAAAATATCATCGTTTTTATACAACCTTACAGTTAACAAATTATTATTATTTAACTAATTTAATATCTTCTTGGAAAAATAATTGCCAAAATATATTCATAAAATGTTTAGGTTTGTTTGTTGTTTATGTGCAATATTAATTAAATACTAATGTTGCACATTTAAATCGATCGATTATATAATTATTTTCTTTTAATGGTTAATTTAAAATTAACTTTGGCACATAATATATTACAATATAAGCTTAAAAATCATAATTCGTTTATATTTATAGTCTTAAATTATTTTTGTTGTAGGTAAATAAATGATGTGTGATGATCGTTGATGGGTATAATTTACAAGCTTATTATAGAAAAATGTTGATTTTTCGAATAGCTTGTTCGAAATTCGAAGTTGATGTGTAAAATGTATACTAAATGTTATTATTAATTTTAAATCTAATTTCATATCATGAATTTTTCTTAAATTAAATAATTTATTTACAACCTATATACATAGTACATATTATAGTTAATAATTCAAGTTTTTTTAGAACTTGTTATTTTTTAAATATTTAAATTAAGTTACTGTTTATTTTGTTTTTATTGCAAATTATGTTTTCTGTTATTATGTATAAGTTATTGCATATTTTTATTTCACTCGATTTTTAAAAGTTACAACATTACTTTGAGGAATAAAATTAAAAAGCTAACCTATAATTTTCGTTTAAAATGTTTGTGTTTGTGATGCCTTCATGCTTTCGACAGGTATGTGTTTATATGTATTGACTAGTGGGTTTACCGTCACTTAATTTTCTTTTTATATGAAAAAATAAAATATATTCAATTGAAACCAGTCTTATTCGATTTGTTTTAAAATAATCTCAATGGCACTATAAATTAAATTAAAAAATATACCCACTTTAAATTGTTTTAAACTTTTCGGTTTTCTTGTCATGTTAAATGCCTTTTTGTAGAGTTTTTATTTTTTTTTTGTTTCTTAAACTTCCTATAAAAATCCTATAAAAATTAAATTCAATAAATTATAATAAATATTGCTATTGACAGGAAAGTGCTTTAAACATATAATAATAATATAACATCCAGAATACTATTTATGATGCAGCTTTCCTATTTATATTTAGTAGTGATATCGAAGTAGCGTCGTTTCCCGTAATGTATCTGTGTCTGATTCTTCATCACTAGATGGCGGTGTTTCTAGTATTGGAAGAGCTAGATCTAGATATTCTTCGTTAGCGTTTACTTTAGCTAAAAGAATTTTGTCCAAATTTTCAACAATTTCTGTAAATGTCGGACGAGCATTGGCGTCAAAATGCCAGCATTGACGCATCAACATGTAGCTGAAAATAAAAATGGTAAAGAGATATTAAGTCTGTGAAATGTTTTTAAATCGATAATATGATTTAAATATTAAAGAAGTGTTTTATAACGGGCATGAATTGACGAAGGTGAAGAAGTTTGTGGATTCACATCCACATTATTACACTTTTTAAAAATTTGAGTTTATAAAGACCACTGCATTTTATGATTTACTGTCTCTATCCAACTAATGCGATATAAATACATCCTTTGCAGAAAAATGTAAACCCACCATTAGTCGCTTTTGAAAATAACCAATCTGACTTACTGACTCAACTCTTTGTAAAGCTATAACAACAACGAGTTGAAATTAGATCTAGGTCGATCTTCGAGTCTTTGTAAAGTTTGAAGTTTTGTTTTAAAAAAAATAAAAAACTTCGGACGGTTTGCTGATAGGAAGTAATTCATTTAGAAGTCTCATCAGTCATCACTTTATCACGTACACGTCCTCACTTGATGGTTAACAAGAGATAGACATTTGTAATTTTTGTAAGAAAATCAGTAGCAGCAAGAACAATGGTGAAACGTCAAAATAAGTCGCCTTAATAAAGTCCAATGGCTACTTGAACTTTGTTGTTTTAAAGAAAGCTGTATCCAAATAAGTTGAAATTAAACTTGTTCATTTATCTATTTAGAGGACGTCATTACATTCCACGAAATAAGAATACAAAGTTTTAAGAATTTTGACACTTCATTTATTATTATCGCTGATAGTTGTGACTTGTGAGTTTCCTATGGGATATTTTTAAGGTTAAATCATTATATGAACATTTCTTAAGCAAAGCAGTGTTCATTATGAATTTTCCGAATTGTGGAAAGTATCCCGTTGTTTTGAATTGCAAATACACATGCAAAGGGTGGTTTCATTTTAAGGGACGATGTTAAATGTAAACCACATTTAAACGTCAAGTTTTTTTTTGCATTTCATTTGACATTTCTCAATTTCAGACTAATTCAATTTGAACCATGGAAAGATACACTACACAATCGAGCAACGCTTTAAAGACGTTATTTAGGCTTATTATGAAAATGGGTATTCAAATCAAAATGCATGCCGTTCACTTCGTGATTTTTTCGGTCAATATTAATTGTCCAAATGTGCGTACAATCAGAAAAATCGTCCAAAAATGTGTGCAAACTGGGTCTGTAGGAGGTGTGAAAACACCAGTGCATGCTCGTTCAGCTCGTACTGCAGAAAATATTGCTGCTGTTCGCGATAGTGTAGCGGTGTTTGCTATCGTGAGATGATAACGAATATTTCATGGCCCGAATGTGATGTGGACGATATGTGGTTTCAACAGGACGGTGCTACGTGCCACACAGCTAACGAAAAAATGGTTCTCTTGCGCTACAAATTCAATTGCCGTGTTATCTCACGTAGATGTCAAGTGGCGGCCAAGATCATGTGATTTGACACCGGTGAGATTATTTGACAGAAAAGATGTAAAGCCAGTTAAAAAGTGCTAAAGGATGAAATAATTCGGCACATTACGGGATAGAACCTCAATTATGCCCTTAGCGTCATTGATTTGAACCATACCAATGTTATCATAATAAAAAGAAATGACAATAATTTCCCAAACAATTTGAGTTTTCTTCAAAATTAACATCGGCCTTTAAAATTTAACCACCATTTGCATACATTTGACAGTTCACATGATAGCGACTAAGAATAATAGAATATTCGTCAATTATGACATTTCTTTCACATGCCTTCCTTTGTTTTTATTCGTCATTACAGATGCATAACAAAGACTAGAATGGGTGCATTCACTAAGCTAGCGGATACGAAGTCAAGGCATTCTGATTGGCTGAATGCAATTACAACATGAGTTGAAATTTCCCCTCCGACGTAGTGTACAATTTTTAGCTACAAAGTTAGTGCATACTGATTTTGACGTTTCACAATCTGGTCGGTAAGGACTCAAGAATTAAAAATGATAAAAATCTTTTAGTATTTAAATACAAATATAAACCACTTATATTTCATTTCATTTAATTTTAAAACAAAATTAAATTTTTAGAGTTCTCAAAGCACAAATGTTTCTTATTTTATATATTTGCATTTGCCATTAATATAACAGTTTCGAATTGACAGCTTTGTAGTGCTATTTTGCATTCACAAAGCTGGTTAAATTTTGACTACGTAGTCACTAACTTTATCTGCCCAAAAAAAAAGATACGAACAAACATTTTATTTCTTGAAGTAATCGTATGTGGAACGCGAAGTAAATTTTGACAGTTCGTTGCAATTCACGAAGAACATTTTTTTCTCTTAAATTTTTCCTATTTGGCAATGAAAAAGCTAAATTTAAAAAAACATTTTTATTACAATTTGCACATAATGTTGGTTTATCAACTGTTTAAAGTAACATTTATTTATTTATTCATCGGTGTTTGGTCGCTCTCATGTGAATAGCCCTTACAAAAAAGTCCCAAGCCAATTTGAAACACACATCACTTAGAAAAGTGCATATTATGTCACCATTTAATAGTTTTGACAGGTGAAAGTTCTATTGTCATCTTGGAATGTTCGTTTGTAATGGCCTTAAATTTCGTTGTTTGTGTAGAAAATATTATATGTTTGTTTTACCGATTGTTTTAAAAAATATGAGGCAGATTTTTCTACTTAAAACAGTTTCTATTATCTTTTATTGCTTTTAAATTAACATGATGCAAGACGGAACTTGCAGCTCGTCTTACACTATACAGCAACATATTTCTAGGCCTATGCACATGCATACCAAACTTACATGTGGTCCCAGTAGTAATAGCATAAATAAAAATGAAAACGTTTATCTTTTTAATAAAACTTACATATTGAGTGAGCATCTTTGTGGCTTTTCCATCCTCTGTCCCGACATCAAATAGCTATAAAGTTCTTCAGCTGACATTATTTGTGGATAAGGTTGTTCACCGTATGTCATAATTTCCCACAACAACACTCCATATGACCATCTTTAAATTCAATCATTAAAAAAAAAAAACAATATTAGAAATCTATAAATTGCATGGAAAAGTTGCATTATAACTTACACATCACTTTGCGTATCGTAGAACTTTTCTTGCAAAGACTCAGGAGCCATCCATTTTATTGGCAATCGACCGTTTGTATTTTTTCGATAATAATCCGTATCCTGGATATCTCTGGCCAAACCAAAATCTGCTATTTTAATGACATAGTCATCGCTGACAAGCACATTTCTCGCTGCCAAATCACGATGAATACACTGAAAAAAATATAATAATCAAATATTTTTTAACGTTTACACATTTGTAGAGATATCTTACCCTTCTGGAAGCCAAATACTCCATTCCACGAGCCACCTGGAATGCAAACGAAATTAAATTCTTCTCAGTCAGGTGTTCACGATCGTTATTCTCCAACATTGACATTTCGAAGGATGATGGAGGCCGATTCTTCTTGAGGAAGTCCTTCAAATTTCCATGCGGTGCAAATTCAACAATCACATAAAGCGGTCCATCTTGACTGCAGCAACCGAGCAAATTGATAATATTTATGTGCTTTCCAATCATTTTCATAACTTCCATTTCACGAACCAAACTGGCCATATCGGCATCAGTGTGACCTTCTTTGACCATCTTCACCGCCACTATACAACTTCCGGGATATTTGCTGAGACCGGTTGCTTCGGCCATAACCACACGTCCGAAAGCTCCCTCGCCAAGAGTGTTGCCCAAAATCAGTTGATTGCGAGGAATTTCCCAGTTCGAATCCAATGGAAATTCGTATTCATTGAATGGCGCCGGATCTGTGTTGGAACTCTGCAGAAGTGTTGTTCGTTGTTTTTCAATTTTGATAATGGGCATAATCATGGTCTCCGGACTGCTTGGATCTGCCGAGGGCTTATAAATGATGACTTTCTTCGTCCACTGATGGACAGTTTCCATGCGATGTTTGAGAAGTTTTTCGTGCTTTAATTTTCGCAAAACATAAACAATGAACGTTGAAGCTACGAGAAAGAGAAGAATTGTAACAACACAAACGATTGTCACCCAAACTCCATGATTTCGAATCGGCAGCGATATTGGCGTCATATCTTTTTCAAGGATTTCTATAAAAATAAATAATAATGCTAAAGACTTTCTGGGCGACTTGAGAAGATTCGTTTTCGTTTACCGTCAACAACAGTCAGGTAAGCCGTGGATGTAGTCTGACCCAAACTGTTGGCCGCAATACAAGTGTACCAGCCTTCGTCATCGTGAGTAACGTTTTCTAATTTAAGGACATTCGTCTTATCGGGATCAGTCTGTATTTTTAAAATGTTAAAACTATGTTATGACTTTGGGCTAAAATAATCATGAAGATCGGTTAGTATTTGGGGAAAACAACAAATTAATTTCTACCTTTAAGTTATAAAAATCAACATAAATATGATATTTTCAAAATGCATGCCAATTTTAAAAAGCAAAGATTTGTTAACTATATACTACTGCTAAAAAATTCACACACAAAATTATTTAAAAAAAACATAAAACAAATTAATTAATTATAAAACAATAATAATAATAAATGTAAAAAGAGTCGAAACGAACCATCACCTTAATTATTGATCTATTCTTAGAACAACGCTCGTTTTTACACGCAGTAAAAGTCCAAGCGATTTCTTGATGTAGATCAGATAAATATTTACATTTTATTTCACCGGAACCATTAACATGTAAAGTGAAATTAGACAATGGAGTAAGTATGATTGGTTTATGATTAACACGATCTGCAAAAAAATTATTAAATTAGAAATACAAATTTACCATCACCAAAAAAAAATTAAAATTAAAATAAACAAAAAGAATAAGAATAAAATAAACTTTGTGATATACTTAAAAATAAAATTAAGAGAAGAAAAATGTGTTTTTAATTGGATACATCTTCCGTTGAGTATGATTCTCCGGACTAAAAAGTCAGGTTGGCATAGGTAATGTTCTTGCATAAAATGTTTTTAAAATGAGCATTCTGAAAGCTCAAAAGTTCCACTGTAATGGGCATTGTTATGTTTGCTTTGAAGCGACTTAAAAAATACGTTATTTAGCCCAAAACTTTTCTTTCAATTTATTTTTAATGTTTTACGGGCCCAGTTATGGCTATCATTGAAATCGATCCTTAAAAATGAAAATTATATACTTATCGATCGGGAATCACTCAAATAATTTTTATTGAGAAAAAAAGTTTCATTTCGCAGTTATTTTTCGTTTAAAATGTATTTTTCTATTTTCCGGACGGAAATTCATTTTTAGGAACAGCTGATCCCTTTATGTCCAAAAGTGAAACAAAGTGTTCGACTGATTTGTGTTTTAATTTCACACTATTCCAATGAAAGAATTCTGTCAGAAGGTAGCATTTCAATCAGGAAATTTTTTCAATTATAGAATTTTCTAATGATCACTATAAAAAATCTGTCATTGAAATTCCAATGATTGGTTTAAATGATGTAAACCAATGATAGCTTTAATTAATTAATTAATTAAAGCTGAAACCTTTTTCAAAGAACAATTGATTGTTGATTTCACATTTCGGAACATACTCGTCCCACTGAAAGCATTTCATTTTCTTTGTATTCCTACCTGTCAGTTTGAGCAAATCTAACCTCAAATGCGCAGGAAGTGATTGATTCCGATCCGGAATTTTGTGTTCAATAACAGAAATAACAGAAACTATCAATGAAAGCTTTAATCAATCTGTCAGAAAATTCCAATGATTGGATTCAATGATGAAAACAAATAATAGCTATAGCTGATCCCTAAAACAAATAAAAAACTTGTTTTGACATACATTTCAGATAGGAACAAAGAGTACAAGGGTTATTTGTTTATTCCTAAATTATTCTCCTTGGGAATGCACAAATTCGTTTCATTAACCTAATAGTTTCAGTTTGAACATTGTATATATATTTTTTATAGTACTATTATGAAGAGGAACGAACGAAGCGACATCTGGCCGGGTTGGCGATGAAAGAATTTGATCCCTTTTGATCCCTTGTTTTTTTATACCCCTCAATAGTTGTAGAGTTGTGAATGAGGGAAAATTTAACAATAATCAACGATAATTAAAGAATAGAAAATAGAGAAGAACTTATGCAAATGTAGTAGGAGATCGAGGGAGATAATTGAAACAACATTTTGACATTATTTTTGTGTTTGCATATTATACTTGAAAGGAATGATTTTACGGTTTTGCTTTGGTAGAAATAGAAAAAGTATAACAAAATAAATAACAAAGCAAAAAGTAGGTATTGGAAGAGTACTTTATGCGGTTGGTAGTTAAATATATTTTTTAATATATTTTGTTTTCAATTCAATAGGGTGTTCCTGATAATGGTCTTTATTTTTGATATGACTCATACCAAAAATTTAGTGTGATATAATTCCTTTAGTTTTTCCGTTTTATATTTATATGTGGGTATATGTATATAAAGGGTGGATTTTTAAAAGCTATAGGAAAGTCTTTCAAAACAAATACATATAAAATTCAGAAAAATGCATGAAATCTTTATTTGAATCGATAGTACGGTCCATATAATTTAATGTTTGAAGATTATTTCATGCAAATGTTGACCTTGCCTCAAATGGTCCATGCGCTTAGTCAAATTTTGGCATACTCTTTCCAACATTTCGGCCGGTATCTCACGAATAAATGCAAGCGTTGTTCGTTTGTAAGACGATTCATGGTTCAATTGCAGACCAAACTGAAGATGTTTGACAGTGAAACAAAACACGAAACGTTCTTCAGCTGTTTAAACCAGTGTTGCCAAAAAGATAATAGGGACTCTTTTGTTTTCAAAAGGATTCTTTTGTTTTCAAAAGGATTTTTTTCTTGATTAGCTATTCGTTAATAATTTTGTTTGCGTCAGTACTTGCAGCTAAACCTCAAACTATCTACCAATTCCTTAGTAAGTTCTCATATACTAGAGTCAAATGGGCTATATGTTCTAATAAGATATCCATTTGAATCTTTTACAAGAAAAGACCTTAAAAGATTAAAACCGAAAAAAGTAAAATGTTCTGGACTATATAAATCGAAGAGACTCACAGAAGCAATTAATGTTATCATAATGATATCTCCACACAAGAAACACTTCCATTCTGTCCAAATTACTACCATGTCATCATGATACCTCATATATTAAGCTTATACCTTTTCAATTTAGGCATTGACACTTGTAAGGTTAATTTTTCAACGTAGTTTTATATTATATTACATTTATTTATTTACATGTTTTTATATGAAAATTAAAAATTCGATGCAGTACACCCTGTTAAGCCGTTAAAAAAGAAAAAAACGACCTAGTTTTGAATATACCTTTAAATGTGTGCAATTTTGATTGGGTTTGAACTTCATACGTACAAATAACAAATAATACGCAATAATAACAACAACAAAACAATTGAATATATTTAAAATCTTCAATGCATCATATGCCAAATATGGCAACATTTCATTTTTCACAAAAATTGAAAATTTAGAATCAAACGAGAATTATTAAATTCAAAATACCTACAACCAGCGTTAAAGTATACATAGCTACAAACATATGTATTTGTATATGCCAAATTTGGCAACATTTCATTTGCACAAAAATTGAAAATTGAAAATTTAAAATCAAACGACAATTTTTAAATTCAAAATACCTACAACGTTAAAGTATACATAGCTACAAACATATGTATGTATATACCTATCTCCTCTGCATTGCCACGTGAAAGCAAAAAAAAAGTAAACAAATATTATTCCTTCTTGGTTTGACATTTGTGTTTTGGATAACTCCTCAGACATATAATGTTTATGTAACTTAAACAAATATACTCCTCTCATTCTTTCTACACAGTCTTTTTCTCCTCATTCTTAACTCTACACCAAGCTTTTTTGATACACGCAGCGCCATTTACGGCTTGGCGATGAAATACAAATTTTCGTTCCATAGGAGTACTATAGGAAATATATATACAATGGTTTGAACTTACCCTTAAATTGATTTAGATTGGTTAGGTTCAGACAACATAAGGGATTTTATTTGCAGTCAACTGCATTCTTTAGGCCGTGTGTGAATTGTGTTAAAATTTGCGTTAAAACTTCTACCACGATTAAAATTTGACGTCTTCTTTGAGGTGGGATCAAATTTAGTTATTTGCTGTGTGAATTGCGTTAAAACAATTATTTTAACCAAGATTTCTGCGCAGGTTAAAAAAATTTCCCTCGATAATTTAAGAAATTTCCCTGAACAAAAATTGGCTTTCTTTTTCGCGGAAAAATAATTTCTCTTACAAAACATATTTTTAAGAAAACAGGGTTAATAAAAATTCTCTGAAACTAAAAAAAATCTTTTTTATTTATTGTTCTCGATTCTAATGTCATATTTTAAAACAACAGTCAAAAATATTCAAACAAAATTCCCATTTTGATTAATTGATTTATTCGGTGTGGTAACACTGAAAAATTGAATGCAAAAGCAAGAGCAAATTTCTCTATCAATAGAAACGTCAAATTTTAACACACTTTAACCTGCTCCACAGCTCAATAAATTTTAACCCATTTTATTCACCTCATTAGTGTCAAATTTTAACGCTGGTTAAAATTTAACACACATTTTAACGCAATTCACACACGGCCTTAATCGTAAATTTTGACCAAGGGAACTAGTTAGTTTTTCTAGTGTCATACATTTCAAACTCAGACATTTAATTCACTTACCTCTACCTTCAATTTATCGTACAAAAACTACCAAAAACATTATTGTCTTCAAAACACTCCTGAGGCATTATCAACTGTGATTTTGAAATAAGAAGATAGTTAGGGAGATTTTTCTTGACTAACTTTCCAGTCAACTTTATAACAAAGTTGCCTTCATTGGAAGGCTGGCCAACCAGATACTAGAAACTTTCAAGTCCCTTATGTCGAGTTGAAATAACGATTGAACTGTCAAAATGACATGACATCTTTGTGTATAAAATCTATAGTATTCTCATGGAGCAGTTACTTTTTACTATCGCCGTAGCCACAATGTGACGTTTAAAGTTTTGTATACAGGAAGTGACGTAATATGCCGCCCCCTATTTAGTCGATTTGATAGATCTATAATTATATGGCATTTAAAACATAAAATTCAATATAATAATAATCATACCAATAAATGAGTTGCTCATGGACTGGGAGAAATTTGTTGACACATTTGCTATGGTAAAAATGTCAAAATTGGTTTTTGATATCCTTCGAAACCTATTCATCTGCGTTGTCGGTGTTAAAATAAAATGAAAACATGACAATGCAGCTCCAAAAAAAGAATGTGTAAAGAAAAGTTATGATTTTATGATAATTATAGATGGCGCAACAGTCCTTTGAGAACCAAGGCCTAGCTTACAACCCTCAACCATTCCTGTGTGTAAGTACTGTTGTCAGGGATGGAGGGGACCAACAGTTTTAAGCCGAATCGAAACGACTAATTTGAGAAAGCACTTTTCATGACAAGAATTTTCATTGGAGTATTTGTCAATTCTTCGGAACAGGCAGTACCCGTGAAAAAAACTTTAGATGGCACATCAGGCAGTGATTGAACCCAAGATACTATTCTGTAATTAGTTTGAATAATTAATGTCGAAATAACAATGGAGCTCCTATGTAATTTTTAAGGCATTTTTAATTTGTACAGAATTGACAGCTTACTATACAAAATATTTCTCAAAAAACTATGTATAGAGCGAAAATAGGAGGTTCATATTCACCAAAATTTGTTGACAGATATGTATATATGATTTCATCTATATTTGACGGTCCGCTGAAAAACTTATTTTAAATTTAATTTTTGTTTGCGATGTGTACTGCGCTTAAAATCTTCTTTGGAACGAACTTTACTTCAGGTTTTGACAAGCATGCGTTCATATTCTCAGTTTAAACAAGTTGTATTAAGCAGTGCTGTCGGAATAGTAGTTTATTTCTTTTTTGCAGAATATAAAATAAAAAATGTTTTCTTTTATAAAAATTCAACATACAAAACTCTCATTTAAAGTTGTGTTATCCTCATTCGTTGTACGTTCTCTCATTCGATATTGTTTATTCGTTAATTGTTTCAAATAAGACACAAATAATAAAAAATATCAACCTTAACCAAAACCAATAATCGAAAATATATTTCAGTAAAAAATAAAATAAACCAACACCAGAAATCCAAGAAACCATCAGATTTGTTTTCTGCCACCGTTCGACCGCACCGGTACAGCACAATAAAGAAAAACCCAATTTAATATTTCTTATACCTTCAACTGTCGAATTAACGGATGTGGTATATAATTTTGCGCAGAATAACTACGCAAGAAACCCTCCAATTCGGCTATCGATTCATTCTGAGACAAATATGTGACCCATTTGATGTGCGGTTCTAAATCGGACAATACCTTACATTCCATATAAACTGTACTATTTTCCAAAACAGTCTGATTATGTGGATAACCTTCATTAATGATTGGTCGTGCTCGTAAACGGTCTGCAGTAATAATAATAGCAATATGGCATAAGCATAAAATGACACTTATATAAAAGCTAACTTAAATATCTTAAAAATATAATAAGTTTAATTTTCTTTATCAATTGAAATATTGAAACTCACCTTGAATAAACAGCTTTGTTGTGTGCTCAATGCAACCATGAACATTACAAACTAGACAAGTGTAATTGCCAGAATCTTCAGGTATCGAGTCTTCCATTTGAATGCCCCATTTTTTGTAGACCACCTTTCCCATATTTCTTGAAATCGGTTGCTCGTTCTTTGTCCAAGTGATGTTTGGTGTGGGAACACCATAAACGGCACAATTGAGCTTAATAAAACTTCCCGACGGTTTGGGTAAATATTTTGGCAGAATTGTTCGAGGCTTGAACCGAGGCGCATACTCCTGAGGATGACCATCTCCAGGGTGTTCATCTTGGTCATCACCTGCATTTTCTTCTTGCTCCTTGTCCACATAATCATCAGAAGACTTATCACGATGGCGTTGGTGATCACTGTCAGATGCTGCTGTTGTTGTGGTTGCATTAGTTGACTCTACGGGCTGATGAGGTTCAGCTGCGCTAGAAACTTGAGAGAACGCTTGCATATTTCCGGCGAAATCAGCTTTCATCTCACCGCCGCCACCGCCGCCGGCAGGTGAGACGCTCAACGTCAAATTCGCCCAAGATCCATCTGTGTCAGAGCGACACGAGTACATGCCTCCATCGGTTTTTTTGATTTTCTCAAATTTCAGTCTAAAACGAGACAAAATGTAAAAAAAAGAAAATTGTTATTTTCGAAAGAACCGTTTTCAACCTCAACACTTTTGTTTATAGGAAGCGTGATGGGTATGGGGGTTAAAAATAGAAAACACACGTTGCATGTAAGTTCTTTAACTCATTCCAGAACCAGAGGAATACTCTGTACCTCTGAACTCGTCCACGATGCGATGTGGCCCAGATGTTATTTTTTACTCTTTTCTTTTAAAAAACAAAAATTAAACAAAAAGAAAAACGGTCAAATTTAAACACCAAGGCGAGGTGCTGAGTATTTTCCACGAATGTGCCACCAGTAATATTATCAGTGGAAAATTGAACCTAATATAGAAGATCCTCTAATGGAGCAAAAGACCATTAGGAGGAGTAAAAGATCAAGTTGTTGGTGTTTGGTGTTATATGAAAATCAATGTACAGAACGTACATAGCTATAACTATGGGGGAGTTTTATTAAACAGCATTCCCTATATTGGATCTATCTGTGGCATCATAAAAAGTGAGTATATAGGCATCTATAGCTGTGGTGGCGCGCGGCAGTCTTATGGGCAAGATTCAAAAACGTTTTTAAGAACTTCGCATTTCATTGAAGTAGAAGATGGTGAACGTTTACAGAAGGAAATTCTGTAATGTTATGATGGTTTTTTGAATTTCAAAGATGCTTACGATGCATCACATATACTGAGGGAGAGTTCATTAAAAATGATCTTTTATGAAGTTGCTGTTTTCTGCTGCTTCTGTGATGTTAGATGTTTTTTTTTTCGGTTTCTTTTCAAAACATTTATATCGGATCTACAGTTGAAAAAATGTAGCTAATTTTGACTTTAAAAATATGACTAGAAAGATAGATAGGTACCTACAGGTTCTTTTAAAGGTGGGGGAAAATTTATACATGTTTGAACTTTTGTGACAAATTAAACAAGACAGACAAACTATTTTTGGAATAAGTTTTTAATGGTGTCATTAAATTGTTTTTAAAAGCTATTAGACATGATGTCAAAGTAATAAAATGTTGAACAAAAATAAAACTTATATACTATTTATATTTGATTTGGCTATTAAAGGAGATTTATATCATTTTTTTCTTTTGCTAAGTTTAGTGCATCAGGAGCAGGTAATGCTAAGGTAATGATTTTATTTTTAAACAAACAAAAAACAAAACACACATTGAAGGAATTGGAACTGTTTTAAATTCTTTATTTTTTTTTTATTTTTTTAAAGACATTTTTATATGATATTTAAGTGTTTTAAGGCTTTCAAATTTTAATTAAGGAGAACCATCTATAGCTGGTGCACATTTCATGCAGTAAAATAAAATATTTTTAAGTAAAACGAAAGGTGATTAAATTTGAACTTGTAAAAGTTTATTTCGTTTTTCAAAATTATAATTTCAATATAATGTTTTACACAAAACATTTGGCAACACTTTTTTTAATATTCAAAAAAACTTTTGACATTATTGCAGGACAATTTAGGAATATTTTTTACACAAGAAATGTGTGGCCCAAAATTTTAAACGAAATAAAGCACGTGTTTTAACGCTTCTTTAAGATTAAACGACAGCGTTAAGATTATTTCAATGCATAGTTTCTAGCACGATATTTTTAAAATAATTTGCATTTTACATCTCGTAAAATTTCGAGAATAGACGAAAATTGACTATAATTCTATAAAGGCCAAGAGCGACTTGGATACTCATCAAATCTACTGAGTACACCTGCTATGATTTTCTCATCTCTTTCCGAAACTATTGTTCGGTGCACACTCAGCATACATAATACTGTAAATTAAAACATTAAAACTAAATCCCTCTTTTGAGCGACCAAAGTGTCGCTTTATAAAACCCTCATCATCCTCGTCCTGCTAAACGGTGCAGAAGCATGGACTAAGACAAAAGCGGATGAAATCACCTTGGGTCGTGACTTCGCGTGATATACTGTCCTGTTTGCATAGAAGGTGAGTGGAGGAGAAGATGGACCGAAGAGTTGTACGGGCTATATAACGACGACGTAGAATTAGGCAAAAGGATAAAAGTCCAACAACTGAGATGGCTGAGTCACGTAGAGCACATGGAAACCAATGCTCCGGCCCGGAAAGTCTTCGAATGCACTCCCACAGGACAGCGCAGTAGATGTAGACAGCGGATCAGGTGGCGCGCACAAGTGGAAAGTAACCTCACCCAACTTGGAGACATCTAGCTAGGGACCGAGCTAGATAGAGACATTTGTTGTGTGAGGCCTAGTTCACACAAGACTGTAGCACCGCCTTAAGTAAGTAAAACATTAAAGCAGATATCTACAATCTATGATTTTAAGATTATTGAATTAAACCATTTAAACGATCTTCGATCATGGTTAGTCACGTTTTAACTCCCCTAAAACTTCTTTTAACCGAGTTGTTGGTACACGTCAAAGAAAGGGCAATAAGAAGAGCAAAGTTTCGCTGTCAGGAAAAATCGTTTGCTTCTTGTACGATATCGCACAACTCAAATTTTTGGACATCTTCGGAAGATCAACTGTGCCTTCCGAACAAAATTTTGTAGTCCGGGGTAAGTCTCGACAATGATTTTGTATCTATGTTTCACAATCGCTGGGCAGATGAACTGTGTTATCGTTTAATAAAAGACCAGTAATAGAATAGTACTAATAGTATTAGTAGTAATAAAATATTTTGTTTCTAATTATAATGGATTTTGAGAAACTCACTGCCCTTATATGATTTTTTAGGCAATCATTATTAACTTCCCATAGGAAGTTATTGTAATCGTTCCAATTTGTCGAATTGAAAATTTTGACATTTCTCTACGTTTCATTTTTTTTAATTGATCAAACATTTCTGTGGGGATTTGCGCTTCCCTGCCTCTCCCCTAAAGCATTAAAGTAAATTATTATACCAGCTCTTAACATGCATAAATTTAAAATCTCAATAAAACAGTTAAACAAATTTTTAATAAAATTGATTAATAGAATTATCTTAAAACAACTCATTGCCCATTGACATTTCACTGTCTATAATTTAGCCCCAAAAATTTTGAATATTTTCATTTGATATTGCACTGCATTTAGCGAAATGTGACCTGCGAATATGAATACATGTACGCTGCCTTGTACATTTGTTTAGTCATCTTTTATACTATGTACGTCTTTGGAATGTTTGCTGATTAGTGAAAAAATTAATATTACTTAAGAAACTGTGAAAAGTATACACAATATTTTCACTGCAAGTTCAGAGGATCATAAGATTTCTGGTATGAGTTAGGGTTAAATAAGAAAAGTGAAGATTCTTGTCAAGAAATGCTTCTTAAATGACCAGGGTGAATTCACCATACAACTATCGGTCCCCTCCCAATTTCACATTATTCGCAGTGGCGTAGCTAGACCTTTGGGGGCCCTGTATCCAATTTTTTTTTGTTTTGACGTTCTGAGATAATTTTTTAATATTTTCAGCTTAGAAAAAGATCTTTCAGCTGTTCAGAAAAACTAGAAGCAAGACTATTAAATTCGATGACTAATAATTTAGCAAGTTCTTTTATGGAATGAATTTTGAGGATTTCAGATTTAAGGCATGTTTTTAGAGCAATTAGTTGATTGCAGAAATCACCAGATATGTCGGTATTGTACTTTACCACTTGATCCTTGATTTATCTCATCATTTGAGAACGATAAAAGCTTATCCGGTTCCTACACTTCAAACATACTACTAAGACTATGAAGGCTTTGAAATCTTTGCTGAGTTTGTCCAATCAAAATGTCCAAGCAGGAATAGTTAATATTGACTTATAAGTAAATTTAAGGATCAGAAATTCTATGATCTTCTGCCAACTCATCAAAAAAGCGCTTCGTTATTTTCCTCCTTTTATTTTTGAAAACAGGTGTCACTCCCCAATCGTTGGCTAAATCCTTGGACTTTTTAAGTAAATCACTGAATTTCTTTTGATTTCTTGCTTTTTCTAGACCGTCTAAAAGATTTTGAAGCAAAACACTTGCTTTTTGTAAGTCATTTTCCTCATCTTGAAGGGCTTTGGAAACTGTACTTATAATATCAAACAGCGAAGAAAAAAATGACATCAACACAATAAAGTCGAAGCTCGTAGGTCTCTTAAATGTTTATAACATTTTTACATTCGTCTCGTTTGGTGGCTGTGTCAGACAGGACGATATATTTTGAAAGCTCGAATAAAAAGTGTTTGCAGGTTGAAGTTGTAGTATTGTTGGTTGGTAGGACATGAAAAAAAGAAAAGATACACAGGAAAAAAAAATATTTGACGCATGTAAAAAATGATCATCGGAACATTTTTTTGTAATAAAACTTTATTAAATATTTAAGTGAATTTTTTTACACACGTCTTGTGCTCTGTATCTTTGGGGGCCCCTATATCTCGGGGGCCCTGTTACATGGATACAGCTGATACAGCGGTAGCTACGTCACTTATTATTCGCACTCTTTTCGTTTGTATATGGAAATTAAATTTTGTCGAGAATAATAAACATCACTGATTTATTTGAATTCTTTGAAATTTCAAACCAATTTGTTTCACAGAAATTTTCTAGACCATGTTTTCTTTAGTAAAAGCTTTCAGTTTATAACTTCGTTAAGCAGACCTTGAATACATTTAAGGTTATCTTCACAACAGTCAGTGAATCTTTTATATTCAAAAAGTTGCCACCAAACAAAGTTAAATCAAATCAAGGCCACAAACATACAAAAATAGCTCGTAAAAAATTATAATCCCTTAGGAAAAATGGCACTCTAATTTCTTCTTCACTAATCACTGCCACTGCCATCACACCCAAATGACAATGACAGAATGTATCTTTTTCGTAAAATTACACACTAAATGCTTAAATGGACTTAAACCCATTCTTCAGAATACAACAAAGTAAAATACAACGCATCATCCACATCCACTGCATATATGCATACTGCATGCATTTAGTGTTATTGAGTGCTTGAAACAAAAAAACTATATTTAAAACAAAAATGAGCGTTGGTCGCGTGGTAATCCGACTTTAATCGTGCGCTTGGTATCCCCGATGCCCGATTGCCGATACTGCCTCTGAAGTGCTCCAAACATCACCGCTCCCATTACCCACACCGCCATCGTCTTGTCGTCGTCGTCGCCACCTTCAGTTTCATATGAATCAGACTTCAGCCAACAATTGCCCCAAAGTAATATGAGGTTGTTGATGAGGATGATGATGATGGTGGCGCATTTTTCAACAAAAACTAAAAAAGAAAAACTTTTCCAGCCACCAGGCTCGCGTATATATTTTATCGCACTAAGTATGCAAGTGTGATCAACATGGCAGCTAGATACTAGAGTTAGCGTCGTCGTCGTCATCGTTATCCATGATTCTTACACTAGAAGCAAAAGGATAGTTCCTACACTTATATGAATATAGATATAGTATTAATATCTATGAATTTTAAAGGAGGAATTCCCCCTTTTAAAAAGATACAATACATGTGAGTAAAGCAGATGGTTTTGTTGCTAAATTGATGCATCGTACTTCGCACGTATCCTATTTTTGTTCCTTCTAATATATGTAACACCATTCTTTGGCAGATTTTTATAAATTTGTAACTATAGTGCATGCAATGTATATATATATCCAACATCCACCCTTTTTACGTCTGAAAAACAGGAGCATCATCAGGCAGTGCAGCGGATGGAAGTTTGGCCACAACGCATATATCTGTCTGCCATGAGTTTTTGTTTTCATTTATAACCCTGTCTAGAGTATGTTTTTGTTTCCATTTCTTTTTTTGTATTATTTTAATAATCAACCCCAAGTATAGTTTAACGTCAACTTGACTTGTCGTCATGAAAAAGAATAACGCAACTTTGGTAAGCCAAACATGCCGTTTTACTTATCATTTTCCTCAACACAAATCTCGAAAAGAATATTTCACTGTGTTCTTTTTTTAAGAGAATTTAAAAACAGAAACTTCGTGACGCCTATCACGGTTCTCTTCTAAAAAAGACTGTTTTTGAAACAACTGTTATCAAGATTGTTGAGAACTCGCCTTATATCAAAACCTTACGTCACTTTTATACTTCTATAAATTGCTTCTTTGAGCTTTTCATGTACCACAACTATGCATATACAATATATAAAAATAGAGTGAAAGTGTATCAACATAAACACTATAATAAGATGCTCCAGATTCTTAGACATACAAGTAATTGTTTACCTTATTCTATAAACATTTTCAAAAAACGATTTTTTTTAAAAAGTAGTACAATGAAACGTCTTAAAAAAATATATTTTCAGAATAGACTATTTTTAAAATGTATAGCTCTCCTTTATGAACACACTTTTAAGAATTCAGTTTTTAATTTGAGCAAAACAACGCAACAAAAAAAGAACTCACATTTTTGACCTTCGGATTTCGGTATTCAATTTTTCGTCATTTTTAAACCATATTGGATTCTCAAATTTACACCTGAGTTGAATTCTTGAATGAACAGGTACTTTTTCTTCACTTTTTGATTTGCCATCTGGAAATAAAAGAATGATAACAAAATTAAAACATCATTGGGAAATGATTTTAGTATAAGTGAGAGAAAACAATTTAAGCAGGCAAATAAAAAGCTAAATTATGCCAAAAATATATGTTTATTTTAGTTTTTGTACTTTCAGATCATTGCAGAAAAAAAATTAAATATTTCAGTCCTTAGAATAGCTTAAAAAAGCCATACAAACAAACACCTATCCAACAATTTCTTTATAAATGGAACCAACAAAATTTGAAATATTCGTTCTTGTTGATTCTCAGAGTCTTACATCAAATATTATAGTTTTCGGCTTTGATGAATGTTTTATTTGAAGTTGTAGAAGTTTTTTTTAAATGGTTATGCATGTACATAAAATTTGTTATTTGTATTATAAAATAATAAAAAACCATTTGTTTCTATGAATATTTCTAAACTTTAACTTTTTCAATTGCTATGATAGTAATAATTCAAAGTCTGATGTCATCACTTTATATTTAAAGTGATTTCGCACCTTTTTCCGGTCATATACAAATCTAAGTATGTAGGAGGGATAGTTTGTAAGTTACCGGCTGTGAGTGCCAACTTTATAACGGTATCTTAACCTCCTGTATAAATACATAAATGTGAATCTCTTTAAAAATTTGGCGCCAATTGCATCTTAATTTTGTTACGTATAGATATCTTAACACTTCTACAAATACAATATTATAATTCCATAACTAACCCAAAGTGTCTTTAATATAAGCATAATTTATATAGGCATAGGCATGCATGAGCATATACCTTATCCATATATCCATTATTATTATTCAAACATATATATATAAAAAGTCATCGAACTTGTCTCCCACTGGAAATGAGCGTTTTTAATATTCTTCGGTTGCTTGTTTATTACCGATTTGTGTTGTTTGTCGCTGATGAATATTGTGCCTATCCGTATAAACCTTTGGCTTTGATTGGCAAATGATTTGCAATTTTCTATAATTCCTTGGCGTGGATCACCTGAGTATAGGTTCATCAGGTGGATATACTATATGTGTACATAGGTGGGTACCCTATACTCTATACTCTCTGGTGTCTTTCTTATAGGTAAACCATACCTTATGGTTTGATAGGTAGAGATACGCCTTTTGCAAAAATTATCTTTCTATCGATATGTAAGACCAACAACAACAATAAACCTCTACAATTAATGACATGGCGCAAAATAGCACATAGATATGCTATTGATTGAAGTACAACTTATACGAGTACGAGTACTTACACCAACAATAAAACTCTTCAACTTCAACAGTAGTGTGATGTCTTATGTTGTTTTGTTGTGTATAGCCATACCTCACTACTTATAGAAAAGAAAAAAAGTTCATAGCAATTTATTGACCAAGCAATCATCTACCATTTTCAAAGCCATCCATCTATCCATCCAACGATCTTCAATTTACAATTTAAGAGCCTATAGTGTGCTGTCAAGAACTGAGCTGAGCACCTACTCTAGCAAATATTCATACCACTAATGAAACAACAACAACAACAGCAAGATGATCGTTCGAATTATATTCGAAGAAAAACTCCCGGTCAAGAGGAATTATATATTCCGCAGAGGATGTGTCCAGCCCAATCCAAATCGTGTACTTTAAGAATTGAGGAAGAATAAAACAAAAAATTATAACTAACTATATACTTACGAGTATGATTCTTCCATTCTTTTCTTTGATGGTTTTTCATTAATTTGCATTCGATGAAGACGCTCGGGTCATATTGTTACTTTCTTTGTATTCTTGTACTTAAATTAATTGAGAAAAATACAAGAAAAAAATGGTGGATTCATAATTAAGTGCATTATCTTCCTTGTTTTTTAAAGAAAAGTTCAAAAAGAGGGAAGAAGAAGTACAATATTATAAGAGTTTTGATAAGTTGAAAAGTACAGCCCAAGTCTTTTGATTATGATAAGGTATTTTCAGAAACTTATAGTGCTTTGAATGATCTTTTGAAGACCACACACAAAAAGTGGCGATGGAGAATACTTGACGAATTGAGTCTTAGAAATTCTGTTATCTGAGTTTTAACAGTAAAAACAAAAAATTTTAATGAGAAGTTATGTTTGTATTTCTGAGAATAAAGAAAGTTCTGAGATCTTAGAAACGACGGGTTATCCATTTTGCAGTTTCAAAAGTATAGTGCTGGAATTCGTCATCTGTCAAATTAAGTTGTTAAACCAACAATCGCTGGCAGTTCTTTGAATTTATAGCTCCCCCATTTTTGCTAACCCTTAAAAGTCACTTTTTAAATATTTTTTCAAAGAGCTGGCAATGCCCTACTACAAAAAACGATGGCACTGATTTAATCAAGTGTTCTGTTGCAGTATGTGACCTTTAACAATGAAAAATAGTAGCCCTTTTGAAAAATGAAGGAATACAAAAAGTACACCTAATCAAAATTCAAAACGCACAACGACAGTACCTATAACTTTCCTTCCTGTTCCCAATTATTATCATTTCTACT
This sequence comes from Eupeodes luniger, assembly GCA_951509635.1. Taxonomy (NCBI): domain Eukaryota; kingdom Metazoa; phylum Arthropoda; class Insecta; order Diptera; family Syrphidae; genus Eupeodes; species Eupeodes luniger. The sequence goes on from OX608073.1 coordinate 251,111,892, forward strand.
CATATTATTGTTTCTTTCATATATTTTCCTTTAAATTGATGCGAAAGAAAACAAAAAGAAAACACAAGAAAGAAAAACACAAATTTATTTAAAAAAAAAAAAAGTAAAAACTCATGGTTTTATATTCTTCAAAAATAATGGTTATGGTTTTTCATTTCTCTTCCGAGTATTTCCGGTGAATTGGGATAATGAAATCGAACTCACAAGAAAAACCCGTAAGGGCAACAAGTCGAAGACAAGTGATGGTTGTTCTTTTAATTAGTATTCATTTCCTTTATGGGAAATTACAATATTAATTACTTATGCTAGTTTCAGTTATGAATTTTGTATTCTTTTAACAACGCAACGTTTTATATTTTTCAAGAGTTGCATTCATTGAATTTTGAAGCCTCCATACCTTTTACGTGGGGTTTGAGTTAAGTAACTGAATACAATCAGAAAAGAAATGTGAGATTGATGAATTGAGAAAAGATGGCGATCAATAGAAAATAACCGAGCACGGAAACTTAAGACTACAATAAAAATCTCCTTTAAATAATACAACAATTTTATTTTACCACATTCGACACTTCTTCTGGGGATTCATTGGACTGTCCAATGGACACCCGAATACCTTTGAGAACTCATCGAAATTCTGCAATGGCAAAGTCACACGATATTTATCCATTGGATAGCCAGCATACAATTCACTCCAATAATGCCTGGGTTCATATTTGGCGCAGTAGATTTGAGCGAAATTAACGAAGAATGTTTGATCTGGAGAAAGATTTAATCCAGGCATTGATTCAGTGCCTTCGAAGTCCTTCTCGTGATTTTTCAATGCTTCCTTAGAGACACTCCTAAACGCATTCAATGCTCCTCTCAGTCCACCACTATCGCAAACTGTCTCTGTCAAAGATTCTTTACCATCGAGTTTGATATTTAATTCTGGAACAGTAAAATTACTATGATGCTCGATAAAGCATTGGGAGTTTTGTTTCATGGATTTTCTCGACTTCACTGACCATGCATGGATTTCCTTGAAATGCTTTTCACCCGAACGTCCTTTCGGATCGAGACTATGGACGATCTCATGGCCTAGGATGAAGCCAAGTCCACCGTACTTTATGGATTTTGGCAGATCTCGATGATAAATTGGAGGGAACAGTATTCCTGCTAGGACATTTATCTGGTGTTCGGTGATGTCGTAGAAGGCATTCACCGAAATGGCTTTTAAGATTTCCAATGGCACTGTACTGTTGATTTTTTCGATATTTAAGTAAGCGAAGTGATTTAAGTCCACCTGAAATTTGGATAGTTCAAGATTGTTCAGAGCATAGTTGTTGGTGAGGTTGAGTTTCTTGGTTTCCATGACATAGACATCAGCAATCGGGTCAACTATATGGCCAATGCTAGCCTTGAGATTCAGGAACGTGTCTAGCAATCCGAATCGAGTTGGTTCGTCTAACCAATCATTAGATTTAACTAAATATATGAAACTTCTCACAAGTTCTATAATCATACCCTCAACTTCTTGATGTATCTCCTTGCTGAAGTGCTCTTTGATATAGAAATGTGTCAAAACCATTGGTAAGGCTTGCCTCACTTGTTCCACACAATGTTGATGTTGGTACTTTGCCGAATTTATTTGTGGATGCATTTTGAAGAGAAATTTCAAGGCCATATAATTGGCAAAAGCTTCGGGCTTCTTTTTTGACATTTCATTGAGTTCGATAAAATAGAAATCACACGGACAAGGACTATATTCGAATGTTGATGAACCAGTTCGATTCCAAGCTATATCGAATAACGTGTCCCATCGTAGGAATTTTTTCTTTTTCGATTCGTCTTCCTCGAACTCACTACATCCATCTTTGGCTTTGTTTTGGAAGATCAGGGCTTCTTTCCAAAACTCAATCACTTCATCGATTACCTTGTCAGCTTTTGAGCCCACAACTCCATAGATTTCGAGAAGTCTTTTCATCATTTCAACATTGTGCACGTAGCCCAAGGAGTCATTTGTCCCAATGTTATCTGAATAGACATCAAATCCAAAACCAAATTTACCAATCTCGTACATCGGCGGAAAAGGGTACCGCATAAAGATTTCCTCCTGCACCAGGCCAACAACGCCATATCGCAGAAGATGTGCGGTCATGTTAAACCAGTCAAATGTCGATGCATTCCAAGTCATATCCACCGCAGGAAAGCCTCCAATACTTTTGATTATTTCAAGATACTCTTCACTTGGAGTCAATGGAAAGATGTCAGCACTGTCACAGATTTCCACATAGCGTTTGACTTTTTGCAGTTCCTCGTAATACTCTTCGTTCGGTTGACGTTCCTTCTGGAGAATCTTATCAATTATTTTGTCCATTGAATGTGTTAAATCATACAAACTATTCTGCTTCTGAGTTAGTTCAATCTGTTCTATGACATTCGGGTAATTTCCACAAGCGTATGCGTAGAAGTCATCACAAGGATTAACCGAAGTGTTCATGTAGGATTTCATTCGCGTTGCGTATGATTCACGGAACAATGAAATATTTTCACCTTGCCTTGCGTTGCTTCCACCGCCGGCATCATTAGCGATTTCTTGTTGTTCAATTATGGGGGTTGGAGAAGCCGAACTAAATTTTAATTCACAGTTGTTAAAAAAGATCGAAATAATTACAGAAAACTTGAGTAAAAGCTTCATTCTTCGAACTAAGCGATTTAATCCAACCGAGGAATGTGGAGAAATAAATAAAAATATTAATTAGATGAACTAAATATTTTTTAGCAGATTAATTTTAGTTTATTTATGTTTGTCTAGCTGAACTCTTAGCGCATTTGTGATAACCTTGCAATTTCTTTGATTAAGACATTCCACCTTATTAATTTCTGTGTATTAGACTTTGTAGGGAACATGCTACAGATAAGATTGAGAGAAGAAAATATTTTAACTGTGCAAGAATTGATAAGCAGCTGATATGTTCACTCAATTTAAACAAATATTATTTTGCTTGGCCGAAAACCCATTTAAAAGTAGGTACTATTCAGGGCAACAAGCAGGGAAGTCGGTTAGCATAAAAGTCTAACGTTTGAACTTTTGTACTTTTTTTGGCGATATAAGCGAGAGAGTATTTAATAATAGACATTTCTGTTAAAATTGAAATGGAGCTCAATAAGGAGAGATTTCGAAATTGTGCTCAAAGTGAAAGAGATTATTTTGTATAACATGAAAGTTAAACATAGATTGCTTGAGGTTTTGGTAGGGCCAAATGTTAATGTTCATTTTGGAACTACTGTCAATTAATTCTTCTGCAAATTACAATTCAAAATATCTTTTAGTATTTGCGAAACAACGCAGTTCCTATATTCTGCTGCTGAAATCCGGTGACCAATTTGTATCGAAGATGAAAGTTATTGAATATTTCAAACTTTTTCAAAGATAAAAATTGAGGAGAACAAAATAGTATTTTTTGGAAACATTTCCTGTATTTTTCACTCACTATTACACTGTTCGCCTTTGTTTATTGCTCCTTCCCAACTGCAAATAAATATAATTTCCAATAATTAGCATGTTATTCGCTTTTCTATTGTCTTCAATTGACCTCCAAGTCTAACTGAGTGCTTAATTAATGTCAATCAATATTGAAAAATTTATAAATTACCAATAGTAAATTTTTCAATTATAATATGCGAGTTTATTTTGTGTGTGCGATATTGACTTGTATATCAATAAATTTATGCAAACACATTAATAAATTGAAGATACATATATGTTAAGTAATTTTGATTCAATATTCAAATACTTTTTAGAAAAAGAAGTAACAAAATGAAATTGGTTTTCTTTATCATTTTATTTTTTTTATTGAATTAATTTGATCATTCAAATATTTAAAAAGTAACTTTCTTTATATGGACTTTTATAATTTGTTGCCTATATTTTTTATCATTAGGTTTAATATATCAGATAATTTTGTGGAATTAAGTTTTTAAATATGGTTTCCGGCCTAAGTCCAAAGCACCGCCATCCATGGCTATGAGTTATATGGACTATTCGATCAGTCCAGTTTTTCACTTCTTTTTTCAAGTAATCGAGAGGCGATCAGTAGATCGAGTGAGGGGGCCAGTCAGCAGGCCCACTTCTGGATATAAGGTTTTCGAACGTTCTTGTTGGAACTGAATATTGTCGACATTTAGGATATTTAATTTTGGAAACAGAATATCAGTCAATATAGCTCGATAGTCATCGGCGTTCGCCGTAACGGCAGTTCCTTTTTCATTTTGAATAAAATAAGGAATGATTATGCCGCTAGCTTGTGAACCGTATATAGCGTCCTATAGGAAAGTTGTCTGCCATTTCTAAATAATTTGAATCCATTGTTTGTAACACAATTTTTTCTAATTGTTCTTTTAAATATTATATGGCATTTGAAAAATTAAGTCATGAAATTCTTCTTAATAAATTGTTTGCCTTGAAATTTTTCGCTATGTCTCGTTCAACCTGTACCATATGTCCCACGAAAAAATGTGTCTTCCTCCTCTCCCTGGAATAAAAATCTACGAACCCTTCTAAATGTCGGAAATTCATTGTGGAAAACATATTTGAAAACCAGGCCCGGTGTAGACTTCTCAGGCTATCAGCAAGCTCAATGCAGATTTTCATTTGTTTGTGAATTCCTATATCTAAAATACATTGACAAAATGTAAGATAGCCTGATAAGGAATCCCAGAGGCTTCTATTTATTTATAAACATTAAAAGTAAATCCGATGGCTTGCCTTCAATATTAAAATTACACGATATGAAATCTATCGACCATAGAACTATTAGAAACCTCTTTGCCTCATTCTTCAGCCAATAGTACAGCAATCATCTTGAAGAAACTGACTATAGTTTCTTTTAAAAGTTTTTCATTCACCTCTCTTATTCAAATCGAAATAAGTGACGATATTGTTGACACAAAATTAAATCTACTTAAATATCACTTCTCTCCTGGTCCGGATGGTTTGCCTGCAATATTATCAAAAAAGTGTGCTACCTTCCTATGTAAACCTCTTTCAGTAGGTACTGTTTCGTCTTTCCATTTCTCAAGCTATTTTCCCAAAGCTTTGGAAAGATTCCGTACCCGTGGCATGATGGTTAGTGCGTTGGACTGTCATGCGAGAGGTCTTGGGTTCGATCCCTGCCTATGCCACCTAAAGTTTTTTTTTCACGGGTACTGCCTCTTGCGAGGAATTGACAAATTCTCCAAGAGTAATTCTTGGCATGGAAAGTGCTTTCTCAAAAATTTGCCGTTCGGATTCGGCTTAAAATTGTAGGTCCCCTCCATCCCTGACAATAGTACTCGCACATAGGAATGTCCCTTTGATAAAATCAGTTACCAAATTATTTATCTTAAACTTAAAGCCCTTGATTTTCCACCCTTTTTTTCATGGCTTAGATCGTACCTTGAGAACCGGGCCGATATAAAGTTGTTTTCAGGTTCTCAATATCCGAACCCGTTTATGCAAACTCAGGAGTACCTCAAGGGAGCCACCTTGGTACTTACTATCGTACTTACGACGTTATTAATGTCACTGATAATTCAACTGTCTCTATTTACGCTGATGACATGAAAATAACAAAGCTTATTTCTACTCTATCTGATTCTGTGTTACTCCAAAATGATCTTGACTCTATTCAGACTTGGTGCGACAAAAATTTCGTGACCTAGGAGTTATAAGCTACACTCAGTTTAATTTTTGAGCCCATTTTGATTATATTATTAACAAAGCGAACTCATTTCTTGGCTGCATCAAACGTTGGTCTAAATAATTCTCGAATACCTATGTCACTAAACCAGTCAAGTCTGGTCTCCCCATAAGAACTCTCATTTGCAAAGAATTGAATCTGTACAACGCAGATTTCTTCGATTTGAATTCCGCGGATTTCCTTGGGGTGATAATCTCTTCTTAGCACCTTATGAAGATCGTTTAAAACTTTTTATCTGCAAACCCTCCAAAAGCGAAGTCGCTGATATTCTCTTTCTACACCAGCTTTTAGCAGGTACCATAGCTTCCATATCACTCCTTCCTTAGAAACAATCTCTAAAACTCGTTTTAAGTTTTTTATTCATTAAAAACTAAGAAGTTCTTGGACTCAAACTTGATATCACAGCCACAGGATGACACAATGATTTGTCTTTCAAGTAAATCATTTTAAGTGTAAAAGCACAAGAATAAAACTTAAAATTTTTTTATTTCTGCGAATTAAATTATTCTAAGATTGAAATTCGAAACCCAAATATTCCTATCTAACATTCATTAGAATCGTTCCCATGCTACCATCATGACCATCATCTAATTAAAAAACATAATTCTTTAACACATATGCATACCGTATGCATATCTCCGAGTCCCGACCCGAAACAAACAAAAATATAAAATTGATCCACTTTCATTTAGGTAGAAGACATTATCTGTTATACCTACCAAGGGCAACCGAGAATATACAAAATATCTGTGCCATAAGGAGCATAATAGCAATGAAAGAACAGAAACAAAAAAAGATATTTCTCTAAAGGATTCACGCCAAGTGAAATCCTTTCTCATTAAAAACACATCCGAGCGTTGAAGAGAGCATCTGCAACACACATGGATATCATCTCATGGGGTAGACCCGAAACCGAGTTAAAATAACGTCAACATTAGGGACCTCCGAAAATATTTTCATAGCGTTTAAAAACATTTTGTTCCTCTTTTATGAAAACAACCAGATACGAGCTGTCACAAATGTCAATTGATGTTTTTTCCCAATCTGGTGAACATTTTTTGGGGATTTCTTTTTTGTTGAGTCTCTCTTAATTTTCATGATGCTGATGCTGCTGAAAAGACGATACAGCAATTTATATCTCTGCTAGTGTAACGTTCGTGGGTGCACTTGGAAAAAATACTTATGTATGTTTTATGGTAAACTATTCACTTTCCATGTCGCCTTTTTTTGGGTTAGGATTATTACAAAGTAGGTATTTGTGTACCTATTTTCGAAATGAGGGTTCTATGTTGAGTGAAATTCTTAAGGGAATATGTAATTAAAATAAGCACCTTTATCCGTTGATGTTTTCCTTTTCATAGAGAGAAGATTGATACTGTTTTCAGATATACACCTACACCCTTTTTGTTTTTCATTCCCATATCGTGAAAAGAGGGGAGAATATCCTTCATCAGGAATGTATGATAAACATTTATGAATTGATATTATGACATTGACTCCCATAAATTGTCACTGAATGAGTGGTTGCGAAGTTATGTAAAATTTACCACCTGTTGGAGGCAAAGCGTTGCATAATTTGATTTTTTAGAAGATACTTTTCGAAATTTTAGATATTTTTGAGAAAATGAACGACTCTTAAGGTTCAAAGATGATATGCAAAATACATCGAACATGTTTTAGAATGTAAAAGGATTAAAGTTTGGAGTTTTAAGTTGTATCATAACACATTTTTCCTTTTTTTTAAGAACGTCTGCTATCAAGACTCGCCATATCAATAAGTTTTAGTCTTTGCTCTTTAGTCTCGTAGGTATTATTCCATTCTAACCCCCTCAGTGCATATCTCAGGAATCTTTTTTGTACCAGTTCGAGTCTGGATTTATGACAGGTATAATTTCGTGCCCAGACCTGACAACCGTGTTCGAAAATCGGCCTAACAAATGTTATAAAAAGCTATTAAATAAGATAAGAATTTTGGAAATTGTTTCGATTTCCGATTGATCTTATTAGTTACGAAAATTTCAATTTTCCATCAAACATCACACCAAGGACAGACATTTCATTAACACGTAATAATGATATTCCGTCAAACATATAATTAGAAGAAATACCAAAACTTTCTCGTAAAGCTTATAGTTTTACATTTATCAACGTTTAGAAGCAGACAGTTACTAAAACAGCAATAAAAAAACGATTTAAGATCACATTGCAATTCTTCACTATCAAGAGAACTTGAAACAGTTTTGAAAATTGTAACATCGTCGGCATAAATGATGCACTTAGAGTGTTTCAACATAGCCGGTAAATCTTTTAAAAATAAAATAAAGAGAATAGGGCCTTAATAACTACCTTGTGGTTAGCTTCGAATTTGTTTGATTTGTAATAATTGAAAAATACAGAGTATGATCTATCCAATAAATAAGATTGAATCCATTTCATGAAATTTTCACACAAAAACCCAGCTTAATTAATTTAACTAGCCAAACTCGATGTTAGAGTTAATCTAACGTCATACTGAAGTCAGTAAAAATACAGTATATACAGGCATACCCACTGCGTAAGCTTTTTCATCTATCCTACTCCTCAGGTCTCGTTCCGAGTGGATGGAAAACTGCATTTGTCCAGCCTATTCCCAAAAAATGCGAATCTTCCTCACCCACTAATTACCGACCGATTGCACTTACATCCCTTCATTCCAAGGTCATGGAAATGCTAATTAATTATCAGCTTAAGAAATATCTTGAGGAACGGAAGCTTCTTAATGACCGGCAATACGGCCTTCGTAGCAATAGGTCCACTGGTGATCTCATGGTACATTGGAAAAAGTAAGATTATTGCACTTGATATTTCAAAGGCATTTGATAAAGTCTGGCATCTTGCTCTCTTATCGAAAATGCGTGCTTTCGGTATCGACGAATCTCCTCTTCGTTGGATTAAAAATTTTCTTTCGAACCGTTCAATACAAGTTGTTTTGGACGGATTCAAGTCTGAAACCCATAAAATAAATGCTGGTGTGCCCCAGGGCTCCGTTTTGTCTCCGACCCTTTTCCTCATTTTTATAAATGATCTCCTGTCTGCTACTTCTAATTCAATACATTGTTTCGCTGACAATAGCACTCTTAGCTTTTCATATTCGTTCCTAGACTCACAACCCTCCTCTTCGGATGTGGTACTGCAACGGTTAAATATGATTAGCTCATTAAATTCCGACCTACACAGCATTGTACAATGGGGAATAAAAAATCGTGTGGAATTTAATGCTTCGAAAACGCAATGCTGTCTTGCATCGTTAAAGCGAGATAAACCCTCTTTGCCACTATCTATGAGTGGCACTTGCATCAACGAAACGAAAAATCTCGACATCCTCGGAATGTGCATCAGCAACCACCTTTTGTGGAGCGATCACATACGCGATGTAGCCAAAAATGCCGCAAGATGTCTAGGTTTTTTGAGACGTTGCAAGAAATTTGTCTCTCCGTCTGATCTGGCTACAATCTACAAAACCTATATACATACGTTCGAAACTTGAATATATCTCTCATCTCTGGGCTGGTGCTCCAGTAACATATAAAACTCTTGGACAGTATACAAAGAAGAACTGTTAAAATGATTGGTGACATTAACATCATAAACTCGATTACGTCACTCGAACATCGAAGCAAGGTTTCTTGTCTCACCCTTTTTTACCGTTATTTTAACGGACTATGCTCTAGTGAAATAGCCAGTTGCATTCCTCCCCTTAAACAATTTAATCGTAATACCCGCGCTTCTAGGAATGCCCATCAGTTTACCCTTAGTCCAACTTCGGCCGTACTATGAAGTACAGAGATTCATTTTTTAGCCGTACTACGCGAATGTGGAACGCTTTGCCACGCTCTATCTTTCCCTGTCATTGCAATGTTCAGGAATTCAAAATCAATGTACACCGACACCTCCTATCCAACCCTTCCCTCTTTTCCTAATGCTCACACTGTGTCTTTGGCATATTAAAGGTATAAAAAGAACCCTTTAAGTGTTTGCTAATTATAAAAAAAAAAGTATACAATATAAGATGGTATACCATCAGGACCTGGTAAACAAGTATTGTCAAGATAAGGTATAAACTTTGCAATTTTGTCAGTATTAATATTAAAGTTCATATCAGTCAAGTAAGTAAAAGATTTCAATTGATTAAAGCCTTGGTCTATTATGTAAGATTTATCCCGCCTTTTATTGCCTTGGTCTATTATGTAAGATTTATCCCAGGTTTAAGTATCACAGTTTATGTTATCCCAGCGTAAAGTATCACTATTGAAAGCACTTTGAAAGAAGTCCGAAAAAAGTTGAGTTATAATCCGTGGATCGTGACTTGTAAAGCCATTGACCTTAAAAACGGACGAGTAAGGACAAGATTTTCTTTTATTATTTTTGAACTCTCAAAAATACATCTTTCTTTGCACCTTCTAAATGTAGTTAAGATACTTTAAACTTAAAATTATAATAAATGGGAGGACGTACAAACGACATCTCTCTAAAAACCATTGATAAAATAATAGTGATTCCACAATGTCCTTTATAAAAAACATGTGAAATTCTTCCTCTACCTCCGTTCCTAAGATCCATGTTAATGACGTTCCTTTTGTCAGCTCTCTAGAGAAAGCTTATTTTCTCGTAACTTATTTAAGTCTCTTGGGCAGTGTTCAAAGAAGAGATTTATTAAATTAAGTCACTTGAAAACATTCTTATATAATTGACCTCAAGCCTAACTTCGGTTGTAATTTCTAGTACAGATTTTCGTTCTTTAAACGTACTACACGAATGTAGAATGCTTTACTACACTTTCATTCTCTGTTATTGCAATATTCAAGAACTCAAAACCAATTTACAACGACATCCCCTTTCGAACCCACTCTTCCTTTCATAATGCTTGCACTGTGTCTTTTGCACTCTAAAGGTTAGAAAAAAACCAAGGACATGCATCTCACATCATCAAAATTATGAATCACTTCCCGCTTTCGTGGAACCTCAAAATATCACAAAGTTGTAACTCCTGGTAGCAGACCACTTTCACGTATTTAATGACAGCGTGTTAAAAGTTTATGAAATTACAAATTTAATTTAAATTTAAAAAGTAAAAGTGAAATCAGTTTAATAACCTAGTAATGGAGTCCTAGGTCACGTTACATTATTTCCCGTGAATTAATTTAAATACGTTTAGTAACCAAGAGTGAAAAAATAAATTTCAAACACTGCATGTGCCATTTCCGACCTATATTTTTTTTTTAAATATTCATAGGTACATGATTCATTTAGAATTTCAAAAAACGGAAGTAATAATGAATTGAGAACGGATATACAAACGTTAAAAATAAAAAGTTTTCCAATGAACAAAGTTTTATTTTCCCATTCAATATGAAATATTATTTTTGTTTTAAAACATTAAAAACGATATTACTGAATGATGAGCGCCAGTAAAATTGTACGATTTAATATTTTTCACAAATATGTATATATTTTTGTCTGCGTTCTTTTTTAAATCAATTCATATTATGTACATAAAATATATTTTTGAGCTTTTAAAGTCAATTTAAAACTATAATTTCCTTTGTGTGTAACGAAAGAAAGAACAACAAAATAGCTAATAAAATTCAAAAGAAATTGCTTGCATGTGCGATTAATAGCCATCGATTAACATACCCGCCATTTTTGTTTTCTTTATTTGAAATTATTTCATTTTTGCTGTTGATCTTTTACTTTAAAAGAAAATTAAAAGAACGTGCCATCGAAAATAAAAATGTAATTGAGTGAGAAAAATTCATTAAAAATATACTTTATATACAATACCTTCGACTTCGAGTATAGGTAGAGTACATATTATAATCTATATACAAAAGCTTGCCGGAAGCCGACTAATCGAACAATCTGCCAATGAAGGTGTGAAGAAATATTTAACAGAGTTCAGCAATTTTTGAAAAATTTTCTTATAAACATGAACAAAAGTGAAGTGATTTTTATTTTTATTTTATTTATTTTATTTTAATGTAAACATCACTTTTCTTTTATGGAATTAAACAGATGATGCTGAGATGGTTAATGTATTTTACAAGGTCTTATACTAAAATATACATACATGAGCGTAAAGTATTATTTTTGTAATGAAATAACAGATAATAAAATTGAATTTTTGAATGACATGTACATAAAGAAATAATTTATTTGCTCTTACTTTCAACATATACCTTCGAATTATTTCTTAGTTTCCTAACTACATTAAAGTGTCAGAATTACTTCAGAAGTTTGAGGACCGCTTTAAAACATTTTCTGAGAGGATGTCATTTTTCGTCATGACCTTTAACACTTTTAAACTTGAAAAATGTTATTTATTTGAAAAACCACTTGTCACAAATGTGACGAACATGGAATAAAAATTAAAAAAAAATGGGAAGTCGAATTTAAGCTATTATTCCCCAAGAATTCTTAAGAAAACCTGACATTTACATTTTCCAAATTATCACGACCGGAATAGCAAGCGAAAAATTGCAATAATTTAGAACAGCTTTCGTGTAGTTTTACCTTTAATAATGGAATTTCGATGGTTTTCGAAATGAAAGGAATTACAGTGTACCTCAAATTTCATTTTAAATTATGAGACTCCAAAATGAGGAACCTCAAATGAGTACAATCTGAATAATTAAACTCTTCGATTAATGTTTCAAAAGCATTCAGATTGCATTTCTGAATCTTACCGAATTTGGAATCGAAAATAACATGTTTGCTTTTTAGATGGAAATGTTGAATTTATTCAAAACTTAAAAAAGTAAAATGCTAGTTACAACGGGTTATCTATTTTGCGGTTTCAAAACTATAGGGCAGGAATTCGACATCTGTCAAACTAAGTTGTTAAACCATTTATTTTTAGTTGAATTTCTGACATTTACGAATAGGGATCACCTAGCTATCGCCCAGCGTATACAAATTGTTAAAACCTAACACAAAAATGGTGCTTCTAGCACAGCCACAGCCACATATCGTGCTTTAAGAGGAGATTATGGTTTACATAATCGTCCAAATACGCAAGCGATTGACAAAATTGTGAAGAAATTTGAAGAGACTGGATTAGTTCCAGATATTGTAAGGCCTGTGCATCATCGTTTCACTCGTATCACTGAAAATATTGCTGCTCTAAGTGAAAGTGTTGCCGAAGACCCGAATGTGTCGATTCCTAGTTGTTCTCAGGAATTAGAACTGTCTTAGGGCACACATGGGGTATTTTGCATTTGGATCTACATCTACAATCATATAAAGTTCAGCTCACATAACAATTGAAGCCAGCTGACAATTCACAATGTCCTAGATACGTCGAATGGGTGCTTGAACAACAGGCGGTGGAAGGTGATTTTTCGAACAAAATTTTCTTCGAAGCACATTTCTCGCACTAGGTGGGTATGTTAATAAACAAAATTGTCGTATTTGGGGTTCTGAGATTCCTCAAGTAATTGAAGAGAGGCCAATACATCCACAAAAAGTCACTGTTTAGTGCGCTCTTTGGTCCGAAGGTGTGATTGGACCTTATTTCTTCGAAAACGACAATGGAGCGACTGTCACCGTTAATTCAGAGCTTTATGGCATCGAGAAAGAACTAATAGAGAGAACCAACTTCGAGGGTTGCTCTCTTTTTGCCTACAAGCTGTGATTTGGCCACCAACTTGCATATGTAGTAACTCCATATAAAAAAAATGTGGGGAACAAATACTTATACAAGTTTGTGTGCATACTCACCACGAGAGAGAATAAACTTTTCTCTCTTTTCTCTCTGCTCACCACCTTTGAAAAATGGCGACCACCTTTGAAACATAAGACTCTGAAAGCACTACAACTATTATTTGTATTATTAGCTTCGTTTATGCGTTTAATTTTCGCTCAGACTGTTGAAAAATGCAAAAAAAAACTCAGATTTGTTTCAATTTTCAGAGTTTATCGACTTAATTTCGTCGATGCGAGAGTTTCAGGAACATTGAAAACGAGAGTTACAGATTGTAAACATGGAACATTGAAAACATTTTTATATACTCATCTCTTTTTTCCATTCCTATTTTATTTGTGTGTACTCGTTGTTTATTTTCTTTACATTACTCACGACATTTTCAAAATGCTGAAAATAAGTGATTTAAGTAGAGACTAAATAAAAAGACCGTCAACTTGCTACTTCTGTTGCCAATTTTCATTGCATAAGATTTGTGAATAGGTGATAAGCTATTCTTACTGCTTTCAACTAAATCACTTTTCACATGAGCACGACCAACGAATGGACGAATATTCGTCGATTTTGACATTTATTTCACATGAGAGTTTTTAATTCGTCACGAATGAAGTTTGAAATTCACCACCGAAACCAAAACAAGAATGATTTTTTTAGGTTAAGTACGCGCGATTTTTGTATTCGTTGTGAGTGTGGATAATGTGGAACGCGAATAAAGTTTGACAGTTCGTATCAACTACCATTTTTTTCGCGACGAATAAATTTGTTTTCTTAAATTTATTAATATATGATATTGAAAAGTAAAAGTATGCATCATAAATCAAAAAAAAACTATATTGCCATCATCTTGTTAAGAATTTGTGTGAAAATATGTCTTCAAACGTAATTAAACTCACATTTTGTAATTCATTCGTCGTTCGTTGGTCGCGCTCATGTGAATGCTGCTTAACTTAGAGAAAAAGAAGAGAAAAACAAATTCACCACGAACTACCGGTATAACTTCTCCCGTTATTTTTTGACAAACAAAAATGTTTTGCTAGAATTAATTTGAATTATAGGAGTATTTTTGTAGATATAAAAACGACAAGATGTTAGTAAAATTAAAGAAAGAAAATCATGAGAATTACAAATATAATAATGAGACTTTAAAAAACATAGCCTTCTTGCCTATCAATAAACAAAAATGAGAAATGTCGCATTTCCCGGAACTTATGTTTTTTTGTGTACTCTTCTCCGAGGTGAAAACATGTATACACCGATACGAATTCAACACGCTATAAAAAATGAGAGTAAGAGGTTTCGAAGAGACGGAGACGAGGAAATTTGGCTCTCTCATTTAGTTTTTTCTCTCTGTTTATGGTCATATGATAACCAACTTTTTTTTTCTGCTATTGGAGAATATGTGGTTTCAATAAGACGGTGCCACATGTCACACAACTCGAGTGAATATGGCTTTCTTGCAAGAAACATTTCCTGGTCGCGTAATTTCTCGTCATGGCGATATCAACTGGCCGCCAAGATCATGCAATTTGAAATTGCTGGAATTTTGTTTGTGGAGCTACGCAAAAGACCATGTTTATGCAGATAAACCTTTAACTCTTAAGCACTTAAAAACCAACTTTCGTCAAGTCAAAAGTGGTGGAAAATTACCTCAAAAGAATCGATGCTTGTGACAATTCGCGTGGTGGTCATTTAAATCATGTAGTGTTTCACACATAATGTCAACGTACAACTTTATAATAAAAAAGAAATATCATGAAAACAAATATTTCATATGTGTTTTATTTACATTTACTTTTGAAACTGCAAAATGGATAACTCTGTATATTGTATAAGAATATCGTCTGTAAGTTCTGTCAAGAACAATTTGAACTTCATGAAATAATCCACTAGGTTTGAAGGGGCAAATATATTTAGGTATAAAACCTTAGGAATATGAAATAGAAACTTAACTAAATAAGTTCTTGTTATAACAGGTGTTAAGGGAGTTAAATAGGGTGCCATAAAATTAAGCCAAGAGAAATAAGGCCAAATTTCAAGAATTGACCTTATTTTACTTTTGTAATGTGTGCTAAAGCCAGTTTTCAATAGTTGGTCTTGTTACACTTAAACAAAATGAAATAAAACTCACAATAAATATAAGTTGGTCTTATTTCTCAAAATAATTTGGAGTTATTTCACTTTGTCAATGTGCAATATGGCCAACTGCTGAAAATTGGCTTTATTTCACAGCACTATTAAATAGCTTGTCTAGTCTTACGCCAAGTTATTTTGTAAATAGGTATAGCCTTAATGTGTGTTTATACAAGTCAGACATTACCTTGAATTAAGACTTATACCAACCAAAAAATCAAGGATTATACTTGGATCGTTGCATTCGCAATCGAAACATTTGTGAGAGTGAAAGTGAAGTTTTGCAAAAAAAAAAAATCTTTTGTCCAAACAAATTCTCAAATTAAAAACTTTTTTACCATTTTTCAGCTCATGGCTTTATTTTGAATCTTTAAAAACGAGAAAAAGACAAGTTGTCATTCTGTCTTGAAAACTTAATGTATCTTTCTAGAGTTTGTATGTAAATTTCCTTTGTTAGTTTCTTATACGGAACGCAGTGACAAAACACTTTATTCTCTTATGTTATATTTTATATGTACAAATCTGGACAACTTACAGAGTAGATATAACTTTTCAAGACCACTTAAGCTAATTTATTTGGAAGTAAAAGAATTGTCGACAATTTTTGTTTTCTTTTTGCACACGCCATGACAATAATGTCTGCACAGTTATAATAATAATTGGCGTCGTCTTTTGTCTTTGGTCGCACTTTCCAGACATTAAATTCTTCTTACTTTTTTGTTTTGCGACATAGTTTCACGAGTCACACTTTTTTTCGGTGAGTAGCATATATCTGTACCTATACAATACATAAATATCGTATGGTTCTTTGACCTCATATACATACATATAATAAAAACAAAATTAATGGCGCCAGTACAATACGATAATCAAGGCATTCTATAAATAAATTACTCTACATAAGTAATCTTCAAAAATAAAATTAAAACAAAAAAAAACTTTTAAATATGCATAAAGATACATTGTCTGATGTGAGTCTTCTAAAGCAACATAAAACACCCTAACCATCGAGTTTATCTTAAGAACCAAACAAAAATTCCTATAAGTGTAACAAAAAAAGAGTTCGAGTTGTAATAAAAAAATCTTCTTCTAATCAGGGTCAGAGGAAAGGTTATTTTTAAATTATGGAGCCCCTTTATGGTATAAAATGTGTTCCCCAAGTTTATATGTTTTCTCGCAGCATCAGCACACGTACCCGTGTCATGTTTTACAAAGTGCAAATGTGATTTTTTAGGAACTTTTTTAGCTACTGTGCATAATAATTGGAATACATTTAAAAGTCACTCTTTGTATATTTGTTTAGTAAGTTGACGGGGTTTGAAAGAAGCTACTTTAGAAGGATTTTAAAAAATAATTTTCAAAGTTTTATAAGGACTTATAAAATATAGGCTTCGGCGTGTCGAAAGAAGATGGCAGAAATTCGAAAATTCAAAGGGGAACAAAATCGAGCATACATGCCGTGCGTTTTCTGACCCTATTTCCAAAAAAAGATATATTTTCCCGTTGACAGAAGCTCTTTAAGTTTTGATCAAAATTGATCCAACTTTTTCTTTTTATTGTACTTTATAGTATCTAATCGTAATATTTAAATTAGTTTTAGATGACATTCAAAAGCATAAAGTAGAAGTACTACTTTTAAAACGCAGACGAACATTCTTTAAAATGTACTGCAACAGACTAAATTTTAATGTCGAAAATCCGAATTTAAATATACAATTTTTAAGACAATGGTTAAATATTTATTTCAAGTATGATTGTGAATCATTTTCTTTGATGACATTTTATTGACCAATCGAACACCTCAGCAGACTTATTTTAAGTGTCGAAAACACTACGAAATGTTGCTAAATGTCATCTTAATTTTTATGATAACTGTCAGAATGTATTAATCATGTGTTAGCTGTCAAAATATTAAGTATGAACAAATTTATTTGTATAAACAAAATGCATTGCATCAACATGTAAACGTTCTAAAGGAAAATTTATTTTTACTGGAAGTTTTGACATTGACAGTTTGGCCATTGCCTTAAGGTGCGTTTACAATACAAAGTTAAAAATGTTGACACTTTTCAATTTTGTAAGGTTTCGAAATGTCTGTGCGTGTGTGTTTTCGTAGACCCGTACGTTTGTACTTCCGTAAATTCATTTCTCACTTCGAATGTCTTACAAAATGACGTTGCCTCTAAAATAATTGTATGCTTCAAACTTCAAAGAATACAGTTTTTGACATATTGTACAATTTTAGGAAGAATCAAAGTGACAATTTTCATAAAATAAAATAAAACCTACAAAATACTACTAAAAGTTGGTAAAAATTGATTTTCGACTTGAATATCTTGGCAACATTTTAAGATATTGTCTTCAAGCTAATTTAATGTTATACAAAGTATTATTCTTAACATTAGTAAAATGTTTACAAAAAATCAACAATCATTTATTTTTTAAGAAAAAAGTAAGTATCTAAAAAATGGTAGTTGTACCCGTGCAGTGATTGTTAGTGCGTAGGACTGTCATGTCATGCCAGAGGTCTTTGAGTCTGATCGTTGCCTGTGTCATTTAAATTTTTGTTCACGGGTTCTACCTCTTGCAAGGAATTGACAAATCCTCCAGGAGTAATTTTTGTCATGAAAAGTACTTTCTTAAATAAGCCGTTCGGATTCGGCTTAAAACTGTAGGTCAACTCCATCCCTGACAACAGTACTCGCACATAGGAATGGTTGAGCTTGAGAGTTGTAAGTTGTAAGTCACTAGGTCCTACTTCTCAACGGACTGTTGCGCCACCTAATTATCAACTGATTTTAGCAAAGGCTTTACTAAAATATGTAGTGATAACGTCCACATCATTCCCTTTCTTTAATTCGTTTAGAGTTTTGGACACAAATTCAGTAAGATTGGTTGTAGTGGATTTGCTTTTAAGAAACCATGTTGTTGGGAAAAAAAAAGATGTACAATGCAAATAGAGAGAGTCGTACACAAAGCTTTCGAAAAGCTTAAGAATTGATGAAAGCTTGACAATCCCCCATACTGCCACACCGTCCATTAAAATCGGTCTGATTACTGATGTGTATAAGCAATGCGCAGTAACCGTGGCATGGATGGTGGTTAGCAGGGTTCGAACCTCAGTAACAAAATTTCGGAGCAGATTTGCAGCAAAAGTGAAGTAAATCCAAAATTTCCGAAGTAGATTTGAAAATGAAAGAAAAACTCAAGTTTTCAAAAACTGTATTTTAACAAAAATTTATTTAACGGAAAGAAATAGGTATTTTTAACAAAAAAATCACATAAATTCATTCAGACTTGAATACCTTAAACTTAATATCTTATACACTAAATTAAATAAGAAATTAGAGTTGAAAACAAAAAAAACTATAGTTTTCAAAAACTATATTTTTAACAAAAATACTAATTTTTTTAAACAAAAAATGAATCACAAACGGGTTTAGACTTCAGAAACTAAAACTATTCATAATACATACTATAAATATTTTTGGTTTTTATTGATTTTACTTTAGAATGTATTTGCCTTGGACAAATTTAAATTCCCTTATAAATTTAATCAATTCAAGCGATGATTCAAAAATTTGTTTTCGATCTGCTATTAATGATCGTGAAAACATTAAATTTTTAACTGTATTAACATGCAAACGATTTCTTATTTTAGTTTTCAAAAAATTCATTTCGGAAAACTTTCTCTCAGCTGCGGCGCTGCGGTGTGGTAAAACGGCTAGAGTTAACATAATAGTCAGATAAGTTTTGGAACATAAGTTCTTCCATTTTATTAGTGGTTGATTTTAATGAGTACCAAAAGCTAACTTAATCTTGCTGATCTATGTAACATAGACTATGTTGATTATATTAAGTAAGAAAAATTATGATTCCGTTCAGAGACAGAGAGTCAGAGCAGAGTTGTTTGGAGAATACACAGTGCTGTCATTTATTTTCATTTGGTTTGGCTTAACAATTTTTTAGTGTGGAAAAAAGGAGCAGATCTGAAAAAAGCGGAGTGGCGAAGTAGATTTGTTTTCTCCCTCAAAACTGGAGTAGATTTGCTTCGATCGAAGTGAGGTTTGAACCCTGGTGGTTAGTGTGTAGGGCTGTCACGCCAGAGATCGTTGGTTCAATTCCTGCTTATGCTACCTAAATAAAAAAAAGTTTTGACGGGTACTGCCTCTTGCGAGGAATTGACAAATCCTCCAGGAGTAATTTTTGTCATGAAAAATGCTTTCTAAAATTCAAATTCGTTCGATCCCTGACAACTTTATTAGCACACAGGAATGGTTGAGAGTTCTAAGTGACTAGGCCCTAAGTTCTCAAAAGAATGTTGCGCCACCTTATTTATTTTAGTATTCACAATTGATTTGAATATCTCGGTTATAAATGAAGATATTGACTTTAAAATAATTTCATTCAATGCAATATATAGATATTGTTAATTTAGGATAATGTCCTTGGAAAATACAACCGACATTTTTTATGTAAAATAAAAACATTCAAGAAATGCTGCTAAAATTGATAAAAATTCGTTTTCGACAAAAAATGTCGGGAAAAAAAAACAGATATTGAAATTAAACTTATTTTATCACATGCAAAATATTGTTGCTAACGTTTTGTTATTTTTTTAGAAATATCAAATTCAATTTCTTTTTACAAAAGACTAAAACCTACAAAAACAACAAGAAACTATTAATAAATAGTTTTCGACTCAAGCATTGAGCAAGATGTTGACTTAAAATGTTCGTTAACTTGAACAAATTTTTTTTATTAATGTTTTGTTAAACTTTTAGAAAAATTGACAGACGGGCACGAATGGGAACTTATCAGTGTGGTCGCATTCTAGCTTCTTTTTCTTAACCGAATATGGACCAGATGGAGTTGGATAAAGGTTGGAATCAGAGTTTACATGGGCGTCATCACCTTGAGAAATATTCAAAACTAACGTTTACCTTTTAAAATGTTTCAGCATTTGAAAGCTCAATAGCGAAGACTTAAAGAGTGCATAAAACTGTAGAATAAAAAAAGGACAATGTTTGGAGTGTTATAGCTGATTGTCTGATACAATATTTTAAATAATTGAAACTTAAAATCTCCGAATAAAATATGTACGTGTTTTTCCTGATTTCAGACACTGGGGGCACTTTTTCTCTAAAAACACTGAATGATTTTCTGAAGCATTCTTTTCGTCGTGTTCGTTATCTATGATTTACTGCACCATATAGTTGGTTTCTGACCCTGTTAACGGTCCAGAGGTTATCTTAGAAGGTTAATCTTTAGAAATTATGTAATCCTATGCTTGTCACCTTGTCCCTTATAAGCGCACAGTCTGTTAATGTAAACTTACCCTAACGTTTTTCACTTGAATAGAAACAATCACGTTCTACTGATTTGATTCGTGTATTTGATTGAAAAATCTTTTTGATCGTGTTTTGAAAAATATTATTTCAAATTTTGAGAAAAATACACAATTTCAATTTCCTCCGAAAAAAAATTCTTTTCCGTTCAATGACCATAACATATCCAGAGAGTGTTTTCTAAATAACAAAATCACAAATAGCTTCCAGATGCGTATCTAGCAGACTTCTTTATAACGCCCGCCACCTTCTCATATCATCTATAAGTTAAAATTTGAATTTTGTAGCACAACTTCCTTTGCAAAACAGAAAATAAATTTAAATTAAACTTATTACATATAGAATCTAGCTTGTATATGTATAAAACTCATTTTCTTGAGTCTGATTAGTTGCATCATTTATTTTAAGAATGATTACAAAAAATTGTAACACACGAAGCATTTTCGCATTTGGGGCGCGTACATTTTTAATTAAAACACAAAAACAAACGCATATACAAATTCTTTAAGAATCAAGTCAGCTAGATAGGTACGTATTCTTATTCTTACATATAGGTATATTAATTATATGGGATCTTGAATAGAGAATAATTGAGCGTCTTGCTTCTTTCTCGTCGTCGCGGTCGCGTCATCGTGATCGTTGTTGTCGGTCATCGCTAGTATATGGCACTTCGGCAGACGAGAGCGGAATACTGGCGCGCACATGTGCTATTTCTATCTAAATAAATGTTTTTATTTTCAATTTTTTTAAACTTTTTTTTCAATTTCAACAACATTCGCAGATTTGTAACATAGTTTCCTTTTCTTAGTACATATTTTGTTCATAATTTCAATAAGTACGCTCCATATTGCTTGATGAGTAACCATGAGTGGATTTGACCATTTAAGTGAACATATCGCTTAGGGCGCCAAATTTTAAAAGGCGGTGAGATAATATACTAAATATAAAATAACATTTGACTTCAACAAGATTACAACAGCCAAGTCAGATCAAAGTGTGATGGTCGTGATGTACGAGGCTGAGGTAGGCTCGTCGGTGTCCAGGGTTCATCCAAAAGAAAGCAAACAAAATTTGGGTTAATAGTTTTCTAACTCCGATTGAGTACCCTGTCCCTAGCAGCAAACTAGAGAGTAACCGGTCGGCCTAAGCCTTGTCCATCATATACTTAAAAGAAGTGAATGGCGGAATAAAACAGGGCTGAAATTTCCTTTGTGACCCTAGCAGCAAACTAAAAGAAGGACAAACTTTGTTCATGGTGCCCTTAGAAGAAAGGAATAATCGTTTGGTAGAGAAACTTCCAGGCCCCACCAGCAAACTATAGAATAAGCGGGTGGTCGAAGCCTATTTGCCATACAATCAGAAGAACTGGATGCGGTATAAACTGGGAGAAGGCATTTCGGGACTCCTGACGAGATGGTCCTGTACTTTAGGTGCTAATTGTGCTCGGAAATTCTTTCCTTTAATGTAAACAAGATTGGTACTCAAACTGGGCATGGGCAAAGGCAAAGGCAGAAGACGAATTGGTATTGAAATTTCACCTCCATATATGAAATATTCTGTAAAAAGTCTCTGTGAATTGAAAGCAGTTGAATGGCAAAAGCTTATATTCGGAATAATAGAAAAGAACTGAACGCTTCGTTGCATAAGCTAAATGATAAATTGAAAGAATGAATTCCAAAAGGGGATCTAAAATGTGTTGTTTTATACAAACAGTTTATGAAAGAAATTGTTTTCCTAAAATACAATGCCAAGTATTTGGAACGGAAAATAGGAAAGGTTTTAAAAATTCTGAACGATCAACATATTCGGTAGAACCTTTTTCAAAAAAAAAAATAATCAGTACAGGTTCTAAATGGCCACCTAGAGGGACTCCAAAATATTCTATTGATCAATACCTACTCTTATTGCATTGCACATTTAATAAAACAAACAGTAATAAGAAACATGTATTTCGATTAGGAGGTTTGATTTTGAAATTGGTATTGATATGCTTAGAAGGATATCAGTCGAATATCCGACGCGGCTACAGTTGCAGAGCCATATATTCCTTACATGACATATTTCCTTGACCATTATTCATTTACGGCTGTATGTCCTAAACAACTGTACGATTAAGAAGAAGTCTAAAGTCTAGTGTGGGCCATTGGCATAGATCTTATCTTTCAAGTGGTACCAAAGAAAAAAGCTTGAAGGTGTTAAAAGACAAGATCTCAGTAGCCAATGTGTTCACCTTTATTTAGAAATAACACTGTAAAATAGCGAACTTTAAACTGTGACTGCGTTGTTTCAATGCGTTGTTGAAGAATGATTCTTTTTTAGTACTTTTTTCTTGTCAAATTATGACAGATTCAAAAGTGACAGCTGTGCAAATAGCTGACCATATTCTTGAAATTAAATTTTTCCACGACCATTCGCTCATTTCGGCTGTTTGTCCTCGATAACTTTACGAATTCCAAGAATCAGGAGCGAAACAATGGCATAGATCTCATCTTTTACGTGGCTCCAAAGAAAAAAGCCTGAAGGTGTTAAAAGACAAGATCTCAGTGGCCAATTGTTACTACCTGCATTGAGAAATAACCCTGTAAAATTGAGAACTTCAAATTGTGACTCCAAAGTTTCAATGTATTGTTGTTCTTTCTTGTCAAATGTCAAAATTTGACAACTTCAAAAGTGACAGCTGTCCAAACAGCGGGCTATTCAGAATCAAATCTCTTATTAATTCCTTCAGAAACAAATATTTAAACTTTTGCGGCCTAAATTTTTCTAAATCTAAAATCCATCCCCCATTTAATGGCCGGCGTTCATCTCAACTTGGGCCCATCATGTTCTGCATCTCCAATTATGATGATCACCATGATGACAACACAACGATGTTGTAGATGACGACAATTATCTGTCACATAGTTGAAAATAAAACAAAAACAAAAACAAATACGAAAACATAAGAAAAATCCAACAAGATGAAGAATATAATCATGACATTTCATTCAAGGATCATTTCGTTGTTTAATTGGAATATAATTTCACTTTTAATTTCACTTCTTCCCGCAATACAGTCAAACTTCTTTATAACGAACCTTCAAGGGAACAAAAAATTGCTTCGTTATAAAGAAGTTTTATAAAAAATTCGTTATATAGACATTTTTTTTTTTTAACACTGCAAGTGTTCTTTTATATTTTCAAAAAAAAAGTACGCAAAAAAAATAATTTTAAAGAAATGTATGACTTTTTATTTTTTAATTAAAAACATATCAATTTTCGATTGCACATGAACAGTTTTGATTTTTGTTTTATTATAAAAATCTTCCAATTTAGTAAGGTGAAAATATGCATCATCTGAGGTTTCATTTCTTGTTTCAATAAAACTTCGAATATTATCAAATGCAGTCGTCATATCATAATCGTTGGGTTTTTTTCGAATAAATTCGAATTCAGCATTGTCATCTGATGAGTCCGATTCCTCATCCTCAGATGTAATAACATTCAAAATTGTTTCGTCTGAAGGAATTTCCATGGTAGCAACATTTGCATCCACTGCAACATAATCGTCAAATGTAAGAGGATAATCATCACTTGGTAAAACTCTGTTAAAGTTGCTGTTGTTCTTGATTATTAATGATCTTATTGTTGACAATGGAACTGAGTCTTCATCGGACCAATTATCAAAAGTACCAAACCCAGCTTTGTTAAAACAATTACGAATTGTACTTGTTTTAACATCGACGCACCAAGCCTTATAAACATCTGTAATGGCATCCAAAAGATTTGATTTGTATTCTCGTCCCTGATCCATAGCTTCAAGAACTCTCTGTAAAAATCGGTTACGATAGTAAACTTTTAAATTTTGAATCACGCCTTGATCCATTGGTTGAAGTATTGATGTTGTATTCGGTGGGAAAAATTTCAACTTTATTGCCTTTAAATAAATCTGAACCATGGGTGGGTGTGCCTGACAGTTATCAAGAAAAAATAAAACTTTCCGTCCTTGTAGCAAAAATTTTTGATCTTCTTTGATTATCCATTTTTGAAAAAGTTCACCGGTCATCCAAGAGTTTTTATTATTAAAATAATCAACTGGCAAGGACTGGATTCCTTTAAAACAACGAGGCTTTGCACTTTTCCCAATCACTAAAAGCTTCGATTTTTCATCACCTGCCATATTTGATTCAACCATTAAGGTGACTCTCTCCTTGCTTTTCTTTCCTCCGTGACACTTTTCGTTTTTAAAAGCCAGTGTTTTTTGAGGAAGACATTTAAAAAAAAGACCCGTTTCGTCCACGTTAAAAACATACTCAGGGCTGTATCCGTCCAGTAAATTTGGAAGCGTATTTTTAATCCAATTTTGACACATTTCATCATCTACGTGAGCCCCTTCCCCACATACAGTTTTTTGTTTGATGCCGTACCTATACAGATTTTTTTGTTTTAAATCAAAAACAAAACGTTGTGTAGTAATTTATACTAGCTTACCGTGTTTTAAATTTATCCAGCCATCCAGTACTGCCTTTAAAATTATGCTGTCCCAAAGATTCAGAAAAAAATTTAGCTTTTTGTTTGATAATAGAGCCTGAGATTGGTAAATTCCTTTTCCTGTTTATCTGCACCCATTTTAACATTGCTTTATCCACATTACCGTATTTTGTTTTTCTTAGTTTTTTTTGGCTTCTGTTTGAATTTTCTTCGGCAAACTCTAAAATTTTGCATTCATTCTTTAAAATTGTCGACAATGTACTAAACGATACACCAAATTTTTCTGCAACATCTTTTTTCTTTTCTCCCCTTTTAACTTTTTCAATCATCGATAACTTCTCTGATAGCGAAATAGCTTTGCGCTTCGACATTTTGGCAACAATTCTCGAACTTAAAATGCAAACTCAAACAATTGACCTGTTGATATGCGTAACATTTGTGCTACACATCCATGCATACACACATTCACTTTAAGAAAATTCTTCCCAAAACGGGGAGTTCCCTTTTAAAATAAGGAATACAAATCATAGTAAACTTTGTTTTCAAATTTGAAAATTGACATTTCGTAATTCGTTATAAAGAAACAACTTTGCTTTCGGGCCACAAAATAAGTTCCTTATAAAGAGAATTTCGCTATAGAGAATTTCGTTATAAAGAACCTAATTCGTATGGGATATTTCTTAAGGGGAAGGGGAACAAAATGAAATTCGCTATAGAGAGAATTACGTTATAAAGAAGTTCGTTATAAAGAAGTTTGACTGTATATGTAGGTATACTCTCCTTTTCCTTTCATGAAATTTGAGTGAAATTTCTTTAATTAAATTCATTCACCCCTTAATACGAAGAAAAGTATAGAAACGGTAAGAACTTATAGGTGGCGTTCCTGTTCATATCTATTATATCTTTGTACGTTGAAACTCGTGCCATTTTGCTGCTCTGATAAATCTGCTTTTGCTTTCGCTTTTTCTGCAAGCGAAGTACTTACAACCAACGAACGTCATTTGACAGTCTTGAGTGGATGCCAAAATTAAGTGGATCACCGCAAGATTGCGCGGTTGGACCTATTGTGGTTTTTCATTTTCACAGCACAATGCCTAATCTGACAATAGCGATCTTGATGTAGAGTTGATGTGTGTTCTCTAACTAAAGTCCAAAGGAGCACATCATACATAATATAGGGGCATGAAAAAGGTACACTTCAATTTTCAATAAAAATATAATAAATGTTATGTAGGTCTATTGTTTGTTAAGGAGTATTATACCATAGAGTCTAGGAATTTCATGCAACTCGCGTATTCTGTCAGATTCAGATTTGTTATAGTTTGACGTTGATGCTGAATTGTGTGATCGTTTGATAATATTAATATACAATGGTGGTACAACAATCATAAGGAGTGTGGTATGTAGTGTGGTAATATTGTGGTTCATTAAAACATGAAGAAAAATCAGTGAAACGAAGTTGATGAAAATCCAATTGATACGCAGGCATGAGTGGAGCGTGCATATGCTGCATATAAATAGTATTGTACTCGTATGTATAGCCTATACGCTTTGTGGGGTCCGTAAATCAATTTTAATTTATTTTATCATAAGAGAAATGGCATTTTATATGGTGATGATGATGATGGTGAGTTAGGAGGAAAATTGCGCACCGCCAAAGAAGCTACGAAGTGAGATAGTGCGTTAAGGTTCAATTGTGTGGAACGTAATTCGTTTTACTACCACCTAAGTTACGCACATAAATACTTCTATCATTTATGTTTTATGTTGTACTCATGTATGTTTTAAATAGTAATGGAGATTGTGAAGAGATTTAGATAAATGCAGTCTTTTTTTATAATAGAGGGTTCTTCATTAGGAGGTTTAATTTTGATTTAAAAAAGCGAGTATTTCTCAAGAGAAATAAATGGATGCTTATTTCACTGCGAAAAAAGGTTTGGTTTTAGAAATAAAAAATGATCTTTAACTGGCCAAACAGGCTACGAATGTAGCACCATATCCTTGGCACTTCACGAATTCTATCTTTGAGATCTTGAATCGATTCTGAAACATAGGCGGATCTTATCTTACACGTAATCCCACAGAAAAATGTTCTTAAATACCATAATCGCTGTAGTCATTTGTGATCACGTCTTGCAAAAATTGTGACTGAAAGACTATGGTCGCAAACATTTCTAAGTAAATGTTAACAATTGCATTGCGTTATTTCTGAGAGTATCGTTCCATTTTTAGAAATGACGTAGTTTTACTTGTCAAATGTCAAAAAATTACATTTTTAAAAGTGACACCTGCCAAATGGCGGGCTATATTCAAAATTATACCAATTATTGGAATACCTTATGAAATATCCGCGAAAAGATTGAAGTAACACGATTTTTTCTTATTAATGAGTACTCTTGAAATAAGATCTTTATCCATAACAACCACTTATTTATGAGTGTTTCCTAGAGTGTAGACCTGCTTATTTTACGGATTAGAGAAATAGTGTCTAAAGTGGTTAATGCGGGGGGTAAAACGAGTATTTGCTTTAAGTATTTTTTGTAAGTTTATTTTTAAAAATTGTAACTTTTTGATGATGATGACTTTTTTTGTATCTCCTTTGGTGGACTTTGAATGAAGTGGAGTCCACTTACTTCGTGTGCCTATTACAATGGATTGCTTTTACTTTTAATTACAGTTATACCGTCGTAGTAGAGAACCATAACTTAGAAAATGTACATCCATTAAGCACTACACACGAAAAAAATGGATTTTTATTTTTTAAAATTGTACAACATTTGAAAAATAATGAAAGTTTGAAGGATGGATTTGACTTTTATGTATGTATACTATAGCTGGTAATTTGGCCAGTTTATATTTATATTTAAGATTTTTGAGAATTTTCTCAGACCAAATTAGCTTCGTAGTTCTTTTCTCCTTTTTTGAATTTTGGGATAAAGAATTCTTGAAAAAAAATCCTTTCTCAGATTTCTGATAGCTAAAGGGAGATATTTGTATGAGAAATTTTGTTTAAATTTCTGAGAATACGGAAATCTCTCAGATTTCACATACATATATAAACTAGTCAATTCTAGGTATTGTTTCGATTTTGACGTTTGCAGGGCTCATTTTTTAGTGCCATTAACATCAACAGTTTCTCTGAAGTTGATACTTTGAATTTTCGAAATGCGGATGTCAAATTTGACCTTTATGACATTTTCCAAATTGTTTACTCATGAATAAAAATATAAGAGTTCGGATTCTGACATTACCTCCTGGATTTGAAATCAGAACCAAAATGATCACATGAGAGCGACCAATGACCAATAATGAAAGAAAGAATATCCGTCCATTATGACATTTCTTTTAAATTTCCTGTTTTTATTTGTCATAAGAGATGCGCAACAAAGGCTAGAACACTAAATTTGTAGGTTAAACGCACTCTAAAGTGTGGATCGTATGTGGAAGGAAAATTGTGTTTGACAGTTCTTTACAATTAGATTTGTTAAATTGTTTTCTTAAATTTCTATAATTTTTGCGAAATTTATTACTTAAGATTAACTAAAGCTATAATTTAAAATTCTTGCTTACAATTTCCACAAATCGTTTGTCGGTTCAAATACTTAAACGTCAAACTTATTTTTATTGGAAACAATTTCTTTCAATTTGAGGTATTTTTTTTTTTTTTTTTTAGAAAACAAAAACGTAGGAATCACACAAAGCTTCAAAATCATTAGAATAAAAATAAATGATCTGTCAAACAAAAACTTTCAACTGTCATTATTATTTAAGGGTTGCTAAAACCTTACTTTGAATATGGCGGCAAATTGAAATCCTTAACTGGTTTTACAATAGAGCTCGTTTTGGATTACAAATCAACATACATATGTACAAAAACTAATTTTTATTTGGAATTTTTAAGTCGAAACATTGAAATGTCAAAAACATTAGTATTTCAATCGTAAAGTCATAAATTCATTAGTACTGTCTCACTAGCCTTCTTTTGCAGTCGTGTTGCATTGTTATCGTAGTATTTAAAGTATTTTGACAGCTCTGTCTTAAGCCCAATCTTATAACAGTAGCTATAGTTGTAAATAGAAATAATATCACAATAAATGACTTACGATGCATTCTATTTTCTAATGCTTTTTCTTTTTTGCTGCCAAAGACTAGTTTTGATAAAGAAATACTTCTAATTTTACTTCCTATTTAACATACACAAATATTACCTTCAAAAGTTTATCCAAATGCAATAAATAATAAGAAATTACCATTTTAAAGATTTATTTTCTTGATTTCCTAGGTATAAATCTTCATTCTAATCATACTAAAAGCCAGAAATGAACTATAATTCTCAAAAATATTGAGGCTAATCTCCTGATATTCTTCCTTTACCTACCCTACATCCATCCATACCCATACCTACATTAAGACTCAACTAAACTCTTGTGGGTTTTTAATTCTTCAATATAAAGAAATAAAATTAAAAAAAGTAAAAAAAAAAAAACAAATCTCAAAACACAAAACACAAAACGACGCATTGTTTATGTTGGGTTGCTGCAGTCACATCGTATATTATATTCACTGCCCCTGACAGACGCATCCAACAGATAACCATATTTTACTGCATCCAACAAAACACCACACAACACACCACACCACAGTTAGTTCCACACACAATCTTCCTACAACGAGAACGACCAACGAACGGATCATTTGATGCGCAAAATGCGAAGGCAGTTCTGCTGCAGCTCCTGTCACTGGTATCTGCTTAACTTGCTGCTGCAGTGCTGCACTGCGATGTTATCAGGAATAAAATTGCATTGGAAAAATAATAAAATAAAGTAAAAGAAAAAAAAAACATAAATACATGAAAATTATTCACTTGTGCATGCAATTTGTTGAACTCTAGTGTACCTTACATATGCCTGCATATTGCGGGCACACATACATAATACACTCTGTGCTGGGCTAATCGACTAATGCGACCATTTAATCTTTTAGATAAACATTAAGAGCATCATCATTATAAAAAATGGTCTCACAACTTATAATATGTTCGGGTTTTATTTTTATTTCTGTTATTCTATTGCTTCTTTTTGGCGTATACTCATTGACATTAGATGATTTGGATTAGCTTGTGCAGAATGCGTGTAATTGCACAGAGGGGCCTGGCGTCTAGATAGATATCAAAACCTACTTTCTTAGGGACTTAAATTAAAAGTGAACATATCAAGTGATAAGTGACATTCAAAACACTCGAACGAACTCAAAGATTTCGACTTCGAAATTCGAACTTGTTAATGTCATTGCTTTTATTCCTTTTTGTCAACTAATTTTTCCATTGCTCTAGCCATCACCGTAAATGTCAAAGCTATGTGACATTTGATCATACTACACAAATCTAAGGTAATGCATTGCTCAGGTTGCCAAAACTGAAAGTGTCAGAATCTAAAAATGGCTGCTCAAGTGATCATGACAGCCGAACAAAACGATTCCCAATCTTTATACATGATTGAAGTTTTGTTACGGGTAACCTTTACTTCCCGTCCCAAATCAAATTATAAATTACTAAAAAAGCGTATAAATAGGTTCTTCACTTGAATGAGGCCATTGCGAATATTTCCATCCAGGAGTTTACATGTGCGACCTTATAAGAATGTTTGCATAGAACATTTAAGAGAGTGTTGAAAACAACTGTCTTGATTTCATTTGAAACACGCACTAGTTCCGAAACGACCTCGACAGCTACAGAAAGAGCAAAAATAGATGCTTTCAAAGGTTTAAGGCTCTCACGACGTGAAATAGCAAGGACACTTAACCTAATCTAAGGGTCAAAAGCGGAAAATCACCCAGTATAACAAGGGTTTTTAAGTTGGATTCAAATAGAAGAAGTGAAACATAAGTTAAAACGTTTGGTCATGGGCTATCTCGTAAGGTTTTTGAAGGTGGAGACAATTTTAAGACAAAGACACCTTAATCGAAGCTATTCGTGATGCCTTAGCCAAAATTTCGTATGATTCTATTCAAAACCATCTTATAGAGGTTATATACAAAAATGGCGGAACTCATTATTAATGTAAACAAAATACTTAACATTTCATTTAATATTTCGTTTTTTCCCGAAATTTTGCATGTAGCCTCATCCTAGTTAGGCACTTTTGTATATAGTTTTCAAGCAGTAAATTTGTTGACCTTGGGGAATTCCAACGCCAATTTCCAATTAATCCTCTCTTTTTATAAATTCATTCATACCCATTCACAGGTAGCAAAACTTTTAGGGGCCGGTTATAGCTATCACTAAGATTTTTTTTTAGTTTTTGACCATGTTACAGATTTATTTCTAGCAAAAGATTGATGCAATAAGACGAATCCCATGTTCAAGTATTTTTTTCAAAAAAACCATTTCGTTTTACTGTTGGTGTTCCAATTTTTTACTGTTCCGATCACATCATTAAAAATTTTACTGACGAAAGCAACAGTAAAAAAATTGTCTGAGACGCGAAGCCTCAAAGTGACATTTAATTTAATGACGCAAATTTACTGATTGCTATAAAAACGCTCATCAGTAAAACATTTCAGATTCCTCCTGTTTCAAATTTTACTGATGGATTTTACTGATAGATATAACCGGCCCCTTAGGTACAAGACTTCCTTCCACCAGGTATAAAAGCGAAAATCGATTGCAAAATTTGTAGCCTCATTTGACATTCGATGTCATTTACAAACATTATGGTACGTTTACATTACGAAATTTTACTTTTGTTCCACTACAACCTATGTATGTATGTACATATTTCTAACCTCCAACAAGCATGTGCATCATGTTAAATGTTTGTAGGCAGATACAACCACTTTTGACGCCATTGTTCAACCTCTAAGCTTACCGTAACGAGGGCGATAATCTTGTGAAAAGTGAATGACAATGCTCCTCTCTCATTTATCAAAATACACAAAGAGAAGACGAATATTTTTAATCTGCGTAGGCATGCTGCGCTGCGTTTAGCTTTAGAAATCTGACGGCCTTCGCAAGTGACAGGTAAAGGATTAATCAATATCGATGAGTGCGTTCATTTCATTTGCAAAAAAGATGTATACCTAGACAAAGTTAAGTGGGTTCAAAATTGATATATTAATCAGTTAAGTCAACTATTTTGTAATAATAATCTAATGGAGTGGTTGACATTAAGTTGCGTGTTCTTAATTTTCATCCAAAAAAACAACCTCAAAGGACAGGCCCACCATGGTAGAGTCTAGTCTAGACTCTAGAGTAAAGAAAGTCGCGTGCCCTTTTTTCTTTGAAATCATGTCCCCCCTTAGGTTGTAATGTCAAACGGGAATAGTCAGAGCATTGGCTTGGCATTGTGCTGCGCTTTTGTTTTGTTTTGTTTTTCGTGTATACTTTCATGCTGCGATTATGTCAGTCATGTGCGCAGCGTATAGACAATTATACAACAGATTTGACACTTTTTCTTGTGTATTCTACTAGCGTGCATTCTAAATGATCGCTTGAAGACAGATCCTCATTGAATGACAGCCACTGTCTTGTTCTTTTTTAGATTTTCCAGACAGAGACAGACGAGCTACGGACGACAGCGACAACGACGACGACGATGAGCAACGACAATAAGAATATGACGAGTCCATTTATGGGGGGGGGGGCGAAAGGAAAGACATAGAAATATAATTTTTCAAAGCCGGGAACGGGAAAAACATGCTGGAATATGAGGAGCAGCAGTCTTGACTTGAGGATCGGCATGATTATGGAACTTAAATGATGAATTGAATGGCAGTGTTCAACAAAGAAACACATGCACATCATAGACTTGCACAGTTCACAAAGTGCAGATGAAAAGATGTAATTATGATGTATTTTATGAGATTAATAAGTTTTTTATGAATATGAATGCCAATTTACAAATAGATATGACTGCGTTATGAAAACTGAAGGGGAATACGTCGCGTTGCGCTGCCGCAACTGTGAACAGATGTAATGTCTCTTATTAGAAGAAACGTTTTTAATTCAACAAATGTCAATTAGAAGAACAGTTTTTAACTCAACAAAATGGCAAACTTTGATTCATTTGATTTATTCGTTTTTAACTTGTGAGTTTTGAAAAAATGTTGATAAATACTTGAATATCATATTTTTTAATTATGTAGATGTAACATTTTTACTTGTCTGGCTTACAACCTAAAAACCTAGCGTGAAGAGAACCTAATGCTCAAAGGTAAACTGTCGTTCCCAATGGGCAGGTTTCAGATGACATAAGAGACTTGAAAGTAAGGCAAGTTTCTGTTATCTGATTTGCCAGCTGTCAAGAAATTATACTTTCCAATTAAGGCAACTTTAATGGAAAGTTGTCCGGAAAGTAAGTCAAGAAAAATGTCCCTAACTATCAAGTCAAGTTTACTTATGTCAAAATGACAGTTGATCATGTTTTTTCATTTAACGGAAAGCTAAACTTTATTCCTCTTTGATTTATCTATTTTCTCCACAATTCCATTTAATGTTTTCTGTAGAAGGGTTTCTTGTCATTTTGGAAAAGAATTAGGTTATATTTCCTTACAATACAAAATACAAATCATGATGGACTTGTAGGTTGTAGCTTGCCTGAGGAATATTTTATAGGCAATAATGTTATTGTTCTGAAGATAGAGGTTTGTGTAAGCAAGCTAACTAGTTCCCTTGGTCAAAATGTACGTTCAAAGAATGAAGTTGACTGCAAATGAAGTCCAACTGACTTTTATGTCAAATTGATAGCTGTCACTTCATGAATATGAATGAAACGTCAAAAACTCATTAATTTGAATTTAGCAATAGTGTTCCTAGGTTTGTTTGATTAGGTTAGGCGAACTAAATATTTTCCCCAATTTTAACTGCCATGTAAAATTAATTTAATTTTGGGATTTCATTAAAGTATTTAGTCTAACTAGTTTTATAGGAAGTATATTTAAGTAAAACATGGATAGTTGTGAAAGTAAATTTAATACTAAAGGCCCTTCGCTGCATAAATCATTCCTTGAAAACTACATGAAACAAAAATTCTATGTGTGTTTTCTGAAAATGGACACTGCCAGCCACTTTGACCCAAAGGAACAAAAAAAAAAAACGATTACTTTACATGTTAACATAAAACCGGTATGGGTTCGAATTTTTCGTATACCACGGAGTGAAATGCATTGGGTCCCTTGACATTTGAATACCAAATGACATCCCCGAAAAAAAGAACACAGTTTCGCCTTGTTCTGTTTTACAAACAAAAATGTGCAATACGAGTCTCAACATCTTAACAAGTCTCCTACTCCTTAATTTTGAGATGCATGCAATAACGAAATTCAAAAATAAAAGAAACAATATGCATTCAAAGTGCAAACATATGTTAAGTGTTCAATAGCACGAAAAATGCCTTCGGAAATGTTTCTCAATTTTTGGTTGATGGTGTTTTATCTTCTTTATTCTCTCACATACAATTTTATTGGCCATGTGATTTATTAATATTGTGGAATTTGTGAAAAAATAACATAAGCCCCGAAGAAACGCTGCCGCCCGCCATCAATGTGACAAGGTCTCGTTTTCATTAATTGCATCTGTGCAAAAATTTAAGAAAACAAACAGAAATGACAGCCAACAGAGTTACCAAAACTCAATTTTGATTATTAAGATTTATTGGAAAAAAAAACTATATTCTCATAAACTTTTTAGTCATTGAATCTTAAAGCAATCAACTTCTTCTGAAACTTGAAATATATGAAATCAATAAATTCAATTTCAATTCAATTCAATCTTATGGAAACTTTGTGGAAGTAATAATTTATTTCACCAGTTCTAGCTGTTTTAACGAAGCAAAATAAATAGTTCTTCTAAAAGAGGTTTTATTGCCCAGGTATCTGAGCTGCCAAAAAATAGCCTTCCAATTAAGGCAACTTTATTGGAAAGTTGACTGGAAAGTTGGCCAAGAAAAATCTCTCTAAGTATCAAGTCAAGTCCACTTATGTCAAAATGACAGCTGACAACTTTTTTACTGTGTAATTTGTTTATTTTCTGCATAATTCCATTTAATGTTTTGTGTGAAAGGGTTCCTTGTCTAATTGGAAACGGAATAAGTAATATTTCTTACAATGCAAAATAAAAGTCGTGATGGACTTGTAATTTCCCTGAGAAGTCTTTTGTAGATAACAATGGTTTTTGGCACGATCGACTGAAAGTAGAGTTTAGTGAAGTAAAGTTCCAAGTTTGAAATATTTAAAGCACTTCAATAACTAACTGGTTAATTTGGTCAAAATTTACGTTCAGCAGAGGATGCAATTGATTGCAAATGAAGTCCCTTATGTTGTTTGAACCTACCCATTGTGTGTAGCCCGCTATTTAGACAGCAGTTTGTTTTGAAGCTGTAATTTTTTGACATTTGACAAGCAAAAACTACACTATTACTTAAAATTAAAATTCATTGAATTCACTACAAAAATCATAATCATATTTTTAGTCACACTTCGCAAAACTCGTGAAGAACCTTTTCGATGGCGATAGTGAAGGTGGTAAAACAATTTAAGCTCTTGCAACAAGTTATTAAATTCTACGGAATTCAAAAATAAACTCCTTTGGTGTACAACCTCATAGAAAAGGACAATAATTGTGCAGATAAATCCTCTAGAAACTTATTTCCTTAAATTCTTTTAAATTAAAATGGTAACTCTTACACTCTTGATGAAACAATTTTCTATACCCACAAAAGATATGAAAGAAATTTAAAAATTCACGACAGAATTTTATTTTTTAAATAACAAAAAATAAAAAAATAAATATCATTAACTTACCTAAAATAAATTCCATTGTTTCCAAATCACTGGCAACTGCTGATGATTGCGAGTTTATTCTTCGTGTAGTCACATAATTTATTTGAAATATTGAAATTACTAAAATCACAACTAAACTATTTGTAAGCAGATCTGATGGAAAAACTGTTGATGTTGATTTTTTCAATATTTTCATTTTGGAACGTTTTTGTGAGTTATTCGTAAATAAACAATTACATACATTCGTAGGAGTAATAGTGCAGGAATTTGAATGCATAGTGTCTTAAAGAAAAATATTAGGTCTGGTACCTATGTAAATATTTTGTGGATTTTAAAATAATTGCACGAAACCACCACCGATTATTTTGACAAAGAAAAATTGATAGATTGCAAGGAAAATTTTATCTTTAAGAATTTTTTTTATTTTATTTGTTTAATTTTTAATTTGTTATTTTTTCTTGGAAATTGAACATTATTCAGTTTGGTTTTAGCTGCGTGGTTTATAAAATACTGATGTTATTGTTTCTCTTGGGGAATTTCGGTCGATCCATTAAAATAGTGCTGGAAGAAGAAATTAAAAGAAAAATATACATAAATTAGAAATTTGCGAACCAAATCTTAGTCAAATAGTTTATTTGTAACGATTTAATGTAAAATACATTTTTTTAATATAAATTTACCATCAACGCAAATTAAACACCCAACTAAAGAACTTCTAATATCTTCTAGCAATAAAAAGTCTAGTTTATTATTTAGTTGCATAATTTGATGGATTATCATAGATCACAGCCTTTAACTAATTTATAATCACAGCCTTTAACTAATTTATAATGAGGTATCGTTAAAATTGACGAAATAATTTCATGTTTTCCGAAAAATAAATATTACAATTTATTGACTTGGTTCCACCGTAGATATTGTTACAAATTTAATTCTTTGTGGAATGAGAAATTTTATCCCGAACTTGGTAAAATCTTTCAAACCCAAAGAAAACGCATGGTTTGATTCGTCAATAGGTTATTAGAATCACAGATGTGAGTTTCTGTTGTTATAAAGTCAACCTCGTTGAGGAAAACCGAAATAAACTCAAACATGCTAGGAAGATCATTAACGTTCATATTCGACGAACCAAACTTCTACATGACCAGAAATTACGGCATAAAATACTTAAATGTAGCAAAAGTAGTAAAAATGTATGGTAATTTGTAAAAAACGTATTTAACACCATGTCATCCTCGGTTCCAACGTTCGTTCACAATGATACCTCCCTATGTAAGCCCGATTGATAAAGCCAAGCATATTGGCAGTTTGTTATTTTGATGCTACCACAGATTGTCTTGAGTCCTCCTCTACTTGAGAGCGTAATTCTATGGGACAAATCTTCTTTCGCACTCGTGCAATTGCAAGAGTACATATACCTTGACATATACAAGTCCACTGGCCTGGAGTGTACGCCATTAATTTCTGAAGAGGTGTTCTTTAGCTGACTGCGTAAGCTTTTTTATCTTTCCTATTCTACAGGCCTCTTTCCGAGTGGATGGAAAACAGAATTTGTCTTGGCTGTCTCTAAAAAAGCCTAATCATCTTACCCCTCTAACTATCGTCCAATTGCACTTACGACTTTTCTTTCCAAAGTAATGAAAACTCCTATCATTCATCAGCTTAGGAAATGTCTTAAAGAAGGAAAGATTCTTATTGCTTTCGTAGCAATAGGTCCACCGATGATTTGATGGTTTATCTAAACGATCAATTTAACAAATTTTTACAAAGTTTTGGAGAAAGTAAGATTATTGCGCTTGATATTTTAAAAGCATTTAATTTGGCATCCAGCACTCTTATCGAAAATGCGTACCTTTGGTTTAAATAAATCCTTCGTTGGAATAAAAATACAAGTAATATTGGATGGTTTCAAGTGTGAAAATCACAAAATATGTAAATGTTGGTGTCCTCCAAGGCTCTGTTTTGTCTTCGACACTCTTTTTTATTTTCACTAATGATCTCTTTCTTCTAACTCAAATAATTGTTTCGCTTACGATGGTACTCTTAGCTTTTCATATTCGGTTTTAGACATACTTCTCTCTTCTTTAGACGTGGAACTCATTAAATTCCGACCAAAACAGAATTGTACAATAGGGAGTTAAAAACCGCTTTGAAAACCCAATGCTGTCTTGCATCTTTAAATCAAGATATTCCCCCCTTTGCCATTATCCATGGATGGCAATTGAATCAATGAGACCAAACATCTAGATGTTCTTGGTATGTGTATCACCAACCACCTTTTTGTGAAACGATCAAATACGCGATGTAGCCAAAAATGACTCAAGACGTTAGGGTTTCCTAAGGCGACGCAAGAAGTTCCTTTCCTCAAAAACTTCAACCGTAATATTCGCGATTCTAGGAAAGCTCATTAGCAAACCCTAAAGCCAAATTTCGGAGGCACTGTCAAGTACTGAGATTCGTTCTTAAGCCATACTACGCGAATGTGGGATTCCTTAACACACTCTGCCTTTCTCAGTCATTGCAATATTAAGGAATTCCTTTTGCTCACACTGTGTTTCTGCATAATAGAGGTAGTAAAATTCCTTTAAATGTGCTTTGATTATAAAAACAAGGTCGCACGAATTTGATCGTCTATTCAAAGAGTCTGTTCAAACCCTATCGTTTGGGTTGTAGGGCCCAGGAAATTTCGAAATTTTTTACGAATGCAAAACTGTCCATATAGTTTCTGTGTGTCGAAAGGTAGTTTTACAAGGTTTCGACTCATTTTTCTGGGATTCAAAATATTCTCTTCAATTAATATTTCTAAGAATATAAATTTTCCATCGGCATTGTATTAGTTACTAACGTGTTTTCTAAGAAAAACTTATTTTTTCTGTTCTCCGAACTCTTTTTATTGGAATAAATTTTAGAGTTATGTAATGTTTCAGCAATTTTGCATTTCTATGACTGGTGAGGTATTTTCAAATCCAATAACCAAGGTATTGTTTTGAGTTCCGAAATATCTACATTCTTGTTGTAATCTATTGAATTACAAGATATTTGATAAAATCAATTTATCGAAATTTATTTCAAGATGAATTGTTAGATATCAGCTATCGAGAAATCGGAGATATTTTTCTGTGCTCCGAATTATTTAATTCTAGGAGATAAGATACGAAAAAGTAAGTAATTCCAAAAATTATTATTAAAAGAGTTTTTATAATGAACTGGCTAACAAGGCAATCTTATAAGATTTACAAGCTTTTTCCAACTACCGAGATATTTTCCTGTAATATTGAGGGCTTAGAAAAACTTTTTTTTTTCGTATAAATTAATACATAAATGTTTTTGAGATATTTAAGTTAAGTTTTAAATAAATTGTAAGATCGTAACATATCTGGGTTTTGCAATATTTTATTGGCACTGAACTACGAGATATTTCGATGAAAAAGTGTTTAAAAATGCGAATCATCTCCGAAAATGAAAACAGTTGAATTAGGTTTTGCGAAATACTTTAATTACCAAATTAAAAAAAAAAAAATTTAGAGATATTAGAACTATACAACATCCACTTACTGCAAAGGAACTCAATGAATTTCATGTGAAATTCTATTTTACTAAAGGGGCTTGTCACCATCGAGATCGGTGTGCTCGCTTAGTCACTGTCTAAAAATATAAACCATCTGATAATCACAAATGTATATTCTATTAATTGTTTACATTTTGTGGTAGCACTTTACATACGAGTACTCGCCACATGCATCAATCGTCAAAGTGTAGTAAGGTAATTTCTTTTACACGACAGAACAGTAGTTTTTCTTTATTGCAGTTGACCACAATCGTCCTTCGCCTTCCTTCACAAATCGACATGAAAGTCCATCGTTGCGTATTAACACATCATTTGTCATTTTTAATTTAATACTCAATAAATTCCCAACCAATGGACCTGCCCTGGACCACTCAGCAAGAAAGAGAATTAAAAAATGGAATTTATTACCATAACGAATGACTCGACGAACGACGCAACGCACGGCCAAGACGACGACTTCGAAGAAGATAAAGATATGCGGAGATATAAAAACAAGACTGATGTTATGGTTGCGCGGTCGTGACATTGAACTCGCCAGAGATTCCTGATCTCCAATGGAGCCTCGTCGCGATCTCGATCATGGTTACTTAACAAGCCATCCCCATCTTCATTCATGATCCACCTCCGAAACCACGGATCCACTTTTATTCAAATTCCACTGACAATATTGACAATTACGCGATCTACAAAACTGATTTATGCATGAAATAAATATGTCCTTTTCTCACAAATTTTAACGTGGGTTCTCGCGATCCTTGCTTTGATGCTTTTTGGGGAAGGCAAAACTGGCTTAAATAAATCTCGAACGACCGATCGACGACGACGAGAATAAATCAATTTCTGTGCTGCCAATAAAAACCGATTGTTGTCAAGAATCGGTGCACTGGCACGACACGATGCGATCGACGACTACGAGTACTAAAACAGGGATAGCCAATGGCGACGCGGTGACAGAGCAGAGACGCTGGCTGCTTGGCGGCGGCTGCTGGCTGATGCCTTCTGAGGTAGTTGACTTGACTCGATTTATATCGCATCAGAATGGGAATCCTCCATTGTTGTACTTGTTTAATTTTATGGTTTACGGAATGACATTAGATCTGCATAACAATGGAACGAGCGACGACGGATTGAAGGTGTCGGACGAGATGTCAGAATTTGTTCGCCAAGGTGTTTTGTGTGTTGTTTTATATTATTCTTCTTCCCATCTTCACTTCACTCATTCTGTATGTCATTTTCGCTATCTTCAAACCACCAGGTGTTCGACGTATAAATTCAAGACCAAAATCAACGTCTTCTATTCTTGGCAAGAGCTGATGCAGCAGTAGGATTATTCTCAATTGTCATATTATGGGGTGGACACACTAGGAAAGTCACGTTTCGTTGTTTTGTTCTCTTTGACATTAGCATTTCGATAAATCTTTTAAGGTATGTGCATATTTTATAAACAACAACAAGAACAACAACAAAAACTAAGACCGGACTACTGTCAAGAGATTCATTGATAAAAGTTTGTGTCTTTTTTTTTTAAATCTCAAGATGCCTGAGCTCACACCTCATCAAGGTCGTGCTGTTTTGTGTCTTGTGTTATGCCGATGAAGAAGAGACGCATCGCGTTATTTTTCCCACTTTAAAATGGAATGTTGTCGCTTCCTTTAATAGAAAAATCATCAAATACTCTAAAGGCAGTGTGTGGAGAAGTGCGCGTTTCTGAAGAATGCATCAGGTGATCCTCCAGGGACGTACTCGTATGTATATAAAGAAGAAGAAGCTTAAATTCTTTGAATGGAATTTATGTGAGTGTTTTTGTATACCAAGTTCTGTAGGGGTACTTCTGTTGTCAAAAAGGCAAGGCATACGCATACCTTTCCTTTCTACAGAAGCATTTTATACAATATTTCAAATGGACTTCGACAGATGGTGAAGATATTGGAATTTAAATGAAAACAGAAAAATAACACACTCACATCTGCTCATTGGAAGTGCAAGTGCCGCAAAGCCATTAAGCACGCACTTGATTTAGCTGTGGAAGTGTTTTAGAGCTCTATAGCTGATGTTGTTTATGCAGAATCCATTGATGAAGATTGTTATGAATGTTATAGGCACAGGTTCTTCTAGAAATGCCAATAACTAAATAAAAAGGAGTGATTTTTATTCACTTATAACACTTAAATGCAAGCTATCAACAGCAAAATTTGCAGTTTGCACAATTAAAGTTTTGAACTATCTTCATAGGTTGGTATGGTTATATTATCGGACCGGGGAAGACACCACAGAGTGCAAATCGAAGAAATCTGCGTTTTAAATGTTCGATTTTTTTTAAATTGGGGAGACCAAACTTGGCGAGCGTATTCAAGAAGGGGTCTAACGCATGCGGTGTATAACAAGGGTTCTAGAAATCTTGGTGCCAACCAAGCCTTATTAATAATTCGATTAAATGGTTTTCTGTTAAGACAGAATCAGAGGGAAAGACCTTTATTGTTTTCATGTAATCAACGTAGAAAGATGCATTTAAACTGTTAATAACATTAACGCCTTTCACTTTTACGATAAAAATTAAAGGACCAAGAAGGGTCTCTTGAGGAACTCCCGAGATTATAAAAATTGGATTGGAGATTGAAAACCTGAAGAAAACTTTGGGATATTAGATAAAAGTATATGGAAAACAAGGGCTTTAAGATTAAGATAACTAATTTGCTGTTTGATTTTATTAAGGCTTTTACTAAGCTCTGTGGACTTTATTTTCTTTCTCTAATTTGCTTAAAATTGTAGA
Source organism: Eupeodes luniger (assembly GCA_951509635.1). NCBI lineage: Eukaryota > Metazoa > Arthropoda > Insecta > Diptera > Syrphidae > Eupeodes > Eupeodes luniger. The sequence goes on from OX608073.1 coordinate 251,154,412, forward strand.
AACAAATTCCGTAAGATTTATTGTAGTAAATCTGAATTGTGAAGAAAACAAAACTTCAATAGAAATAGGGAGAAGATCTACAGATAATGATTTTGAAGAGCTTAAAAGATTTTGCATGTTGACCAACAGAAATGTGAATGTAATTTAAGTTAATGGATTTGATTTGATATTGGGTGAGCATATCTTGTTTTATTTGTTTCTTATTTTTCAAATACGTTTCTGGAGCCATAATTGGAAGTGAACACTAATTCGATGCCAAAAATCATCGTGCTAGAACAACATACAGTGAAGAGACGTCATAATGTATAAAATGATATTAAAGAATTCGGTTCATAGAACGCGTTGGACCAATGGCGTCAGCGCTCCACAACTGCACTATACTGTCACTTTGTTTTGATTCATTGGCCTCTCTTCAGATGCAGACATTTTATTTAGCTGCCGTCCGGGATAAAAATACGACTGGTCATAAAAGATTATTTTTACGAAGCGTAACGAAGTGAATGGTAATGCGCCTTCAATTGTTGAGTCAATTTTGCCTTGAAAATCAATAACCCCAGATATTTGTGGAGAATCCTTCTAAAGAAATATTCGATGGCTAAAGTGCGCTCGTAAATTAAGTCTCAAACACTTGGCTACAGCAGCCAAATTTGTATATTTTTTAAAGGCTTTTGATAGAATTTGGCATCAAGCTCTTTTAGGAATGCGGAACTTGTGAATCTCTTCTTTGTTAAACTAGAAACTACTTTTCGGACCTTTCAATTCAAGTAGTATTGGACGGGGTTAAATCTGGTATCCGCAAAATAAACGCTGGTGTGACCTAGGGCTCCGTTTTGTCTCCGACACTCTTCCTTTTTTTTCATAAATTATCTTTTGTCTGAAAGATCTAACCCATTAAATTGTTTCGATGATGACAGTACCCTCAGCTTTTTCATATTTGTTTTTCGATTCTCATCCCTTTCCTTCGAATGTGGGCTACGAACGGCAGTGTGGTAGTCCACTCATGAAAATTGTATCTTGACATCATAATCCAATGGGGAATCAAAAGCCGTATAGAATTTAATGCTTTGAAAGCTCAATGCTGTCTACTGTCGAAAAAACGGAATCCTCCCCCAATAACACTATCTATGGATGGTACTAGATTGGAGGAGACTGAACAGCTTTCAGTTCTAGATATGAGCATTTCAAACCATCTTTTGTGGAATAATCACATAATTTGACACAGGCAAAAATGCTGCTAAGTGTTTAAGTTTTCTCCGACGCGATGCAAGAAGTTGTTAACTAGTTTTGATCTGGCTATAATTTACAAGGGTTTTGATTCGTCCAAAACTCTAGTATAATTCTCATATGCGAGCTGGTGCCCAAATAACGTACTTTTGAACAGAATTGAAAAAGAGCTCTAAAAATGATAGGCGATCGTTCTTTTATTTGACAGACATTTGCTGATCTTAAACACTACTGCAAGGTCTCATACCAAGCATTGTTTTATCGATATTTTTATAAATAATTTTCTAGTAAATTGCCAGTTGCATTCCTCCCCTAAAACAATTCAACAACCGTAATGCCCTTACTTCTAGGAATACTCAACAGTTTACCATTGAGCCAAATTTCGGACCCACTGTTAAGTACATTGATTCTTTTTTTATCCGCACAACACGAATGTGGTATGCTTTACCAGGCTCAATATTTCACACTCATAACAAGGTAAAGGCATTTAAAACAAATGTGGATCAGTATCTCGGGACCTAAATGCGACGCAATAAGGTATGGTACTGAATACCTGTCAAGACATCGAGCGGAAAACTGCGGTCAGGGTCAAAATAACCACCCTATAGGTGACAATTCTACTAATAAAGGGTGATTTTTTAGCTATTATCTTTTTGGAAACACAGCTGACGCACGTTTCGTGTTTTGTTTCACTGTCAAACATCTTTAATTTGGTCTATAATTTAACTATGAATCGTCTTACAATCGAACAACGCTTGCAAATTATTGAATTTTATTATCAAAATGCGTGCTCTTTTAAGAAAGTTCATTGCGCGCTTCTTCCAACGACCGACGAAGCTCATTTTTGGCTCAATGGGTACGTCAAAAAACAGAATTGTCGATTTTGTAGTGAATATAAGCCAGAAGCATTGCAAGAGCTACCAATGCATCCAGAAAAAGTCGCAGCTTATGGGCTGGTGGCATCATTGGACCGTATTTCTTCAAAGATGATGCGAATCGTAACGTAACTGTGAATGGTGAGCGATACCTTGAGATAATATCCAACTTTTTTTATGCCCAAAATGCATGACATGTGGTTTCAACAAGACGGTGCCACATGCCACACAGCACGCGCAACAATGAACTTATTGAGAGGCGAGTTCGGTGAACATTTTATTTTACTTTCGGGGACCGGTCAATTGGCCGCGTAGGCCGTGCGATTTAACGCCTTTAGACTATTTTTTGTTAAAGCTCTTGTCTTTACACACAAGCCCGCTTAAATTGACGCATTGGGAGACAACATTGAAGCATTTATTCCAGAGATACCAGCCGAAATGTTGGAAAGAGTATGCCAAAATTGGACTTAGCGGATGGACCATTTGAGGCACAGTCAAGGTCAACATTTGAATGAAATAATCTTTAAAAATTAAATTAAATGTACCGTAGTATCGATTTAAATAAAGATTTCATGCATTTTTCTAAATTGTATGTGTTTTTTTTTTTGAAAAACTTTCCTATAGATTTTAAAAAATCATTTATTTAAATCATTAACAAAGACTTGTGTTAGAAGTCAGTATTTAAGTTTACTTTGATATTTGCTTTTAAAAATATATTGTTTGATTTCAAACCAGGTACATACTTTCAAATTTTTCCACATTTATATTCTCCCCAAAAAAAAAACAACCAAACCACAAACATCAATGGTACACTGAAGCGTATATACGCACTTTAATTATTTAACTCATTTTTGTAAACACAGTTTCCTCCATTTATGTGGTCTTTACCTCGTGTGCTGAGTATAACGTACACTTTAAATTACTTTTTAACATCATCCTACTTACTCACTTTTGAACTGTGCGATACTGAAATAATTAATGATGCCAATATATTATATTTGGATATTTTGTTGTGACTTTCACTTTTATTTTTCATCTTTAAGTTTCTCAAATAGATTTAATTTATAAATAACCCTCCCTCTCAAAACAAAAAAAAAATCCTACACAAGCTTTTCAAGTAATATCAAACAAAAACAAAAAAAGAATAAAAGACAAATCCAAACGGATTTACAACTAATTAACGTCAATGAGATTTAAAAAGAAAATGATTTATCGATTCCGCACAAATGTCATTATGTTCAATTAACTTATACATTTTTACGATATCAAAACAAAAATAAAACAACAAGAATTTTATAAAAATAAAAACAAACAAAAGTTGTGTCTTTTTGTCCATGGGTCATGTTTATTTTAAAATTGACCATCTTAAAAATTGTTATCTTATTTCTATCCAACTAGGTATTTTTATTTATTTTTGAGGAACAAAGGTAATGGATAAAAATAAGATATAAAATAAAATAAATTAAAATAAAATATAAAAATATTATCTTAAAAGAGAATCATTTTTATATCTTTTTAAGGAGGAGGAAGGTAGGAAGAAATTGTAATATTTTATTCTCCATAAACCACCCACGAAACTTCTGTCACATGCCACCGACCGATGCAGATATTTCTTCTACTGCACCACCGACGCACGCGGACTCGACGCGGTGTCGTTGTCGGTGAGACGAGGCTGGTGCTTCATTATAAATTGTTATCGTTATTGTTATTTTGTGAACGATAAATAGAGGGCATTGTGTTTTTAGTTGTTGTTTTTTATTTTGAATTTGTTGCATGTTCAACAAACTCAATAAAAAACCACAAAAAACGCAGTAAATTGCCGCCACAACAATACCACAAGAAACGCGGCGAAACTGCGAGTGTCTCTATGGACGTGGAGACAAATCGGAATATCAATTAAATAAACTGCCTTGGCACGAGAGCATTTTTTATTTTAAGTATTTCACTGCATTTCAGGATTTGAATTGTCCCAATATACGAGTAAATGCATAACATATATGGTCAGTGGTCAATTTGGTCATGGTCATTATTAACAGTGGTAGGAAGTGATTTTTATTAAATTAAATTGGTTGAAATTTGTTTAAATTTATCTTGATTTTATTTTTAAAGAAATGAAAGGCCAATTTTCGGTTATTGGCTGATTTTAACTTATCTCTGTAATTTCTTTAAATTCCGTATCAAAAGTAATCGTCTTAAGATTTTAAACTAGAAAGAAGATTATTACACAAAAGCCAAATAAATACTTACATCAAATAAACACATCCATTAAAGTAAAAACAAAAAAACCAAGATCTGACTGCAGCGTTGAATGGATAAGTTACGAATTGTTATCCTTGATTAAAGAGAAAGACAAATGGTTTAGCAAATTGTGTAAGGATATAAATAATATTTATATTGAGCGACAGTACAAATATCTCAGAAATCAAGTGTCAATTCGAAAACGACAAACGAAGAAAGATTATTTTGGGAATCAATTTGAAAAATCCTTAACTGACAAGGAAAACCTGGGAGAGTATAAATAGTTTATTATATAATAAACCCAAAAAGAAAACGGATTGTCCATTGCTGAAAAATTGCTCTGGGAAAGAAAAACTCGATAAAATCAATGAACTAAACAAATTCTTCTCTAGCATAGGCAAAACAATCATCTCAAAACATACAACTGAAAATATAGTCTTAATTCAAATGCAACTAGGAAGTTTTGTAATCGAACCAACATCACCTGGTAAAATCAAAAATGTCATTTCTGGATTGAAGCCATCAAAAGCTAAGGACATTGATAATCTCTACCGAATTAATTAAAAAGTGCAAAGGAGAGTTGTGTATTCCGATTACAACACTCATCAACAAATCCTTCAAAGTTGGCTACGTTCCAATTATGATGAAAACAGCCCGAGTTATCCCTGTCTTTAAGAATGGCGTAGTTGAAGACTACAACAATTATCGCCCCATCTCAATTTTACCAATCGTATCGAAGATTATCGAAAAAGTTATTAACAACCAATTACTCAAATATATCGAGCGAAATAAACTGTCAAGCACAACACAATATGGTTTCCGGAAAAAATCAGACACAAAAACAGCACTGGTAGACATGATATCACACCTTCAAAGGAATAAAGACAATCTCAAACTTGCCAGCGCGCTTTTCATAGACTTGTCAAAAGCATTCGACACCGTCAATCATAAAATCCTGCTACGAAAGCTTTTTGCTCTAGGAGTAAGAGGGTTTTCATTTATTTGGTTCAAATCTTACCTCGAAAATCGATATCAGTACATAAGTTTGGACAGATGTACAAGCCATAAGCAACCAGTTGAGATGGAGGTACCACAAGGTAGTGTACTTGGACCGACACTTTTTTGTCTATATATCCAAGATCTTACAAACTTGATTCCAAATGGACATCCAGTATTATTTGCAGGTGACATCAGTCTTATGTATTCCGCACGAACTGCTACTGAACTCGAAGAACAGATGAATTATGATCCTGATAAGATTCAATCTTGGATGAATGCCCAAAAATTATATGTTAACGCCAAGAAAACCAAATATATCGTCTTCAGCAAATCGAATACACCTCTTAAAATTATCTACCAAGGCTCAACTTTGGAACAAGTTAGTGAGTTTAAATATCTTGGACTTTGGGTGGATTCATCACTGAACTGGAAATACCACATATCAAAACTTTCGAAAAAACTTTCATCCCTAGCTGGCGTTTTCGGTCGAATTCGTAGTAACGTACCTGAAGGTCTAAAAACACAAATGTACTTTGCCTTTTTTCATAGTCATCTGACGTACGGAATCAATGTATGGGGTATACATTAGTTCACAGCTTGATTCAAAGTTTACAAGTTGCACAAAATAAAGCATTAAAAAATTTATTCGGACTTGGATGGTATACAAACACTCGTTGGATTTATAACCAGCTCCAAATTCTAATGGTTAAGGATGAAGCAGAAATGAACATGGTGCTCCACATTCACAAAATTGAACATTCAACAGTATTCTCTAACACCGAATTATCTTCAAGAAGTAGCTATCATAACCATCAAGTGAGAAGTCGAAACAACATCCATCAAGCCACAACCCACACGACAAATTTCGGAATTAGATCTACACTTTATCAGTCGATCCAGTATTACAATGGATATCCCAACGAAATCAAACAAAATAGTCATATTGTAAAATTTAAAGCCCAGGTTAAAAGAAAGCTTCTTAGCAAATACAAATCAGAATAAAAGCAATGTTAAATGTGTCTAATGCAAATCATTTTTTATCTTTTTTGCTCATTTCTCTTTTTATATACATACATATAATGGGTGATTTTTTTGAGGTTAGGATTTTCATGCATTAGTATTTGACAGATCACGCGGGATTTCAGACATGGTGTCAAAGAGAAAGATGCTCAGTATGCTTTCACATTTCATCATGAATAGACTTACTAACGAGCAACGCTTGCAAATCATTGAATTTTATTACCAAAATCAGTGTTCGGTTCGAAACGTGTTTCGCGCTTTATTTTTTTCAGCGATGAGGCTCATTTCTGGTTGAATGGCTACGTAAATAAGCAAAATTGCCGCTTTTGGAGTGAAGAGCAACCAGAAACCGTTCAAGAACTGCCCATGCATCCCGAAAAATGCACTGTTTGGTGTGGTTTGTACGCTGGTGGAATCATTGGACCGTATTTTTTCAAAGATGCTGTTGGACGCAACGTTACGGTGAATGGCGATCGCTATCGTTCAATGCTAACAAACTTTTTGTTGCCAAAAATGGAAGAACTGAACTTGGTTGACATGTGGTTTCAACAAGATGGCGCTACATGCCACACAGCTCGCGATTCTATGGCCATTTTGAGGGAAAACTTCGGAGAACAATTCATCTCAAGGAATGGACCGGTAAGTTGGCCACCAAGATCATGCGATTTGACGCCTTTAGACTATTTTTTGTGGGGCTACGTCAAGTCTAAAGTCTACACAAATAAGCCAGCAACTATTCCAGCTTTGGAAGACAACATTTTCGAAGAAATTCGGGCTATTCCGGCCGAAATGCTCGAAAAAGTTACCCAAAATTGGACTTTCCGAATGGACCACCTAAGACGCAGCCGTGGTCAACATTTAAATGAAATTATCTTCAAAAAAAAAATGTCATGGACCAATCTAACGTTTCAAATAAAGAATCGATGAGATTTTGCAAATTTTATGCGTTTTTTTTTTTAAAAAGTTCTCAAGCTCTTAAAAAATCACCCGTTATGTATAATGTTCAATACTAAATGATTCATTTTGTACTTGTTTGAGTTTCATTGTTGTGTTTCTTTCATTGTTATAATGCGTAATTTTTATTTTTTTTCCATTTTTGTATCCTCATTAGAGTTGTACTTGCCAATGTATATATTGTACAAACATTTTAATATCTACTTTTTTTAATCATAAAAATTAACATTTCTGTAAAAAAAACTTTTTGTTAACATACAGCCTATTACGAGATTTCGTCTCATAAGGCATTTTAAATAAAATAAATAAATAAATAAAAAATCGAAATTCTCAGCATTTGAGACTTCTTGTAAAATCTTATGACTGATCTTTCTGCAAAAAATTGAATTAAAATAATGGCCAACCAAATTTTCATATAATTCTTAGAATTTTGTGGCCATTTTAACTCATTATCGGTTTATAAACATTTCAATCAATTATTTAAATATATTAGAAATAGTGAAATTTCGTCATTAATATACATACATATTTTCTGAAATCACTTAAGATTTCTTGTTAACTGAGGTCTTGACGTCTCGCTCCCTTACCACAATTCCCAACTCTGGTCCCAGAGATTGATCCTGACATTAGAAAAGAGAGGTTGTCCAAGCCGACTCTTAAAGGGAGGGGGGTGGTGTGTGTTGTTCAAATTAATTAATTTTAACATTGGCCGCCATGGTACGGTTACCGATCGGAAAACAATTATGAGATGGGTCTTTGCTTTTCTAACAACGGGAATATTTACGTACTGTAACAACTCCCGAAAAATACGCACTCTTGTGCGCAAGCAAGTTTAGGCTTTACAACTTAATTTTTCTTCTATTCAACGCATCGTCAAGCTTGAGTTGAACTGCCATTCTTATAAGTTGACAATTGTTCAATAGTTGAAACCCACTAATTATCACAAACGTTCCCGTTATTTGAGGTGAATGACTGTTATTTATGAGTGCTGAAGCGCGTTTTTACCTCGATGGTTTTGTAAATAAGCAAAATTTTCCTCAAAGCGTCCACAAACGGCCGTTGCGTTTGTCCCTATCTCCGTGAACCACCCTATATATAAAAAATCCTAAAAACCCTACAAAAACTACAAAAATAGTTTGCAAAAAAAATGAATTTAATATTAAGAATTTTCCGGCTATTTTTGGCGTATTTTCTTCTGACGAAATTTGAAGGAGTCTATTATTACTGCCATTTTCAGTTTGGTTACTTGTAGATTGGAGCAGATGTTTTGCATGAACCTATTGCAAATATTTGTTTACCAAAAAGGAGTCAACAAGACTTAAAATTTCCATTTCTTGGATTTACCAGATATACCGTCTTAAAAATCTTGGATTTAATTCTGACAACTGAAAATTTGAAATTGAAGAAAAGATAAATGTAACGGAAAACACAAAGTTCAAATTCAAAAAAAGTGTTCAAACTTAAATAACACTATTTGTTTAGACAGTTTAATCGTTTTCCTCTTCAGCAAGCTTCAGTACAGCCACTGAAGGCCAGTTTAGTATATGTTCAGATAGAACTGCTTCTTATCCTCTTCTATATATTCGACGATTTTTCGAATGTCTTCCATTTTTTTGTGATTTATGGGAATTTTATTAGAAAAGTTGGCATTTCTGCGATAACGTTGCTTTACTGGAACAAAACAAATATTTTGCAAAAGTCCATCGATGTACTCAGAGTCCTTCAAGTATTCTTTATGATCTAAAGAATACATTCTGTTTTCATTAATAGATTTACAAGTTTTCTAGTAAAAGGTTGGCCATGAATTTTTGAAGTCCAGTATATAGTCGGATTATATGTCTGTTAATTTGAAGCCTTATTTTTTTTAAATTACGAGTACATATCATTTTATTATATTGTGTTGACGTTTAAATTCGGTCCGAAACTCAAAACTTTACTTTTGGTCTGCGCAACTTACCTAGCTGAGACTAAAATCAATGAGAAAATGCTGAAAACTACTGTGGACTATTGCATCCTATTTTGAAGATCGTATTCGTATCTATGTAAAGAAAACTATGCCCCTTTATCTTAAAAAAAAAAAAAACAATTTCAGCCGGAAATATTCTTTTACTTGATACAAATAGATCACTTTTATCCTATCACAAAATTTGAATGTCTTTTCTATGATTTCTTCCACTTCTAATAATTTGTTTATTAAATCGTTTACGCTAAAAAAGTACAAAGTATCCGCTAGATATCAAAGGGAATGTCTATTCTATTACATTTTCTTCTTTTTTTTTTTAGAAAATATCAACAAATATCAAGAGCAAAAACACTGCGTTTTCAAGGAACAAAGTCAGCATAATTATTATGTTCACTGATAATAATTATAGTTTTTTCTTTAATGAACATTTCAATTTAACTGCTGACACGCTTCTAATTAAACAAAAGGCATGAAATAAAATTAAAATAACAAAAGTTTAATATACATAGATCAATTAGGTTATGGTTATTATAGTACCTAATGTGTATTTTTAATGTCATAATAATTGAATGTAAGTGTTATATAATGTACTAGATGAACATTATTAAGAAATGTCTGCTTCCGGCTAATTAAGAAAAACAGAATAAGAAAAAAAGATATTAAACATCATACTCTTCAAGGGTAAGTGGATGGCAGACAAACGCATTTATTGTGTGAGTTTAATTCAATTTGTCTCTTGAACTTTTGTTTTTAAGGGCGACTGATGTACTATACTGTTATCTTATGATGATCTTTTAGGGTTGAGTATCATTTAAACAAATCATATGTTCATAATATTTAATAGTTTTGACTTTTGAGGTTCAAAAGTGAAGTGTTTGCATACATTTTTCTTTAATTTTGATTTTTTACATAAAATATTTCAAGAAGAAATTTAATGACAAATGAAAACTTGTGGGAGAAATGAGTTTGTTGTAAATCGTGTCAGTTGGCCCAGAATCTCTTTTCTTCAATTTTTAATTGCAAATTGATAAAAGAAAGAAAGAATTTGACAAATCAACCAAGACATGCAGTATTATTGCCCATGTCAAACTAATTGACAGCAACCCTTCTGTCATATTAATTGTCAACAAGTCAAATAATATCATGAATGAAGTTCTTCAAATGAAATTCACGTGGATGTTACTTTTGAATATGTCAGCAATGTAGTTTTGAATCTGGATTAAATTGAAAATGTTCACTTTATATGTAAAAATGCCGAATTGGGAGTCCAAAATTAACAGCTACTGTTCAACTGCTGTGATAAGTCAAGTTACTTTTTCCTAATGCATTGAAAACAACTAAGATCGTACAAATTTTGAAGTTTGGTAAAAGCTCAAAAACACCAAGCAACTACAAATCCAATAAGTTTTCTAAGCAAATTCGTTGAACAAATTAGTCAAAGTAGAAATGTTTCTCGAATGTCAAGTTATAAGATTTACAACTTAAATAATTTGGTTTCAAGGCTGATAGTTCAGTTCTTTAAATTCATCGAATAAAAACTTTTAAAACAGAAAAATGTACAGGAATGGTATTTCTTGATACCGAAAAGCATTTGATTTTTTCATTCATATACTTATGATGCTTTATTACAAACAATTTTTAGACAGTTGTCTAATCTACTTAATCAAACCAATTAAATCATTTTTGTTTGAATGGAAATTAAAGTTTTAAATTTCGGCTGGTGTACCTCAAGGAACTGTGCTAGGTCCAATAGGTTTATACTATTTTCACTTGTGATTTCCTATGTTTAACCAACTTAATGATACATGTATATATTCCGCAGGTTCAGTTGATTTCAAAATTGAAAATTTCAATTTTCCCTTAAAGCCATACAAGATTATTTTTACCATTGGAAGATTGGAATAAATCCTTCAAAGACACAGGTAGTCGTTTCCAATTAAGAAAAAAAGTCTGTTATAGAGTTTTCTATTAAAGGCTGGTCGATTTTAAAATTAAATAAAACAAGTTGTATATGAGATATCAATAAGGTTTTATCTTTATGTGAGAGCCCCACCAATGACTTTATGTTTTAAATATTACATCGTTTAAATAGCTGCCACGGAAAGATGCAGTTTTTGATGACTTTGGCGCAGAAATCAGATTGAATTTGACCGATAGAATCGATATGTTGTTTTAAGGTCCGCAATGATTTGTGGCTTATTCGCATTGACCTGCGACTTAAGAAAGCTCGCCAAAAACAAATCTAAAGAGGTCAAATCTCACGATAATGGTGGCAAATTGACGTAACCTCGGCAGCGTAAGATAACCATGCCATGAAACCGCTTGCGCAGAATTTTAATTGTGTCTTGAGCTGTGTAGCACGTTTCGCCATTTTGTTTGAACCATATGCCATCAGTGCCCATATCATTTAATTCTGCTCACAAGAATTTGGTGATCGTGGACCTATATTGATTGCCGTTGACGGTGGTGGTCTGGGCAACATCATGTTTGAACTGATACGGACCGATGACGGTTACAAACCAAAATCCACACTAAAAAGGATTTTTTGGAATGTCTTGTGGATTGGTGTCATCCCAAATCACCCAGTTTTGCTTATTTACGCACCCAATTTTCCAAAAATATGCTTCACCGCTAAAAGTGATTTTTTGACCGAAACTGTGGTCAACTTCTGACTGCTCCAAAATCAAATTAGTTTTATCATTTGCACATGTTGCTCGCCCATGTGACATGCAATTGACTGATTCAAAGAAAATGTTTTGACAGAAAGGAAAAGAAACAATATGACCACCACGAGCTGTCAAAATCATCCCTTTATAAGCATTGAATGTTATTAAAATGCCAAATACAATGGAGTTTATGTTTCATTTTGATAAAACTTTATCCTATAAATGCAAGAAGATATTATAATGATTAACATAAATACTTAACCTATTTATCCCCTACAAAATCTGATGTCAAAACTTAGCAATGAAAAAAAGCTTCACAGTCGTGTTCTAAGCAATTATCTTTTATATTTCTTTGGCTCCATTCTCATTCCAAATAGCTCAAAAGAAAATGATCCTTAAGCTTCTATAGTCTTTCTCATCAGCTTTTTTAAATATTTCGAAGAGTTAACATAGGTTCAATCTTTTAGAAGTTCGATTGCTGTTTTTCGTTATTTCAAACTCAATTCCACTAAGATTCTTTAAATTTTCAAGAATACTAACCACATGCGATCTCAATCTCAATCGCATTTTCAATAAATTGAATCTTTAGCAAGCTGCTTAGAATCTCATTTGATTGTTAACAACTTTTAAGTCTGGTAAAACACTAAAATTTGTTTCTCACCCCCAGTTTATAGCGTGCATTTGTTTGTGTTATTATGAATATATTTTCTCAGTTTTGCCACACTCCACGGGGATGTAGAGAAATTATTCTACAACCCCCAAGGTATACACAAAATAATGTATATTTAATCATATACAAAAGATATGATATAGTATCTTGCTAATAGTTTTCAAATCTCGAAATGCAATTTAATTTTAATATTTTTACGATCAAAATATAGGTAGAGATGTATGTATATTGTATGAATATTCATTGTAGAGAAATCTCAATCTTTTCATTTTCAAAAAATATAAATACCTATACAATGACTATTAATTTACTGCATTTCTATTTTCTTATTTTGCGATTTGTTTACGTTTGAAAAACGTTCTTCTGGCACGCTGTTTTAAGCGGATACATACGTTTCGGATATTTTAAATTCAGAAACAAAAATATATATTTTCAAAGGTACATACATAATGTACATCTGTGTACCTTACCTATAAATATATAAATCGCCTTCGTTTTAAAGCTTCAGACGAATCAGAAAACAAATTAATAAAACTTATACTCTCTCTCTAGTCATCATCGTCAGACTTGAACGCGAAATGGATGAGCGAGAGTGTGTTTTGTTCTAGATATTACAATAAGGTGCAAAAATAAAACACAAATCAAAAACCTAAAATCTAAAAAGCATATTAAGGCAAAACTTTCGATTCAAAAGAATTGTTTTTAGTTCTAGAATGAAGATGGTAAAAGGGTGCGTAAATTCCCGAGTGTACCACTATTAAACTTCTTAGTTTAGTTGGTCATGCTTTTGTGTTCCCTCAATGAAAAAAGGATTTATTGTTTATTTTGAACACACATGAAAATATTTTTTAAAGAAAAAAATCGATTTAAAATGTTCATTGTTTGATGTCTACTCAAAAGATCTTAAAGAGTATCACCTTCCATAAACTTTTATCCAAGATAAATTATAACTTTTATCTACAGCCTTATTTTTCTCCTCATTAACGTTAAAGTCGGCATTTTGCCATACGTTAAAGGCAAATATGTGATCCAAAATTCCTTAAAAAAACACAATACTAATATAAATTTTAACAATACGTAAATATAAAAAGATTTTCAAATACCTAGAGAAAGTTAATAAAGATTTTAATTTTATAGCTAGAAGAAAGCAGACGAAATTGTTACCATGGACTCTTTATTCAATAAGTAGATTATTACTTCAAGTAACTCTTATATGAAAATGTTTACCCCTTAAGTGAAATATTTTGGCCGTTTTAACCTTTGTAAGGGTATGGCTAATTTACTAAAGCCTAAATCCTAAACACGGCTGTATTCACATCCACAAGGTGGATCTGTCGGATAATACTCATTTCGTTCTTATCTAAGTATCGTATTGGATCCGACGAATTAGCCAGGATATTTGTAATATGAATTGGGCACTGATGAAGAGAACATGTATCAAAAGTGAGTATCATAATAAAGAGAAATCGTGATTTGTTTCATTTTCATATCAACGGAGTTTTACAAATATGAACCAAATATCTTTGACGTTAGGCAAAAAGGACTTAAGTCAGAAACTGGTGCCACAGACTCAATTAACTTAAGACAGACGTTAATATCAATACAAACATGAATTGTTCTATCTTTTTGCGAAAAGAATAAATCATAGTGATATTAAGCAGAAAGAGACAGATAAAGGACTTTACACCAAATCAAAAACCTGAAACGCAATTTTTTTTACTTAAGACCTTTTTACCTAACATCAAAGATTATTACAAAGAAGAACTTTGAACTTTTGGATGCAATACACTAGTTTCAACGTATTTCCTTTAATATATTAAATGGTGGAAAGTTTAAATTTTTTTATTTTTAATTCTATCTTCTCTTAAGTTTACTAAATAGTCATAAGTCATATAACATTTGTTTTGAACCGAAAAATGTTGCGAAATCAATACAATTTACAATTGCTGAAATTGAGGGTTTTTGGTGCTAATAGATATTCCAAATGTAGTACCCGTGGCGTGATGGTTAGTGCGTAGGACTGTTTAACGGTAGAAAGTTTGTTGTCAAAAGTGGCAATGTAACTTCTACCACAACATTCTTAATTAAAAATGGTCTTCAACAGGGAGCGGTGAATTCGCCGATTCTCTTCAGCATTTACATCAGCGATCTGATAGGTAGTCTAACAAAGGCAATTGCGTACGCCGACGATCTAATTGCGTACAGAACGGCCCGAAAGGTTCAGGTTATTAGAATTCTCTTGCAGCGTGATTTCGACAAGATTCAGCGATATTGCGACGACTGGAAACTGAAAATAAATGTCCAGAATTCGGAGACAATTCTGTTCCGGACTCCGTTGGCTAGGGCCACGAGGGATACGTGCAAGAATTGGCGCAAGATGGTTATCGTTGATCTTCACGGGCAGCCATTAGCGAGCAAAAGTGTATTGAAGTACCTCGGTATCTGGTTAGATCAGTATTTATATTTCGATAGACATATAAATGCTGCTCTGACCAGGGCCAGAGGAGCCTTCGCTCTGACGAAACGGCTGTTTTTTAGCAGTCGGCTTGACCCCAGAGTGAAGGTACGATATCGTTTATGGTTGTCCTGTGTGGTTCAACGTTGCCCCTTCCCAGATGGAGAAGTTTCGGGTGTTCGAGCGGCAGTGTTTACGACGCTATACCGGCTTATATCGAACAGCTGAATCTTCTTACGTGCATTACTATTCCAACGAGGTCCTATACAATGGGGCTCAAATCAACAGAATTGACAATTTCGTGATAAAACTCGTTCGAGGTCACATTGCAAGAGCTATGTCTTCCACCAACAATTTAATTTCGGGCGTTCTATCCGAACGACGAGTATTTTGAAAGTGCACGCTTGAGCGGCTTCATTCCACCAGAAGCATTCCTCTTTTTAGATAGATGCGGTCTGATACAGGATAGATTGGCAGTTCCGTTAATCTACCACGTCAGACGACGAACCGCGGATAGGCGACTCCTGTACAATCGGGACGTCATGGCACAAGGTGGAGCAGAGCTCCTTCGGTTCAGTAGGGCTGTGTCCGAACGGGACCGAACTGATAGGGTGAAGCAGGAGAACCAGTTTTGGTGGCTTCAATCGGCACTGGATAGTGGGTAGTCGGGATGGGGTTTAAAGCTTTGGCCGGCTTACATACTTGTTTTATAGTTTTAGGGTTTAGTTTTAAGTAGAATAGGCATGGTGGCACACAAAAAAAAAATATACAAAAAAAAAATAAAAAAAAACAAAAAAGAAAAATACAAAAAATACAAAAAAAAAATTTAAAAAAAATACAAAAATACAAAAACAAAATATGAAAAACAAAAAACGTTAGATAGTTAGATTTGCTGCTGTGGTTGTTCTAGTTTTAAGTAGTTTATAGGTAGAATAAGTAGTTTTAGTTAGCTTTAAGTTTTATATTAAGGACCTTATTTTAAGTAGTTTTTTAAGTAAAAATAAAAAAGGATATTGACATTAGTTTTTTCTAAATTTTCTAATGAATACAAAAATAAATAAAATAAATTGAAGTTAAATAGATCTTAGGGCCGAAAGGCATTAGCATTAAGTATTATTGTTTAACTTAGAGTGTCCGTATGGGACCAGTAATTTAGTTATAAGTTATGGTTAATTAGGCTAGTTTTATGAATTTTTGTCTAGCTTTAAGATATATCTAAGATTGATTCACTGGTACTGCCCCTTACGAGGAATTGACAAATCCTCCAAGAGTAATTCTTGTCATGAAAAGTGTTTTCTCAAATTAGCCGGTCAGATTTGGCTTAAAACTGTAGGTGCCTTCAATCGCTGACAACATTACTCACACACTGAAATGGTTGAGAGTTGTAAGTCACTAGGCCCTAGTTCTCAACGGACTGTTGCGCCACCTAATTTATTTTTATTTAAACATTCCAAATAAAAATGGTTTTCACTGTTCCTTATTATGCTTTAAAAAGGTCAACAAACGCTCGGACTATCAATGACAATTTTGGAGCACCAATTCTTTGATTTTGTTGAATTGTAGCGCATTCAGCCCTATCATGAGTTTCGCCTAAAAAATCGCTCATTAGTAATATTTTTGTTGCCTCGAATTTTAAAATACTTTCAGGAGTTTCTCCCGAATAAGATTTCACTTCGAATTCAGAATTGACTAATCGAAAATAGGTTTGTTCAGAAAACAGAAAACTTGAAACAGAGAATGAAATCTGAAGATTCGGTTTTTCTTGAACATAAAAAAGTACAACATTAATGAGGGTTGCAATTTACTTTTTTTTTCAGATTTCAAAAGCTGTACAGGTTTTACAAATAGTATTAATTAGAGGTCTTAACCATTGCATTCCCTTTAAAAGAACAATAATTTGGATCTCTACCCGAGGTTAAACTTGCCACATTTTCAGCAAAGCATATCTTTGTTTAGAGTTGATTAATTTGAAAATAAAACTAAATTTAAGTTTCTAATAAGTAATTTTAACATTGTTCTCATACGCTTCGCCTCCAAAAATTAAGAACAAATTTAAGTTGCTAAATGTGTTACGAGTACATTTCTTTCGAACATACATTTATTTCGGATAAAACTCATAATAAGGCAAAAGAAAAAGAGGATTTTTGAAGTGAAACTTCTTTATCGGCGTTGGAAAAAAATTTACCGTCACATTTTTCGGTTACGCGTCACAATTTCTGGTTACGCATCACATTTTTCATTTGTGCTTCTTTCTGCTTCTTCTTCTTGCTGCTTGTTTCATTTTCAAAATCGACCAAATTATGATGAGAATGAGAGAAGAGAATTGGCTCTATTTTGTGGAATGTGGAATCTATGTAATCAATACTCTCTCCCACTCTCTTTCTCTGTGTAGTGTATATGTAGTGTATAGATCCTATAAATGATTGACTCTATTGTGTAAAATTCACACAATGATATCTTACTATTAAGAATTAGAACATAAACATATTTGTACATATTTGTCCGTGTAACATAAACATATTTGTCCGTGTAAACTAGGCCTGAATAGTACGTGTAAATTGATCATCAGTTGTGTTGCTGAACGCACTCATTGATCCAGGAGAAGTTTGACATATAGACATTGAACATGACACTTATTATTTATTACTGGACGGAGGCACCTCGTGGACGGATGACGGATATACTACATTTTGGCGACGAGGTAAAAATAACTAGAAAAATTAATTACATTAAATTTTGCTAAAAGGTATTTCAATTCACCAGTTATTTGCATTAAATTGCGATTAGGTACTCTATTAACCTATCCTGTGTGAATGGTTTCAGGCATTCAATTGCGAATAAAAGAAATAAGGCATTCAATTGCGAAGAAGAAAAGGAACAAAGCATTCAATTGCGTTAAAAAAAAAAAAAACGAAAGAGGGAACAAGGCATTCAATTGCAAAAGGTTACCTCGCATTAATTTGCATGCATTAAATTGCGGTTTGTTAATAAAAAGGTAGTCTACGAGTATTTTATTTTGTCCTGTTAATGTTAATCTTAATGTATTGCAATTACAGGACATTACCTGTGAACTACGAATTAAGGACCAAAGACCAGTTAGTCAATAGAAAATAAAAAAATAAATAAAAGGGTGGTCGCTATGGCGCAACAGTACACTCTTGACAAATTTGATTGCGAGGGAGACGGGAGTTCAGTTGCAATCAGATGGGAACGATGGAAAAGGGGTTTAGCCATTTATTTAGAAGCTGCAAGTATTGTAACTGAAGTAAAAAAGAGAGCAAGTTTACTACATTTTGGTGGGCCAGAGCTGCAGGAAATTTTTTATAACCTTGTTGACGCGAATGTAGAACCCGACAAAGAAAATGAGGGAAACGTTTTTAGGATAGCAATTGAAAAGTTAGACGAGTATTTTGCTCCGAAACAATGTCTTGCATTCGAGCGTCACATATTCAGAAGTATAAAACAAGAACCAAATGAAAAATTTCAGAAATTTTTAGTTCGTCTCAGGCAGCAGGCAGAAAAATGTGCTTTTGCGGACATTAACGAAAACCTAATCAGCCAGGTAGTAGAAAAGTGTTCTTCAGTTGCCTTACGCAAGAAAATATTAAAATCTGGTGACTCTATGACATTAGATGAAATAAAAGTGGAAGCAAATATTATTGAAGCTGTTGAGCGCCAATTAGGAGAGTTTGGAACAAAAACTGAAATACAGACAGTAAACAAAATTGAAAATGGCTTCAACAAGGGTAATAAAAAAGGATGTTCAAGATGTGGAAGTTTAAAACACTATGGGCGCGATAAAGACTGTCCCGCTAGAAACAAGGAATGTTTAAGGTGTGGAATAATGGGACATTTTCGTAGGCAATGTAGGACGAAACATGGGAACAAGAGGAAGCACGAAATTCCAGATACTAGGGAGCATTCTAGTAAGCCAAAAAAATTTAAGGCAACAAATAGCATTGTAGATATGGATAGGACCCAAGAAAACAGTACTAATTATATTTTTAATATTGATGGCGATGCAACAGTAACATGCAGAGTAGGGAACATCGAAATAGAAATGTTAATAGATTCAGGCTGTAACCAGAATTTAATCACGGACAAAACATGGGAACTTTTGAAACGAAAACAAGTACATGTTACAAGTCAGAATACAAAACCAAATAAGAACTTTTTAGCGTATGGAAGTGAACAACCTTTGAAACTCTTAGGGTCTTTTGACGCTGCAATCGAATTTGCTGGTAAATCCGTAAGTACAACATTCTACGTTGTTGCTAATGGAACACGAGACTTGTTGGGAAGAATTACGGCGACATCCTTGGGTATCCTTAGAATCAATATTGGGATAAACCTAGTGAAAGAGAAAGGGTTTCCTAAATTTAAAGATGTTTTAGTTGAAATTCCTATAGACGACTCTGTTAAACCCATTTCTCAACCATATCGCAGAATTCCTATTCCTTTAGAGGACAAAGTTGACGCTAAAATAAAAGATCTTCTCAATAAGGACATCATAGAGGAAGTACTTGAACCTTCGAACTGGGTTTCACCGATTGTGCCTGTGCTCAAAGACAACGGAGATGTTAGGATTTGTGTGGACATGCGGCGAGCGAACACAGCAATCAAACGTGAGAACCATCCTTTGCCAACGATGAATGAACTTTTGCCAAAAGTTTGTGATGCTAAAGTTTTCAGTAAACTTGACATAAAAGATGCTTTCCATCAAATAGAGTTACATCCAAGTTCAAGACACATCACCACTTTCATCACTTCAAAAGGACTCTTTAGGTACAAACGAATGATGTTTGGCATTACCTGTGCGCCAGAGATTTTTCAAAAATTATTGGAAAGAATACTTTTGAAATGTGATGGCGTTATGAACTTCATCGATGACATTTTGGTGTATGGCAAGAACGAAACAGAGCATCACGAAAGATTAAACAAAGTAAAGGAAGTCTTGCAACAGAACAATGTTGTCCTATGCGAAGAAAAATGCGTTTACGGGTTGAAAAAGGTCCAGTTCCTTGGCCATGAATTATCTGGAGAAGGTGTGAGGCCATTAGAAAAGTATATTTCAGCTGTCAAGGAATTTAGAGAACCTACAACCATTGCAGAGCTACAGAGTTTTCTGGGACTTATCAATTTCATTGGAAAGTGGATTCCTCATCTGGCAACTTTATCTGAGCCATTGAAAATGTTGTTGCGACAGAAAAGTAAGAGGAATTCATATATTTCAGAAAACTGGGGAAAATGTCAACAAACAGCTTTTGATAGCTTAAAAGATGCACTTGTTGACGTTCCCCAATTAGGCTACTACAACCCTCATGACAAGACTTTGGTAATAGCGGATGCAAGTCCAGTGGGGCTTGGAGCAGTTCTTGTCCAAATCAAAGAAAAAGGACCACGGATAATTGCTTTTGGTAACAAAACTCTTAGTGATTGTGAACGTCGATACTGCCAGACGGAAAAGGAAGCTTTGGCGTTGGTGTGGGCGTGTGAACATTTTGATATGTTCCTCTACGGTAAAGACTTCGTTTTAATAACCGACCACAAGCCCCTAGAAACCATATTTGGACCGAAGACTAAATCTTGTGCCCGTATAGAGCGATGGGTTCTGAGGCTACAGTCGTATAGGTATAAGGTAAAATACAGTCCGGGTAAAGATAATGTGGCAGACCCACTGTCTAGACTATGTAGGCTAGCAACAAATCCATCCACAATTTATGAGAGTTATGTTCATAGCGTTGTAGAACACTCAAGACCAACTGCTGTATCACTCCAAGAAATTGAAGAATGTTCCAAACAAGATTCGGAGATTCAAAAAGTTAAAGAAGGCCTGTATAGTGAAAGTTGGGATGAAGCAGTCAAAAGTTATAAAATCTTCCAGAACGAACTATGTTTTTACGGTGACATTTTACTGCGTGGAACAAAAATTGTGATACCAAGTAAACTAAGAGATAGGGTTCTCAAAGCTGCACATGAGGGTCATCCTGGCATCGTGGCTATGAAAAGCAGATTAAGAACAAAAATTTGGTGGCCGAAATGCGATAAAGACTCTGAAAATCTTTGTAAGGCCTGCAAAGGGTGTACCCTAGTTTCTGCACCCAACCCACCTAATCCACTAAAGCGCCGTGAACTACCAACAGAACCCTGGATTGATGTAGCAATCGATTTGATGGGACCACTGCCAAGTAACGATTATATTTTTGTAATCGTTGACTACTACAGTCGATACAAGGAGGTAAAAATTTGTCGAACCATAACAAGCTCAGTTATCATCGTGCTTTTAAAAGAGATATTCAGTCGTTTGGGAAATCCTGTTTCCATTACAGCAGACAATGGTAAACAGTTCATAAGCGCTGAATTTAATGAATTTTGTAAAGAACAAAACATAAGAATTTACCATACGATCCCCTACTTCCCCCAACAAAATGGTGAAGTAGAGAGACAGAACAGGGACATTCTTAAGAGATTGAAGATAAGTCAAGCTGAAAAAAAAGATTGGAAGGAAGCCTTACGTGAATACATGATAATGTATAACAGTACCCCCCATACGGTAACAGGCAAAACACCATCTGAATTGTTTTTTAGTAGACAGTTCCGAGATAAACTACCAATGATGAGAGACATAACTTACAATCCAAGAGACGAGGACATAAGGGACAGGGATAGAGAATGTAAGGAAAAAGGTAAAGAGTATGCGGATCGGAAAAGGCGAGCTCAAGATTGTGATTTGCAAGTCGGCGATAAGGTGTATATTAAAAACATGAACAAAAGTAATAAACTAAGTTTAAATTACGAGCCAACTTCACATACAATCGAGTCAAATAATAATGGAGATATCGAAATCAGAAATGATGAGACGGGAAATAAAATAAGACGAAATGTGGTCCACCTAAAGAAGGTAGAAGGACAATGGAAAGCTTTGGATACAGAAAGCACAGAAGACGGAGATGCTGTAAGTGAACACTCAGAATCATCAGACAAATCTAATTAAAACTATGAAGTGAAAGTTGAGAAAGTATGAAAGAAAAAAAAAAAACATTTTTGTATTGATTAATTGAATTAAAAGTTTATTTGAAAAAAAAAATGTTCGAATTATATCGTATAACCAAGGCTAATAGAAACAAATAAAATAATAACAAGGGAGGGATGTAGTGTATATGTAGTGTATAGATCCTATAAATGATTGACTCTATTGTGTAAAATTCACACAATGATATCTTACTATTAAGAATTAGAACATAAACATATTTGTACATATTTGTCCGTGTAACATAAACATATTTGTCCGTGTAAACTAGGCCTGAATAGTACGTGTAAATTGATCATCAGTTGTGTTGCTGAACGCACTCATTGATCCAGGAGAAGTTTGACATATAGACATTGAACATGACACTTATTATTTATTACTGGACGGAGGCACCTCGTGGACGGATGACGGATATACTACACTCTGGAAACTGGAAAATCCACAAAATGAATTCGTGCAAAAGAGTATAGAGCCCGAAAAAAAAAATTTAAACGGCTGAGCACGAGAGCAGGAGGTGTAGGAATATATCATAATTCTAATGATGTTGTTAACGTTGTGACTTCATCGATAGATTTTTCTGTTTTGTCTCCTGACTTTCATGGGTCACTAGCATCAGCAGTTGGTGATTTATGTATGGCTCAATGCCAAATGGAAAATGGGATAAAAATTTTGATTGTTGCACTGTATATATCTCCTAATCAGAAGTTGGACGATATTATTAATTTTCTTCACCATTCATTGTTGCCGTACACAAGTGGAGGTGCCTCTTTACTCGGTAACAATAATGATAAAATACCGATGATTTTAAGTGGAGATTTTAATGTCAATTTTGCATCGGAAAAATCTTTGAAGCTAGTTGAATTTCTGAAAGATAAATTGAATTTATCCATGAAAAACAGTCCTCAAACGTCAACAACAAGATCTGGCACTACAATTGATGGAGTTTTTACTCGGTCACTAAATTTTGTGGAATGTAAACCATATATTTCATATTTCAGTTACCATAAGCCATTAATTACAAAAATATATAATAATGATGACAATGATAGTAATAATTCTATTACAATTAATGAAATGCTGTAATAATCTTAGTAGCAAAAAGGTAAAGTGAAATAATTGTATTATTTGTATTCATGTCTATGATAATAAAATCCTTTTGTTTAAACTTTATCTAATTTAACTTTATTTAACCAATTTCTGGAAAGTTGCATGTAGATCATTTTTCGAAAAATAAGGCCATAAAGAAGTTTCACTTCTTACGTGTGTACACTAGTACACGCACACATTTTTTTTTCTTGTAGAATGACATTCGGGTGAAACTTTTAACAAGGCTGATTACCGTCTTCAACGCTTTCTCAGTCCTCAAAAATATTCATTTGCTAAAAGATTCGTTACTTGAAAAGTTCCAATGCAACAATTTCAATAATTTCAAGCAGAATTGTCATTCCACACACAAAATTGCTGAACAGTTTCCCAAATTATAAGAAACAAACAGTTTACTTTTAGCTGTCTACTGAAGCACACTTTTCTCAAGCACTTATAAATATTTTGAAATGTAATTTACAACATTTGTTTCTATCGAATCCAAACAAAAATTTAATTTAGTTTTCCCAATAATAAAAATTGTAGACGAAAAGACAGAGTTTGGTATAATAAGACAATTAGAATTCGCGTTGTACTGCTAAAGAACGAATATCTGTAATTGACAGTACGACCGAAATTGGGCTCAAGTAAACTATTTTATAAGAAACATTAAAATAACCGTTACGACTTAATATAGTGAAAGCTTACAAAAGAAAAATAAATTTCCAGATATTTATAAGAAAACGACACAAATTAAATGGAAATCACAACGATTGAATACTTGAAGGGTTAAGATTTTTTTTCTGGAAGATTTCTGAAAGATTTGATTCCTCGGGTGAAAGTTAAAATTTTTTTGTTGGGAAAATCAAAAAATTCCCAAAAACTGTCAAACAATTTATGTATGTCTTCTATTAAAAGTGAACCTAGTTGGATTAACTTAAGACAAATATGAATCAATTTTATTTTAGAAATTAAAAAAAAAAAATTGTATCTTAAATTCGCACCTGACAGTCGTACCTAAGTCGTTTTGTATAAATTGATGTGTTTTGTTTTCTTAATATTATTTTATTTGTTGTTTTTTTTTTCTTTATTCTTTTTCATTTAATTTTTTAATTTATTTGTGTATAAACGTCTACTTGGTCTATTTTGTATGCTAGAACGGTACTATATTTTGATTCGTGAAGGTATTGAGTACACACACTTGACCTTGTTTTACGATCGGGAGGCTTGACGCAATCAATATATTTGTGCTTAATTTGAAATTACTCAGAGATACAATATAATACGTCGTCGTCGTCAAGAAGGAACCACCACCAGTCTCGGCTCGTAGCTCCAGTCCTGAGTCCCATAGCTTCAAGCCATCAGCTAAACTATAATATAAAACCATCACGACTGTTGTTGTTATTTGAATTTTTGTTTTTGTAATTAATTGATTTGATTGGTCGTCCGTCATGCAATTTGCTTCATATTTGCAGTCGACAAATCATACACACAGATACCGTTATACGTAGGTATATATAATTTGATATGTATTCAATTTTATTTTGCATCTGTGGCAGATGCAACAACTACATAATATCTATTCATATAAGTTGATGCATTCTGGGTCATAATTTTAAGATTTTTGTATTCATATTTAATTGAAAAATATAATATGTAAGTAAAAATGAAATGAATGATATAGATCAGTAGGTTTGTAGTCAAGAAATAATGAAACGATTTAGCTATGAATATGAGAGATGAGGTTAATGGACGTTATTTGAAATACATATACATATGTACACACAAATTTATATAAAAATGATTGATAGTTCAATTATTATTTGCGGTCTTTGAGCAAATTAAATTTAGCTATTACATATAGTTTGCACATTGAAGTTTTGTATAGAAAGATGAACATTTTCAATACAAAACTATATCTAATTTTATTATTTATTAGACAGATGTCAATGTCCATTAAAATGTTTCTTTACATAATTTGTAATCTTATTTTGGCGCCAGATGTTCTTAAAACGAATTTTCCAGTAAAATTGTGTGCATCATGTATTTTTAAAATGAAAAGCAATAGGAAATTTAAAAATGTGCATTAGATATTTTTCAACAGGAAGTTTTAAAAACTAATATAGCAGAACTTACTAATACTGCTATGTATATCAATTCTTTTATTAAGTATATAGTTTATTAGTCTAAACCTGGCACGTATTTAAAAGCTGTCACTATAATCGTCGTTTCCCATAGACGTGTTTATCATTTTCAATATAAGTTCAATTGTTTTAACATATAGTGCGTAAAAGTACGTGCAAAGATTCAAAAGATTAAGAATTTCAAAAATGATTGAATTTTTCTTAGAATCAATATATATCTATTTTAGCTTTAAGCCTTTAATTAATTTTGTTCTTGTAATATCTATAATTTCTATATTTGGTGGCAAGTAGTGGATGATGCATTCATAATGATTTTCCGTAGAGATTACCAATTTCACACACTTAGAAGAAGAAAGCGTTGGGCGCCATTTATAAAATATTCTTGGATCAGAATTTTAAGTTACAAAGCTTTTTTCAACAATTAACTTTTCTGAAATGTTATATTTAAATACCAAATATCACTTTATATAAGGATGGAAGAAATAAAGACATAGCTGAAATTTTCGTTGGGCGCCATTTAAGAAAAAGTGAAAAATCGTATTTAAACAAATGTAACAATGCTTTATGTATTCTCTGATTTATTTTATGCAAAACATAATTATTTTAGCTATGTTGACGTCGTGGATCTTTGTCTAATACAGGTTCTCGAAATATAAAAGCAAAAACCAAGTATAAGTAATGCATTTTATTTCCTTAACCAAGTGAGATGCCAGGGAGATATGTTCAAGATTTAATTACAGAAAAAAATCCGCAAACACCAATTTAAATTAAGATTCAATTTTTCTCTGATTTGTGTTTGATACTAAGTACATATATGAAACATGTTCTGTTAATTGGCGATAACCTTTAACATTGGCTATTTGTGTCTCATAGGTGTCTATATTTTATGATGGTGTATCATCTATCCTATATGCCTTACCTTACCCGCATAAATATAAATTTATGAATTTGTTGCATTTTTGCACATAAATCTTATAATCAAGATATAAAATTCAAAAAGTGTCAAAGATTCATGAGTTGGTATAAAAAAATATTTACGCGAGATATAATATGTGATTAAGTGGAATGTGTGAAAGCCTCATGAAAGGTTTTATAAAAGGAAAGTTGTGTATATATTAATCAATTATTATTCTCTGTATAGTTTGTCTCATCGAATTATTTGTATATATTTTTATTTGTTGAGTAATAAAGCATCAGGTGTTTTAATTAGTCAAACCAGTCTATAGGATTATTATTTGGAGAATGTCAAATGGATATAAAAACAATAATTATAATGAAGACTATAAGTGTTTCCATAATTAACTTTTTTATAGAAGTAATTCCTTTGATAAAGAGATAGTGACAAGGAAAAGGAATGTATCTAAATGATAGTTCAAGAATTTTGAAACAAAACATTTTTTCAAACATCTTTTCAGTAATAAACCAAGTGAATAAACTTGAATCCATCGTTTGTGCATAGTTAGTGCCCGTATGAACACGTCATACTGTTTTTTCATGAGTTTGACGTCTGTCGACATTAATCAGAACAAAGTTAATTTTTCCTTGGGTAGTCATCTCGAGTTTTGTGCCAGAAAAGAAGCTCTGCTTTTCTGCTTCAAATTGAAGAAATCAGTTGTTGAATCGCATAGAGTTCAAGTGCAGGCCTATAATGGGGGTAGTGCTTTTTCAAAAACGACCTGCATGAGATTGGTCTTTAATCATTATTGTAAAATTAAATTATTGATCATTAATTGTAAAATCTCTTAGACGAAGACGTAAAGTAATGCATAAAATAATTGACGGCTGTTATGCAACCATCCATTTTTAAGCGTCTCCATGTCGTGCAAAAGGTTCAAAAGACCGAGAAATGGGTGCCGAATAAATTTAAAAAATGGCAGATTTTTGTCTTTTCTCCAAGAAAAGGCACCATCACACTCGTGAAACAGGGTTCAAAAATACTTGGAGACACACAACTAGAAGGACCAGACGTGACCGTTGCGACTATCACCTGTTTTTATTAATGGGCCACTGCCACTCGCTTACATTCTTACGAAGATATCCAAAAATGAGTGGCAATTATTTTGAATAAATTTGCTTTCTTTGCAAAATAATATTTGTTTAAAAAAAAAGCCCGATTCAAGGCTATAAACTTAGTATATCCTTTTTTACTACATATAGGCGTTTATTTAAGTCTAAAAATAACAGTTGTCCCCATAGAAATTTTGTTTTCGAAAATCAAAATTAAAATTTTCTCAAATTCAGAAAAATGTTTATTAAATTTTCTCTAACTTTTTTTTGTTTTTATCTTGACTTCTTTCAATAGATGGGTACCCCCTATAGAACCGTTATTTTGTTTTTAAGTTTTCTCACAAACTAATAAACCGCTTTTAATAACTTATTTTGTGCACAAGTTCTTCTACTGTTTGATGATCAAAATTGTTAAATTTTACTTTTTGGATTTTAAAAAATTCGTTATCTCAAAAACGGATCAATATTTGTTGACGTTTTTTAAAAAGAATCCAAAGTAACGAAGTGTCCCCTATTGAGGGAGACTTGATCCGTGTATAGGGTAGACTTGGTTATTGGGGGATCAACTCTCCCCTTGTGCAAAGTTAATTTAATCTAAATTAAATTTCCGCAAAGATTTCTTGAATTGAAATAAAACGACGCGTTTAGTGTTGGCCTTGATAGTTGGAGAATTGATTTTCTTTACGATTTGATGCCGTCCAATTTCAGAAATGTCATCTTGAACTGGCCACTTAAATGTGTGGTTATTTATTTTTTTTGCAAAACGCACTATATAACCATGTTCTGTTAAAGACGATATCTGTGCAATATAAAGATGCATGACATTTTTTAATGAAAGTATGTCCACTACTACCCAGTCGTCAACATTGAATAAGGAAGAAGGTTCATTTTGGTTTTCAGACTCACAGCTAGATGAATTAAACGAATCTTCTGAAACATTGAACGTTGATTCCGGAGATGGTGGCAATTCGTCTTCATTTTCTGATGATGATGAAACAAATGCTTTCATATTGCGTTTTGCCTTAATAGCTTTGTTTTGGATCTTTTTGTTTTTTTTTTGATTTCTTAGTAAAATTTCCTCTTCAATTCTATTTTTTTCGGGTGTATATGTTAAAATCTTTGTTGATCCTTTTTTACGTCCTTTTGCAGTTAGTTTCCGAGGAGCTGCTTTTGGAAATAGTCGAATTTCTTCTGAAGTTTTGAGGCATGCTTTAGAAGTTGAAGGCTGAGTTGGTGTTGAGGGTTGTGGTAATGCCACCACTAGATTTGTCTCTTCAGCATTTATGTCATTTTGAAATATTAAGTTCTGGATAGGTGAAAGCAAAGCTATATTTGTTTCAGAGCGATTTGAATCGGGATTATTCTGAGCCTGCGAAAAATTTTGCAACTGTGAAGCAACTGGTTGGTCTTCTGAGGTTTGTCTGCCTATGTTTTCAGTCGCTACTTCTTGTTCGATCAGATACATACGATGAAAGGTATATCGTCAGTAAAAATGTTGCAGTTAAAGGGGAAAATTCCTGTAACCCGTAAGCCACTTTGAATATTTTGCGGCGTGAATGCTCGTACAAATGCATTTCCAAAACACTCTTAAATGTCATAAATAGTTAAGGGCTTACCAGCATTTTGAAGCATCCAATTGTCACAAGCGGTGTTGTAGTAGGCTTTTAGTGGTCCAAACACGGTTCTGTCTAGTGGTTGAGTCTTGTCAGATGTATGTGGAGGTATGGTGAGAAGATGAATTCCATTTCCCTTGGCAAAATTTAATGATTCAATGCTTATGTGGCTGTCATGATTGTCCATTATTATCAAACACTGAGATTCCAAGGAGCACTTGCTAAATTTTTTGAAGTGTTTCAAAAAATTTATAAAGTTAATTGCAGTCATCCAACCTGAAGGGAAAGTGCTACCCTCTGTGCTGGTAGGTGCACCTTTCACCATACTGTCCTTCCAATTTTTGCGTGGGAAGACCATCAAAGTTATGTGCATTCAATAAAATTCGCAAATTTTCGAAAAATTGGGAAATGTTGTGCTTATTAAAGCTGGTCGATCTGCTCAAACTAGTGGCTTCAGGTACGCGCAGTGATAACTGGGAGTTTCTTCTCATAAACCCATAGAACCAATCGTGGCTTGCAGTTTCATTTTGCCACTTACTGTATTTCTGCGCAGGTTTATTATTTTGCACAGCAAATTCGTAAGCTAGTTTTCGCACAGAATGTGAAGATAAGCCATGATTTCGTTTACTTGCCTTTTCCAGGTAGGCAACGAGCAATGTTTCTTCAACTGCCGAGAAGACTCGAGACTGTGCATAATCTGGCTTATAACTAATGTCACTCTCATTTACTTGCTGTCGTTTCCGGTAATATCTTTTTAATGTCATAACTGGAACACCAAATAGTTTTGCGGTTCCTTTTATCGAATTGCCTTCTATGACGTTCTTCACAGCATCTCTTAGTTTGTTAGGATCTACCGGGTCACGTTTTTTCACGCCCTCCTTTGGCTTGTAGACTCTAGGCATTGTCTATATAATATAAAATAAACATGATGAAATACATTTTTTTTTCAAATAATTGTTCCCCGGATCAAGTCTCCCCTACTGTATTGGGATCAAATCTCCCATTTGTTCATTTTTATTATTTTTTTTCGTTTTTATGAAAAACCTGGATATTTTATTCAAAGTAATCAGCAACGACTTACCAAAATTAACACAGTCCAATGTATAAAAATGTATTTGCTGATGACTTTCACTGTTCACTCACAAAAAACTAATAAAATATTCTTAAAAAAAACTATTTTTCAAGTGAAAACACAAAACTCAACGCCTACTTTAGCATAATTGTTTGGGACGGGGAAAATTACGTCTAAAGTTTGAATTCAGAGGAAAATAGAGTATTGCCAGTTCGAAGTTTTAAAAAATAACTAAAATCATGGAGATAATGCCCAGGGATCAAGTTTCCCAGGGGATCACGTGTCCCCAGGTTCCCCTAACGATATATTCTAACGATTTTAATAAATCATGATTTTTTGATTGATTAAATAGAATTATTCAAATGTCAAATAAATTGGTAAATTTTCAAATTTGTAATTATAAGTTCTGTTTGTAAACAGAGTCTTTGGATGCAGGAGAAATTTTCGTGCGATCCACTTTATTTTATTATGAAGTTAATGCATTTTATAGAAAAATAAAAAAACGACCTAATTTGTTTTTAGTTGACCAGAAAAGCTCTAAGAAAAGGATCGTTGGGCGTCATTTATTAGAAATGGTATAAGTGACATAATTTTTGTGACTATATTTGTATTACTTATGTTTTTATGGATTAATTCAATTTTATAACTTAACCTTAATCGTAATACAACGGAAAGATCTAAATAATATTCATACTTTTCTGTCAAACATCCCTATTCAATATTATACATATGTAATATATAAAATGTAATACGACATATTTTTTCTTTGGAATAACCGATTTCAGACATTAGTTTGACTGAAAAAATCATAGGCCAAAAGAATCGTTGGGAGCCATTTTTCAAAATGTGCTTAAGCATCAAGTTATAGTTTTGTTTTCAGGGTATTTTAATATTGATTTTTGATTTATTTATTAAAATGACAAGTAAGAAGTGACACGAAGGAATGTATCAATTTAATCTCTTCACTTTCTTGTTATTTTCAATTGACTCAATGCGCAAAAACGTTTTAGTTTTAATGTAGAAACAGATAGCAATACAAGATTTTACTTTAAAAAATAGATTATTCCGTAGAGCTTTAAATTAAAAATCTTTCGGCAAATACATATATACTCGGATTTCTTAATTTTTCTAAAGTTAAAACTAAAAACATGCTGACATTATTAAAGTAGAAATTAATAATATTCTAAATTTTCTTTTTAAACAAATCAATTTGGTATGTTCATAATTCATACCAGCAAAATGATAGGTAATCAAGGAAACGTTGGGCGCCATTTATTTCAATAACGGTTCAAACTAAAATTTAAGAGATTCTTTTTCAGCAATTTAATGTTTTTTTTTTTATTTTAGTGTTGTAAGCACTCAACTCATCCTCATATGAAAGAAAAAATAAATATATTTTCTCTACCTACTGTTGGGCGCCATTCTACAAAAAGTTAAAAAACAAATCTATGTTAAACTGTTACAGAACTTATTTTGATGCAGAAGTTTCTGAATTGCTGTATCTTAATGATAGCACATTATTAAGATACAGTGGTTTTTCTAATTTTACCTTCTAAAAAAGAGGCTGGAATGCGACCCACACTGATAACTTCCCATCCTGTCTGTCGATTTGTCTTGCTTAAAAGGTTTGTAGGTTTTCGTGTTTTGTTAAAAAAGTTGTCAGTTGAATTACTCTAAAAGATTTAAAAATTACCAACAATATTTTACATTTGATGAAATAGTTTGATTTAAAAATCTATTTTGGTAAACGACATTTTTAGGCGAAAAATAATTTTTACCAATTTCAGTAGCATTTCTTAAAAGTTTCCGTTTCTTATATAAACAAATACAAATTGGATGATTGAAATTAATTTAAATTTCACGAGATATCGAGAACCGAACATCAATTTTTACCAATTTCGCGTAATATTTTTTGTAGATTTTGATTTTTTTATGAAAAAACTGACTGTTGGATTTTTATAAAAAAATGTCTTAATGTCGGAAACAATATTTTCTGTGAGATAAAATAAGTTTGAAGCCTTTATTTTAAATTTTTGAAAAGCTTTTTGAGTCGAAAGTAAATTTTTACCACGTTTTAGTATTGTTTTTTTTTAGGTTTTTATTTTTTATATTAAACTGTCAATACGATTTTTCTCAAAATTGTACGGAATGTTGAAAACAATATTTCTTATAAGACAAAATTAGTTTGAAACCATAATCTCAAATTTTTAAAAAGAAATTTGAGTCGAAAATAAATTTGTTCGAACTTTTAGTAATTTTTTTTTTATGTTTTTATTTTTTTGTTAAGAAACTGTCAATTCGATTTTTCTCAAAATGTTAATGAATATTGAAAACAATATTTTTTATAAGACAAAATAAGTTGGAAGCCATAATCTCAAATTTTTGAAAAGATATTTGAGTCGAAAATCAATTTAGTAATGTATTTTTTAAGTTTTTATTTTTATAAAAAAAACTGTCAATTCGATTTTACCAGATGACAAAAATGTTATTTTTTATTGCACAAAATTATTATGGAGATAAAATGATTTTTTGTTCATAAGACTTTCGAGGTGACAAATATTTTTTGTTCAGTTTTTTTGATTTATACAAAAAGCGTTAATTGGAATTTTTTTCAAAAAATATACTTGTTTGGTATCACGTTACAATATATGGTATAAAATTTAATTCAAGTCTCTAGGGTTATTGGTTCGTGAGATATTTTGGGGTTAACCAAAATGTTCACCTTTTTGTTTAAAATTGCTTTGGTAAAAAAACCACCCACGCAATTTTTTTGAGAGTCCTTTCTGCATCTTTCTGCATTATTATCTATAAAAAAAAATGTGTTTGAAGTCGATATCTCTTCTGGTTCTTGAGCTATGGACTACGAAAGAAACGTCGCGAATGTACGGACGTACGAAGGTATTTACACACGTACGCATATGCATCTCTTTACAAATCTTTTATTTCGACTCTAGAGGCCTTGAAACGTTGAGAAATGTAAAAAATTTCAATTCGAAAACTCAAACCGATTACAATAACTTCCTATGGAAAGTTAAAAATGCCACGAGCCAATGGAAGAAGATTCAAACTAAATATGCGCATAATGATGTATTTAAAAAATTTTAAGAGTTCATTTTCCTTCCTTGGTTTATGTTCGAATATTTACAAGTACCTACAAAATATGAACTTACGATAGAAAAACGTAAATAAACTCTCTCAAATGTTTCACAACACAACGCAAAATCCTTCTCATGAACCCAAATGTAAACAACAACAAATAAAAGTTAAAAAAAAAGATTTTTGTATTTAATTAAATAGAACATCCGCAAAATACATATATACAACAAATCATAAAGATACATTGTAAAATGCGTTATTTCTACAATCGCCTCGCATCATCGTACAGAGAGTGCAAAAATGTTTTACACAGATTTATTATTTCCATACACATCTCACCAAAACGAACAAGATCGACCCGCACTGAAAAGATATATAAATTCATATAGCCTTTTTGTACATAAATAATGATAAATGCACTGCAAAAGTCAAACACACCACAATAAGAGTTTGTTCCGAAAATAAAATAAAATCAAAACTAATTGATTACCCTCTCTGATGGTTATTGTGTTGGGCCTTCAGCAAACCATCATCATCATCGAGTTTGTTGAAGTTGATTCTGAAACTGAATGGTGATTTCAATACCCCCTATACTCAATATTTTTATTTTATTATTATCATTATTATTTATCTGATCCTTTTTCTCTCTTCTTCTCCTTGTCATGGTCTCTTCGCAATTATTATATCTGATGCCACTTTGACAGATGTAAACCCCACTGCTGTCAAAAATGGAGAAATGGTCCATTCCTCCATAATATACAAATTGACTGTGTGCTGAAAGTCATGTCGCGGTCAGACGAAGCCAGCCGAAAAGCTAGCCAAGTCGGATAAAAACTATGCCGCACCTCGCTGCTCCATGATCACGACTTGAATCTGCGATAGTATTTTGATATTGTTGTATCCCCATTTGTATCTTTCAGACATAACATTAGAGATAAACAATCTAAAAACATTTGTTTTGTAGCCCCAAGCCCATCATCCAGACACATTCGCTGTACTCTAGTTCTAATATGGGTTTAGGGGGAGGATACATAATATATGGGGGAGGCTGTGTATAGTGTAGCAGAGTGTATATGCTACTGGTCAGAGTACTCTTATAACAAAAAGATGTCATCTTGTCCTCCCCACATATATTTTTGTTTTTTTTTTTAACGAAGAATTAAATTAACTTAACTACACACAGCATCACCAGAATCAGAATCAGAAACAGCAGCTTTGGGATGATGCTTCTGATGATGATGATGTCTGTACTGTGTGTAAAAATCTGAGCAAGTAAAACATCACCATCACATAAGAGTATAGTACTTACTTTAGGTTTAGTGGAGGCTCAAAGCCGTGATCATCCACAACATCAAGCATCCAGCATCCAGCAACTCAAATACACAAGCGAAATAAATCTCTTTTGTTCCATTAAGTGGATGGTCAATTATTCTATTAAAGTCTTGAACTAAAAATTATTATGCCCAGCTCGCTCTTTAGTCTGTACGTATGTATATACTATACTGCTTCTGGTGCTGGATGTGTCTGATCTGATGGTATACGAGTATCTATGAGATACTAAACATCAACAACAACAACAGAAAAAAAACACCCTATAGATATAGAACTAAGCAATTGTCTAATCATAGATAGATGCACTGCACTCTTTGTTCTTTGTTTTTGTTATAGAATCTCATACCCACATAAAAATCTGCCCGTGATCATCGGTCCACATTTCATTTTTCTATATAGCTCGCTTCTCTAGATATGGACATATTCTGTAACATCCATCAGATTGATAAAATCGGGAAAGATCTACACTTCACTTCTGCTTCCAATAATAATATCTACTAATATCCCAAGGGACGGACGGACGGGCGACGGACGGAGGAGATGCAGAAGGGATAAGTATTGCTGCTGGCTTCCTTTTGGGGCGTTATATTGTTTGAGAGACCATCTCTAGCGCAAAATGATCGAACGTTATAGGAGGAGGCTTTGTGGTGGAGGCTTCTATAGCTACTGCTGCTTCTGCTGCTTCTGAAACTGTTGCAAGTCGATTGAGTAATCTGTGCGGTGAACTTGAAAATTGATAAACTGGAACAGAAAAGCCAGAGGGAGGAATGTTTCTATTTTATTGTTTTATCTTTTGTTCGTGTATCTGTTTTGGTTTTAAATTTTATCAAACTATCAATTGAAAATGTTCGTAACAATATATTTTACAATTTTGATGATAATTGGATATGATTGTTTTATTGAAACGATTGGACGCTTGACACTTTGAGGTGTTAGGAATGATAGATACATATAATCTAGCTAGATATTTTTAATGTGGGTTGACGAATGACGACAACAAATAATGTTCGTATTTCGTAATTTTCTATCACCTTTGAAATATGTAGGTAGTACATTTATATACGGATTGTTAAGTGAGTGATGATTGAAGAGGTCAATCTAATAAATTTACTTTTACATGGGTGGGCTCTATCTCTTCGTTACCTATGGAGATTTCCTATTGATTGTATACCGTGATCTATTTATGGATGTAAAATATCAACATAGGAATTTCATGTTACTCTTTCAAAATGTAAACAGTACATATTTCAGTTTTCTTTGAAGATGGATCATTTTTAAAGATCAAATAAGTATCTTTTTTTTTTAGATTCAAAGTGTGGAGTATTGGATTATAGTTTGAACTTCGGGATTTAATTCCTTTTTAATTGCGTGATGAAATAAACACAGTTGGGGAAATGCAACAAATTTGGGAAATATTCTGGATTAAGTTTACATCGGATATTTTAACATATTTGAAAATTGGGTAAAATGTAAAGCTTTCTCCGGAATTTGTTGATAGTTACAATTATGTTGCATTTGTAACAAATCGTTACACTTTTCCTTTATTACCCTTAACCAGACACAATAAAATATAACACCACGGGACGATATAAAAATGCCTAAGAAGTATTTATAACAAAACTTATGCCATTCACCTGCTTTCAATTTACAGTGACTTTTGACAGAATATTTCTTATAGGGAGGTGAAATTTCAACACCAATTCGTCTTCTGCTATTGGCAAGTTTGAGTATCAATCTTATTTACATTAAATGAGCGAATTTCCGAGCACACTGTTAGTACCTCGAGTGCAGGATCGTCTCGTAATTTTTGGGTTCTGATCCGAAATACCTTCTTCTTTCCCCTCCCCCCATTTATTCCACCATCCACTTCTTTTAAGTGTACAACGGACAAGGCTAAGGCCTTCCGATTATTCTCTAGTTTGCTTCTAGGACAGGGAAATCAATCCCAACCAATTATTCCGTTCCGGAGTCCTGTCTTAGAGAACCTTGGACAAGCCTAGCGTCAATAGAGTTGGTCACAAAACCACCCAAATTTTGTTTGGTATCTTTGGGAATTATCCTGAACACCGACGACGAGTCTACCTCAGCCTCGTACAAGAAAGCATTATACATTCACTGAGTGGATTTTATTTGTGAGTTTCTAATATTCAAAGATTTAAAAAAAGCAACGAATCATGCAGCGCTCATAACATTGACTTCAGTGGAACCATCTTGCGCGAAAATTCTAAGGGTTTGTATCAAAAATACTCCATTTACCGAGATCGGAATCTTTCGTACGTTTCACTCTCCAAAACCCGTTTGTTTACATTGTTGTATTTGTAATTTTGACAATAAGCAGTTTTTTTTTCAGATTTTTCTTTTAACTTTTTTCGATGAAAAAGTCAGGTTTAAGCTTTAATTTTGCAGTCATTTTGTTGATAGCGAACCAAGGTAAATTTGTGTCTTGAAAAAAGCATGTTCAACATCAGTTTATTATTATAAATTCACTAATTTACAATAATCACTACGAAATTCTTCAAATTTCATAATTAACCTCGGATTTTTATATCAAAGATGCGTTCGAAGAACCATCAAGTTAAGGGTGCGAGCGCAATTTATTTTCGTTAATGAACAAACCAAATATTTTGTTTGCAATTAATTAAAATCTGTATCAATTTAATTAATCCAAGCATATTTAAAGTTTGTTTTTAATGATTTAAGCTTGGAACTATTTTTCAATTCCATTGTGATTAATAAATATTAAATTTAAAAAAAGAGTTATAATCGAAAAATACC
The DNA here is from genome assembly GCA_951509635.1 of Eupeodes luniger. Lineage (NCBI taxonomy): Eukaryota > Metazoa > Arthropoda > Insecta > Diptera > Syrphidae > Eupeodes > Eupeodes luniger. Next base: position 251,191,628 of record OX608073.1, read on the forward strand.
TTATCCATAACATTCTTGATTGATGGAAGCATACATCATACATGTATTTGCTATCAAAAAAAACTTTGCATCAAAGGAACACCAATGTTTTAAAAAAATAATCAGAACGATTATAGCGAACCTGTTGAATAAATGCAGAGCAAATAAAATACAAATTTTGACATATGTATATCACAAAATGAAAACGTCTTAAAATCGTTCTGAATTCATGAACAACTCATTCAATAGATCATGTAATCGACATTATTGTTTATTGTTGACGTACAGAAGTTTTTTTTAGTGAATTCCCACAGTTTAACGCAAAATATAATTTTCATTCATTCCTTAAAAAAGTTTATTTACCAAAGTTCAAGTTTACTTATTATTGTTTGAAGGGTATGTTTAGTTAAAGTACTGCTAATAATGAAAAAAATTAATGAGTTTTACGTATGTACATGTTTTTGTTTTTCTTAATTATAATAAATACTTCCATAGATTACATTTTATGAATGCAGAACATAGAAGAAAATATACATAAACAATAGTTTTCAGATATAAAGCAGAGGTTAGTGTATAAAAATATTTTTGAGAAAGCCAATAATATTTTAGGTATGTTCATTAAAGAAATTTCCGCTTCGGCTAACCTTCATCAACTTTTTAGAAAAAAAATTAGCATTAATAGCAGCCAATTATTTCATAGCATATTTAATTGTTCACATAGTGTCTAAAAATGTTCATATGCTACAAAATTCATAATTTTATGCGTAAGCATAGAAGATAACATTATTTAGTCAAGAAGTATGCATTTTGGCGCGTTCACCAATTTTTTTTTCTATTGGGTGTTCGGTTTCTCCATACTGGAATAAAAAAGTTACTTAAATCTATTTATTGCACTCATTTAGTTGGTATTGTGTGTAACCGAAATGTAATCTGTTAAGCTTTAAAGCTCGTAGATGAAATAAATAAATAAATAAATAACTATATTGCCTATTTCTATTCCTTAAAGATGCTTTACACAAAGCCACTTATTTTTAAAACATGGTTCCCTCAAATCTCTTTTCCAAAATCTAACTACATACAAAATTCTAATTCTAACATAGTCCCTTGAAAAGAAATTTTCAGGAATATTTCTGCAACAAACAAAACTAAAATTTGGTCTTGCAATTATCGAACTGCTTAATTGATGAAAATACTAATCTAATTGAGGAATCTGAACTAGCTAAAGTTGGCAATGGAACTTCACAAGTATGCTTCTCGTAGCATTGTCTGTACAAAAAAATACGGAGGCACCCGCCTATTGTTTCCACCTGAACTTCTAACGTCGCCAAAAAAATGCTCTAATCAAACTACACCTGAAAAAAATGTATGCTTTTTTGTTTTACAAAGTATTGAGTTACACTTTTGTCCATTTCTAATTATACTTAATCAGTTGCATCGCATGTTGCGTTCGCAAATAATTTAAGTAAACAAAATACAGCACTAATAAATCATTAAATATGTATTTGGTCAATTTTATTTTATTTAATATACATTAACAACATTTATTTGGACTGAAATTAAAAAGCTATACAAATCTTCCAATTTAAGACCATGTCAGCACTTCAGATTCTGTTGGTAAGGATTGTTTAGTTTTTGAACGAGGCCATGAAACATTCAAAATGAAGCATTTAGATGGGGCTGATTACTATAATGAAGCATTTTGATGGGCCTGAGGACTAAATGTGAGAATGTGTTTGGTTTTTTGCATCATTTCACGCACACTTTCTCACATTTAGTCCTCAGTAGCTTGTAGGCAAACCGAAATGTCAGTCTGAGATTCCGATCTTGGTAATGGAGTATTTTTGGTTTGTATATAATTATTTCCTAATAACTTCCTATTGGTTAAAACAATATTTCTGACAGGCTGTCCATGCAACAGTTTGGTTGCCAAATATTACCTGAGAGTGTTCCATCAAAAAATTAAACTTTAAGTTTTAACTCAGAACTTCATATTTGATCTCTCTGAAACGTTAGCAGGGCCAGACAACTTATGAGGCAAATATTCGTGCTGAATAGTTATGACACTCGTTTGAGGAGCTTGGACAAATTATGACAACATTTTTCTTTTAAAATCATAGCTTGTTTATATTTTGACATTGAATACTGTTTCTCGCTTGAAAAAAGTCTCGCTTGACAGAAAGTCAGTATCATACCTGCGCTGCGAGGAACGAAATTCAAGGCGGTTTCTTATTCCCCATTGTACAGTGCTGTTTAGGTCAGAATTTAATGAGCTTATCATATTTTGTTGTTGCAGTTCCACATCCGAAGAAAAGAGATGTGAGCCTAAAAACGATAATGAAAACTAAGAGTACAATTGTCAGCGAAACAATGTAGTAGTAGACAGGAGATCATTAATAAAAATAAAAAAAAAATGTTGGAGACAATACAGAGCCCTGAGGCACACCATCATTATGTTATGTGGTTTTCAGACTTGAACTTGAATTACTAATCCAATTAAGAAGGGATTTATAAAAGACTTAGTAATATTTAGTATGAACAGGGAAGAAATTAATTTTTTTTTTTGTATTGTATTTTAGAAAGAACATTTTATTTGATCTTCACATTATTTCTGTAAATTCGGTTTTAATCTGTTTATAAGATTGTTATATTGTTATTTAAGAGCGGGTTAAGAGTCGGTTAACAGCCGTTGATAAAACGGTTATAGTAACCATTGACTAACTTGTTTATTAAGCCTTTGATAATGCAGGTTGAAAGCTGTTGATTAGCTGGATATTGGTTTAAAAATGTTGGAAAGTCATTTATTTGAAATTGATTAAACAGTTTTAGACAAGGACGCTCGAGAAGCCATTTAAAAAAGACGATAACAAAAATTATAGTTAGTTTAAAGCCTTAAATCAACATTTAACAGAGGATCCAAATAATTCGGAATCACTCATAAGAACCAAACTGAGTTTTTTGGGATTCTTTTTAACATATTTATCTTCATGACGGTGCGGTGATATAAGGCCAAGTGAAATAAGACCTACTTTTAAAAATTGGCCTTATTGCGCTATACAAAAGTGAAACAAGGCATAATTCTTAAAATTTGGCCTTATTTCACTTGGCTTTATTTCACGGCATTATTCATGACACTATTTAAAGAAATTCAAGAATTAAATTAAAATTAAAAAACTGATTTTAACATTAAATTTAGAGAAAGCTGTAAAGGTATATCTTGGAACCCGGGTCAATCCTGATAGTATCTCAACCTTTAAAATTAAATTAAGCATTTAACTGCCACGAATTAAAATTTGTGATTTTTGAAAAAAAAAATTCTTAACTTTGGAAATCAAAAAAAAAGGTTATCGATTTAACCGCCATTTTAGTTGATTTAAGTTTTTTTTATATACATTTACAATTATCTAAGAGATCTTTCTTCAGCTTTTGCTTGAAACCGAGTTCTGAAATGTCTGTGTATAAATTTCTCTGTAGGAAAATAGTAACACAACCTTAAAACTCTGAACGCACTGAACAAAAAAAACTTTGACAATCCAAACACTGTTCAATACTTAAAAAGAACACCTTTAATTCCCAACAAATGTCAGTTTCTTTCTAAGCTTCAACGTCACTTTTATCTGTCATTAATTCTTTTACACAATTTGTGGCACATTCAATCGGTCTTCAAAAGCCACAGGAAAAAACAAACCTGTGTTCCAGATAGTTTAAAAACACCTACACATTAATGACATACATTCAAAAATATTTTAAAATAAAATAATTCATTAAAAATGTAATCATAAACCAAAATTTAAAAAAAAAACACACTCATTAAATAAATCAAGAATATTTCTGCAACCCTTTTAAAATTTTGTTGTTTTTCCAAAACTCAAAAAAATCCATGTATTCAAATATAATATTCCACCCCGTTCTTAACGCCCTCCATAGGACCATAAATTAGAACTTTCGAACAACAAAAAAATTAAAATATATTGGACACATTATTTGCCATTAAGGCCAACAACACTCAAATTAAATTTCCTTCAACCAAATAGATCTAAGTATCAAATAAAAAGCTTCCTTGGTTTTTGTTTTTATTTTTATAGTTCTAATGATGCATTTTTGATAATATTTCCTGTCCACGACACTTTTACGGTTTCTCCAAAAAATTATTTATTTCTCATTTGAACATTTTTTCCCATCACTAATTTTCCTTTGAAGGAACTTAAGATAAATCATTCTTTAAATATTCTGAATCTTGATGTTGTATTTTTTTTTTTCAAAACAGATACGCCTTAAAATTGCCACCACGGCTGGAACGGATCTGCCATTAATTGGTCCTCACATTGAGGGCGGCTGTCAAAATAAACTCTGTCTTCAGATACATCTTCGAGTAAGTTGCGAGAAATGTTTGCACATTGACGGTTTTGTTTTTGACAGTTAGATAATGTATCAAAATCCGGCCGACATTAAAAACCCTCAACAAAAACTCAAATGCTGCATATGACAATTATTCCCGATAAAATGTCCACATAAATTGTCAGAAGAATGTTTTATAAGTTTTACAACAAAGCATAGTTCACACGGAACAACACATTTCTTGAGCTTTTTATATACACAAACGCTTAGGTGTTCTCATATGATGCTTGATGAATCTTTTAGATGATGATGACGATGATGATGGGATATGTTCCACAACGGAAACGGCATCTTCTTCTTCTAAGAAACATCAAACAGATGTTAACGCAATAAAACACACACCAAATCTGCCAAGTCACGAGGAACGAAACCGAAACTTTTTGTTGATCATTAAAAATCAACTTTCATCCGAGAAAAAATATACATAGATAAAATACGTTTCGATTAATTTACGTCTTTTCGAGAGATCTGCATGATTTTTACAAAGATACAAAAAATTAAAAATAATTACTAAAATCCTAGACTGCCTATAGACATAACAAAGTCCCACCGAAACGGTGTAGGTAAATCCAATTAGAAACATAAAGAACCACCGATCTTTTATTTTATTTTTTCAAAAATAGAATGTCCCCAAAAATATCGAAAATAGAAAAAATTAAAGAAAAGAAAACTTTTGTATATTTTATGATAGAGATCATTAAAGTGTGTTTCCCTGACCCAAAATGTTCTATTTAATGCAGTTTTCTAAGATTTTCTTCTGAAAGGCTTAAAACAGTGTTGCCAAGAATAAATTTTAAAAAATAGATATAATATAATAATGAAAAAAGAGATACATAGAGAGATTCATATTTTTTAAAATTTGACAAGAAGAAACTATGTTTATGATTTACGATGTGTGTCGGAAAGTAGAATAAATCTAAGCATGTTGTTTATGAATATACGAAAGAATGCTTTAAGAGCTAATAAATATGACACTTGAGAACATCCGAGTGCTGGAAAGAGTTGATCTATATTCTATATAACTTATTATAGTTTTGATATATGTAAAATAGATTTAGTTTAGCTTAAGAAACGTTATGGGTTAGATGTGCTTAGCAACAGTATATGACATTAGTCATGTCTATGTTTTAAATTTCTTTCATCTGTCAGATTTATGTCAAATTATAAAATCTCTTTAATCTCCTGCTTTTGAATTACAAAACTTTTTTTGTCACACTCTAGAAAACTCTAGGCTCTAGACTCTAGAAAAGTAAGGCGAATGGGAGGAATGAAGAAATAACCAAGATGACACAATTTTGACTCATCTGTTAAATTAATTCCCCATATTTAAATTTTGACACTAGTGTGGTAAGTAAATGGGTTATAATTGAACCTGCTATGGTGAATTATAAAACTAAAAGTGGTTAAAATTTTACATTTCTAATAATAGAGATAATAAATTGTGTTTGTTGCTTTTGTGTTTGTATTCCCAATTATTAAAAGATAACAATAGAAGTTTTCATCAAAGAAAAAATATCAAGTTAATCAAGTCAAAAAAAAATGTAAAACTGTACTTTAGCTTAATCATGACGTTTAATAAGTTTAAGTGGTATAAATACATTTCAAGAATACGATAAAACTTCACAAAGGTTTGGATATAAAATTATTGTTCTTCTTTATAATTTTTGACAGCTTTGAAAACAAATTTTCAGATACCGAACAAAAAAATTTAACCACAGTTAAATTTTAAGGGCCGATGTTGAATGTGAACCACATCTAAGCGTTAAGCTTTTTTCCACATTTAATTTAACATTTCTCTATTTCAGACGAGATCAATTTGAACCATGACAAGAAACACAATCAAACAAGGCTTAAGAATTATTCAGGCTTGTTATGAAAATGAGCGTTCAAATCAAGGCACTTCTCGATTTTTCGGTCAATTTTATCTTCGAAATATGCGTACAATCGGAAAAACCGTGCAAAAATTTGAGAAAACCAGGTTTGTAGGAAAATTGAAAACACCAGTGCATACAGCTCGTACTGCAGAAAATATTGCTGCTTTTCGCGATAATGTGGCCACCCACATCAACTCGTCGTCGTGCTCAACAAATGCACCTCTCACGCTCGAAGAGTCGTTGATGAACATTATACATAAAGTCTTGCACTTAGATGCTCACAAAGTGCAACTGACTCAAGAACTAAGACCATTTCAAGCATCGTCAATGGTCAGAATAATGGATAATCAATTTTTGAAGAAAAGCATCTTCAGTGTTATGAGGCACATTTTCACCTCAATGGATTTGTTAATAAGCCGAAATGCAGTATTAGGGTGAATGATAATCCAAGAGTGACAGTCGAAAAACCACTGCACCCACAAAGAGTGACTGTTTGGTTCGGTTTATGGGCTGGCGGCATCATCGGGCCGTACTACTTTTCCCAAAATGAGGCCAATCAGGCAGTTACGTTACTGTGAGTGGTTTTAGCTATCGTGAGATGATAACGAACTTTTTATGGGCCAAATTAGAAGATATGGATGTGGTTTCCACATGATGGTGGTAATGTCAATTGGCCGCCAAGATCATATGTGATTTGACACTGTTGGACTTTTTTCTTTAGGGTTATTTGAATGAAAAGGTGTACGTCGATAAGCCAGCAAAAATCCAAGAGCTAAAGGATGATATAATTAACGGTAAAGAACCTCAATTATGCCTCAGCGTCATCGAAACTTTGAAACATCGGATGGAGGTGTGCCGTCGAGGTTGCAGCTGCTATTTGGTCGATTTGTAGTTCTGTACCAATGTTATAACAATAAAAAGAAATGACAATAATTTCCTCAATAATTTGTGTTCTATTTAAAATCAACATCGGCCCGTAAAATTTAACCACCCTTTTTAATAAGAATTGCTTTGCAAACACTCAAAGTTATTATTGCAAAATATAAACTTCAACAACAAATAAATTTATTGCAGATTTGTTTTACATTTTTGTAAGAAATTTTTGAGGTGTTATCTTTCCAGTTGGATTTTGTAAAAGAAATAAGTTAACTTCAATTAAGACAAATTTTATTTTTGTTGCAAAATTTCATATATCGTGATGAAAGCCAAATCGACTTAAAACTATAATTTTCAAGTTTAAACTCAATCTAACCAATGGTTTGGGCTGTAGGGGCTTCGACCAATCGGGTGACCCACTTTTTTCGACTTCTCTACCATCGTAATGTCATGTTGGATTAAAATCTCAAGCTCGAAATTTTTTATACCAATGCAATACATACTTGTCAATACTAAATTTAAATCCACCTCGAACTAAACTTCTGTAATGTGACTCGGAGAAAGCTTGGGCAACATTGAAAAACAGTTCACACAAAGCCTTAATAATGCTGACCTGAATGGGAGGCTTAAAGGGTAGGTATATTTAATGATTTAAATTAAAATCGAACTAAGCAAAAGAAATTACGTTGTCGAATCTGCTGCTGTAAAATTACTAATAGACCTTGACAGTTCCAAGTTTGTCAAAATTGAAAATGTTTTCAAAGAAATGGGAACAGAATCCCGAAAACCGTAATCCCGAATGCCCAAAATTCCGAAAAGCCAAATTCCCGAAATTCCAAAATTCCGAAAATTAAATTTGAGCAAGCTTATTATTTTATAGTCTTTTTCTTGATTTCTTTTTCTGTATTATTGTTTTTGTAATGCTGCTCATTTTTGGAACGAAGTAAGCAGATGAATTGTTATTAAAATAATGAATAAAGTTACTCTTTTAGTAAAAATGATTTAAATACTAAAGGGTGATTTTTTTGAGGTTAGGATTTTCATGCATTAGTATTTGACAGATCACGCGGGATTTCAGACATGGTGTCAAAGAGAAAGATGCTCAGTATGCTTTGACATTTCATCATGAATAGACTTACTAACGAGCAACGCTTGCAAATCATTGAATTTTATTACCAAAATCAGTGTTCGGTTCGAAATGTGTTTCGCGCTTTATTTTTTTTCAGCGATGAGGCCCATTTCTGGTTGAATGGCTACGTAAATAAGCAAAATTGCCGCATTTGGAGTGAAGAGCAACCAGAAGCCGTTCAAGAACTGCCCATGCATCCCGAAAAATGCACTGTTTGGTGTGGTTTGTACGCTGGTGGAATCATTGGACCGTATTTTTTCAAAGATGCTGTTGGACGCAACGTTACGGTGAATGGCGATCGCTATCGTTCAATGCTAACAAACTTTTTGTTGCCAAAAATGGAAGAACTGAACTTGGTTGACATGTGGTTTCAACAAGATGGCGCTACATGCCACACAGCTCGCGATTCTATGGCCATTTTGAGGGAAAACTTCGGAGAACAATTCATCTCAAGGAATGGACCGGTAAGTTGGCCACCAAGATCATGCGATTTGACGCCTTTAGACTATTTTTTGTGGGGCTACGTCAAGTCTAAAGTCTACACAAATAAGCCAGCAACTATTCCAGCTTTGGAAGACAACATTTCCGAAGAAATTCGGGCTATTCCGGCCGAAATGCTCGAAAAAGTTACCCAAAATTGGACTTTCCGAATGGACCACCTAAGACGCAGCCGCGGTCGACATTTAAATAAAATTATCTTCAAAAAGAAGATGAGATTTTGCAAATTTTATGCGTTTTTTTTTTAAAAAAAGTTCTCAAGCTCTTAAAAAATCACCCGTTAGTTAAACATTGCACATGAAATGGAATATATGAGAATATAAATATATATGTACAATGACTGAGCGTTTGTATTGTATATTCCCTTTAACCTCATTCATTTTAATACTGACCCATTTCAGTTTGCTTCCAGGCCTGGTTGAGTTAGAAAAGTGAAGTTTAACATTTTTGGAAAAACTTCTAATTTTCCACAAAATTGTCTAAAAGCATAAGCAAAATATTTAAATGGAATTTTCTTGTTTTATGAATTGTGAGTAACATTTGTAAACAATGAGTAGTAACAATATTGTTTATAATATTACGAATAACATTGAAGTATCTACATAAAAATACACGTTGTAATTTAGAAAAGTATGTTGAAAATATTCTTGTTGTCAAACGTGCATATTAACCAAAGCATTGAATAAGGAGGGATATTACATTTTTAAGAAGAACCAACGACGGTTTGGCTGGAAAATTCACGATCCTGTCTTAATTTATCTTTGCTTAATTTATTATTATAGTTTCATTTGTGAATAAAAGTAAACATCTATCATTCAAACAGAAATAATTTGTGTAGTGCAGCTTCATGTGCACGCACCCTTAAGTTGTAACTAAACAGCACTAAGCTGAAACTAAACAGCACTAAGCTGAACTGGCCTGTCTGGCATTTTTATAATTGATAACTGTTTGAGCATTAAAATAAATATCCACTTTGGTTTGTCTAGCATTAATTTAAATAAAGTGTTTTTATTTTGCCCGCTTGGAAAATACTACAATTTGTTTCATTTCGGGATTGTGTTCGTCAGCAACCGCGCTTAATGTCTTGATGATATGCATTTTCTAACAGTTTCCTTCATAAATGACGGGAGCGGTTCGAAATGCTGTATTTTAAAATACTGTATTGTGAAAATTCTGTATGATACTGTACGATACTGTATGGTCGTAATACTGTATGGTTAATATTCTGTATTTCAAAATACTGTGTCTCAAAATGCTGTATTGTCAAAATACTGTATCTCATAATACTGTATAATAGTTTTGACAGATCAATTAGTTTGGTGCAATTGTTTATGCAATTGTTGATTATGATAGGAAAAATTCATGTAAAAATGTGAGAGAGATACAAATAACTATGAAGAAGAAAATGAAAAAGAGAAAATATGAAAAAGGTACCATTTATGTTGTTTTTCAAACTAATGAATTATCATAGGTTCATATAAATATGTTATTGTTCAAGGGAAGTATATTAGAACATTATGCTAATGAAAAATTATTATAATGTTTTCTTAAAAAAAGTATTCTGTTTTCAAAATTCTGTATTTCAAAATGCTATTTATAGGGAATTTTGATATTCAAAATTTTGAAATACAGAATTTTAAGATGCAGTATTTTGTACATACAGTATTTTTAAATACATTATTTTGAAATGCAGTATTTCAAATACAGTATTTCGATTTCGACCAAACCCATAAATGACAGTAGTATGTCATTTCAGAAGTCTTGGGTTCATTCAATCCCTGTGCCTCTTGCAAAGAATTGACAAATATTCCAAGAGTAATTCTTGAGTTTAAAAGGTCCCCTCCATGCCTCCATCCCTGAAATGACTAACCGACAGTAATGTCTGAGAGTTGTAAGTCATTAGGCTTTGGTTTTTAAGGACTTTTACACCAGCTAATTTATTTTTATTTATTTATAGCATCGTCAAGTAGAATGACAATTTATGCGTCCAAATCGAAAATGACAGTTTAATAAAAAGCACCATCTTATGTCAAAGCCTCCTTTTCCCCTATATTTATCTCAAAAAAATGAAAACACCTCTGTTCTTTGTTCATTCGAAAATATAACATTGCTTATCTTAAAACACAAAACTGAATTAAAAATTGACTCACGCTCCAAATGATCGAATAATTTAGTTTAAATTCATCGTCGTGAATTTATCACAGTGCACAATTATTTCAATCAGCCTCTCATTTCAAATCACGTATTATTATAATAAAAACAAAATAATCCTAATATCTACAACTTCAACACTTCTTTACTCATGTGCGCCTATCTTTAGGTTAGATACCTACAAATTTGTAATAAACAAAATAATGCATTCAAATAGATAGAAAAGAAAAGATACACTATATTTTATTTCTGTGAAGCTGCTTTTGATGATATATTCGACTTATGCATTCGTCAGAAAACAAACCAGTATAATAATTTATCGCCATCTAAAAATTACTTATAGAAACATTTTATGTGTAGTATCTGTATATCTTTTGCTAATCGACCATTGACATCGAATAGGCCACCGAACTTCACATAAAACGCCGACATTATCTTATATTTACAATCGTATCCTTTGTTGAATGATAATAATATGACAGTGTAGAGCGTCAGTAGCAGCGCCATCACCATTCACTATCCATTCAACGCAACACAAACTCAATGCGTTTAACGATCTCTCCTTAAACAACTTTCAAAAAAGAAGAACTATGACAACAAGTCAGAGCTCAGCTCAGAGGGCTTTTATGGCGAGTGGTTCTCATGAAACCATTTTTCCATTTACATATGATGTAGGTACCTACAACATAAAAGATCCCTTTTTGCTTTTATTTTCGAATCGAAACTGAATCAAATTTTACGATTCGACCGATCGCATCAGCACTTAAAAAATTCAATGTTTAATGACTCTTCAAATGGCTATCAAAATGGTTTTGCCTTCGAACTGTCAAACTTCAGACCGATAAATCATACATAAATTAAAACAACAGTTTGAAATCACCTTTCCTTGGGATGGAATACACCTAACAACTGTCAATATAATGCGCAATCGATTTCGTTTCGAGGCAAAATGCCAAACATTTATTTCGAAATTCGAACATGGATTTTTATCTCGGTTGTTGTTGCTGTCAATGTCATTTTATACAGGTATTCATAATCAAGAGAACATGAAAAAATTATGCAAATATGTAAATGAAAATCTTGAAGAAGCTCAAACTTCAAGCTATATGTGTGTATAAAGAATTTTATTGGCGTTGCAAATTGGTATGCGAAACGCCACTGACGGATTGGGGGTACAAGTTTTGTTTTTGTTTTATAAATTTGTGTTCCTTTGGTATATTCGCTTGTCAAAATTGATAACATTAATTCAGTCCACGAGCATGAAAATAACACTTCTTTATTTTCGTTTGTTGTTTTCTTTTGTTTTTTCGACAAATTGGACATTTTTTAAGTTTTTTATTTTCTTTTGTTTACAAATATGTCACAGTCTACAAGCTTGTAATTTAGTCCGAGCATACACGAAAAAATTGACCTGGAAATTGACAGAATGACGTGACTGCACAATAATCTGAATTCTGAATCTGACATTTAACAGGCGGGTGGTGATTTTTCTTTTCTCAAACCAAATAAAATAAAATACATTTTTTTTTGTTGTGGAAAACACGAATCTTGAAGTTGTTTGTCTATTTTTTTGGCACCTGTTTCATTTTTCACAACTTGGGGGCGTTTCGTCCCGTGAGTGCGTCGTCTACAGCGTCGTCGTCTTCGTCATCGGTCGATGGTGGATCGGCAGCGGATGAATGGAAATCGCTTGTCGGACTAAATTTTTTTTTCTTGTCGAAATAAATAAATAAACATCCGGCTGATGTTCTCCCGTAAGCCAAAATTATACATATATGTATTGTATATGTACAAAATAAATATTATTCGTTGAATATCCTCTCTGTCTTATGACTAAAAAACAAAAACAACAACAATTACGTTATATATTTTTATTTATTGTTTTATTTCCTTTGGCCAAAAAATTCCTATGGAAAAAATAAATTCAAAAATTTCAATTTTCAAGAATGAGAAATTTTTTGGATTTTGTAATAATTCAGCTTAAAATGTCATCCAGGGATTTTGTGTGGGATTATCCTCTACGTGTCGTCGTTATGTGGTGTAGGTGGTAGAGGGATGTATTTATTTTGTTGTTTAAATTTTAAATCCATTAATTAGCTAATGGGATACTAAAACAAGAAATTAATTTCAATATTGACACAGATTTTGTGTTTTTGTTTTCGTGTTTATTTTTGAATGATAATGAAATATCACACAATTCTGAACCTATACGATGACTCCTCTTCAACAAAAACACTCATTATTTGTCATTAAATAATTTAGTAACAATATTTTAGATGAAACACATCGAAAATAAAAATAGATTTCCAAAGAAAGTATTCATACTTAGAGTTTTGTTTAGAAACTATTAGTGTTATTAAGTTGACCTGAAAAGGAGTGTATGACATTTTCAAAACACTTAAAGAAAACATGTTTTAAATCTTTAAACCTTTTATTATGATTTTTGAATTTTAAGAATTTTAAAAAAAGTTCATTCGTACAATTCGATCTAAACACTTCTGCTATGTTGTCATATTTGCTTAGCATCAAGAGAAAAAGTGATTATTTCCCAATATTTTAAAGTATTTATTTCTATATTGCTCCCAAAAATTCTTCGACCCAGATATTTAAGTTTCAATTAATTAGAATTCGACGTGGAATTATTTTGTGTTACTTTAAAGTCAATTTAATTTGCAATCGAAGGTCACCAAATTTTTTTTTTGTGCCTCACAAACCAAATATTAATTATTAAAGGATTCAGTTGTCCTTAATTTAAATCGCGCCATTATATTATGATTTTGCAAAGTACAAATTATTTTCTCCGAAATACAGTTTAAATTATTTTAGCATCTCAATTAGTTTCTTTGAAATTCTCATTCTAGCCTTGAGATGAATTATGAGTCTTTCTTCTGACATTGAATTATTAGAATCCTACAAGCATAAACGCTTTTATACTTTTGAAACATACGTTTTACGTTTTCTTTTTTAACTGGTTTTAAATCTGAACTTTATATTCAAAAAATGAAAATGTTCAACATTATTTTAATACTTCTCCAATATATTTCAAATACTTCTTAAGTGGTTTCGATATAAAACATAAAATAACTATTTCATCGTTTTGATCTTTTTAACTTCCAAAAAAAATTTTTGTAATCACCTAATTGAAAATTTTAATATTTTTCAACGTTTTAAGGTCTCTAGAATCTGAACCAAATATTTTTTGACAGATTTTTACGTCCGTACATTCGTTACACCATTTTGCATCATCCGTATCTCAAGAACCAGTAGAAATATCGACTTACAAATAAATGTTGTTTTACAGATAATAACATAATGAAGGATGCAGAAAGGACTATTGAAAAAATTGAGTGGGTGATGTTTTTACTGCCTTTGGTCAACCTCAAATACCACACAAACCTCAAATACCACATACCACATAAACCAAAAAATAATAAAATTTTTAAAAAATCAATCAACGATTTATTTTAATAACTCAAAAAATTAAGTGTTATGTAACCTAGAATAACGATATTTGGAAAAATTGAGAAAAATCGAATTAGCGTATTTCTTACAAACAATAAAAACCGTAAAAATTGATGTTCGACCCGAATATCCTTAAGTTAAGGATATTGCCTTCAAAATACTGTTTTCAACATGCATTAACATTTTTAGAGAAATCCAACATTCAGTTTTTTTTTTAAACTAATGTTCGATTCGAATATTTGAGAACAGATGAAGGTAATGAATTCAAATTATTTCGTTCTATGTAAAATTTTGTTCCAAAGTAAGATACAACTCTTAGAAAACTCCAGTCTTTATTATTTAATGTGAAATGAAAACTTTCAAAAAATTCTACTAAAATTGATAAAAATTGGTTTTTGACTAAAAATGTCGGGAACAAAAACAAAACATTTTGACTTTTTGAGTATAATAAAATAAGTTTGATTTGCTTGAATTTTGGTAAATGTTTTAGAAAAAAAAACAATTGACAACTTTTTTAAAAAAACACGACAAATTACAAAAACAACAAAAAATTGATGAGAAATGGTTTTCGACTCAAATGTTATGAGAACAAAGAAAAATATTGACTTAAAATTTTCTTATTTGACACAAAATATTGTTATTAATGTTTTATTAAAGTTTAAGAAAAATTGGCAGGCGGACACGGATGGGAAGTTATCAGTGTGAGTCCCCGCCTCTTGTGTTTTATTAATATCCGCTTAAGCATAAATTGTGGATTAAAGTAATTTCTCAAACTAGCCGTTCGGATTCGACTTAAAACTGTACTCGTAGGTCCGGACAACATTTCTCGCACACATGAATGGTTGAGAGTTGTTAGTCACTAGGCCCTAGTTCTCCGCGGTCTCTTGGGTCACCTAATTTAGTTTTTGTATATCTTTTTAGAATATCATTTGTTTGTGTTATTCTCTGTAAATTTATACTTTACAACGTTTTCAATTTGGTTGTTTGTTCCTACAAGAAAGATTATTTGTGTAAATAGTGTTTAAAAATATTCTGATTTCTGAATTAAAGCACAGTAATGGGGATTCCTTTTCTCTAAGAAGTTAGTTATAGACAAATTCTTTTATGTGTTTGATCTTCATTCGATCTATTACTTAAAGATCAGATAACTATTTAATCATAAATCGTTTAGTTCCCTATCAGCAAATTTAGTATCAATTAGTAAAGTAAAACTGAAATTATTTAAGAACGTTTTATATTGGTAGAATTCCTGAAACCCAGCTCAAATCACAAAGACATTTAAGAAAGCTGTCTTGATAAACAAGATAAATACATCTGACAATTTTGAACGTCATCTGACAGTGACGTTTTTGTCAAAGTTGTCATACAAAAATGTAAGTTCACACGATTGACATTTGGAACAGTTTAATAATTAAAGATGAAAATACTGTGAGATCTATAATAACAATAACAATCGATTGTCCTTTTTGTTAGTCATGGGATTTTGGAACAGAGAAGTGATCAGGATCAACAAGCAAATTTATACTTTTCTTAAAATTGTGTCATATGGATGCAACCCAATGCTTCTGCTTTTATTATTATGTGAGTTAAGGTAAGTGTGTTTAATGTCTTTGAATAGTAATTTATGGTTTTAATAAATTTCTTAAGTCTTTTGTTGTATTTATTTTATTGAAGGTTTTTTGCAAAAAGTACAAAAGTGAGAAAACTTTAATAAGTTAGAATAATAATTTTGAAAATGGTGTAAATTAGAAAACGCCTTCTAAGAGCAAATCATTTCAGATCTTTCCAATAGCCGTTAGAAGGTTTTACATCGCTTGAACACCAGCGCATTATTTTATGTCTTTGGTTTTTTTACCGATTAACAACGTTTTATTGAAGTAGCCATTTGCATTCCCCCCCATAAGAAAATATAATGAACAACACTCGCACTTTCAGGAATTCCCATCTATTTACCCTTAAGCTCAATTATGAGCATATTGTTAATTATTGAGATTATTTTTTTCAGCAGCACAATAAGAATGTAGAATGCTTTACCCAATTTAATATATCCTTTATCCTTTTCACTTAAATTATTTCTTATTTTTTGAAATGTATTCGATATAAATATTAAGGTAAGTATTAGAATTTCATTGTTGTGTGAGCAATTAAATTGTGATCCTTTTTTAGTTAGATGCAAAGTAAGCTCCATAAGGTCAAGTTCCATTGCAAATAAAGTTATTTCATAATTTACTCATAAAACCTGAAAACATCCCTTACTCTGAACTTTTTATATGACTCGGATAAAATATCTTAAAGAACAAAGCACCAAAAACAACGTCCACAACTAATTCAAGAAATGAAAAATGATTTAACTAGGCTCAAAATTTAAGCCCGCATATGAACAAGAGAGGCTTAAGCTGAATGTTTACAATAACGAACTCATATAGATGTAGTCGAAACTTGTTAAAATCAATTTGAATATTTATTTCTTAACTTACCTTCAAAACATAGCCAGTAATTTTTCGTTTCATTTAGGGAATAAATGTTATCCATATACAAATTCGAATAAACATTTAAAATCAATTAATTCTTTTCACATTAAACAAAAACTTAAACAATCTCCAAATTCGGTAAACTTGTATACTTTTTTGTAATTCTTAAATTTGTTATTAAAAACTTCTGAAAAATTATTTTTTATTTAAGTTCGCGCACAAAATATAATTATTTTAAATGTTCACTTAATTCCACCGGATATGGCACACTTCATAAATATCTATCACTGCTGTACAGTGTATACGGTATACCTTTTTGAAATTTGAATTTGAAAAAAGTAACACTTAAAATTGTTGTTAATATATTTTTCTTTAACAACTCAATTAATATTCTTCTCGCAGTTTTAATTTAACTTCATAGAATATGTAGATAGTTGGGTACATATATAAATTTCATAGATATATCTGAGTATCTATGTTCTAACACACAATTCCACATAGATCATTAAACACTTGTCCGAGAGAGAGCGAGAGGAAAGGGAAAACAAAACGCACACTTTATCCGAACCCAAATATTATTTTTTTTTCTCAAATCGGAAACAACCCTCAAAACATCATTCTCAATTTCCGGTGAGGAGATTTTTTAATTTTTTCGAATTTTTCTATTTCGAAAATTCAAATTTTAAAGTTTTCAAAAAGATTTTTGAGGAAAGGGTTCATAACACTTTTTTTTTTCTTGATAAATTTCAATTTTTTGAAAAGAAAACACTTTTATAATTCAAAATTTTGATAAGTTATAATTTTCACTGGTATTCCAAAATTTCTGTTTGTATTTTTTTTATTTTACAATAATTTTTTTGAAAAACTTTTTAAAGTCCGCGGTTTTCAAAAAATTTAAACATTTTTAATAAAAACTTAATTAAAAAAAAAGATAGACGTTTAAAAATCTTAACCGTCCTTAAATTTGTTTTTCAATTCGGTTTCAAAAAAGAAAACCATAACCTTCATTGACGAACGAAGTCACTTCGCAGGCGTACACAATTCAACTGAAATTGAAACATACGTTTGAAAACAGCGGGGCTGTGCATTATGCGATGCCGATTCGAAACCGAGAGAGCATAGTATTGTTGTTTTTATTTTTTTTAATTTTGTAATTCAAAAAAAGAAAATATCCGTCCGTCCGACTACCGATTTGCCCGTTGTCGTAGTCGTTGTCGTTGTCGTTGCCGTCTTCTGCCTGTGCCTGATGTCGATGTGCCTGCCAGAAAATATACAATTCTTTGCACGTAAATAAACAAAATGTGCATGTGCACTGCGTTTGCGTGGTCGCTTGGAGTTGGAGGACTGGATGAAAATGGATGGTGCGTCTCTACGACGACGGTAGTCGAAAGTCAAGTCAAAGAAGTCGAAGGAGCACAAGCACAACACACCAAAACCAAAACCAAACACCCGCATAAGAAGAGAAATGTATCTACAATTATTACGATAGCAGCGGCGACTACGACGACGGTTGACGACGACTTCACCAGCGACAGCGGCGGCGGCGGCGCGGGCGCATTGCCAACATGTGTTCGTCTTATGGTGGCCAACCGTTTGAAACCGGGGGAAAATTTGATTTTCCCCGATAGATTCTTTTCTTTGCAATGCTAGATGAGAGGACTTCTGTTATAGTTGTGGAAATGCCAAGTCTTGAGATTGAGATGCGCACAAGAAAAAGTACTTTTGCGAATACACAGCGGGATAGATCCGAGATCGATGCGATGCCAAAATGGTTGGATGCGAGATACGACTGACTGAAACGATCGTTGTCAAACTGCCAACTGAGATATTCATTCATGAAGTCTTACAAACGAACTTGTGTGATTGTGGTCTTGTGGAACGAACATTATTTTATCCATCTTTTTAGGTTTGGTCTCGCGACAGCCAGCCAGCGTGCTTCGAGATACGAAGTGTTCCTGTTGATGATTTAGCAAAAGCAAGTGTATAAGTGATACTTTTTAAAGTCTTGAGTGTTATCATTTAAATGGTCTTGAACTGTATTATCGACTTGGGGGGGTTGAGATAAATAATTGTATTAGTATTGTGATACTCTGGCACAAGTGCATCATGTTGGAGATGCAACGAAGTTGTGTGACATTTGTCTCCCATGCGATTTATATTGGTTGCATGCGAAATGGTGTATTTGTATAACCAAAGACTAAGTGATTATAATATGGTCCATAGCTTAGAATAAGGAGTTCAATATTATTACATACTAGGTTTCGAGATCTTGGATTATTTAAGGGAAGTTTTGTTAGTTTTCTATAGTTTGTTATTAGTTTTTTTTACACTATCTGATATCTATCTGATAAATATCAAAATTAACCCTCCTTTGGGATAGAGGCTGCATTTCAAGAAGCTTGTTTACTCTTTTTGCACCAAATAATTGTAATTGATGGTTTAGAGATTAAAATGTTATTGTATCGTACACAAAGGGTTACATCATTAAAAGCTAAGATAAAGAGTAAAGGTCCTAAATGACTTCCCTGGGGAACTCCTGATTTGGCAATAAGAGGGTTGGAGAAAGAACTTTTGAATTCAACTTGATAAGAGCTATTTTGAAGATAAGAAGAAATCCATGTGATAAACTGAGGAGAAAACTTAATTGAATTCAGCTTTAATAAGATGATATCATGAGAAAGTTTGTCAAAAGCTTTAGAATAATCAGTGTAAATACAGTCAAGCTCTAAACCATGTTCGAGGGTACTTGAGCACTTATGCAAAAATACAGGTATATTAGTAATAATTTTTGATTTGTTTCTCATAAAATCAAGTAGTTGATAACATATAACATTTCTGCTGTTAAAATTTAAACTATATCACAAACAACTTGTTTAAAGAGCTTGGGCATACAGGACGGTTTGGAGACTGGTTTGTAAATTCTAATGTCAGACTTTTTAGCTTTTTTAAAGGCTGGTGTAATAAACAAGGCCGTCGAGAGGAATTCCGGGCCCGGGACTGAAAAATCTCGCCCCCCCCCCTATTTACCATTTTTTTCAAAGTTCATGCCTACTGATATGGTACGTTCTAATTTCATTTACGAATAGAATGAAATTGGTTGGAATGGACGGAAATAATAATTGTTTGTTTGCAAAGTGAACCGAAAAAAGTGTTAATCATCAAATCAATCTCACGGGTATCGTCCAGTTTAGTTGAAATGGAGGATGGATAGAAAATTATTCTACATGCGAGTAGATCAGATTCCGAACAGAATCATACAATCAATTCGATATTGCCAACGACATGTTAGTAACTGATAATACGGTCGATTAACTATTAAAAAAAAATTAGCATGTAGATCTATTACCTACTATGAAAATAAAATAGAGCGAAGTAAAAGTATTTGAAATTTGTCTTTAAAAAAAACTATGTATTTTAAAAGGTTTGCATTAAATACTCTTTATTTTTTTACTTTATATTAAAATATTATCACAATGTTTTCATTAAAGTTAGTTTGCATTCAATGAAATATTTTCTTTTTGCAAACGAGCTTTCCTAGCTTTCTGAGCAGCAAAACAACTTATAATTGCATCGAAATTCAATTTCCTTGCCAAAGGTATTTCGAAGCATAGTGTAGCAAGTCCAGAAACACGATCTTGTGATGAGCACGAACGATTAAAATTCTTTGTTGTGGCAAGGACGCTAAATGAACTTTCGGCACTAGCTACGATTACAGGTATGGTGGAAAACACACAGAGAGCAACACAAATGTTGGGGAAAATCGTCTCCAAGTTCTGGAAATAAATAGAATTGAACAAACTCAATGGCGGAAGTTCTGCTTCAAAATTGGCTTCATAAATGTGTTTCAGATGAATTATTTCTTTTTTCAACTCTTGAGACATATGCGAGTTATACTTTTAAATAACCCTTGTAGCGGAGTTTTTAATCTCAATTTTGTCCATTGTTGAAAACTGCCATAAAAATGATTCAAATTTTTCATCGTATCGAACCGACGAAAAATTCGAGATATAATTGAATTAACTATGACGTAAAAGGTGTTTCTCTTGAAATTTATTTCTGCGTCTGTTTCAATTTGCATTCCGGCTCCTCGATGTTCTACAAAATGTCTCTTTAATTGCCTTTTTCAGTTCGATGGAAACGATTCTGGAACATCCCCCAATCCAGTAGCAATTGCTTTGCATTCAGATAAAATTTGATCCCATCCGTTTCGAATAATGTTCAAATCGGAGATCAAGTTCTCGAGATTTCGAATTTCAACGTCAATAATCATGTTTCTGGCTTGAAGAATGATACTTCTTTCATTTATAGCGCTAAGAACCTTGCACCAAATCGAAGACATCAGGACGCATTCAAATGTGTGCATATATTTTAAAGCGCCATTTACATCTCTTCGAGCTTCAGCAGTTAAATTAATATCACTTAAGGCTTCTAATGATGTTCTAAGGTTTTTCAGATGATTTGCAAATGGTTTCACTGCTTCAATTCTAGCTGACCATCTTGTATCGGAAAGTGTGTGAAGGGATCCGTCCACATTTTTCTTAAGATTTTCCCAACGTTCTGCACTGCTGCTAAACAAGTTGAAACACTTTTGAACATCACCAAAGAATGTGAATGCGGCAGTACAACATTTCGTTATATACACACTTTGAAGTGATTTGATATCCTTCAAATCTTCAGTAAACAACTTATTCAAAATATTAATTAATTAATATTACGTAAAAAACAATAGAAAAACGTTTGCGTGGGATTTTCCGGTCCCCCGAAACCGAATCAAAAATTTCGTTCCCAGCAGAAACAAAAATAGAAGAAAAGAATTTTTATAAAAACAGAAACCGAAATAAATATTTGTGTTTTGTTTTAAGTTGCCGGGCCCCTTATTTTGACTTTAAAAATTTTCAAAATAAAATAAATTTTAAATTTACGTTAAATTAAATAAGAAAAGCGAAATAATTTATTATAACTTTCTTTCAATAGTTCAGAGTTGCCCAATTTTTCATTAAATATTAACAAAAATGTACGCCAATAATAATCAGGGGCCCAGATCGGCAATCTTGTGACTGATAGATTGGTAGATAACATGTAAACAGGGGCCCGATTGCGGAATCATGAATGATTTTAAATTTTCTCGCCCCTAAAAATAAGTGGTAATAGGTATCTTGATGATGAACATAGAGTATATTAAAAAAAAATACACTCTTCATTGCTTTCAATTTTACGGGCCCCTAAAAAATACCGGGCCCGGGGGTTTCCTCCCCTGCCCCCCCCCTCTCGACGGGGCTGGTAATAAATACCTTCTTACAATATCGTTGGGAATTTACCTGAGCAAATATGCGAAGAAGGGAAGATGCTACTACTGATTTACATTTTTTCAAGACAATTGCATGAATTCCTTTTTGTACAGAAGAATAATCATCTTTAAGTTAGTACAAGTAATGTACGGTTTTGTTGAACGTAGTTTCAACATTATTAAATGTAGTCTGGGGACAGTCTCGCATGTATAGAAAGAAATGTTCATATTTCTCTAAGGGAGTGTCAATGAAAGATTGTTGAAAGTTGTAAGGAATGCACGTTAAAAATGTATGAAGAACTAACTAAGTTATCTTTAATATAAGTCAAATTTCCTTTTTGTTTTGACTAAGTTTTGGGGTCAAGTTTAAGAGAACTTTCCATATTTATAAGATTTTCGGTGTATAAATAATTTTAGAGAAATTTAAACTCTTTAAAGAGGGTAAGAGGGACGTGGTTAACTAAAGTTAAACTTCAAACAAATTCGTCAATTAAATAAAAACAAACACATTTTAATAGCTGTTATCGGTCTTAGCGTCATAGAAAAACAGAGGGTTTGACATAATATGCATGGAATGTTCGGTTAGACGGGGTGCTACATCCGTTAAGACCGAAAAACATCTCTCTCGATTCTCATTGAATCCATTGTGTTCCCCAGGAAAGGAGAAGGATTTGGTAAGGTATAGGGAGGTTGGTGAGAATTTAGGTTTAGGGTGTCTCCCTGAACCATCCTGATATCTCGGAAAATGTTAGAATGTCTCAAGGTGGTAAGGACAAGACGTCGCATGTAGATCGTCAATTTCAATTTTCTAATATTGTCATTCTTCATTTGGATAGGCTTTGGTATTCGCATAGAAAATGGAAGGTATTTTCCTCCATCACCTCATTCTCACATCCTCTACATAAATCGGATTATCCCAAACCCATTCTGTTCATGTGGGTGCCCAATGAGTTGTGACCCGTAAGGATACCTAAAGACAATTGAGGACTGTCTAATTGCAAAGGAATTTTGTTTTAAAAATAAATTGGGTAGCGCAACCGTCCGTTGAGAACTAGGGCCTAGTGACTTACAACTCTCAACCACTCCTGCGTGCGAGTAATGTTGTCAGGAATGGATAGGGGACCTACAGTTTGTAAGCCGAATCCGAAAGGCTACTTTGAGAAAGCACTATTCATTACAAGAATTATTCTTAGAGAATTTGTCAATTCCTCGCAAGAGGCAGTACCCGCGAAAAAAACTTACGATGGCATAGGCAGGGATTGAACCCAAGACCTCTGGCATGACAGTCAAACGCACTAACCATCATGCCACGGGTACTAAGCATTTTTTTTTAGCATTACAAATATTCGGCCATCGCAATACCCTGCAAGTTACAAGAACCGACCACCTGTTGTTGGATGATATATGAAGAGATGACAGACCCTAGTAGTGACGATTTCTGTGAATGCTACACGGTTAAAATCTATATAAGGCCTTAAATAGCCTGTTTGAGTATCTATGTCTATGTCAATAGTGTTCTTTATGTTTCTATGATCAAAGAAAGCTTTTATCCAGTTATTAAACTGTATTAGATGTAATGCGATTTTAGTCTACATACAATTCTTTTACGAATATATCGAGAGAGCTTTGCGAGAGGAATGTCTCTAGGGAGGCAGTTGGTGTAGTTCTCTTGGTACTACCTTAACATGCAATTCTTTGAATTTTTGTCATATTTTTTAGATTGGTAACTCTTCAAGGGATGGCTACCATACCAAACCTGCGTATGTTAATAATGGCTCCATACATCCACAGAATGGTTTTGGGGCTTGAACTTCATCTTCTTCCGAAAATTCTGCTACAAGTATAAAAGGCAGAGAATCGAACATCAATACTTTTCAAAATAATTGAGAAGATTATGGGTACATTTTTGACAATACGACGCCCACACCAATTCCAATTTCTGCTGTACGCAATTAAAAATAAATCCATTTAAGGTAACAGCTGCCTAAAACCGCACCAAAAAGTGACAAGATTTGCGCAACAGTCCGTTGAGACCTAGGGCTTAGTGACTTACAATCTCTTAACCATTTCTGTGCGAGTAATGTTGTTAGAAATGGAGAGGACCTACAGTTTTAAGCCGAATACGAATCCAGCTAATTTGAGAAAGCAATTTTCATTACAAGATTTACTTTTGGAATATTTGCAAATTCCTCGCAAGGGGCAGTACCCATGAAAAAACTTAAGATATCACAGGTTAGGATTGAACTCAAGACCTCTGGCATGACAGTCCTACACACTAATCATCACGCCAGGGGTACTACTTTTCAACCATCATTCTTTTATTTGCCAAGCCCTAAAAGATTAACGTGGCCTCCTAACTCGAATTGAAATTGAGCTTCATCACTAAAGATGGTTTTTTGATAAAAATCCTGATTATTTTATACATTTCAAGAAACCAATCTGCAAAGATATGAACAACAAGGTGATCGAACGACTTCAGTTCTTGTGGTAACTAAATTTTAAAAGCTTTAAGACCTATGTAAGTCTTAACTCTTAATACAAAATACTGTGTAATGATGTTTGTGGATTGGATTATTCCAAAGATAGACAAGGAATCAACACTCCGGGTAATAGCAGCAATATTCTCAGTGTTATTCTTTAGTGGCTCATGGTTCCCATTCTACACATAAGTGACTTGTCTCATCAACTAAAAGTTGTTCAAATTTGTTCACCAGTATCACTCTTGTCGGCTGAGAAGGTTCTTGACGACAAACTAAAAATGTTTAAGTTTTGCAAATTGCGACTCCACAGTAGTAAACTTTAATCTTTATATCTTTTAGTTTTTAGCAAGAACACAATTTATACATGTCAACTGTTAAGTTTTCCAAATAGTGGGCTATTCATTTTTTTTAAATAATGTTGAATATTAAATAATAAATATGAGACGAAATATGATGTAAACTAAAAATGCCTATATAGGTATACAAATTTGGCTTTTGACGTACTTACTTAGTTAATCTTTTTAAAATCAAACTTCATTTTCTTAATCACGTTTATATTTGATGAACAGTTGACTAAATGATCAATTAAAAACTGACAAATTAACTCTTAATTTAACTACAAAAATACTAATAAACATGAATTGTTTCCATCTTACTGAGACCGATAATAATTTTTAAGGTTAAGAAGTTTGTAAAAATTGATTTTGGTACTATTATTCTCGTGCTACGAAAACGTTCTGGCCAGCATCGTTTTAAAAGAAGTACGAACCCATTATTCAATTAACCTATAAACCACGCCAAACGGTCAGTTTTTGGGGATGATTATTATGACACTCCTTTAGTTAGCTCTATTGATAAAGCTAACTTGTTTGCAAGGCAGTTCGCCGAAAATTCCACCTTACCAGATAGTGTCATGGCTCCCCCAGTTCTTGAACGCGTAAATGATTCTATGGGACCAATCTATTTTCGTACTCGTACTGTGGCAAGAGCTCTTAAAGATCTCAACATTCATAAATCCGTTGGTCCGGATGGTATCCCCGCTATTGTTCTGAAGAGGTGTTCTTCCACGCTAGCAAAACCACTGCGTAAGCTTTTCCATCTATCCTATTCTTCTGGGCTCGTTCCGAGTAGTTGGAAAACTGCATTTGTCCAGCCGATCCCAAGAAAAGGCGAATCTTCTTCTCCCTTAAACTATCGACCGATAGCACTAACGTCCCTTCTTTCCAAGGTCATGGAAACGCTGATTAATTATCAGCTTAAGAAATATCTTGAAGAACGGAAGCTTCTTAATGACCGGCAATACGGCTTTCGTAGCAATAGGTCCACTGGTGATCTCATGGTTCATCTCACCGAGCAGTGGAACAAATCTTTACATCGTTTTGGAGAAAGTAAGATTATTGCACTTGATATTTCAAAGGCATTTGATAAAGTCTGGCATCCTGCTCTCTTATCGAAAATGCGTGCTTTTGGTATCGATGAATCTCTTCTTCGTTGGATTAGAAATTTCCTTTCGAACCGTTCAATACAAGTTGTTTTGGACGGATTCAAGTCTGAAACCCATAAAATAAATGCTGGTGTGCCCCAGGGCTCCGTTTTTTCTCCGACCCTCTTCCTCATTTTTATAAATGATCTCCTGTCTGTTACTTCTAATCCAATTCATTGTTTCGCTGACGATAGCACTCTTAGCTTTTCATATTCGTTTCCAGACTCACAACCCTCCTCTTCGGATGTGGAACTGAAACGGCAAAATATGATTAGCTCATTAAATTCCGACCTACACAGCATTGTACAATGGGGAATAAAAAATCGTGTGGAATTTAATGCTTCGAAAACGCAATGCTGTCTTGCATCGTTAAAGCGAGATAAACCCTCCTTGCCACTATCTATGAGTGGCACTTGCATCAACGAAACGGAAAACCTCGACATCCTCGGAATGTGCATCAGCAACCACCTTTTGTGGAGCGATCACATACGCGATGTTGCCAAAAATGCCGCAAGATGTCTAGGTTTTCTGAGACGTTGCAAGAAATTGTTCTCTCCGTCTGATCTGGCTACAATCTACAAAACCTACATACGTCCGAAACTTGAATATAACTCTCATCTCTGGGCTGGTGCTCCAGTAACTTATTTAAGTCTCTTGGACAGTATTCAAATAAGAGCTTTTAAAATGATTGGTGACATTAACATCATCAACTCGATTCCGTCACTCGAACATCGACGCAAGGTTTCTTGTCTCACCCTTTTTTACCGTTATTTTAACGGACTATGCTCTAGTGAAATAGCCAGTTGCATTCCTCCCCTTAAACAATTTAACCGTAATACCCGCGCTTCTAGGAATGCCCATCAGTTTACCCTTGAGCCCAACTTCGGCCGTACTATGAAGTACAGAGATTCTTTTTTTTAGCCGTACTACGCGAATGTGGAACGCCTTGCCACGCTCTATCTTTCCCTATCATTGCAATGTTCAGGAATTCAAAATCAATGTACACCGACACCTCCTATCCAACCCTTCCCTCTTTTCCTAATGCTCACACTGTGTCTTTGGCATATTAAAGGTATATAAACCCTTTTAGTGTTCGCTTATTATAAAAAAAAAAAAAAAAATCGCTCCAAATACAGCAGTTTTATTTATTGACCTATCCATTCAATCAAAAGTGAGCTTAATAACAAAATTCTTACTTCAAAAAGAAACATGATTTTCAAATTATATTTGAAAATCAAAATTGGAAACGTTGTTTAGGCGGAGGCATTCTATTCATGTTAAAATGCCCAACTAAATAAAAAATAAATCACTTGACAGCTGACAAAATGCCTGTCAGTGAAAATAGTGTTGCCAACTTAAAGTTCTATATTTGTTTAAAAAAACATAAAACGCCATATATTTGTCACACATTTTATCAAACAATTTTATGATTTAATGTTTGAAATTGTTAAGGTTTAAAATTTAAGTAAGCGTTTTTGGTGGACTGAAATTTACAGTGTAAATGTCTTATCCATTTCTTTATCTAAATTTCATAAAATTTTCTTTACTTAAAATGTTAGTTTCTCTTTAATAAAATGTATGATAATTTCTTCTACCAATAGTCATATAATTTTCCACAAAGTGAATAAAAGAACTGAAATCGATTGTTTATTATGAATTTAAATAAATATTAATTTTATCTTGGCTCATTCTTTAAGTGAAATTTAAGCTCTTAAATTATATCAAAAGAATATTTTTAAAATTATCATCAACTTGAAATCAATATTAAGAGTCTGTAAACTGTAACCTCAAAAGAAACAGCGCCAGCTCACGGAAAATAAGTGTAACCAACCATTTAGACTTAAGTCATATACTTTACCTCTACCTCCTCGCATATTCAAAAGCTTTGCATAAATAATAACTAAACAATAATCTCGATGATCGACGACGATCCTCTCACGACTTTTATGCAAAGGTTCAATTGAATTATAACAAAACAAAATTTACAATGCGCGGTTTAAGATTCGAGATTTTGTATAAGTAACACGAGTATAATGATTTCTATCATGGTCAGGGTCTCTACTCTGTGGTCGGTCTGTATTTCGGGTTCGGGATATTGCTTAGCCACAATACGATGATGAGATGTGATACCTGATCTGATCATTCGTCATCGTCAGCTCCAGCAGTAACATTTGGCCTGTCCTGTCTGGGTGGTTGGTTGCATCGTCGTCGTGCTAGATGCTATCAAAATTTAACGTTTAACTATTGTGGAAATAAAGGGGTCTTTTGAAAATGTATTTCATACAAAAAGCTTAGCTTTACTTTCACGCCCCCCTTACCTGGTTATGATCATCATCACGATGAAAAATTATTGTAACTATAACGATTTATTTGACAGTGCTTTGGGTGGGGTTCAATTGAAAAACGTGATGATATGATGTATGATGTAACTTACACACGAAATAATTGGTATTCTTTTATCTTCACAGCACTAAATAGAAAATAATAATAATAAATTGAAATATTTAAATTTATGGCGCAATAACGCTTGGAGAACAACAACTTTATTACAACGATTTTAAAATAGGAAAACTTTTAGTGCCGAATCCAAAGTGTGTAAATTAAGAAGCAATTTCTATGGCAAGAAATATATCTTTGCCTACTCTTGGAGGATTTTTTTATTCCTCACCGAAAAAGTTGAATGTTTAAGAGTAGACATTTTGTATATTGGACATAAGATGAGTTCTGTTCAGCGAGGATTTTTCTAGATCAGAACAGCACAGGACAGCACAGTTTCGTGAGAAACGTCAGATCAAGTTAGAACAGTCAGTTAAACGTCAGTTGTCAAAAACAAAAAAACAAAACAAATTGCAAATTGTGTGAATTTTTCGTTTCTCGCTTATTTTTTTCATTTTTTGTGTTTTTACTGTGAAAAATATTATTAAAAATTATTGAAATGGAAAATCAAGTGATTGCTAAGATAATACTAAATGAAAATGTTGGCGGTTCAGACACCGATAGTGATTTTTCGTCGGATTCCTCTTCAGATGATTGGAATGAAAGTGTGACGAATGTTATACCTTTTCTTTGATGAAATGTAAAAGATTTATTTATGTAAAATGTAAAAAAATGTATTTTATAATTATTTTATTAAACAAATTAAATAAATTGGCAAAATAACTTTATTTTAATTTTTTTAAATCACGAGAAAAAAAAATGGTTGCCTGTAAAGTCGGTTTTACGGGCGAAGATTTTACGTGACAACGTCTTTTTCTCGGTAGAATATTTATTTTAAACTAATAATTTACTTAACACTATCAACATTTATCAATAGTATGACATAACCTATAAACTCAGTTTCTCAACTTTTGTGTCAATCTAACAATTAATCAATCAATCATAGTTTACGATAATGAAATATCAGTGTACAATTATTTACCTTTATTGTTGTAGTTGTTGTAAATGACGAATCTAAGCACTCCACATTTTCACTACAGACACAGCTGACGATACTTTAACCACACGTGTGAACTTGTATTATGACGCTTTCTTGTTTTTCCAACGCCAAGAACGTTCGAGAAAGACAAAGACAGAGACACAAGCATGCGCCGATTCAATGCGCCTAATTCTCTAGTGCTGCGCGCGCGGCAGACCGATCATAGTTGAGTGGGAGAGAGACGCAAGGCATTCGGCGGGCCTCTCTCTCGTTCGGTGACTCATCGTAACGTTACCGGGCGTTACACTTTTTCATAAGTGACTCCCAGCCGCAACCTAATTTAAGACGTTGTCACGTCAAAACACAAAGCACAACCAAATTAAAACGTAAACAAAAAACATGACAACTTCGATTTTGACATTTCTCACGAATCTGTTCTAACCTGATCTGACTCAAAAGCAAGAACAGAAAATCCTGTTCTAAACTGTTCTAGGTTTGTCAATGAACAGGAAAGTAGAACAGTTCAGCACAGAAAAAACCTCAATGAACAGCAAAAAGCTGTACTTTTCTGTCTAGAACAGTCCAGCACAGCGTCACTGAACAGACTTATGGTCCTTTTTAAATTTGTCAAAGTCATTGTTTTACTTATTTACTTTGGAAAAAAATATTTACATTTTGTCAAATAACAATGACTTCGCATATCTTATTATATGTTGAAAAGATTTATGGCTTTTTAATTCTCATCATCAATAGTATGCCCAAATAATTTAATGAAATTAAATAATGTGAATACAGACACGTGTATGTTTTAAGTAATTATCATCGAGCCCTTCCCACCATTTTAACGTTACGACATTTTCAATTAAATTGACAACTTAATTATTAAAATTTACTAGTTACACATAGAGCTAGAGCCTTGAAGGCTATTGTCATGTCTTACTCTTAATTTAAGCATAATTCATAATTTCCAATACTGACTATGGGTACAAGTTGTTTCAAGGCCCAGCAGTAAGCTTTTGATTTGTCGTTAAAAATAAAATGTATGTTGGCTCTTACGATAAATTTCGCAATGCAAGTGTTTGATTAACTGCTTGAGTATTTTTAAAAACAAAATTCATTACTATAATATTAGATTTCAATTAAATAATACAATGAGTGATTGAAGGAAACCTCAATTAAATTAGACAACATATTTTCGTTACAATTTTGTTTTCAAAAGAGTGTTGACTAAAAACTGAATAAGTTTATAATATTTTTAGATCTGTCGGTATAAAAGTTGTTTCAATTTCCTTACAATGGTGTGAACTTACAACTTTGTGTTAAAGTATTGCCAAAAACGTCATTATCGTCATATGTCGTTGTTTAAGACATCTGTCAGT
Organism: Eupeodes luniger; assembly: GCA_951509635.1. Taxonomy (NCBI): domain Eukaryota; kingdom Metazoa; phylum Arthropoda; class Insecta; order Diptera; family Syrphidae; genus Eupeodes; species Eupeodes luniger. The sequence continues at coordinate 251,222,507 of OX608073.1, forward strand.
TGTTGGCAATTTCTTTATTGTCATACATAAATAAAGGGTGTCCCGAAATTGACGCAAGATTTGAATTAAATAGAAAACACAATTTTTATCATATAATATAGGGTTATGTATGGGACAACGTATCGGACAATACATAATACGCACCCGTTTGCCGAAATTTTCCACGACCAAGTGGTTGCATTTCATTGATGCAACGTTGAGTCCGCTCAGCATGTTTTATGGGCTTGTTGATTTAGACCTTTGATTTTAAATAATCCAACAATAAGTAATTGAAGTGTTTCACAGTCTGTATATGGCATGTAGCAGCGTCGGTCGTGTCGACTATATGTGTATTCATGTCGCGATATCACTCACCAGTAACAGGTACTGCTTGACCAGCCCCATTTCCAAAAAAGTATGATCCTCCAGACCAAAATTCGCACGAAACAGTGACACGTTGTGTTTTTCGACAGTCAGAACCCCAAATGCAGCAATTTTTGCTATTAACAAACTTATATGAAACTGAAGATGTGCTTCACTTCGCAACATATTTTCTATAAAATTTACGAACTGTAGTTGCCAAATTTTCACTATTTTTGAAATATTGTTCAATTATGAATCTTGTAACGCTCCATTTTTGTTAATTCTAAACTGTAAGGTGTCGATTTCCTTTTTTTTAGAGTTCTCAAAACTTTATTGCATACATTTTCTGTAGCTTCTGGCAGAGCACAGATTGATTCTAGTTACCAGAAATTATTCCTATTATAAATCAGGAAAATAAGCTAGCTACTTACCTAGAAACAGAATAGATCCAACAAAGTGACTTATTGTGGTCATTGATAAAATGAGCCAAACATGTTTTAATAAATAAAATACTTTATTTGTGTATATTTTATTTATTACAGTAGATTTTTTATGACTGTTGTGTAAATTAATAAATATATATACAAATAGTAGTATAGAGTGTATTTTTAATATTTTAACTAAATATTAAAAAGAGGCTGGGATGCGGCTACCCACACTGATAACTTCCCATCCCGTCTGTCGATTTGTTATCGTGTTGGGTTTAAAAAGTTGTCGTTTAAAATATTCTTAAAAATTTCAAAATTACCAAAAATATTTTTATATAATGAAATAGTTTAGTTTCAAAATCTAGATTTTTAGTCGAAATCAAATTTTTACCAATTTTAGTAGCATTTCTTAAAAATTTGTATTTCTTATATAAACAAATACAAATTGGATAAATGAAATTAATTTGAGAGATATCGAAAACCGAGCATCAATTTTTACCAAATTTTCGTACTGTTTTTTGTAGATTTTTTTTTGAAGAAACATATTCTTATAAAAAAATTATTGAATATCGAAAACAATATTTTCTGTAAGATAAAATAAGTTTGAAGCCAATATTTTTAATTTTTGAAAAGCTATTGGAGTCGAAAGTAAATTTTTACCAAGTTTTAGTACTGTTTTTTTTTTGGTTTTTATTTTTTGTAAAATTCGATTTTTCTCAAAATTTTTCCGTATGTTGAAAATAATATTTCTTATAAAACAAAATTAGTTTGAAGCCAATATATCAAATTTTTTAAAAGATATTTGAGTCGAAAATCAATTTTTACCAACTTGTTTTAGGTTTTCATTTTTTGTAAAAAAAACTGTCAATTCGATTTTTCTCAAAATTTTACTGAATGTTGACAACAACATTTTATAAAAGATTAAAGTAGTTTAAAACCAATATCTCAATTTTTTGAAAAGATATTTGAGTAGAAAATCAATTTTTATGTTAGTTGGATTTTTTTCCAAAAATATATGTATTTGTTTGGTATCACGTTAGAATATATATAATGTTAAAATTAATTCAAGTCTCTTGCGTTATTGGTTCGTGAGATATTTTAGGTTAACCAAAATTTCCACCTTTTTTTAAACTGCTCTAGTAAAAAAAAAACACCCACGCAATTTTCTTGAGAGCCCTTCCTGCATCTTTCTGCATTATTATCTGTATAACAAAATTTCTTTGAAGTTGATATCTCTTCTGGTTCTTGAGCGAACGTCGCGAACGTACGGACGTACGTACACACGCACGCACAGACATCTTTTCAAAAATCTTTTATTTCGACTCTAGGGACCTTGAAACGTCGAGAAATGTCAAAATTTTCAATTCGACAAATCGGACCCATTACCCATTTTGTCATTTGACCAGAAAATTGGAGGACAAATTTTCGTTGACTTTTTCCAACATTTGTGGCCATAATGTGTCAAATGTTGTCTTGGAAAGAATTCAATGGTTTTGGGTTTAACGTCGTACACTAGCGAATTCACATATCCCAATAGAAAATAGCCAGTCGGCGGCGTTGGGTCCGTAACCTCAAAATATGCACTTTAACCAACGCACGTTTCCTTCAATAAATCAATTTCGGCATGTTGTGCGGTCTTGTTGAAAACACTACTTTTGCGCATCATTTCAATTTATGACCAAGAAAGTTATTAATCATAGCATTATATCGGTACCGATTAACTATAACTTTCTGGCCAGCATAGTTTTGAAAAAGTAGGTTTTTATGTTTTTTTTTCTCCACCAACCTTTAAAGCACACCAAAAGGTAGGTTTTTGTGAATATAAAAATGTTTCAACATATATTTCAGAATTTTAGTCACTAAAAATACGGCAGTTAACTTTATTGACATATCCATTCAACCAAAAAAAGTGAGCTTCACCGCTAAACAAAATTCGCTGATGAAAGTTGTGATGAATGGCAATATTCTTTTGAGCCCACTCATCTACCGGTTGCTAAGTGACCCGGTCGCTTCAATTTTCGAAGAAATAAATCACTATAGACATCTTAAAGTTCTTTGCTTCTAAAAAAAACTGCCGCTAGTTAGGTAAATTATTGTCACTTGTCAGTGATTTTCTTACTCTGCCAAATGGTTTTCCTAAAGGTGAGTCTTCTTAAACTCAATGGACACCTACTAAGTAGGTTAATTACCTACGGAATTTTAAATAAAGTGCACGACTGGGTCGCACGAACTTGCTCCTGTATGCAAAGAGTCTGTTTAAAAAAGTATCTATATATAATATTTAAAAATATACCTGTAAAATAAGTTTGTCTTCAAAGATATATATGCCATTTGATTTGTCGAAAAAACCTCCATTTTTCAATTTTTTGGGAGGGGGTTACATTTAATACAGTTAAAATAATTAAAAAAAAACTAATTTAAGATTCAAAATTTTACCTGAAAAATAAGTTTGTCTTCAAAAATTTAAATGCCATTTTATAAATCAAAAAACCCTTGATTTTTCAAATTTTTTTTTTGAAAATCGTTAGAGCGGTTTTTTTTTAAATTAATTTTTTATATATAAAATTTTTCAATTTTGTTCTAAAAATATTTTTGGTATGCAGTTGTTTAGTGATTGTAAATATACGCTCTATATTTCAATTTCGTAAAAAAATGTTCACCCGTTTTTGAGATATAGAATTTTGAAACAAAAAATTTCAATATTTTTTTAAAAATCCAAACAAAAAAAAAATTGCACTTTTGATAATCAAATATTGTTAAGGCAATATAAGAGCTCGTTCAGAAAAAAAATTATTGAAATCGGTTCAAAAGTTGCTGAGAAAATTAAAAAACAAAAAAACGGTTCTATGAGCGGTACCTTTCCTGAGCAATACAAAAATATGTTTTTCTTATTAAAAGAAGCCAAGTTAAAAAATAAAATTTTAGAGAAAATTAAAAAAAAATCTATCGGTTTGTTTTTGAGAAAATTCGAATTTTCGTTTTTTGACCAAAAAAATGGGGGCCACTGTTAGTTTTGATCTTATAAAAAAAATGAAAAAAACGCCTAACGCAAATCTGCTCAAAACCTTAACTTCCAAGTTTGAACTCAATCGACCCAATGGTTTAGGCTGTAGGAGCGTGGACAGACAGACAAAATTGACCGGACGGAATCGCGGGACCCACTTTTTTCGACTTCTCTACCATCGTAATATCATGTTTGATTAAAATCTCGAGTTCGAAATTTTGCACATATGCAAAACTTGCCATATAGTTCCTATATGTCGCAAGTAAAAAAATGTACACCTTGCAATGATATTTATGAATGAAATTATTCATTCATTAATACTCCTATAACAGCAGGTGTTATTACAAATTATCACGAACTCAAAGTTATACAAAATGTCACTGTTCCATATCGTATAGTCAACAAAGAAGGTCAAAGTACCTACATCAAAATAGTACCTTCATCACCATAACATTCTTACACACTTTTCGAATATAATTCAAATTTGTTAATCACTCTCACGTATAAAAGCTATGACCATATTTGTTTAATGGTTAAAATGCAATCATATGTACATAGACTTTCGCCAAACTTTATTTATATTTCATAACATAATATAAGGCACACTAAAACCATTTAAGGTGACAAAAGGGCTTAGTGCCATAATTAATATAATAAGTCTTAGCAATAATTTGTTATAAGTACCTACTGGCGCTCTTTTGAAAATATCATTCACAAACAATGCTTAAGGTTAAGTACTCGTGAGACCGAGAATCCACTGTGGTTTGTAGACTAAGTTAGATGTAACAAATCCGGAAGTAGAAAATGTCGTATGTCCACAGTTCAATATTGTAGGTTTATTGTGACCAAAAACATGTCAACTAATTTATTTATTTCTTTCTATACCGAAATAAGATCGCAGGCAGCCTCACAGGTAGCTGAATTCGTGTCATTCTTCTATCGCGCATCAGATGAATCCCATGTTTCCAGTTCAAGTCATCTGTAGACTTCAGGGTTTTAAGATTTTGAGCGCACAAGAAAACCCGATAATAATCTCTTTTTCCTGATAATCACTTCAACGAGGATGACGACGTGTTTGTTATTTTCTATCCAAGAACATCACAGGACAACAAACTAGACAAGTTTTATTGCTACATATTTTATAACACCTTTGAATAGATGGATAAAAGTATCTTATACCTACCTATGTTATGTTTAGGTATATTATAGTTGCTGACATGTGGTGCAGAATAAAAGATTTCGTATAATGTTTTGGGCTTCGGGTTGAATTTAAATCTGCACGTTTTATCTATCTATCTACCTACATAAACTCAAAAAACACAACGCACAGAATTTCTATTACTACTTTTGGATCTCTAACATTTTTTTGCTTCCTGTGCTGTTGATATTAAGGCTTTGTATACAAAATAAGATAAAGAGCGTAGGTGTTGATATTTGTTTTGTTTTTTAATATTTCTCACGGGGACTTCGTTGGAAAATATGAGTTGTCCTTTTTTGCTTATCTGATTAACTTATCTCACAGTTAAATTGAATTTTTATTTGTAAAATAGCTTTAAACATTCACAACTATATGCTTTTTAAAAGGCAGCTAAGAAATATTTCTAGTCGAAAAACAAAGTAGGACGCCTTACAGGTTATAGTCGTCATAGAATTGTCCATTTTCATTCTTATTACAGGCAATTGATCTTAAAAAATTCCATTTTTTTTGTCATAAGTGAAGGCAACGACTACAAAAAATGCAAACTCCGTTCTAAAAATCAACACTGACTTAAATATATTATGTATGTAGCTCTAAAATAAAAATTTAAAAAAAGTTCCAAAAATTTAATACAAAATTAAAATATTTTTAGAGAAAACACATCAAAGTATTCTTTTCACCATTGTATTCCTTCGATACTCATTATTTTTAAACAGTATAAAAAATAAGGATTTTGGGAAGGGTGTTGACTAAGTTTGCCAGATTTTTTTAAGCTTTTCAGGAGTGTTAGTTGCCATACTCCTCCGAAACGGCTTAACCAATTTGAATGAAATTTTACATATATATTCGGCAGGTCTGAGAATAGGTTTTTATCTATTTTTTATGTTCCTAAGTATTATGGTTTAATTGCATCAACATCGTACACGGTGCAACGATCTTACGATAGTATTCAGTGATGCTAAGTACAATGAAGCATTGATTGCTATTGAGGATCTTTGCATTATCATTGCCAACTTACCACTCAGTCATTCGGTATGCATTTACAAATCAAATTGCATTTGATTTAATATACACTGAATTGAATCGTGAAATACAATACAATACTGTAGAAATGGCAGCGTTCCTTATTTCGCTAATTTTTGCTAAAACAGTGTAAAATTATCATCTGGGATGAATGCACTATGGCACACAAACATTCGCTTGAGGCGTTGAACAGGTCATTGAAAGATATAAAAAACCACGACAGCCTATTTGGCGGCACTCTGTTACTGCTTTCAGGTGATTTGAGACAAACACTTCCCGTTATTCCGCGTTCAACGTACGCTGATGAGATCAACGCGTGCTTAAAATTATCGCAACTGAAAGTAAATATGCGGGTTGAAATGCTTTAATATCCATCCGCTGAAACATTCTAAAAACAACTGTTGATAGATATAGGCGACGGAAAAGTTACTACAGATGAAACTGGATGCATAAAAGTACCGGTCGATTTCTGCACGATTATTGATTCACAAGATGCTCTCATTGACCAGATATTTCCCGATACACATAGACAATATACAAATCATGAGTGGCCGTCAGAAAGAACAATGTTAGCAGCAAAAATTGTGGATGTCAACGAATTAAATCTCAAGATACAACATTTGTTCCCAAGAGACTTGGGATCATGCAAATCTATTGATACAGTTTGTGATGCTACCGAAGCTGTAAATTATCTAGCCGAGTTTTTGAACTCATTAGATTTACCAGGCACCGGAAAATTTACAACTGAAGGTTGGATCTCCGGTAATTTTTTTTCGTCATTTGAACCCACCACGGTTGTGCAACGGCACGCGATTACTAATTAAAATGTTATCCAAGCCATAATTCTAAATGGCAAATTCCGAGGTGAAAATATATTATTACCGCGAATGTCCACAGACAATTCAATTCAAACGCCTTCAATTTCCAATTATTGGCATTTGCAATAACTATCAATATATAAGTCTCTAGGCCGAACGATGATTGTCTGCTGCTTACATTTGAGCACTTCATGTTTTTCACACGGACAATTATACGTGGCGTGCTCTCAAGTGGGCAAACCATCCAGTTTATTTGTATTGGCGAAAGATGGGACACAAAATATTGTTCACTCTTTTGCATTAAGAGATTGATATTGTTCTTTTGTAGTACAGTCATAATTAGCGATATGTATACAATTTTAAAGAATTAATTTTAATAAATTAAAAAAATTTGTTTAGTGATTTTTTATTTTAATATTTTATCACCTTTTACAGTGCTCTATACCTCTCCCACTTATATACCACATCCTTACACATTTACAATAAGTTATTTATTTCTAGCAAAATATTCTCTAGAAATTATTTATATGACAACACAACGTTTGTCGGGTCAGCTAGTCGAAATATAAAGTTTTGTTACACTGGTCGAGCAAATTACGTATTTTTTCTTATGCCCAAACAAAAGAAAACTTTTTCAAAGGATTAAGATGTCCCAAATTCGAATCTCAACTTTAAAGTTTACTATTACATCAGGTTTATAAAATATACCCCTTAAAAAATGCTAAAATCAACAAAAAACGGTATTCTTATTCCTAAGTTAAAACTCATCATATCTCTTAACAATACAATTAAAGCATTTTAGCATCTTATTTAGTTTCTGGAAATTCTCTCAATTAGTTATGGGTTCTTATTTGAATCTATGGAAAGTTTCGAGTAAAACTTGAATTTGATACTTTAAAGTAGCATTCACATGAGCGCGACCAACGAACGACGAATGAATTACAAAATGTGAGTTTATATACGTTTGAAGACATATTTCCACACAAATTCTTAACAAAACGATAGCAATATAGTTTCTATTTGATTTATGATGCATACTTTTACTTTTCAATATCATATATTATATTAATAAATTTAAGAAAACAAATTTATTCGTCGCGAAAAAAAAAATTGGAGTTGATACGAACTGTCAAACTTTAATTGCGTTCCACATTAATCCACACTCGCAACGAATAAACAAATCGCCCGTACTTAACCTAAAAAAATCATTCTTGTTTTGGTTTCGGTGGTGAATGTCAAACTTCATTCGCGACGTATTAAAAACTCTCATGTGAAAGAAATGTCAAAATCGACGAATATTCGTCCATTCGTTGGTCGTGCTCATGTGAATAGTGCTTAATAGTTTTGTAAAATACGTTTTGAAATTAATTTTTAGTGCTCTAATTTTACTATTTGCGCAATTTTTGAAAAATACCCGTTTTTATATTTTTTAATATATTACAAAAACTTGATATAATAGAATTGTTTAGATAACAGATTCGTTACAAGAACAAAACTTACTTTCAAACCGTTTAGCCTTTTTTGCCTTTTCGTTTTTTGTAAGATAGGTGAAATATAACATAATATGAAGTTTTGTTCGAATATAATATGTATGAAATATGTGTGTACATAATATAAATATTTCAACTGAATATTGAAAAAAAGGATTATAGATTTGGAAAACCATCCCCGATTTGATTTGAAAAAATAGCTATTTCATAAATTTAGATAGCTTTGTTTTTTTCGAAAGTGATATCTCAAAAACCTGACGTGATGATTTACTGTAATGGAAATGAGCATCATATTTAAAGCACGCACGGAGATGTTAGAGCTTAATCACAGACCGCACAGAACTGGTAACAACCCAAACTGCACTTTGTGCAACCTTAATCAAGTTGAAAACATTTTCCACTTTGTTGCATTGTGCCCAATCTTGCAGGAAACTCGCCGGCTTTATTTTAACAAGAGTTTTCTTTCACTTGAAGAATGTCTGGGTGTTCTGAATGGAGATAACGGTTGGCGTCTACTCATTCAGTTTTTATTAGATGCAGTCTCATATAGAAACATGTACATTAATATATACTAAGTTAATAATTCTATTACAATTTTGTTTTAGCTAAACTAAAAGCCTAATTCGCATTTGAAAAATTGCTAATCATTTTCGTTTTTTTTCGTTTTCGCCAAACTAAAAGCCCAAGCCGCATTTGAAATTGCAAATTCTTTAAGATCTATGTATTTTTTTTTTTTGTTTTAGCCAAAATAAAAGCCCTTAGAACATTTGAATCAATTGTTTAACACATATTGCCATAATTAAATTATTGCTGTTTTTATAAACTTAATTATTTTGTTTTAGCTAAACTAAAAGCCCGATTCAGATTTTGTTTATATTTTTTTTTTTTTTATAAATTTATTTATCTATTGAATTACCTACACCATTAAAACGAATATTTTTTTTCCCCTCTGGCATTATTCCTTTTCTTTTTTCAATTGCTATTTTCTTTATATAACCAAATTTTTGTACTTTCTCTCACTAAATGTTTAGTTCAGAAAAATATACCGGCAGACGGCCCATGAGCCATGCTTGTAATCTTTAGTTTTAAGTTTGTAAACTTTTGAAATGAAAAAATAAAGATGATAATAATAATAATAATAATAAATAATAAAAACCTGACGTGATGCATTAATTTTGAAGTAGGATTTGAATTAAGGCCGTCAAAACCCATTGGAAAAGTGCAATTTTTATGCCAGTAAGTAAATCTTGTCGACCAGTGTTATCATACAATATTTTTGATTTTTTCATTATTAGTAAGTATTTTTTGGTTTAACCGTTCTTCATGAAAAGGAGGTCCTTTCAAATGTACAAACTATAGAGTCATCAGTCTCCTGAACATGGCGTCTGAAGCCGTTCGTCTACAACCTGATAAGTCCTTATTAGTGTGGCTTCAGACCAGAAAATTCCACCATTATCCAAATATTCCATTATGGCAGATCTTGGAAAAAAACCAGGAACTTTAAATCGATACCAACCATCTATTCATCGATTTCAAGGCTGTATGACAGTTTCTGTAGAGAAGAACTTATCAGACAATTTCTAGTTTTGGCATCCCTATCAAACTTGCCCGTTTGTGTTGACGATGGAGAATGCATGCTGCTCTATCAAGGTCGGAAAAGATCTCACTGATGCATTTGATGTCAAAAAAGGTTTAAGACAAGGCGATGCACTATCATGCGACTTCTTCAATATCGTTCTGGAAAGAATTGTGGAAAACTCAATCGTCAACACTAAAGGCACAATCTTCCAAAGTTCAGTCCAATTATTCGGATACGTAGATGATAATGACGAAAATGGCAGGTCCAAGCGTGATGTTAATAGCGATTTTTTGAGCATTTCGACGCAAGCGGAGAAGAAGGGCTTTGTGGTCAATGATAGCAAGACCAAGTATATGCTGTAATAAAAAAAGAACGACGTCTTTGACAAAACGTCACAATTGACTGCTAAAACGGAGAATAACAAATATGTATGTAGCTGCTTCTTTGGACTTAGAAGGCAATTGAGTAATAAAGTCCTCAATCGAGCAATTAAAGTCACTCTATATAAGACGCTTATCATCCCGGCTGTCATATATGGCGCTGATGCTTGGACCTTGTCAAGGCAAGATAAGAACGTCTCAAAATGTTCGAGAGAAAAATACTCTGGGTGATTTTTGGTCCCGTCTGCATAGATAAAGAGTGGAAGAGAAGATCCAACGACGAACTGTGCGGGTTGTACAGTGACACTGATCTAGTCAGAATAATAGAAGCCCAACGATTTAGATGGCTGGGTCATGTAGAGAAGATGTACTTCAACGTTCCAGCCGGGAAGTTCTTCGAATCCAATCCCAAGGGACGGCGGCACAGTAGAGAAAGACCGTAACTCAGGTGGTACAGGCAGGTGGGAAAGAACATCAACCAACTTAGTGTGCGAAACTGGAAACAGTTAATAGTTGGCTGAGGCCCAGTTCGGTCCCGGATTTTAATTTTAGAAGAAAAACTGACTTAAATGTATTAAATAACGTCTTGCAAATAATAATGTCGATGATAAAGCGTTAAGGTCAAACCAGAATGCAGTTTTTGTTCTCCAAATATTTATGAAACGTCTACACTAAATATTTCTAGTAGGTACAGCTATCGTTTGTTTTCATTATTGAAAACTTTTTTTCGATCTTTAAAAGCGATTAGGAAAGTTAACAGTGTTATTTTTGGTATTTAAATGAAGTCAATGAGTTGTAGAATTTTCTTAATAAAAAAATACTTTATTTAATCCAAACATTTTCTTTAAATTAATTTTTAAATTTTTAATTATAAAATCTTTTTCAATGAACAGTTTATTTTTGAACAAAATCGTTCAACTTTCTTGTATGTTTATTCTTTCAATTCATATACAATGTTAACTCTAACCTCAAACGCTTGATTTCAATCAGAAAATGAATAATTCTAAGCAGGACATTTTTTTTTAAATGAAAGAAATTTGCAGTGATATTCTGTCTCTGTCGAAAAATTCCAAAGACTGGTTTCCATTGATAGCTATAACTGGCCCTTTAGAGTGTAGCAAGTGTAGCAACAAAAAAACGGAACATTAGTTAAGCCAAATGAAATCATGAAATGTTCGATAACTAATTTCAACTTCTTATTCTTAAAATCTTCACTAACTCCATTCCAAAGGTAACAGATCGGAAGGAACGAAGGGCTTGTGGCTAGCCACTCTCAATTATTCCTGTATGCGAATTATTAAAAGAATGGACAAACGTTCAATTCTTTACGAATCGGAACTTTTTATTACAAGAGGTACTTTTGGAGGGAAAAAAACTTTCAGCTGCCAAAGGACTTTTCTCTTTACAGGTTTGCAAGGGATTAGAAGGTCACCTGAGAGTCTAAAGCTTTCCCATAACAAAAACCTCAAGACCAGGCAAAGGTTCAAAGTTAATTTTAGTTTTAAAATAAATTAATCAATGGTAAATTTCGGTTTTGAATGTAAGCCGTGGTAGCTAATTTATCATCTTATGCATTGAAATAGTCTGCTGCAAAATTGTGAGTCATTGTAGAGAAATGCAACCAAAACAAAGTTAATTATTTTTTTTTTCAATCAATTGTTTACAGGTTTTAAACAACGAGCTATTTTGTAATGATATTTTTCTAAAAAATGAAAAAAGCCTTATTTAACTGACTGAACACAACTGGAAAATATGCTGTAATTACGTATTACTTATGTAGATACATATGTGTATGTGCTTATAGAACCTACATTCATGAATTTAGTTAAATAGGAAATCAAAGTTTAAAACAAATCTTTTACTATTATACAGGAATGCAAAAATGTTCTTTGCACAGTAAATCACAGTTTTTTAATATTTTTGAGAATTGTTGCTAAGTTCAGCAGATATTTTCATAACATGGATTATTTCTTAAAAATGAAGACAAAAGAACGTTAATTTCAACCACAACATTTTTGTATAAATTTGGGACATTATTTACTCGCGGTCTTTTTGAAAACAAAAATTTCCAGATATTATATACCTATCTAGCGACAATTAATTTCCAATAACTTAACCATAATAATGAACAAGCACAAGCGCATATATACTCATTAAATGCCAAAAGAATGCCGCCAAAGTATCTAAATGCGACCTTAAAACATTTTATAATTGCCAATGTATCTATGCACAGCACATGTAGGCTTGAAAAAATAAAGTCTCATCATAATATACATAGGTATATGTCTACCAATATAATAATATCCCAATTGAATCATTATACATATACAAAAGAACCTTCTTATCTGACAGTTACAAAGTGGCCCTTTATACACTGACTACAGTCTAGATGTCTCAAGTACACCAATTGATCCCGCTTTGCGCAGGTACAGCCATTTCAATAATACTCGTACTGAAACAACAAATTCTCGAGTTGTCCGTTTTAAAACAATTAAAGAAGTGAATAAAAATCGAAACTAAAGTAAGAAAAAACATAATGTACACATGTGTTTTGTACTATAACTATGTCGGGACATTTTAAATATACATATGTATATACATAATGGAAGATACGCACTCTTGTGCATTTTTTAATTGCAAATACAAAATTCTTTTCTTAATTCTCTTCGGGACGATATTTTTGTCTTATGTAAATAGTTGCATAAAACTAAGACTCTTCAATAGATATTCGTAAATAAATGAGAAATGCACTTGTCGTTTGCGCGCGCATTTTAATCATCCGGTCAATATGGTGATAATATTGTACAGAAGTCAGTATATCTACAGTGGACATCTGGTTGTCAAGAGGTTCGTTTTGTTTCTTTTCAATTTCAAAATAGGTAAATTAAGGGTACATAAAGTTTCGCGAAAAGAAAACAAAGCTGATATTTTAATATGGTTAAAGATTAATACCGGGTTATCCATTTTGCGGTTTCAAAAGTATAGATAGAGTACCGAGCGAAAAAAAATGCAACCGAAAAAGTATGGTACTAGAACTTAGTCATTTTAAATTATAATACTTTGAAATTTAGCATAAAATGTTCAAATTGATTTTTTTATTTAAACAGATTTGATTTTTAAACAATCTTACTCCAAGAAAATAGTTATTGTAAAAAATGATCCTAAACTTGGATTTTAAGCCAAGCAAAAAAATGCAAATTCGTGGAAAACTTTAAAAATAACGGATTTATTCATCTTTTTTGAAGAAATGTTGTACCTAAATATTTTAATATTTTATTGCGAACCCTTTATTGGCAATAACGGCGCACAACCTATTAGGCATTGAGTCAATCAACAACACCAAATAGCTAGCAGGTGTTTGTTCCCATTCAGTCCTTTTTTGTTCTATCAACTTGGTACAATTTGAATGATTTCGCTTTCTTATCTCCCGATCTACATGATCCCATAAATTCTCTATGGGATTGAGGTCGGGAGATTGTGCTGGCCAGTTCGAAACATGAACCCTCTTCTCTCCTAAGAAGTTTCTTACCAACCGGCTGGTGTGTTTTGGGTCGTTGTCGTGTTGAAATAAGCTGTTTTCAGGCATATTCGACCGCAATTGTGGAAGCATATATGGCTCAAAATCACCAAGGTTGCAAATTTCAAAAGTTGTTTATGACAAAAAAAATTGCAAGCTATGATGATGAATTTTAGTTTATACTGTTGCAAAAATTGTATATAAATAAACTTTGACAGGGCAGCGCACAGAATTGTGTACTTTTTTAGTAATATTTTTTAGTACTAAATATCATACAGAAAACCATCAATTCGGGAACGTTTTTCTAAGTTTGATAAAATCAACAAAAACAAAACAAAGTACATAATTAAAGCTTTGTTTAATAACATGGGTATATTATGTATGTGTATTAAATAAGCAATAATGAAAACAATACATACAAAATCTTCTACAAGCAAAATACGTAAAAATCATGTCCGGGAACGTTCCCGAAATGACCGTTCCCGAAATGACGATTTCAAATAAGCGTGCGCTTTAATTATACGGCGGTCATCTTAAATGCGATCTGACTTTGTCAATAGGAAAATATTTGAGGTAACTTTGAAATTTCGTGTCGTAGAAAAGAATTTCATCAATAATTAAATGTAATAAATGCGTTCACGGATTGACGGACTATTGATGTACGCTCTACGAATAATGAATAAAAAGGTACTTACCATTTAGATAACATTTATTTGACGATAAATACTCTGGCAGCCGGCTTTGATATTGTTCTCTACCTCGACTGACGCTTCACACCGAATGGCTGCGTTCAATTAAAATTATTTTTGATCGATTATCGATATGTTCACTGAAATGACTTGTGCGGTATCGAACAAACTATTTTTGCATTTTTTATAGTTAAAAATAGTTAGTATCCTTTCTAAAACTTGATTTTGTATAAAAAATACGGTGTATTAAGTGATGACCGGGGTTGAATACCTTACATTTTTCAATTATATTTTGAACTTGTTGTTGAAGATTGTATAGATTAGGACGCGTTCCCGAAATGATTTTCTATGCGTGTATATTGATTTCATTTAAAATTTAGTTTATTAATAAATTATATTGTTTGATAGACACACAAAACAGGTTAGTTTTAGTATTTTATTAATTTTTTTTCTTAATTAAGTCAAGATTTAAGACATTTAATTGCTAGCGAAGCCAATTCTGCACCTTGGTGATTTTGAGCCATATGGTCTTCCAAAATGCCCTTATACATTTGGGCATTCATCCGGCCGCTTACTTGACAAATCGGGCCCACGCCCTGACGAGAAAATGAGCCTTTGAAAAAGCCCAACTACAAATTTGATTTCATGGTTTTCTAGCTGGTCGTCTTGCATACAGTTTTGACTCCACTAATCGTTCGCCTAACTGTGTGTACCCCTACGTTAACATCAAAATGATCATTCATGTACTGAGTAACTTCCACTGCAGTTTTAAGGGGATTAACTTTAACCTGTCTTATGATCTCACGATCTAATCTAACGAAGTTGTTTTGCGTGGACGGCCACTTCCCACTTTGCAATTGATGTTTCCTTGTTCCCGATATCGGGATATAATACGCGATATTGTTGATGTTGCTACACCAAACTCCAAAGCGATATCCTGCATTAATCTTCCGTTGTTAACAAAGCGTTAACGTTTTTTGCATCCAATCGATAGTTGCTTTTATCAATTGCATATTCCAATTCCAATTGAAACCAAAGAATAAATTTTATGTACCTACCTTCCTAGTCATATTTGCCATTTGCATTTTTTTGCTCTCAGTAAAATTATGTTTTTCAAATTAAATGTAAATTTGCAAACACTAGAGGGAGCCCAATTACATATTGCTGCTATAAACAGAATGCCTACACAATGGGTACAAATATCCGAAACTGAAAAACAAAATGTTACCGTTACGAAAGATAAAGCAGTAATAATTGATATTAGTGTGACCGTTTGCATTTTTTTGCTCGCTACTGTAGATTGATAGAAATTCTTTATTTTCGTATTAACCGTTACATTTGGTAAACTACCGCACAATTTACATACAGGAATTTGACATTTTTCTATGATATCTTTTTGCTGAACAAGATATTAATATTTGTAATAAATTAAGGAAAATACAAACAAAACGTTAAACGCAAATTGAAAAGTGCAGGTACTTTTTGACTTTAAAAAAATTATGATTTCTTAACTTTAGTTTAAAAGTATGTTAGTAAAAAAGAGGTTAGTATAAATAATAATTGATAAATATATTTCAATATATTAGCAGTTTGTTAGTAAGAATTAACAAATTGTTAAATAAATAAATATAAAAAAATAAATATATTACTTAGTAAATAAATCAATAAATACATAAATAAATAAATAAGTAAATAAACAAAAAAAAAAGCAATACTTAACATACATAAAATAAATTAATAAATCAACAATTTAACGAGTAATATTTAAACATGCGAATAACTCAAACTAACAAAAACATATCGGTAAAATGGTTAATAAATCAATTGATTAATAAGCGGATTTTCAGAGCAGGTGTTAGTCAGTTTATTGATTCTTAGAGAAATCAATTCAACAATTGCTTTCTCATGTAAGTCTACGGTGAATTGATATCGTGGAAGGTTAAGCATCATTTTTAGAAGCTTGTTTTGTAATACTTGCAGTTTTTTAAGATGACCTTTTGCACATTTGCCCCAAACCTGGCATTCATACAGAAGTATTGCTTGGAATACCACTTTTTGATTAATCATTTTATTTTTTTTGCTAAGGCAGGACTTTCTATTTATTCTTGGATACAAAATATTTATAGCAATGTTAACTTTTTGCAGATTTCTGTCAATATGTTCTCTCAAAGTGAGTTTTTGATCTAAATAAATACCAAGATATTTCACACTTGGATACCATTTAACATTTATACCATTAACGGTAAATTGATTGCTTGGTAGGTAACAAGATTTTCTTTTTCTGCTGTTTGCTGTTTGTCAGCATTCAGTTTTATTTTGCATTTTTTGTAGTAATTTGTCATCAATTCTATCGCATTTTTCAAATTTGTCTCAATGTTAAGACTAAATTAATGCGATGAAAAGATGCTTGTATCATCCCCAAATATCGCTATCTGACAACTTGGTAATCTAGGAATATCAGAAGTATAAATATTGTACAGTATCCTTTATTATACAATATTTATACTTCTGATACTAGTACTGATCCTTGCGGGACACCATAGCTGACTTGGTAACAGTTAGAAGAACAGTTATTGACGAAAAGACTAAAATAATGAAACTTTTCTATATCAAGTAGAATAAGTCCAGTCGATTTTCCAAGAGATCAAATTTTCTTAATCTATTCACATACTCTAAATACCCGTTGAGTAGTACCACTGAAAATATCGCTGCTGTAAGTGAAAGTGTTGCCGAAGACCTAAATGTGTCGATTCCTCGTCGTTTTCAGGAATTAGGGCTGTCCTACGGCACATTATGGCTTATTTTGCATTTGAAATCTACACCTACATCCATATTAATTCCAGTTCACACAACAACTGAAGCCAGCTGACCATTCACAACGTCGCTCGTAGACAAGTCGAATGGGTGCTTGAACAACAGGCCTTGGCCCGCGATTTTTCAAACAAAATTTTCTTCAGCGACGAAGCATACATTTCTCACTCGGTGGCTATGTTAATAAACAAATTGTCGTATTTGTCGATGGAACGACTGTCACCGTCAATTCGGAGCGTTATGGTCATATGATAACTGCCTTTTTTTTGGATGTTATTGAAGAATACAACTTGGAGATTATGTGGTTCAACAAGACGATGCCACATGCCACACAACTCGAGCAAATAAGGCTTTATTGCAAGAGACATTTGCAGACATTTTAGTTTTTCACACATAATTTCAAATATAAATATTAGTTAAATTTTTGACATTTCCAATAGGTATTGAATCACTTAGTTGTGGAACAACAAGTGTGTTTTGTTCGCATTCCATATATAGTAAAGTGAGAAATTGCCAACAAAACGATCCGCATTAGTCCGGTTTTTATATTTTAAAGTTGATACAACTGAATATTTACCGGAATAATTTATCAAAAAATTCGAAAAAAAATAGCGAAATTCAGACCAGGGGTGAAATCGTGTAAGCTGATTTTTGATAGTTGACTATCAAAATCAAGAAAATACGTCTGTGTAATGTGAAAGTCGATTTCAAAGTTTTAACCAAACAAGTTGACATAAAATAAAAACTTCAAGAAGAGGGTTTGTTCGTCTTCGTAGACTACTACATTAACATGTAGTGTTGAAGCGAGCTTGAAGATCACCTCAATTATTTATATACCTGAATCGAGTTGAAATGAGCTTGATTTGCTCGATTCCGGTCGGGGATCGGAAATTTGTGAAGAAAAACTTGTGTGGAGGAGTTGGTTTTACAGATAATGCGTTATGGTCTGTTTATTGGCATGTTTGTGTAAAAAAAATATAGTTTTGTTTTAATCAAACAATTCAGTTTTTTATTGTTTAACATGAATCAAACTATCTCACTTGCACTTGCACTTCATAAGAAACATCGAAACACCATTTGCATTTTAGAAAGTGCTGTCAAACTTAATAATTTTTAAATCTTCTTGTGCGGTGGAAACACCAAAAGAAACTAAGATAAACCTTTGGTGGAAACATAGCAAAACATAAATATGTTTTCTATTGTTTTCTCTTGCAAAATAAGCCCAGTTAGTCCATTTTCACTAACAAAACTAAAGAATATCAACAGTAATAGATTGGTTTTTTCCCCAATGGAAAACACACATGATTCCAAATGTACAACTACTCAACGAACACAGCCATCGAGATACAAATGCAATATCAATCGTACCAACATTTGAGAACGAAATCACATAATATACATTCGAGGCTCGTATAAATGTCAAAAACCTATCCATAGTGAGATTCTACTCTAACTTTTATCGGTGTTATTCATACTATGGATATTGTTTTTGTTATTCGTGTAAAATCCTACTATACTATGGATAGATTTGCCAACAAAACACGGGTAACTTACAGCTTAAGAATCAAGCGATAATAAGGTCGTCATATTACAGACATGGTTTAAAAAATAATAAATATGGGTACACTGAATGGTCTTGATTTGATGAAATAGCAATAAATAATTACCCGGATATTTGGAACTTAATCCGGATCGATGATTGGATAATCGATTACAAAAAGATGCAGCTCGAACAAAACTATTTGTTGAAAATCGTGAATCTGAAAGCATCTACTCGCAGCTCAACCCTTTGTTTAAAAATTACTATCGCGATAATTTAATCTATGGGAAAATCTGCCTCCTATTTAAAATAAGATGCCACTAAAATAGCATCAATTTTGCACTCTCTGTAATATTTACGCGAGGGAAGACGTATTCCACTTCCCCAGCATTTTTCAAGCTTTAAAACACCAGACCAGACTTTCAGACCTCGGGAATTGAATCCATCGATATCTTCCATGAAACAAACCTAAAATCCTTTTGTTCTTATGTAAAATTAATTAAAAAAATCAGAACTCTTAATATCACTAAGTATTAATAAATTTATTCGCATAAAAATTAATATTTAAAATTTCAGAATATGTAACTCATACTTTGTAATGAAAATTGTATTTCAAAAAATAAATCATTACTTATGCTTAGTTAAACGTGAGATCGACTATATCCGGATAGTTCCGGATACAATAATCCAAATTTCGTAGCCGTTCTATTAAAACTCCCTTAGTCCATTTTTTGTGTTTTGAGATATTTGCGTTTTAAGTTTGAAATCAATATGCAAGGTAATAGATTTTGGGAGTTTTAATTCTTTATAATTAAAAAATGGTGCATCGTAGAGCTTAGGGAGTTTTAAGAAAATATAAATTTTGTCATTTGCATGAACTTGGTGTATTCATTTCATTTTTGTAGAAAATGGACTTAGGGAGTTTTCAAAGAACGACGACGATTTGATGAATAATATGAATTACACTATTAAAACTTTTTGAATTTCTTACAGATCTGTTTTTATAATCTAAAACACAAAGTTAACGAAATTTCCAACTTACCAACTATCGAGTAAATCAGATCCAAGCAAGTTCGTTTGACTTGGTCGTATGAGTTTAAATTTCTTGCTGTAAATTTTTTAAAAAATATGTATTTGTCTAACTTATAAAGTCAAAGCGATTATTTCTTTTTGTAAAAATATGATGGACTTATGACGAGGTCGACTCTCTTTTAGATATACCTACTGCCTACACCAATGCCTTACCTAACCTATCCATATCCAATCCATCTATTGAAATAAAACAAAACTTTTTTAATCTTTTGATATAATTTATTCTAGACAAGTATCCGACCGGTGGAAATATGCAAAGAGACGCCTTTTTTTAAACAATATTATTCTTTTTTTTTTTTTCAAAAATGCAACTTAACCAAAGTGAGGGTTGTTTTCAGCAGATATAGTTTGTCGTAGAGAGAGAGTTGATACTGAGGTCTTGAGCAAATACCTATACAAAGTTGTTTTTGTATGATAGGAGAACGAACATCTCTGAGGTGCTCTGTTGTTGGCTTTTCTTCTGTCTGTCCAATATATCTACCTGTTCACTGGTCTGGTCAGTATGCGGCCTCAATCAATTCGATGTAATCGTCGTCGTTTAAAGGCCACCGAAGAATTTCTGCTAAAAAGAAACATAAACTCACGTGGCTAGAATAAAATTAAACATAATATGAATTTATTTTAACAACAAAATAAATAAAACAACATTTTGTGGAAGCAAATATATTTCATTCAGTTTTGTTGTCTTGATTTTTTATTTATTGGTATGATTTTCTGCGAGGGCAGACAAAATGTTTGCTCGTGGGAAATGTTCAACATGATCAACTGTCTGCGCGTCTGAATGATATCAGAATTTACTCATAGATATTTTTGATTTCTTGCAAAAACTCTTTTAGAAATTTAACTTAAAGACGGGAATCGGACAGACACTGATAGACTTTTAAAAGACAACCACGAAATTATGTTAGTTTGGTAAACATTTTAGGTATGGCTCAAACTATTTATCATAAAAATATCAGTTTGCTTGTTAGCTTCGATGCAATTTTTATGGACTTACTCGATAATTCAAAAGCTTTAAAGGTACCGAAGCTTGTTTTCCAAACGCTTTATTTATGACAAAAGCAACCTTTTTTAAAATATTTAATCTTTAAAACTTTGTATCAGCTTGTGGGTGATTAAAAACGGTCATACTTTTGCAACAATTAACATTAAGGCCGATAACACATTTTGTTGAATGAGTTGCGAGTGGATTCTGACATTTTTATTATAATAGAAATTTCAAAATTGTTTCCTCTGAAAACTATTCCTGCAATTTTGTAATCGATGTGATTGCTTTTATAAGTAGTTTATTTCTAGAATTTCTTTTATTCTCTTATAAGCTAAAATAGTTTGTTTGTTAAAAATATACAATTTAACAAAAATCTAATTTGTTTTCTAAGACTTATTGATTTTCGTTATTAAATATTCACTGAATTAAGGAAAGTGTAATTTATTTTGTAATACTAAAATCAAAAATCTGGGTTAATAATAAATAAATCGGGTGGCGCAACAGTCC
Organism: Eupeodes luniger; assembly: GCA_951509635.1. Classification (NCBI taxonomy): domain Eukaryota; kingdom Metazoa; phylum Arthropoda; class Insecta; order Diptera; family Syrphidae; genus Eupeodes; species Eupeodes luniger. The sequence continues at coordinate 251,243,913 of OX608073.1, forward strand.
GTTGAGAACTAGGGCCTAGTGACTTACAACTCTCAACCATTCCTGTGTGCGAGTACTGTTATCAGGGATGGAGGGGACCTACAGTTTTAAGCCGAATCCGAACGGCCAATTTGAGAAAGCACTTTTCATGACAAGAATTACTCTTGGAGAATTTGTCAATTCCTCGCAAGAGGCAGTACCCGTGAAAAAAACTTTAGATGGCATAGGCAGGGATCGAACCCAAGACCTCTGGCATGACAGTCCAACGCACTTTTTTTTTTTTTTTTTTTTTTTCAGATTCATTTTTTATTTATTCATTCTTAAGACTATCTTAAAGCTAGACAAAAATTCATAAAACTAGCCTTATTATCCATAACTTACAACTAACTTACTGGTCCCATACGGACACTCTAAGTTAAACAATAATAATTAATGCTAATGCCTTTCGGCCCTAAGATCTATTTAACTTCAATTCATTTTATTTATTTTTGTATTCATTAGAAAACTTAGAAAAAACTAATGTCAATAACAGTCCAACGCACTAACCATCATGCCACGGGTACGGTATCATCATCTGGGTTACAGGATATTTTTTGATAAATTTTCTTTTTAATTGTACAGGGTTATTCATTTTGCGGTGTCAAAAGTGAACGTAAATAAAACACATAGCAAAATTTTCTTTTCATGATATTTCTTTTTTATTAAAAAGTTTGAACGTTGACGTTATGTGTGAAACACTACATCATTTAAATGACCACCATGCGAATTGTTGCAAGCATCGATTCTTTTGAAGTAATTTTCAACCACTTTTTGACACATATTGGGCGGTATCTCAGCCATAACTTGAAGAATGTTGGTTTTTAAGTGCTCAAAATTTAAAGGCACGGTCTTTCGCGTAACCCCACACAAAAAAATTCATTGGTGTCAAATCCCATAATCTTGTTGGCCAGTAGATATCACCACGACGAAAAATTAGGCGGCCAGGAAATATCTCTTGCAAATAAGCCATATTCGATCGTGTTGTGTGGCATATGGCACCGTCTTGTTGAAACCACATATTCTGCAAGTATTATTCTATAAAATCAGGCACACAAAAATCGGTTATCATTATCCTTAACGCTCCGAATTGACTGTGACAGTCGTTGCATCGTCGTTTTCTAAGAATTAAGGTCCAATCTCACCTCCAGGCCAATTTGGTGCTCTCCACCAAACAGTGAATTTTTGTGGATATAATGGCATCTCTTCAATTACTTGATGATTTTCAGAACCCCAAATACTAGAATTTAGTAACATACCCACCGAGTGAGAAATGTGCTTCATCGCTGCAGCTTCAGTTGTTGTGTGAGTCTCGACTTTATATGGTTATAGGTGGAGATCCAAATGCAAAATACGCCATATTGTGCCGTAAGACTGTCCTTATTCCTGAGAACGACAAGGAATCGACACATTCGGATCTTCGGCAACACTTTCTCTTACAGCAGCGATTTTTTCATTGGTACGAGCGAAATAATGATGCACAGGCCTTACAATATCTATAACCAATCCAGTTCTTCAAAATTTTGCCAATTTCTTCCGTCTAGACATAATCGTCTCTAGATGGATGATTTTGTGTAAACCATAATTTCCTCTTAAAGCACGATATGTGGCTTTGGCAGAATCACTATTTTTGTAATAGGTTTTAACAATTTGTATGCGATGTGCGATAGTTAAGCGATCCATTTTCGTAAATTTCAAACTTTCAACTGAAAAACCAAAATTGGTTTAACAATTTAGTTTGACAGATGTGGAATTCCAGCCTAATACTTTTGAAACAGCAAAATGGTTGATATAGAATTTAATTGAAGTAGCGTGGTTCGTGAAATATTTCGGGTCAACCAAAATGTTCTCTTTTTTTAAAACTTAAACAAATACAATTAGGTGGCGCGACAATCCGTTGAGAACTAGGGACTAGTGACCAGAGAGAAAAAACTAATCGAGAGAATCAACTTCAACGGTTGCTCTCTTTTTGCCTACAAGCTGTGATTTGCACACCAACTTGCATATGTATTAACTCCATATAAAAAAAATGTGGAGAAAATACATGTGCAAGAAGATATGCATACTCACCACCTTTGAAAAATGGCGGATGTAGTCAGCTGTTCAGAGGTGTTCAAAGAAAATAGATTGTGGATGAACAACTTTTTGGTACTCTCATTGCGTTCGTTTAGGAGTAATATAATTTTGAAACAATTCTAAATTACGCATTTAGAGAAATATAAGCTAGCTACTTATTAAGTAAGTAAAATAAATTAGGTGGCGCAACAGTCCAATTAGAACTAGGACCTAGAAACAACCATACATACAACTCTGTAAGCACTTTTCATGACTACTATTTTAATTATTAGCTGCGTTTAATTTTCGCTCAGACCGTTGAAAAATGCAACAAAACTCATATGATTTGTTTCAATTTTCAGCGTTTATCGACTTAATTTTGCCGATGCGAGAGTTACAAACACAGATCATGAAAATAAAACAATACAGGAACATTGAAAACATTTTTATACACCCATCTCTTTTTCCATTCCTGTTTTATTTGTGTGTACTCGTTGCCTTTTTTCTTTACATTACTCACCACATTTCCAAAATGCTGAAACTAAGTGATTTACATAAGTAGAGACTAAATAATTAGACCGTCAACTTGCTACTTCTGTTGCCAATTCTCATTGCATAAGATTTGTGAATAGGTGATAAGCTATTCTTACCTCTTTCAACCCAGCTAGTGTGTTGCTTTTAAAGGCTTAACTACATAGGTAAGCCAAAAAATACTTTGGTACAAAAGTAAAAATATTTGTATTCTCGCTAGCTCAGTGGCTTTTTGAAAAAGAATATAAAAATTTTTTCTTAAACCAAAATTTAAGCTTAATGCATCATTTTCCTAAGTTTTCCAGACAGAAACACTGTTCTAACTATATCTTGTCTATAGCGAAAAGGAAAAGTCTGTCAGGGATAATTTTAACTACAATTTTTCTGAAAATGCATTGGGGCTTATTCATAGATGTTTGCTAAGCTCTTTATGCTATTCAAAAATAAATTCAAAACTTAATTTAGGGCTAAACATGAAGTTATTAACCAAATTGCATATTTGATTTTTTGGTTAAATAAAAAGCTGTAAAAGTAATTCATAACAGATAAATGTTAAGTTAACATTATCGTCCAGGAAATGTCGATTGATACCGCAAAAAATATGGATATTTTATATTAATATTCCCAGTAAATTGTAGAACTTTATTAATTCGGCTTTTTATAGTAACACAAATAAATAATTTAATGCAGTAAATTTTAGATAATACATTAGGTAAGTTTATTGGTTAAGATATTACTGTTGAAATAAATATAACATAAATATATGAAAAGTATGTACTCGCTCGTATATTCAAATAAAGTCTAGTCTAAAAAACCTTAAACTTGTTACACTCTTTCTGCACACATCCTTTTTTGTTTTGGTTGTTATAATGCCATCTATCTGTAACTTAGAGAAAAACATATTCACCATGATCTACCTTTATAACTTTTCCCGTTATTTATTTACAAACAAAATTGTTTTGCTAGAAATAGTTTGAATTATATTTAATATTTTTCTAGATATAAAAACGACAAGATGGTAGTAAAATTAAAGAAAGAGATTTATGAGAATTACAAATATTATAATGAGACTTTAAAAAATATAGCCTTCTTGGCTATCAATAAACAAAAATGAGAAATGTCGCAATCCCAGAACTGATGTTTTTTTGTGTACTCTTCTCCGAGGTGAAAACATGTATACACCGATACGAATTCAACAAGCTATAAAAAATGAGAGCAAAAGGTTTCGAAGGGACGGAGACGAGGGAATTTGACTCTCTCGATTAGTTTTTTCTCTCTGCTAGTGACTTACAAGTTACAACTCATAACCATTCCTGTGTGCGAGTTATGTCATAGATGGGGGGGGGGGACCTACAGATTTTTGTAGAGTCCGAACGGCTAATTTGAGAAAGCACTTTTCATGACAAGAACTACTCTTGGAGAAATTGTCAATTTTTCGCAGAAGCAGTACCTGTGAAAAAACTTTAGGTAGCACAGGCAGAGATTGAACCCAAGATCTCTAGCATAACAGTCTAACGAACGCACTTACCATCACGTTACGGATACTATTATTTTTAAACTGCTATAGTACAAACAACACAGTCTTTTCTGCAACTTTTCAAGTCATTATCTGTAAAACTAGATTTATTTGATTTCTTGAAATATGGAAGACGAAAAATGGTATCCCGAAAGTACTCTTAAAATCATTGATTTAGATTCTAGGGACCTTGAAACGCAGAGAAATGTTACAATTTTTAATTGGATGAATCGGACCGATTACAATAACTTCCTATTAGAATTTAATAAAAAGAAAATTTTGAAAACAGCAAAACTCTAGGACTGATAACAAATTTATCTGTAACTATTTTATTGTTGCCTTTGTTAAGTGGCGCCAGCTATTTCCATTGTATTTGTTCCTGATTTGCACATTTATTCATGGATATAATGTCCAATTTACAAACATAAAAATGTAAACAAACAGATCTTTGTAATTTAATATTTATGAGTAAGTTTATTTTTTCTTAAACGTTAAGACAGCCACTTATTTCATTATAACGTTTAATTTTCACTTGATTTCTTTTCAGTTGAACGCCTTATTTCTTTTATTATAAAAGTCTATAAAACTTATACGTTAAGTCAATCAATCATTGAACCAATAGGTGTGAAAAACTTATCAAAAGCTTATTGAATTACCTTAACGGGTAAGTTAACATGTAGGTTGAGATTATATGAATAAAAATAAGTGGCTCTTAGTAATTTCCTTATATGATCCAAATTTTAATTTATTTCTGTTTAATAGAACTCTTATGTTGCATTTTGTTTCTTTTTGATCTTTTATAAACCCACACTTGCAATAAGCTTAAAGAATTAATTATTTACTAATAGTTGGTTAAAAATGATTTATCTAATCTAGTTTTGTGAATCTGGTATACATTAAAAGATATATTGTGGGTTTTTTTCTAATGTTTACAAATGTTTTTAATTCCAAATAAAGAGCATTCAATGTTATTATTATAAATAAATGGCTTGAGGCTTGATATAAATGTAAGTATGTCTTGTAATTCCATAAATGAAAGAAGTAAATGTGGGTAAACAACATGTAAGAAATAATACTTTTTAATTTTGATCTAAACAAGTGTAAATCTCTTTTAGAGATAAACTCTGTTGTGCAATTTAAAATGTCCATTAATGATTTTAATTATTTATTAAAGTATTTTTATAACGAGATTTCATTGATGTATTTCATAATATCGAACAAAACTTAGAAAATATTGTGTGATCAATTTAAATGGTCACTTGCATTTTTGTTTGTCATTTTAGTTTCAGCAGAATTGATGGATTTCTCACCATTCCTGAAGAAAGCAACACATATGCATATTCAGGGTTGCGTATTGCTTGAAACTATCAAAGTACACAATTCATTGAAATTGCCACTTATTTATTTATTACGCTTAGCAGCATTCACATGAGCGCGACTAACGAACGACGAATGAATTACAAAATGTGAGTTTATATACGTTTGAAGACATATTTCCACACAAATTCTTAACAAAACGATAGCAATATAGTTTTTATTTGATTTATGATGCAGACTTTTACTTTTCAATATCATATATTAATAAATTTAAGAAAACAAATTTATTCGTCGCGAAAAAAATTGTAGTTGATACGAACTGTCAAACTTTATTCGCGTTCCACATTATCCACACTCTTAACGAATAAAAAATTCGCGCGTAGTTAACCTTAAAAACTCATTCTTGTTTTGGTTTCGGTGGTGAATGTCAAACTTCATTCGACGAATTAAAAACTCTCATGTGAAAGAAATGTCAAAATCGACGAATATTCGTCCATTCGTTGGTCGTGCTCATGTGAATAGTGCTTAAATACAAGCTATTAACAAAATAAACACTTAAGGGCCTTGCACATGAGCAACGAACTGCGAACTGCGAATGGACGAACAAACGTGATTTTACACATTTCAAAAAGTCAATTCCACACAAAAACACATTTAAATTATAAGAAACCAATTGCCACTAATATTAGGATAATTAAATTTGCATTTTGTTCTCTAAAACAAGAGAATTTTGTAAAAACAATTTGGTAGTAACGAATCGCAGTGTGGTTGCTGCGAACTATCAGACTCTATTCGCGTTCCACATACCATCCACACTGCAACGAATAAATTGTTCGCGCTCAACTTAACCTCAAAATTATACCACTCTTGTTTTGTTTTTGTGTGAAAGATGATGGCTGAGGAAAATATGGAGAAAAGGGTTGACAATTCGTCGCTACCTGCGAATAGAAATAAAAGCTCATGTGAAAGAAAAGTCAAAATATGCGAACATCCACAGTTCGCAGTTCGCAGTTCGTTGCTCATGTGCAAGATGCCTTAAAGCTCGACTCAAATCTGTTTTTTTTTTTGTAATTTAATTGTTTATATAGTCTTGGGCCCGAATGCTCACACATTAGTTTTTGATGAACATAACACTTAGAGCAGGACTGATATGGAAGTCAAAGGTAGAATGGGCGTTGTAAGCTAGGCGCAGCATTCTTGAGATATGTTCGAAAAGGCTGTAATTGGTAGAAGAGGCATGTCTGACGTTCCGTAAGTTAGTATAAATGGTAATCTTTTCCAAAAGAAATATGCAAGGGCGGATCCAGAATTTTGATTAGGGGAGGGTCAAACACTTACCACATAGACGAGTTTTTGGTCAACACTTAAAAATGTTCTTTAATGTTCTGTAAAGGAAGTTAACAAAATTTAGATAACATAATGTGTATCTTAACCTTAAATTTACACATTTCAAGGGCTAAAGTGACAGCTTTAGTTATTATATTATTTTAAAACACTGTTGTCCAGCAAGGTATAGTCTTACTTACGACTTCCTACATTTGAAAGCATTCCAAGAATCCAACAGTTTTCTAAATATGCCATGTTTAAGAGCTAAAACACAACGGTTTAGAGGGTTTTTGTTGCTTTCACACTGAAATGTAAATAAAGTGCACGACTGGGTCGCACGAACTTGCTCCTGTATGCAAAGAGTCTGTTTAAAAAAGTATCTATATAATATTTATATACCTGTAAAATAAGTTTGTCTTCAAAGATATACATATATGCCATTTGATTTGTCGAAAAAACCTCCATTTTTCAATTTTTTGGGAGGGGGTTACATTTAATACAGTTAAAATAATTTAAAAAAAACTAATTTAAGATTCAAAATTATACCTGAAAAATAAGTTTGTCTTCAAAAATTTAAATGCCATTTTATAAATCAAAAAACCCTTGATTTTTCAAATTTTTTTTTTTGAAAATCGTTAGAGCGATTTTTTTTTTAATTAATTTTTTATATATAAAATTTTTCAATTTTGTTCTAAAAATATTTTTGGTATGCAGTTGTTTAGTGATTGTAAATATACGCTCTATATTTCAATTTCGTAAAAAAATGTTCACCCGTTTTTGAGATATAGAATTTTGAAAAAAAAATTTCAATATTTTTTTAAAAATCCAAACAATAAATAATTGCACTTTTGATAATCAAATATTGTTAAGGCAATATAAGAGCTCGTTCAGAAAAAAAAATTATTGAAATCGGTTCAAAAGTTGCTGAGAAAATTAAAAAACAAAAAAACGGTTCTATGAGCGGTACCTTTCCTGAGCAATACAAAAATATGTTTTTCTTATTAAAATAAGCCAAGTTAAAAAATAAAATTTTAGAGAAAATTAAAAAAAAATCTATCGGTTTGTTTTTGAGAAAATTCGAATTTTCGTTTTTTGACCAAAAAAATTGTATGGGGGCCACTGTTAGTTTTGATCTTAAAAAAAAAATGAAAAAAACGCCTAACGCAAATCTGCTCAAAACCTTAACTTCCAAGTTTGAACTCAATCGACCCAATGGTTTAGGCTGTAGGAGCGTGGACAGACAGACAAAATTGACCGGACGGAATCGCGGGACCCACTTTTTTCGACTTCTCTACCATCGTAATACCAAGTTTGATTAAAATCTCGAGTTCGAAATTTTGCACGAATGCAAAACTTGCCATATAGTTCCTATGTATATGTCGCAAGTAAAAATTGTTTTGAAACGCAGTCTTTTCCAAAAATAATATATTCTTTTTTTGTTGTCATTTCTATTAATGCAAAAAACGGTACAAAAACTCAAAACCCCAGAAAATAAGGAAGAATCTGATTTTAAGAATTGTCTGGCTTTTTTTAACGTAGTTTTTACGGACTCAATTTTCGGGAGTCTATTATTACTACCGTTATCAGTCTGCTTACTCGTAGATTGGAGCTGATGCTAGAAAATATTTTGATCTTAAAGGAGTCAACAAAACTTAAAAATTATAGAGAGAAAAATTCTTCGTTCTTGAATTTAAGGAAATAGGTGCATTTAAGTACATTATTTCTCTAAAAATTTAATAAAATTGGGAAGAAACTTTTGTGTGGCACTCACAAATTACACGTTTTAGAATTTCTTTTCACTTCAGTTCTTAAGATATTCAAAGCTTTTTATATTAATAGATATGAAACGTTCATTCTGTTTTTCAATTAGCCATTAGTTTAACAAAAGTGTCTTTTTTGCTGTTTTTGGCACATTTATATTCTTGAAATTCGTGTTTAAATCTCAGTTCTAGAGCTTCTAAAGTAAATTCACTTTAAAAAGTAGATTTCTTTAATTTTTTAAGATTTTAAAAGTTTTTGTATTCAACAGAAAATCAATTTTGAAAGAAATAAAATGCACGACTGGGTCGCTTGAACTTGCTAATTTCTTCCAAAAAGTCTGTTTCAAAATATTTCCTATATTTTAATTTTATTTAAAATAAGTTTTTTCTCAAAAATTTAAATCCCATTTTATTTCCCAAAAAACCTAGAATAACTTAATTTTTTTGATCAATTTGATCATTTAATAATCGACAAGAGCTTGCAGAGAAGATTATTGAAATCGGTCCATTAGTTCTTGAGAAAACTTAAAAACAAAATAACGGTTTTATAAGGATATGGAGCACCCTTCTTGAGCAATACCAAAATACGTTTTTCTTTAGGAAAGAAGCAAAATTAAGAACAACAAATTTAGAGAAAGTTTTAAAAACATATATCGGTTCATTTTTGAAAAAATTATTACATGAGGACTGCTATTTTTTTTTCGTATTAAGAAAATGAAAAAAAAACGCCTTACGCTAATCGGCTGAAAACTTTGTTTTTCAATCGACAAAATGGTTTGGTCCAGGACAGACCGACGATTAGTTTTGAATTGAAGGGAATTCCTACGAAAATACAAACAAACTATCTCCCATGTGACCCCTACGATCCCCCCTGCTAGTGTAGAAAAAGAATATCAGCGACTTCGCGGTGTTCTTAAAAGGTTTCCACATTAATAAGTTTAAGATTAATCTGAGTTGTACAAATTCGATTCCTTGAGAGTGAGAGTTCTGATGGGGAGAAAACTCTTAAACAGAGCATTCAAGGAGACTTCTGACAAAGGTGGTGTACAGGGATTAAATGACAGAGGGGTTCAAGAATTCTTTAGACCAACATTTGATGAAAGCAAGGTCAGGGTTGCCATTTTTCATTATATGGTCAAAATGGTCTTGAAAACTCAAATGAGTGTAGCAAATAACGTTTTAAGTTCGCTAATAAAACAGATAGAATTAATGGTTACATTGTGCAGACTGCAATTTCAGGAAGGGAGATGTGATCGCTTGAGGTCGAATGTTATTAATTGGCATTTAGCAATATTGAGTTCTTAGAAATTTTTAATAATAACGACAAATAAAAAAGTTAGCTCCCTTGAGGAACTCCTAAGTTTTTACAAAATTTTTGTGGTCGGAGATTGAGAACTTGAAATAAATAATTTGTGGACTAATTTTATCAATGGCTTTACTAAAATTATTTGGAGTGTTAGACACAAACTCAGTAAGATTGTTTGTAGTACCTAGATCTACCTTTTAAGGAGCCATGTTTTTGTGAAAAAAAACATGTCTAGAATCAAAATAGATGGAGTCGGTATCGCCTTGTTTTCTCAAAAGTGAGGTTAAAAGTCTGTTATTGAGTTGATTATTAAATTCATGTTTTTTTTTTAAATTAATATTTGAAAGCAACCAGAAACTCCATTCATAATAAGACAATTTTGGTTTTTGTACATTTAGGTGCCGGTTATAGCTATCAGTAAAATCCATCAGTAAAAATTTTGTTTTTAGTTTTTGAACATGTTACAGATTTATTTCTAGCAAAAGATTGATGCAATAAGATGAACCCTATATTCGAGTATTTTTTCCAAAAAGAAACAATGCATTTAAAGTTTTATTAAATTTATATAAATCTATTTTAATTTTTTTAATGATGAAATTTCATTTTACTGAACAGCTGAATGGCAAAAGCCAAAAAAATTCCATTTCGTTTTACTGTTGGTGTTCCAATTTTTTACTGTTCCGATCACATCATTAAAAATTTTACTGATGAAAGCAACAGAAAAAAAATTGTCTGAAGCGCGAAGCCTCAAAGTGACATTTAATTTAATGACGTAAATTTACTGATTGCTATAAACTCAGTAAAAGATTTCAGATTCCTCCTGTTTCAAATTTTACTGATGGATTTTACTGATAGCTATAACCGGCCCCTTAAGGAAGAACAACGGTTCCAACAATCAAGAGATAGAGTTGTTGGAGGGTTAAGGATATGAAACTCGTTGTAACTGCAAAAACGCATTAAAAGGTATGAAAGCACACCATAATTTTCAAGAACCCTAATTTCAGAACTGATCGGTAAGTTCTAATGTGTGTATGTGTATTGAGGCGAAAATGGGCTTAATGGGGGCAAATCAAGGTACATATGCTGTCACCAAGAAAATACCTACAACTGTGACGTCTCGATCAAAACCTCTACCCGGGATCAACTTTGAATGCAGAAAACGACACCGAGATCAAACGAAGCATTACTCTTGCTAAGCGCTGTTTCTTTGGGGGTAAGAAAGCAATTGGGTAGTAAAGTCCTCTCTCGAGCAACCAAAGGGTGGCGATTTAAGACTATTGTCATCCCCGTTTTGCAGAGTCATGGATTATGGCAAAAGCGGATGAAAGTACCTTGGATCGTTTCGAGAGAAAAGTTTTTCGCGTGGTTTACGGCGCACAAGTGAAAAGTGACCTAACCCATGACTTTTAGAATACTAGTGGAGACATCTAATTAGGGATCGAGCTAGTTAGAAAAGTTTGTTAGGTGCGGTCCTAGTTCAAACAGTACTGTAGCGCCACCTTAATAGTGGAGCGCCTGGGGGTTTTCACCTCGGATTACAGTTACAGTGAATGAATTAATATGATCGATGTGGGATATTGTTTTTTAAACTATAAATTGCAATGTTTACCCAAAATTTTTTTGTGCACTCCATTTTTTCATTGTTTAAACAAATTCTTATAAAAAATTAATGTTTGACCATATATTTTCACTTTAAACAGCAATTTTTTTTATTTATATGTTAAATCTTACCTGAATAGACATATAGGAACATTTTTAAAAGATACCTGTGTATAAAAATAGCAGTAGGGATCTCGAACAGGTAGAAAAACGTGGAGGGGAGAGCTGAGCGACAGCTACTATGTACAATGCAATTTCTCGGCTGGTTTAGTTGCAAGTTCTGTGAATATTGTGCTTATATATTGGCTTTAAACTACTTTTATCTTTTAAAAAACATTGTTATCAACATTCAGTAAAATTTTGAGAAAAATCGAATTTACAGTTTTCTTATAAGAAATAAAAACCTATAAACAACAAAATTAATAAAAGTTGGTAAAAATTGATTTTCCGCTCAAATATCTTTTCAAAACTTTGGCTTTAAACTACTTTTATCTTTTAAAAAATATTATTGTCCACGTTCAGTCAAATTGTGACAAAAATATAATTGACAGTTTTGACAGTAATTTGAGAGATACGAGTATCAAGAACGGAACATCAATTTTTAGCAAATGTACGTACTATTTTTTGTAGATTTTATTTTTTTATGAAAAAACGGACTGTTGGATTTTTATAAAAAGAATTCTGAATATCGAAAACAATATTTTCTGTGAAATAAAAAGAGTTTGAAGACAATATTTTTAATTTTTGAAAAGCTATTTGAGTAGTAAGTAAATTTTTACCAAGTTTTAGTATTGTTTTTTTTTTTTGGGTTCTTATTTTTTGTAATAAACCTGTCAATTCGATTTTTCTCAAAATTTTACTGAATGTTTACAACAATATTTTTTAAAAGATAAAATTAGTTGGAAGCCAATATCTCAAAGTTTTGAAAAGATATTTGAGCCAAAAATCAATTTTTACCAACTTTTGTTAAATTTTCTTTTAAGTTTTTATTTTTTGTAAAAAAAACTGTAAATTCGATTTTTCTCAAAATTTTACTGAATGTTGATAACAATGTTTTTTAAAAGATATAAGTAGTTTAAAGCCAATATATAAGCACAATATTCACAGAACACATGTTACTTGCAACTAAACCAGCCGAGAAATTGCATTGTACATAGTAGCTGTCGCTCAGCTCTCCCCTCCACGTTTTTCTACCTGTTCGAGAATCGAGATCCCTACTGCTATTTTTATACACAGGTATCTTTTAAAAATGTTCCTATATGTCTATTCAGGTAAGATTTAACATATAAATAAAAAAAATTGCTGTTTAAAGTGAAAATATATGGTCAAACATTAATTTTTTATAAGAATTTGTTTAAACAATGAAAAAATGGAGTGCACAAAAAAATTTTGGGTAAACATTGCAATTTATAGTTTAAAAAACAATATCCCACATCGATCATATTAATTCATTCACTGTAACTGTAATCCGAGATTTTACAGTTTTGAAAGCTCCAGGCACTCCACTATAAGTAAGTATAAGTAATCGTCGCGTTGGACTGTCAAAAAGCCAAAAAGTTTCAGTAGCTATAGAACTATCCTGAATCTATCAGTAGACCAGGCGCCTCCTCATTGAAACCCCAAGAAACAACTACCACTATCACAATTGTATAGTAATAATGGATGCAGCAAAGACTTACTCCCAAATCAGTCCTTTGCTGAACTACAACTTATTAATTGAGATGACTTTAATGGCAAAGTAAGGGACTTAAACCTACCTAAACTTAAAGTACAACTGTTAGCTTCACGGCTTAAGGAAAGGAATGTGCCCAAGAAGGATGTGTGATAAGTGATCAAGGATTTTTTACAAAGGAAAACAGACTTTGGTATTGCAATTATGTAAAAGGTTTACATACAGTAATCGGAATCCCTTGCGTTCCTTCAGAGTAGCGTTTGTTCATCTACGGCTCTGGACACAATTTTAAGTAGTTCTACTATCAATGGAAATAAGTTTCTAGTTCAACCTCTGTGTCATTCAGTGGTGCTCAAAAAAAGTTACGAAAGAGTTGAAAGTTGAGGTGCTTCAAACCTACAAATATAGAGTATGCCTGGCCAGTTATAAGGGATTTTAAAATGGTGGCTTTTCTGGCGGAAATACAAGGGAAATACACTAAATATCCATACTATCTTTGTTAATGGGACAGTAGAGACGAAACATTTTACAAAGGAAAACATAATTTCAAGAATGAACCGATTGTGAGGGCCGATCATATTTAGATGCCTCAGTTGCGTATTACATTAAACCTCATGAAGCAATTTATAAAGGCTTTTCGTCAAGACTCTCTGGCTTTTGAATACTTAAGGAATTAATTTTTGTTTCCTTAATTGTCAGATGCTAAAGTCAAAGCTCGTCTGTCCAAAAATAAGGAAAATAATGGATAGTGAAGAATTCCAAGAGTTACTGAACGGCCACGAAAAACAGGAGTGGCTCAGCCTTAAAGCAGTGATCCATGACTTTCTTAGCAAAAATAAACTTGCAAATTATATAAAGCTAATTTCTAATTAGTCTGAGAATTATGTATACTTATGAATCTTGGGGGCACATTCATAAGAGCAAGGAAAACGCTTTCATCAAGATGTGATAAACTTTAAACAACGATATCAAGGACAATGTAATGAGAATATGATGTTTGACAACATTTGGAGTGTTGAAGTGGACTAATGAAATTGTAACTCGACAAAAAGAACTTAAACTCTTACCGAAACTTAAATGGAAATGTAATGAATTATTTCCTTATCAAAACAAATTAAATAAACATCTGTCCGAAATTCCTACAAACCTTGATTCTAGCGAAAAATTCTCAAATGCAATAACATCAAGCATACGAAGCTACTCACAAACCCAAAACAATACTCCCGCAATTAAATTTAAACAGAAATGGTTTGATTATGAATGTGTTAAAGCAAGACAAAAATCATTCGCTGTTTTACATTCTCTACGCAAAAGCTACACAGAAGAACTGAAGAAATTGTATTTAGAATCAAATTCTATGTATAAAAGACTATGCTTCCTCAAAAAAGTTGAATTTCAAAACAACCAAGTACGATCGCTAGGCCTCATTAAAAACTCAAAAGAGTTTTGGAAAACAGCCAAGGAAATAAACGGGTCCAACTTCGTGATAGGCGCAACTATATCCGCAGATGATCTCGCTTTGCACTTCAAAGGGTTACTTTTCAACAAATCAAGTTTATCATTCGCATATGCAGCACCTTTAGTCTTGGACGAAATTCTAGATTCGGAAATAACAGTTAATGAAATCCAAAATGTTATTATTAAAGCAAAAAATGGAAAAGCGCCCGGTGAAGACGGTATACCGTATGAATTTTTCAAAAACGCCTGCCCAACCTTGAATAACAATTTAAAGCACCTTTTTAATATGATATTAACAACATCTACAATATCAAAATCATTCAAAAAGTCCGTGATATTTCCAATACATAAAAAGGGTGATTCTAATAACCCTGAAAACTACCGTGGAATCTCATTCATGAACACGATGGCTAAAATCTTTTGCGGTATACTTGTGAGCAGGCTTGAAAAGTGGGTTGACAATCATGAAATTCTTACGGAGCTTCAAGCCGGTTTCAGAAAAAATTACTCGACTGTTGACCAAATATTTTGTCTCACTTCAATAATAAAAGCATTTCAAGCTAGGAAAAAGAAAGTTTACTCATTTTTCGTCGATTTAAAAGCAGCGTTTGACCTTGTTAACCGAAATGCACTCTTATATAAGCTGTCACAAGTAGGTCTTTCGACAAAATTTATCAAAGTCCTGAAAGAAATGTATACGGGGACGCAAGCAGCAGTATGGGATGGTTCAGCTTACTCTCAGTGGTTTGATACAGACTCAGGAGTTAAACAAGGATGCCTGTTAAGTGCTCTATTATTTTCGCTCTTTATAAATGACATAGTCTCATGTATACCCGGTGGAATTCATATTGCTGACACTAGTGTTAATGTGCTGTTGTATGCGGATGACCTAGTTTTACTATCGGAATCACCTGAAAACCTGCAATTGATGATTAATCGTCTTTCAAATTATTGTGAAACCTGGGGTCTCTCTATAAACACTGAAAAATCGAAAATTATGGTCTTCACACATAGCTCCCGAAGTTTAAATAAAAATAAATGGTACTACAAAGGCAACGAGATTGAAGTTACCAAAGAATATAAATACCTGGGAGTAAAAATGAATACGGTTCTAGACTTTAAAAACCACCTTCAAGGAAATGCTGCTGCTTCCCAGAGTTTGGTCAACATGAATGACGTGGCGAAAAATATTTTACAACCAAAACATCACTCTTTCATCTAAATATAAAGTCTTCGAAACCGTAGTAAAATCAACACTCTGTTATGCTGCTCAAATTTGGGGAATAGATGAATTTGAAGTGGTTGAAAAATTTCATCGAAATTTTCTGAAAAAAATGTTTCACCTACCAAGAAACACCCCAAATTATGCATTATATCTTGAAACAGGGTTGCCTAAGATTTTTTCTAATACCCTTAAGTTTCAAGCAGACTACATTTTAAAAATTGCTTCACATTCTGATACTCGTCTTACGAAAAAATTGCTGCTCTACGAACAAAGAAACATCGACTGGTGGATGATGAAATGGCAAAATATTGCCTCTTATTACAACATTAATTTAGACTGGAACTTCAGTAACCTAGACTCCTTAAAAGAACAACTTTACTCCTTAATGCAAATAAATGAAGACTACACTCGTAACGCATTGATTGAAGAAGCATGACAATCTGAAAGCAGAATTATATATTCACAATTAAATTATAACCTCGCCAGTAACAACTACTTTCAGGATAACCTTAGCTACGAAGAAATATCGCTTCTGTTTAAATCGAGATGTGAGCTCATCTACCTTAACGGCAGTCCATACAATGGTGCAACCGTCCAATTTTGCACGCTGTGCAACATGAAGGCCAAAGAAGACAACTTTCATTTTATAAGCATTTGTCCAATCTTCAAACACCTAAGACTTGCATATCAAGGAAAGGAACGTTTTACAATGATGGAAACATTAGAAATTTTAAACGGAAGAAACTGGAAAGAATTGTGTAATTTTCTTAAATCTATTATTAAATACAGAAATTTGTTAATGACTGAGTATATTTGAAGTTAAATTTTTCTTTTTTATTATGTTTATATAACTTTTCATTACTATTATAATATATTGCCATTCAAGCTGACGGCTAAGCCAAAGCTATCTAAAATTCATAACTATCGGGTGATTTTTTAAGAGCTTGAGAACTTTTAAAAAAAAAAAAACGCATAAAATTTTCAAAATCTCATCGATTCTTTATTTGAAACGTTAGATTGGTCCATGACATTTACTTTTTGAAGATAATTTCATTTAAATGTTGACCGCGGCTGCGTCTTAGGTGGTCCATTCGGAAAGTCCAATTTTGGGTAACTTTTTCGAGCATTTCGGCCGGAATAGCCCGAATCGGAAATGTTGTCTTCCAAAGCTGGAATAGTTGCTGGCTTATTTGTGTAGACTTTAGACTTGACGTAGCCCCACAAAAAATAGTCTAAAGGCGTCAAATCGCATGATCTTGGTGGCCAACTTACCGGTCCATTCCTTGAGATGAATTGTTCTCCGAAGTTTTCCCTCAAAATGGCCATAGAATCGCGAGCTGTGTGGCATGTAGCGCCATCTTGTTGAAACCACATGTCAACCAAGTTCAGTTCTTCCATTTTTGGCAACAAAAAGTTTGTTAGCATTGAACGATAGCGATCGCCATTCACCGTAACGTTGCGTCCAACAGCATCTTTGAAAAAATACGGTCCAATGATTCCACCAGCGTACAAACCACACCAAACAGTGCATTTTTCGGGATGCATGGGCAGTTCTTGAACGGTTTCTGGTTGCTCTTCACTCCAAATGCGGCAATTTTGCTTATTTACGTAGCCATTCAACCAGAAATGAGCCTCATCGCTGAACAAAATTTGTCGATAAACACATTTCGAACCGAACACTGATTTTGGTAATAAAATTCAATGATTTGCAAGCGTTGCTCGTTAGTAAGTCTATTCATGATGAAATGTCAAAGCATACTGAGCATCTTTCTCTTTGACACCATGTCTGAAATCCCGCGTGATCTGTCAAATACTAATGCATGAAAATCCTAACCTCAAAAAAATCACCCATTATAAAACCTACTTAAACTTTGTAACCAAATAATTGTTCCAATAAAATGAATTACTTACTTACTTACTAACATTTGGAGTCCAATAGAAAAAAGCTTCTTCAGATCTTACTTTATTTTTCTTTCCTTATAAAATTTCTTTTTTTAAATTTTATTTTGTCCTTGTTTAATTACACTAATTTATTAATCAAAATAACTACTACAGAACTCATACTCAAAAATCGTGTTTGCTAGTGTTATGAACTTAAAACTCACTGAAGTGGTCCAAAATCCAAGAAAAAAGTGGTTCGTAAGTTGATAACTTGTACTTTCGATTAGGAACTAATGGGTGATTTTTTTGAGGTTAGGATTTTCATGCATTAGTATTTGACAGATCACGCGGGATTTCAGACATGGTGTCAAAGAGAAAGATGCTCAGTATGCTTTGACATTTCATCATGAATAGACTTACTAACGAGCAACGCTTGCAAATCATTGAATTTTATTACCAAAATCAGTGTTCGGTTCGAAATGTGTTTCGCGCGTGTGTTTTGTTCAGCGATGAGGCTCATTTCTGGTTGAATGGCTACGTAAATAAGCAAAATTGCCGCATTTGGAGTGAAGAGCAACCAGAAGCCGTTCAAGAACTGCCCATGCATCCCGAAAAATGCACTGTTTGGTGTGGTTTGTACGCTGGTGTAATCATTGGACCGTATTTTTTCAAAGATGCTGTTGGACGCAACGTTACGGTGAATGGCGATCGCTATCGTTCAATGCTAACAAACTTTTTGTTGCCAAAAATGGAAGAACTGAACTTGGTTGACATGTGGTTTCAACAAGATGGCGCTACATGCCACACAGCTCGCGATTCTATGGCCATTTTGAGGGAAAACTTCGGAGAACAATTCATCTCAAGGAATAGACCGGTAAGTTGGCCACCAAGATCATGCGATTTGACGCCTTTAGACTATTTTTTGTGGGGCTACGTCAAGTCTAAAGTCTACACAAATAAGCCAGCAACTATTCCAGCTTTGGAAGACAACATTTCCGAAGAAATTCGGGATATTCCGGCCGAAATGCTCGAAAAAGTTACCCAAAATTGGACTTTCCGAATGGACCACCTAAGACGCAGCCGCGGTCAACATTTAAATGAAATTATCTTCAAAAAGTAAATGTCATGGACCAATCTAACGTTTCAAATAAAGAATCGATGAGATTTTGAAAATTTTATGCGTTTTTTTTTTTTAAAAAGTTCTCAAGCTCTTAAGAAATCACCCGATACATATGTACATAATAAATGGCAAGTATTGCTATCGTAAAAAAATTCGAACTCGAGATTTTAATCAAACATGATATTACGATGGTAGAGAAAGCGAAATCGGGTGGTTTGCTATTCCGCCCGTCTATCTGTGTGATTAAGTTCAATTTTGGAAATTATTGTTCTAAGTATAGATTCTCGTTAAGGGATTCTCTGATTGTTTTAGACCAAAAAGTCCCATAAAATGTTTTTCGCCAAAATTCTGCAATTTGAATTTCCTCAAAAACCGCCGGATGGATTTTAATGAAATTTTGTTTAGCAAATCAAGGGTATCCTCATTGAATCGTTATCTCGCTATTAAATTTTCTGACGAAGAAATGAACCGATTAAAATTTTTTTTTATAAGCTCCTATGTTGCAGCCTCTGAAAAATTATATTTTTTTCTTTGAAAATCGAACTTTTCTTATTTACTTTGCTCTTCAAAATGTTCACAGCATTGATGTTAAAAAATTATTTTTTTAGCTATCAGTCACTTCGAAAACTGTCAAACTCTATTACGGGATGGCAACGATTTCGATATTGTGTACAAAATACTGAAGACCAAAAAAGTTAAGTATACTGATTTTTAAGTGCTATTTTTAGGTTTTCACGAGATCTCAACGAAACTAGTGTTGAGCTCTTATGTTATTAACTTATGGATTCATTTAAAAAATAAAACATAACTTAAATATGTATGTATTTGACTTCAATAAGAGCACCGTAAAGAAATAAATGTATGCATGAATTTACGAGTAACAGGTTCTTTCTTTTAAACGACTACTTTTGTATTTGTTCAATTCACGTCACTTTCGAGCTTAGCTAAAAAAAACATTCTGCCAGGGAATTCCAAACTGCTCATTAGCATTAATATCATTATTCAAAGAAACTGGGTTCATTGGAACTCATTGCAATGAGTTTCTTAAAAGTTTCTATTTAATCAATTCCTAGTTTTATACGTCAGTTTGGAACTCCCAACAAAACATCATTTACTATATGGGTTATTGAATTGATTATTTTTCTGAATAATTTTTTAGCTCTTAAGCAAATTTTATATAAAACTCCATCTTCTGCGATCAAAAGAATTTATTTTCGCTCAGTGTCGGTTTAGTGGTGATCGTTTATTTGCTTGGAAACTTTTAAAAATGAAGTTAAATTGCTTTTTGAAGTTCTTGTTTGTGATGTGTTCTCTTCTGAAGTACATCCCACCTACTAAGGCCGCTCCGAAAAGACTCCACAACGAAAAAGTATCTTTCATGGAGTCTTACGTTAAACGTATGAAATCGTTAATGAACACATCGGTACAACCGTGTGATGATTTTTACGAATATGCTTGTGGGAGCTATTCGAAAGTGATCGAGAACTTTGAAACATCTTCTAGGCGATCGAACTTATTCGATATTATGTTTCATCTCACTGATCAAATGGATGAGATTTTACTGAAAGAACGGGACCCCAACAGTGAAAAATATTACGAGGAGCTTCAAATCGCAAAGAAATTCGTCAATACCTGTGCCAAGGCTAAACTTTTTCCCTTAGAGCCAAGCGAAGAGTATTTGGAAGTGATCAAGACCATTGGCGGATTTCCCGCCATTGATCCGACCTGGGATAAGTCTTCCTTCGATTGGTTCAATATGACCGCTCACCTCACTCGATATGGAATCGTTGGACTTGTAGAGGAGAGAATTTCATCGTCTTATCCCTTTAAGCCATTCTATAGACTACCAAAACTTGGTTTTGGATTTGACGTTTATCAAGAGAATATCGCCACAAATAAGTCCGAAGGATACATTTACAACGAGAATATTATGCGGAACCTCTTGAAAATCTACAAAGTCTCAAACAACCAAGCCGATAAAGTGATAGAAGAAGTATTTGATTTATGGAGGGAAATTCTAGTGCTTCAGGCTCCATTGATAGATAAAAAATTTGTTCGTACTAAATGTCGACAACTGGGGGCTATCAATAACCTCAGACAAGACTTTGACAAATGGACCAATTTGTTTAAGATTGCTTGGAATGTAACGGATTTTCGTATTTCATATGAGTCCTACTGCCCTTGCGACTATTTTTATAACAAACTTGACCAATTAGCTGAAAAGAATGCAAAAGCCTTTGCTAATTATTTAGCCTTGAGGTTTCTCTTTTCGGTACATCCTCAATTAGAGTCTTCAAAATTCCAGCGAAGTAAATGCATTAATATAGTCAAAACTGCTCTACCAACGATTTTCTCCCATTTCTACATGAAAGAGCATTATGACAAGCAGAACGAAGACGATATCAATAAGATGATCTTAGAACTTAAGGCCACTTGGAAAGATGTTATAACCACTGCGGATTGGATAGACGAACGCGAATTAGCATTGTCAAAATTAGAAAATCTTCATTCTCGTATTGGTCAAATAGTTGATCCTATTTCTGACGTTTACATCAAGCAAATAAAATTGCTTAATCCAACAGATAATGTGGCAGTTAATAATCTTCAATTAGCTAAATTTAAAGTTGACATGAGTCACTTTGGGCTATTACATATGAATGAACATAAATCTACAACAGCGTATGGCATTCTGAACGTAGTGGAAATAAGGGCGTTCTACATGTTGCTCGAAAATAACATTGTTCTAATGGGTGGTCTATTTCATCCTCCAATTTATCATAGAGACTTTCCAATGTCTCTTAAATACGGAACTCTTGGCTACATCATTGGACACGAGATAGGTCATGGTTTTGAGGGGTATGGTTTGGAAATCGATCCTAATCGAACTCATCATGCTTTGTTGTCATGGGAATCTTTGGAAATTGCTGAAAAGAGATCTAGCTGTTTTGTAGACGATTACAATAACTATCAAAAACCTGCTTTAGAAAGAAAGTTCAATGGTGAGAAGGTACTGTCTGAAATCATAGCTGATAGTCTTGGATTGCGATATGCATTCGAAACTTATAGAAGAATCATAAAATACAAAGGAAATTCATATTCGGAAAAAGAATACCATCTTCCAAATTTAAAATTGATCCAAGAACAATTGTTCTTTCTTTCATTTGCTCAGATTTATTGTGCCAAATTAAGACCACAGGATTATTGGGCTCAATTCAGTGCAAAACATCCACTAGAAACATATCGAGTAATTGGCACACTAAGAAATTTTGAGGAATTTTCAAAGACGTTTAATTGTCCCCTAGGTAGTCCGATGAACCCTCCTGAAAAATGTAGATTATGGTAGAAAAGCAACGATACCACATAAGCAGACATTTAAGACGTTAAAGTTTAATTCGTGGATTTATGGAGCAATTGGTCACGACAACGAATTAAATACAAATCTATTGATACTCGTTTATTTATTGAAAAACTCTATAGCAATACTAAATTTAATCAAATTGTATAAACAAATAAAAATTATAAATAACGTCTGTGTTCAAAACAATTTCAATTAAAAACGTGCGCTTCACTAACTTCGTTATCATTTTCAAGGTCACAAAATAAATACCTAGTCTTTGAGAATTGTTTTTTTTCCGACAATTCATGACATAATCTTCTTGACTAGCTTGAATAGCTGTAATTGAGCATAATTGTATGCATAATGACCAGGGTTTCCAGGGTTGAAACTAGTTAAATAGTTCAATTCAATATACATATTTGTAGCCGAAAATCAGAAGAAGAAAAAGTAGCCCAAGCAGTAGCCCAAAAAGTAGACCAAACAGTATATAAACACCAATACAAAAATCTGAAAACTGGTAATTCTGTGTTTTGCAGGAAAATTTCCTGAGATTGTATTTGGGCTACTTTGGGCCCAATTATGATTGGACTGTCGCTGTCGGTAATTTAGGGGAAAAATTAGTCGAATTTCTGATAAATAGCCCAATCTGGCAAGCTTAATAATGACATGGTAAATACGCGAATATGTATTGACAAATCTGCCTTAAATTGTAAGCACTTAACTATTTGTATTTGACAATTCTGTATTTTGCACGAAAATTTCCTGAGATTATATTCTACTACTATTAGGCTACTTTAGGCCAAATTATGATTGGACTATCGCTGTGAGTAGTTTTGGGGAAAAAGTAGCCCAATTTCTGATAAATAGTCCAATCTGGCAAGCACATTGTAAGCACTTAACAATTTGTATTTGACAGTTCTGTGTTTTGCACGAACATTTCCTGAGGTTATATTCAACTACTACTAGGCTACTTTAGGAACAATTATGATTGGACTGTCGCTGTCAGTAATTTTGGGGAAAGAGTAGCCCAATTTCTGATAAATAGCTAAATCTGGCAAGCTTGATAATGTCATGGTAAATAAGCGAATATGTATTGACAAATCTGCCTCACATTGTAAGCACTTAACTATTTGTTTACTTTATGGAATGATGCTTTGATTTTGATTGTGCTCTATATAAGTTTAAACTAGAGTAATCTTTATCTCATCTCATAAGTCTCAAAACTTTCTCTACCTATGTACTTTTGTAGTTATTAAAATTGAGAGAGCAACTTCCATGTATGCTACTATTTAAAACGAATTCGCAAAGGTTATCTCTGAAGCTTGTATTCTGAGAAGGTCAGGTTCAACTTACGTTACGAAAATAGAAAATACAAACCACACACAATATGAACTAAAATATTACCGCATTTGAATTCAATTGCCAGACAGTGTAGGGCTAGTCGGTTGTGGTCCAAGCGTGATTTTAGTATGAAATTTTCTTATCAATCAATTGCGTTATTTTTCGCGTTTTTCATTCAAACTTGTATTTTGTTACCTTGCTTCGGTGCTCCCACACTCGACAATGAGATTCGTCATGGAAACGACGACAAAGTGAAATCCTTTCGTGAGAAATACGCCCTACGTATGAAATCCTACATGAACGCCTCGGTCGATCCGTGTGATGATTTCTACGAGTTCGCGTGTGGAAACTTTCCAAATGCCATCGAGCAAATCGATACATTGAAAAAACGCAATAACCTGGTCGATATAGGCTATGTGGTCAACGATTTGGTGGACATTACCCTTCAAAAACATCGGCTGCCTAATGAAAAGTTCTCGAGTGAGCTGGAAAAGGCAAAACAGCTGCTCGACTCATGTGTGAATGCAAATTTGTGGCCCCTTGAGCCAAAAGAAGAGTTTCTAGAGGTGGTGAAGGCTATTGGAGGATTTCCTGCCATCGATCCCACTTGGAACTCTTCGGAGTTTGATTGGTTTAAAATGACGGCACATCTTAGTCGATATGGTGCCGATGGATTGGTGACAGAAAAAATATTTCTTAAGCATCCCTTCCCGCCGTATTATGAACTACCGAAGTTCGGTTTCGATTTTGATGCATATCTGGAGAACATTGCCACTAAAGAGGCTCCGGGGTACGTGTACAACGAGAAGATAATGAGAGAATTTCTGAATCTTTACGGAGTGTCGGAGACCAAAGGTGATAAAATAATCGAGGATATAATAGGATTTTGGCGGGAAGCTCTGCTTGTCGAACAAAAGAAAAACAGTTACGGACACTGCGATTTCTTGTCTATAATTGAAGAAACGGGTGAGTTTCCCAAATGGAATTCGTTCTTCGAAATCGCTTGGGAGGTGGACGAATTTCAACAATCCGACGTGAGTGAATGTCCGTGCGACTGGTATTATAACAAGTTGGATGCAATCATTGCAAAACAACCCGAAGCAGCTGCAAATTACATGGCCTTGAAATTTCTCTTCAAAATGCATCCTCATCCACAAGTGAAGAGTTCCAAGTTTCAGCGAACTCACTGCTTGAGCTATGTCAAACGAGCGTTTCCATTGGTTTTGTCCCATTTTTATATGAAGGATCACTACGATAGGG
This sequence comes from Eupeodes luniger, assembly GCA_951509635.1. Classification (NCBI taxonomy): domain Eukaryota; kingdom Metazoa; phylum Arthropoda; class Insecta; order Diptera; family Syrphidae; genus Eupeodes; species Eupeodes luniger. The sequence goes on from OX608073.1 coordinate 251,268,632, forward strand.
CTGCTGAAGATGGTATCATGGAAATCATCTCTGAGATCAAACTTAGCATGCAGAATATTGTGGAAACCGCTGATTGGCTTGACGAGCCAACACGATTAGAAGCATTGGCAAAGATCCGTATGCTGCGGACGAGGTTGGGTGAAGTTGTTGATCCCAGTACAGAAATTTACAACAACGAAGTAAAGAAGCTCAACTTGACGGACAATTTTTCGTCAAATGTCCTCAAAATGGCCAAATTCAATGTCGACCTTCTTCATTATGGCTTTCTGCACTCAGAATTGCCAGAATCTACACTGCCACTGGAACTTCTAGATGTACTTCAAGTGAATGCCTTCTATTACGTCCTCGATAATAGTATCAATGCAATGGCTGGTATCCTACACCCACCAGTTTATCATCCCTATCTCCCGAAGTCCTTGAACTACGGCAGTCTTGGATATATTCTTGGCCATGAAATAACTCACGGCTTCGACAATGTCGGCTCGAACTTTGATTCTAATTTGACTCTCAGGAATTGGTGGTCAGAAAAGTCAAGTAAAGTGTTTGAAGAACGTCTGAATTGCTTTGCTCAGCATTACAACGAATACACGGTTCCTGAAATAAATCGCAAGCTCAACGGGACAAATGCCCAGGATGAAAATATCGCTGACAGTGGTGGCTTGAGGGAAGCCCTAATTGCCTATCGCAGAGTCTTCAAGAATGCCATTAAGAACAAAGTGGAAGACTTCGAGAAGAATGAATCATTGCCAGGTCTTGATATGACTCCCGAACAGACGTTCTTCCTAAGTTTTGCTCAAGTCTATTGCTCCAAATATGATTTGAAGCATTATTGGGTTGAGATATCCGATGATCATCCTCTAGACAGGTATCGAGTTATGGGTTCGTTGCAGAACTTTGAAGAGTTTCCTTTGGTATTCAATTGTCCTCTGGGCAGTCCAATGAATCCAAATGACAAGTGCCGCCTATGGTAGGCCTATGTGTCGATGTCGAGTGCGTGTATTGGTGTGTAGTTTTTGATAAGTCAATTTTCTCTTATTAAGTGACAAGTAAATAAAATTATTTTATTAAAATAACTGCCTACTTGTAGTTTGTTGTTTATGCCTTGGGTTTTTCTTTGTCAAAGACCTAGATTTTAAATGGAAGTGTGCCGTATGATTTTCTAATGGTTCCTAATGAGGCAGAAGCAGAAGTAACACGACATAACACCCACTCCAAACATATTTGTTGCATATAAAGGGAAGGAAATGTACCTTAAAGCATGCATAGATACATTTGGAAATTGGATGCACAAATAAATGCATTTAAGTACAGTTTGATGGTTAATTTGTTTAAATGGGTGTAGGTATGTAGATAATTTTAGATAGGCTAGGCTATAGCTATAAAAATGACTTAGAGCTTAGATTTAAGAGATTTCACTCTACAGAGTAGATTATCTACAGAAAAGATAAAATACATTTGCACTTGCAACGCGGAAGAAAAAATATAAATTATGCTGTTGATTGTTTTCATTTTTGTCTTGAGTGAATTAAGCTTATGAACTTTGAACTTGCTCTATTGAGTAAGTTTTTATTTTTTGGATAACATACATATCGTCGCCTTTCTTTCTCAACTTCGTATCTCTATTTCACCAGGTTTACAGTTGGAAGAAAAAACTATATTATTTTATTTTATAATTTTTTAAGCTCCACTCCAGGTGAGATATCTATTTTCAGATACGAGGTTACAGTATAAAGTGCTCCAGTACAAACGTTTTACCGTAAATTTCAGATACAAGGTTGTTGCGTTAAAAAACTAATAATAAAAGAACAAATAAACTTTTTTATATTTATTATACCAAAAGAAAAGAACAATTTTAGGAAATAACAAGTTTTAATCAATGTAGTGGAGCATCATTCTTCATGAGTCTGATTGTCATAAAAGGAGTTGTGGCTAACCCAATCGTTTAAGTACACCGCACTCATACTCTCGCGAACGAAATAAAAATGACACCATTTGCTGGTTTCATAAAAAATTTGGCAAACGTTATCCAAAAAACTAAGTAGAGCCCAATGTTCCGACTAAACAACGCATTGGACAACAAATTTACAGATTAGTTGTTTACGACTCGACAAGCAAAAACAATTTTCTCATCGACAGCGGAGCCGATGTCTCCGTTATTTTCTACATCAAAAACAACTTTATTTGCAGCCAACGGTGGTGTCATAAAAACATATGGAGAGAAAAATTTAATCATCAATTTGGGTTTGAGACGAGCATTTAACTGGACTTTTCTAATCGCAGACGTCACACGAGCAATAATAGGAGCTGATTTTATTTGTGAGTTTGGACTACTCATCGATCTAAAAGGTAACCGTTTAATTGACAGCACAACTCAACTTAAAGTTAAAGCCAATACAACTCAACCGTTCCGAGTAACACCACAGGAATCACGCATCATATCGAAACTACAGGTGCACCAGTGTTTGCTCGTCCACGTCGTCGCTTCGATGCAGAAAAATACAAAGCTGCGCAATCAGAATTCAGGTATTTGATGGAAAAAGGTATTTGTCGACCTTCGAAAAGTAATTGGTCCAGCCCTTTGCATTATGATAAAGAAAGCAAACGGAAATTGGAGCATTTGTGGCGATTACCGTATACTTTAAATGCAAATACAAAACCTGATCGATATCCTATACCTTTCATTCAGGATTTTTTCCAACATATTGCACGGCCGAAAAGTGTTCTCTAAGATTGATTATCAAAAAGCTTTTCATCAAATACCCGTCGAACCTTCAGATATTCCGAAGACTGCAATAACAACTCCATTCGGATTAATTGAGTTCCTCTTTATGACGAATGGACTCTGCAATGCAGCGCAAACATTCCAGCGGAACATTCATCAAGTTCTCCGTGGATTCGAATACTTTACGTTTCCATACATCGACTATATTTGCGTTGCATCGTTTTTAGAAGCAGAGCACGAGAATCATTTGAGGCAAGTGTTGCAACGTTTTATCAGCTGAAGCCTAGCTTGCTTTTGAGCAATGTAAATCTAATTTGGTAAAAGCAACACTATTGTCACATCCAGTCATCAATGCGGAAATATTTCTCAGCATGGACGCTTCTTACTTATATATTGGTGCTGCCCTGCACCAAGTCGTGGATAATGTCACATACCCGCTAGGATTCTTTTCTAAAAAATTGACAGATTCTCAACAAAAGCAAAGTACGTACGATAGAGAGATGCTGGCTGTTTACGAAACTGTGAAACATTTTCGTCATCAAATTGAGGGTCGTCATTTCTACATACAGACTGACCATAAGCTATTAATGTTCGTGTTCAAACAAAAATTGGAAAAAGCATCACCTCGTCGTCTTAGGCAGCTTGACTTTATCGTTCAATTCACCACAGACATCAGGTACATAAAGGGGGAAGATAACTCTATCGCAGATATGCTGTCCAGAATAACAGAATTTTCAAAATTCTTTATCGTCGATTCTCGTACCATCGCGGATGAACAAACAAAAGACACAAAATCCTTAAATGCTTTAAAAGAAGGTAAATTTCCATCTACTTCTTTATTAATCAAGTCTTTTTCCATTCCAGAGAGTCAATCACTGCTCTACTGCGATGTGTCATCTAACAGAATACGACCTGTTATTCCTCTTGTTTTACGAACTCCTGTCATCGAGCATCTCCTGTGAAAAGATATCGCAGCTGCTGTCAAGACTTGCATATCGTGTCAAAAAATATTCATCTTTAATTAAGAAATATTTTATGTAAATATAGTGGACTTTAGTATTGTAACTATAATCTTTTATTTCGAAGTCGTCTAAAGGTACTCTACTAATTATCTCCACAGAGTGGTAGTCTTTTAATAAAAGCTCCTTCAATTCCTGAAGATTATCCATTTACCTTTTTGGGATTGGTAAGGGTTGATTCTTTCAACTTCACTTGAGGCATTGGTGTCGAAACGCTGGGGCAACAATTTCCAATCATCGTCGAAGTTAGCCCTGTAATGCATTCCAAATTGTGTGTATTTGATTGCCCTGATATTAACTACACAAGGTTCACCGAATTTTTTCCCTGGTCGTATCGATTTGTAGTATTTGATTGCTGCGCCGCCGTTATTAAGAAAGAATTAATTACTAAGGTAGCGTACTTGATATATGGTTTTGCTGATCTTGCTTCTTCAATTATCGGCACAAAGTCTGCAGGAACGAAGAGCTCTTTGTTTTTTTTTTTTTATTTCAATGGTAGTGTGGACTGAATCACATGACATCTGGATGTGTCCTAATGCTAAATATTTCTGATAAATTTCAGCTTTATGTTTAAAAAAAATAGCGAAGTTTTGTAAGGCATTTGATAGTCACATTTCTATTCTGATAACAACACCCGTCACTGAAGATAATAATTGGTTTGTTTTTATTTTCCAATCCTTCCAAGAAGTCAATAATGCATGATGCAAAAACATTTGAATCAACGCCACCCTCTCCCTCGTGCCACACATGAAGCTTTTTCTTCATAAGGGATGTTGCTGTGACTTCGAAAGTTTTATACAATTCCATCCAAGTCGCATAATCTATATCAACGTATTGTTTCTTTGTACTTTTTCGGCAATAGTGTGATGGCATTTAAGGGACTGCATTCAAAAATGTTTTGATGTGCTCTGTTTTGGTAATATTAATGGGTTTGAGTGTATTTACCGTTGGAGCTTTATTTGTCATAGATATTTCATTTTTAGCACTCTTGACCCAATTTAAAACTGACCATTACCCGATACAGAGTGTATTCAAAAACATTTTTTTACACACAGCTTTCATCTCACCACTGACTTTTAAATTATACTCGAGCGTATGCGATCTCTTACTTGGAATGCCTGTGGTTTGTTTTTTAACAATGCAACCACCGAATTGACAGACAGTTTTCGTTGCTCCCAAGCAAGAACGTCCCAGAATGTATGACAAATTTTAATCTCTGTCCTCTTTTGTTATTTCTTGGCACTTTCTAGTTTTACTATTAGCACATTTTACTGAATCACATTTGGGTTTAATTGCTCTCTGTTTCCGAACTTTCATTCCAATAATCCCCTGCCCTCTCCTTCTTTTTATTGAAGTATACTGTTTTCCATTTTGCCTTCTACGTTTCAGTTGATTTCGCAACCATCTGTTTTTATTTCCTTGGCCTTTTTTGGCTTTTTTTTTATTAAAACATAGACCACTGGTTTTGTCTAGAGTCCTTAAAGACGTTTCCAGGTCGGTTGAATAACTGGAACATTCGCTGTATTTATATGTATAAATGTATCATCAGTCGAAGCTGACAAGTCACATTGAGAATCATCATTATCCGGGCTTAAAGAAGGAGGTGTTTGTTTTAGTTCACCAGTTTTTTCATCAAAAATACAGTTATCATCATTGACAACATCGCTTTTTGCCGGTTTTGAATCTTGAAAAACAAACGGCCAGCCGTTTCATCTAAAACGAAATTGTCCTGTTTCTCTATTATAATTTCTGGCAGCCGACAAAACTAGATACAACACATTTTATGCCATTAGTAGAAAAAAGGAGGAATAAGTTCATGAGATACCCAACGGGTGTGTTCTTTTTCGAGGTAGATGCTTCGTTTCCACCAGCGCCAGCGTTACTTCTAGCCAAGTTCACCAACTCCGCATCCCTGCTCCACCTTTTCATTTTATACGTTTTTTTTTGTTAGTTTAGAAATTTACTGATAGTAAAAAAAACACTTATAGGTACCGATTTATGTTTTACAAAAATACGATAAAGAAAATCACAGCACAATATTATTACAGCGATTTTGACTACACGACTCAGGTTAAGAATTTCACAGGAAATCAACAAAGCTTGCACAAACACTCTCATTACGGTAAATTTGACGGTTATACGATAAGAATTTAAAAAAATGTAAACAGTCGATTTTTTTTCTTCTTTTAAAAACGAGACAAAAGTAAAGCTAATTACAGACGATTGTCAGATCTTACAATGTTGTCAGATCTGTTAGTGGAAAATATGCTTTAAATATCTTACAACATTCTGTTTTTACAATATTGTCTGACAATATTGTTAGGAATATCATTTCCAAACCATAGTTAGATGATCATCTCATCAGCTATTGTTTTACACTGATAAATCTGACAATTTTGCGAGATCTTACAATCGTCTGTACTTAGCTTAATTTCTTTGGTCTCTCTTGATGCAATGTATGAAGGGCAACAACCTCGTATCATTGAGTTTGGGTTATGACGTATTGTTGAAAACCTCGTAACTATGAGTTAAGAGATTCTTGCAGTAAACAAGGACAAAGAAAGTAAAATAAAAGGAATGTGCACCGTCATTTACGACTAACTTGAGATTGTATTCAGATACGGGTTTGTAACAATTATGAGGTGGACAGGAACAATGTCATATTTGAAAAAAAACAACGGATAACTAAAATTTTGCAGATACGAGGTTGAGAAAGAAAGGCGACAATATTTTGTTATAGTTAAACTGATTATGAACATAGAAAGTGTACTCTTTGACAGCTAAATAAGAAACTATGTTTGGGGTCGTTGTCTTGCTGGAAATAGTAATGGTTTACAATACCCAGAATTTCGGCACTTGTTTTTAAATTTCGTTTGAGGATGTCAATATAAAATTATTTATCCATGATCCCTTCGATCATTTCCAGCTTTTCGACCCCTGAGGACGCCATCCATCCAGCCCGATACCATAACACCTCCACCACCGTGCTTTACAGTCTTGATAGTGCACTTATGTAGTATAAAGGACATCGTTTGGTTTTCGCCACACCCTCAAACGACCGTCAGACCCAAAAATGTTATATTCGACTCGTCGGAAAATATAACTTTTCGCCAGAAGTCCGGAGACTTGTTAACGAGAGTCGTTTGTGTCTGTTGATCTGTTTGTTGAAGATCGGCCAGATCTTAATTTTGATTCAATTTTTCCCGTGTTTTTGTAGCGATTTGTGGTCGTTTGGATCGTTGACCGTCTTCTTGAAGTTATTTTTGATATTTCCAAGTACGACATTTTTTGTTTTAAGTTCAAATCAATTAATAAGTGCCGCTCACTTAAACTTAACTCTTTATTAGCCATTTTATATTTTTTTTTTCGAAAAAAAAAATAAAAACAACTATTTTCCACAAGTGGTAAGCATAAACAAAGCCCGAAGAAACAAACCTGTTTTGCTTAAAAAGGAACGGTTACAGTATGTAATGCAAGTATAAAATATTCTGTACGCAAACTTTTGTGGACGATTTTCACAACATTTCGTTGTTTTTATTTTTTTTATTTTAATAGAGAATATTTAGTTTATTTATATTAGTATATCAAAACCTTGAACATTGTTTTATGAAAAAATGTATCACTCTAAACTAAACACTATTCAGAGACTTAACTTTCTAAATTTGCAATAGTTAACTTAATATAATTAGGTGCGGCTTTGAGTGTTGTAATTGTAAATGTTACGATCATAAGATGGAATTACAAATTCTCTTTGGGGTGTTATTGTATTATGAAATGTGAACTTTGTTCCGTCTTTATCTTCCCCCTTCATTTAATTTTACCATATGTATATGACCTTGGTTCCTGACTTTTATAAAGAATTTTACCAGGATACCATTTTTTGTCAGGTTTTTGCATCCATACAGATTTATTTGGGGGATGTTGCTTATATTAAACAAGCGACATTTTTTTTATAGTGTCCTTTAAAGATATATTTCCCACAGCTAATAATTTTTCTTGGCATGACTTTATACGGATGCCAAAAATGATTCTATCTCTAATAATTTTATTCAGTTCATCTTCATGAAACTCGCATGTGCTGGCTAAACGCTTCACAACAGTTAGAATAGTTTGAACATCTTATACTCGTCTTTTTTAGGGTTACAGTATAATTCGAACTCTTTCAAAATAGAATAGAGTGTTTTCACTTTCTCGTCAGGGAAAGTGTAGAAGACATCAACGGCATCATATCCAACTAGGTTAAGTAAAATTGCAATTTTCACTGTTTCAGGTTTTTTGTCACTCTCAGAGGCGCACATATGTATATTTCATACCTTTGTTGAAATTTTTTAAAATTCTCGGAAAGATTTCCATCCATTACCAGATGACTCGGAACTTTAAAATCCATTTTTCTATTTTGTTGACTTGATTTTAAATTAAGTTCTTCGATAGTTTCACAATTTTACTGCTATCATTTGTTTCCTCTGATTCACTTTCCAAATAACTTGATTATTCTGAACCGTCGGAACTATTTTCAGTTTCACTTTGTCCACTTTTTTTAACCTTTTATTTTTATATAAAATACTTAAAAACAATGAATTAAGTTTTTATTATGGTAAAAAGCGCTCTATAGCCGAAAGTACCCGCACTCCACACATTGACAAAATTGCACATCCGGAAAAAATTTCCAAGTCATTATCGATAATTTCAGGCTAAAGCTAAGGAATTGTTTGGATTTAAATAGCTTTATATGGTTGAATCATTTGGCATAACATCGGATCTGAACGGTTCCCACAAAAAAATGCACGACTGGGTCGTACGAACTTGCCCATGTATCCAAAGAGTATGTTTAAAAATATTTCCCGCATTCTAAGATCTAAAAATGTACGTGCAAGAAAAATTTATTTTCAAAATTTTAAACTCAAGTTTGATTTCTAAAAAAAAAAAACAACAATTTTTCAAAATTTGATTTGAAAATCGTAAAAGCGTTTTTTTTTTTTTAAATTAATCTACTATATAAAAATAAGTCGGGTTTTCCTTCCAGACGCTATAACTCCAGAACGCACGAACCGATTTCCACGGTTTTGCATTCATTGGAAAGGTCTCGGGCTCCGTGAGGTTTATAGCAGACAAAATTCAAGAAAAATTTCAACAGAAAAGCGGTGAACTCTGTTTAGTTTCCTATAGAAAGCTATTTTAAAAGTTCCGATTTGTGGAATTGAAAATTTTAAAAATTTTTTACGTTTCAAGGGCCCTATATTCTAAGCCAAAGCTTACTTTTGAGAACCTTTTTTAGTCAACCATATATCTAGAAACGTCAGAGATATCCACTTCAAATAACGTTTGTTTTAAAGATAATAAGAAAAAAATGCAAAAACGACTTTTAAAAAAATTTAGTGAGTGTTTTTTTATCACGTCACAAAAGGCAGCGATATGGCTGTGTTTGGTATTGCGTCGAAAAATGCGAATGACGAAATCAGCAACTCCCAAATGGACAGATACGTCAGTACTAATGAAGAACTGATTGTGGCGATTATTGTCATTTCACATTCATGAAAGATATCCCAAAGTTGTACGTTTAGCAGTGCATTTGGAAAATGGACAAAGAGTTTACTTCACTGAGGCTAATGCTGCACAACGAGCTGAGAGACCACCATCGACAACATTGACTAGCTTCTTTGCAATGTGTGAAGCAGATCCATTCGTAGCGACGCTGATGTTTGTTGAAATGCCCAAGTATTACACTTGGAATCAATCAACAAAGAAATTCCAACATCGCAAACAAGGAACCCCAGTTCCAGATTGGCCACAGGTGTTTTCCACTGATGCGCTAGGTCGCATGTACACTGTTCATCCTAGAAATGATGAATGTTTTTATTTTTCGACTGCTGTTGGTAAATGTACGCATGTCAACTATTGGGTTTGCTGGAGAACGATTCGCATTTGGATTTAAAACTTGCGGATTCAGATGTTTGATCAAATCCGTACCAAATACGAACGCTGTTCGCAATTATCATCATCACATGTTTCTTTTCCCAACCAATTCAGTTATGGAACAAATACAAAGAGGACATATGTGAAGATATCTTACTTCGCTTACGAATAATCCCGACATGCAAATAACCGATGAAATCTACAATGAAGGAATGATTCTGATTGATGATCAATGAATTAGGAATGATTTGATTGCGCAAAATCGATCGCTGCACAATGCATTGAACCAAGAATTAAATCGAGAGCTGCAATACAATGTTGATACATTGCAAGGAAACATTAATGCAAGCGGTGGACAGTAATATTGGTGGTCTATTCTTCCTGAACGCACCTGGAGGAACAGGGAAAACATTTGTCATTTCATTGACTTTGGCCACTATTCGATCAAAATGTGACATAGATTTGGCGTTAGCATCATCTGGAATTGCGGCAACTCTTCTAGATGGCGGTCGTACTGCACATTCTGCGCTTAAGTTGCCACTAAATTTAAACACAATTGATACTCCGACATGCAATATTTCCCGATTCAGTGCAATGGGAAAATTAAAGCTTATTGTTTGGGATGAGTGCACAATGGCACATAAGAAATCACTTGAAGCACTTAACTTCACACTGAAGGATGTTCGACGAAGTAACAACATCTTTGGCTTGATAATATTGTTGGCAGGCGATTTCAGAGAGACGTTGCCAGTAATTCCCCGTTAAACGCCTGCAGATGAATTGAATGCTTGCCTGAAGGCATCAATTTTGTGGAATAACGTAAAAACATTATCGCTAACCACTAATATGAGAGTTCAACTTCAAAATGATCAAAGTGCTGCACAATTTTCCAAACAAATGTTAGCTGTTGGAAATGGAAAAGTGCCAGTTGATGCGACAACTGGATAAATTACTCTTACCAACGACTTTTGCCGATTTGTAGACTCTCAATTAGCTCTTATTGAAAATGTTTTCCCAAACTTTAGTAAGAATTATCAGAATTATGCTTCGTTAAGTCAACGAGCAATTCTCGCCGCAAAGAATAATGATGTATGTACTGTACACGCTCTGAATTTCACCATTCAATCAAAAATCGCAGGCGATTTGGTGACATACAAATCCGTTGGTTCCAAAAACTCCAACGGAGTTTTTGAACTCTCTGGATTTCCACCACATAACTTGCAACTTAAAGTTGGTTCAGTTATTATGATATTGCGTAATTTGAATCCACCGCGACTTTGCAACGGTACTCGACTTGCGGTGAAAAGACTTGGGAAAAAAAACGAGTTGGGAAACCATCCGCTTTGTTTGTGTTAACGTCAGTCCAAAAAATAAAAAATGTAGTTTACCAAAGAGCACTTCAATGAAACGGATAATTTGCGGATATGTATAACACTTCGATTCAGTATTTACTTAGGATTCACTTTCATTTTTTACTTAGAGAAGTTCAACTAAACTACACTTCATTTTTGTAATCGAAATGAATTCATTACGAAATTAAATAACTACAATTTTTCCTTTTCAAATGTGAAACAAAAAAAATAATTTTTCTTCATCTTTTGATCCCCAAACGAAATGTTACAAAAAACGAAGCCATCTGGTGGCGAAACAGAGTTCGCCAGGTTTGCTAGTTTTGTATATATAAGATTTTTCAATTTTAGTTTGAAAATATTTTTGGTATGCAGTTATTTAGAGCTTATTATTATACGTTTTATACGTTTTACGTTTTTCAATTCCAAAAGCAAATGATAAAAATATAATATTTTTTGAAAAATCAAAAAAAAAAAAATGGCATTTTGGATTATGAAATATTATTTAAACAGTATAAGAGCTTTTGCAGAAAAAAAATTACTGAAATCGGTTTATTAGTTCGTCAGAAAACTTAAAAACAAAATAACGGTAACTGGGGTAGTACAAAAATATTGCCAAATTAAGAAAAATAATTTTAGGAAAAAATAAAAAAAAAATCTATAGGTTTGTTTTGAGAAAATTTGAATTTTCAATTTTTGACCAAAAAACTTGTATAGGCACTATATAAGTTTAAGAAAAAAATTTAAAAAAAAACCCATAATGCGAATTGGCTCAAAACCTTAATTTCGAAATTTGAAGTCAATTGACCCAATGCCTTGGGCTGTAGGGGTCAGAACAGACAGACAGACGGATGGAATCTGGGGACCCACTTCTTTCGACTTCTCTACCATCGTAATGTCATGATGATTAAAATCTCGCGTTCGAAATTTTTTACGAATGCAAAACTTGCCATATATGTATGTATGTAGTTCTATTTGCCGCAAGTAAAAAGTCTAAAGGAACAATTGACTTCGCCCCGACCGCGACGCCCGAAGGAGATGACACGATTTGGGAACATGGTTGAACTAGAGGTTGCCCAAATCCATTTCTTAAATTTCAGTAAAAGTAAAGTAGGTTAACACGGCTTTGAAATGCCCACTTTTGAAGGAAACGTTGTTCCCAAGCTCAATTTCGAAATTAAATGGTCCAATCACGTGGAACCAATCCTCACAAAACTGTCTTTATAGATGCATTTGGTTCGCAAAAATAACGTGGGGTTTTTTTGAACAAAAGATGCTGTAATTTTTTCTTGCTAACGTAGTCGGTGAGGTAAAAATGCACTTCGTCACAAATGATAACTTTTCGCCCAAAATCTTGGTCAACGGAACAAATGATTGTGGACCTTCCATTGCTGAGTTAATTGGACCTTAATAATGAACAAAAAATGGAACTCTCCTCAGACCAAGGCGCGAGATGTTGGGATCGATAAGACAAGTTAATGTTGTTGATTCGGCACTGGGCGACGACAGGGGATTGTTGGTCACTAACAAACTTGTCTCACAAGGTTTGTATACCGAATTTTGTACAGCAAGCGTGGTGGGAACTTTTTTTCGGAAAAACTTCGGTTCAAAAAAAAACGCATTGTTTTGCCTATATAGCACTGAATTTGGAAACATGTTTTCAATAACTGCCAACGTTGTTTAAGCGTAAAGCGCCTCATTTTATTCCACGGAGGAATTAAACTGATTTTCTGTCAAGATTTCGTGCGGGAAACGGCTGTCAGTTTCAAGATTACCTACGATTTTAATAGAAACCACTAGATGGCCAATACTGTGCATACACGTTTTAATTGCAATGGGCTTAATTTTATCAAAAAATCAGTTTAATTTATTTCCTTGAAAAAGAAAACAAAAATTAAATACACGCTAATCAAACATTAGATGTATTTCATTAAGTTACAAACTTTTTAATCAACCAACCGACCTGCAATCAATCTCTTTTGCAACTGGTAGACATAGCAATTATTATTGTCCATGTGTAAATCCTTTCATCGTTTCAAAACTCCTTACAATGACATTACTTTATACTCCACATAAAATCAACTTCCAATGAAAAATTAGGTACTTTTAGCACATTAATCTTCTTTACTATCATTTCTATCCGAAGCCGAACTGACTGAAGACAACATCCCCAAAGGGCTATCTGAGTTCTGTATTATCCATATCCATTTGATTTGTTAACTTCTGCATAAGAGAACTTCATTTGTATCCTATGTATTTCTTTATGCCTCGCGTATGGCATAAACATATCAATGTCGGCATCTTAGATGTTGCGCGTTTGTTTTTAATTCCCTTTTGCAGGACTCCACGCATCGCCCATCAACCAAAATCAAAAAACCATAAATATAAACATATAACTAAACGCCCGGCCCTGCGGACCTGCGCTCGCTGCGGAGATCTATAAGGAACTCTTTTTCACTTGTGAAGTTTCTTCTTTTTATTTTTGTCCATGCCACAGCGCGTGGGCAGCTCGTTGATTAGTGATCGGTTATCAGATTCTTGGATTTATTATGAATGATCTTTTTTTCAGACTGGCACACTGGATTAGTTGAGTCGAATCGCCTCTTTTATGTACATATATAATTTAGGAAAGGACAGAACACCAGAACCCGAGAGAGCTCACAGTAAAATATTAATTTGTCTCAGGAAATTCAAATCGCAAATGGAGAAAATAAATACAAAACCGCATCTACACGCTACACAACCATCAAATACAAAATATAGGCGGAGTCTTTTGGTAATTTTTCGGAAGTTGCCAAAATAAATCTTTTATCGTATAATGATGATCTAAGGAAACGCAATAACGAAAAGTATAAGCCACATGAATATTTATGATAATATAATAATGGCAATTTGGAATTCTATAAAGCTCTTCAGTGGACTGTTCATTCGGGCTTCGCAGTTCTTCAGTGACCAGTGAGACTTTGCCTTTGACATTGACATTTAATCAAAGATGATACAGACAGTGACAATAAAGTAATATATGAGAGAAAAATATACAAAACTCACATCAGTCAGAGGACTAATAAATCATAATTTATTGTTGACAGTCTGTACCACAAAAAGGTACGCATCTTCTTTTCGACTTTAAAGACTATTAACATGAGATCAACTAATCAATCGACCAACGAACAACGCATGAATGATTAAATGTGATTTTAAACAATTTATAAACCTTAATTTGTGCAAATTGTAAATAAAAAGGTAGACATATAGCTTTAGTAATCGTAAGGTTATAAAACTAGCTTTTTCATTGCGGAAATTTTAGATATTGAAGAAAACAAATTTTTCTTCGCGAATTGCAATCTGATTTTAACGAACTGTCAAACTCAATTCGTGTTCCAGATACGATCCACACTTCATAGAATAAAATGTCCGCGAGCGTCTTAACCTATAAATGTATGCAAAAAAATGTCATAATGAACGAATGTTCGTTACTTTGTTGGTCACTCTCATGTGAGGAGTCCGTTATGGCTGAATCACAAACACGCTTCAGCTTCGGCTTCGGCTTCGTTTGCGTTACGGTGGGCCTGCTTCGAGGTTGCTTTGAATGACATTTATATTATTTCATCCCTACAAAGAGCAAATATTTTGTTTGTTGACATTTTTTTTACAGCTGTTAGACAAAGCAAATGTTCAGATAATTGAACTAGAACTTCCGTTTGGAGTCACATTACGTTACATTACGTTCTTTTCCTTACGATTGTCAAACGAAACGTGAGGTCGAAGCTCCATTGTGATAGCATGCATTGAATTCCTATGGCTGAACTCGTAAACGTCAGGCGAAGCCAAAGCTGAAGCGTGTTTGTGATTCAGCCATTAAAGGCCTTGCACATGAGAGCGAACAACGAATGAACGAACAAACGTAATTTTACACATTTCAAAAAGTCAATTTCAAACAAAAACACATTTAAATTATAAGAAACCAATTGAAACTAATGTTAGGATAATAAAATTTGCATTTTTTTCTCTAAAACAGGAAAATTTTGTAAAAACAGTTTGGTAGTAACGAATTGCAGTGTGGTTGCTACGAACTGTCAAACTCTATTCGCGTTCCATATACCATCCACACTGCAACGAATAAATTGTTCGCGTGCAACAAGCAGCATTCACATGAGCGCGACCAACGAACGACGAATGAATCACAAAATGTGAGTTTATATACATACGTTTGAAGACATATTTCCACACAAATTCTTAACAAAACGATAGCAATATAGTTTCTATTTGATTTATGATGCATACTTTTACTTTTCAAAATCATATATTAATAAATTTAAGAAAACAAATTTATTCGTCGAGAAAAAAATTGTAGTTGATACGAACTGTCAAACTTTATTCGCGTTCCACATTATCCACACTCGCAACGAATAAAAAAATCGCCCGTACTTAACCTAAAAAAATCATTCTTGTTTTGGTTTCGGTGGTGAATGTCAAACTTCATTCGCGACTAATTAAAAACTCTAATGTGAAAGAAATGTCAAAATCGACGAATATTCGTCCATTCGTTGGTCGTTGGTCGTGCTCATGTGAATAGTGCTTACCACTCTTGTTTTGTTTTTGTGTGAAAGATCATGGCTGAGAAAAGTATGGAGAAAAGGGTAATTCAATTTGTCGCTGCCTGCGAATAGAAATAAAGCCCATGTGAAAGGAAAGTCAAAATATGCGAACATTCACAGTTCGCAGTTCATAGTTCGTAGCTCATGTGCAAGATGCTTTATACCTGTTATGTTCTGTAGTAAATAAATTGTGAATTGAACAACTTCAAAAGTATGCAAAGGTATGATTATATTGACGTTACGTTATGTTGACGCTAACAGCGCCACTTTGATAACCGATTTTAACGAATAGGCAGGTTCAGACGACATAAGGGCAAGTTTCAATTAAGACAACTTTATTGGAAAGACAAATTTCCCCTAATATTAAGTCAAGTCTAAAAGTGTCGAAATATCAGCTTTACATTCTTTTTTATTAAACCCACAGCTGAACTTCATTACTTTTTAATTTACTAATTTAATTTATTAACGAAACTTTAAGTTTTATATAAAAATATTCGTTGTAGAATGGAGAATGGAATAAGTTAAATTTCAATACCATACAAAATACAACTCATAATGCATTTAGCTTATGCGGGACAAAGTTTTACGTACACGATCTATCGTATAGCTAAAAAATAAATAAATTAGGTGGCGCAACAGTCCGTAGAGAACCAGGGCCTAGTGACTTACAACTCTCAACCATTCCTGTGTGCGAGTACTGTTGTCAGGGATGGAGGGGACCTACAGTTTAATGCCGAATCCGAACGGCTAATTTGAGAAAGCACTTTTTCATGACAAGCATTACTCTTGGAGAATTTGTCAATTCCTCGCAAGAGGCAGTACCCGTTTTTTTTTTTTTATTAAGGTGGCACAGGCAGGGATCGAACCCAAGACCTCTCGCATGACAGTCCAACGCACTAACCATCATGCCACGGGTTCTACTATCGTATAGCTATTGTTAGTAAAATTTCCCACTGAATAGTTCCCATCTTCAAAATTGGAAACGTGAAGTGTCAAAAATATTTCTTGGAATTGAATTGATTTTTTTTTTCAAAATTATATTTACTTAGTATAGCGTCACATTACATAATTAAAAATGAAAGTGAAGTCACAAGCTCTATTGGTTCGTGAGATAATTTTTTTTGAAAGGCATTTCTTTGAAAGAAACGTCGAGAAATGTTAAAATTTTCATTTTGAAAAATAGGACCGTTTACAATAACTTCCTATGGGAAGTTAAAAATAAATGAACCGCTTTGAAAATGAAGAAGTTAATAACAGTTAAAAAGACAGAGAGAATTGTTTGTATGTTGACGAATTAACAAAAGAAAATTAATTTTGAATTAAAGGGTTAGGGAGTTGATTCATCTCAATTTCAAAAATGTCTGATTTTGTAGAGGTTTTTTAATCCATCGACATCGTAGCCATCCTTCAATGGAATTTGATAGTTTGAAGCAAAAAAAACGTTCTTTTAAAAAGCTGGCAAATGAAACGAAGAAGTTCAAAATAGTGACTAGAGAGTAGTGAAAGTACTTCGATATCGGAAATGATTTTTCGACAAATGAGATTTTTTGATGAACGAAAATGGAGCCCAATACCACTGTTTTGCATCTATGTACGAAATAAGCAAGACAATCGTCTGCAGAGCAGTTCATCGAATGTCAAATATTATCATGCATATCGTGCACTTCGTGATTTTTTTGGTCAATTTAATGGTCCAATTGTGGGATTGGAAAAATCGTGCAAAAAATTGAGGAAAACATGTCTGTAGGAGATGTTAAAACACCAGTACATGCTCGTACAGCTCGTACTGCACAAAATTTTGCTGCTGTTCGCGTTAGTGTGGATGAAGAGCCTCCCACCTCAACTCGTCGTCGTGCACAACAATTGCACCTCTCACGCTTGGGGCAACTTGCAAAGAACACAAAAATTATCAACTATCATTTCACGATATAAATATTAAGATACCAAGGTACCCTCGGTTTTTAAGCTATAAAGCTTTAAAGAAAATACTGAAATTCGATTTATATCTTTAGCTTTATAAGGCAAAAACCCGTAAGAAATGAATTATGTAAGTTAACTTGGTCCTCGTTCGAAGTATTGAAATAACTTTTTGTTTTTCCTTTGACATACTGTTAAAAAGAAATGCAAAATATGATAGGAAATATCAAAAACTACTCTTAATTACTTTAAGAGGATCATTTTAAAAAAGAGCCAATTCAACTGATTGCAACCCTGACAAAAATCTCTTCAATTAATCTGAAGATTAAGAATCTCAATTCAAATATGCCATGCGAGTTTAAGTTTATATCTTTTGTCCGATATTGCATTGTGTTGTGTGCTTCAAGGTTAATTTATTTAGAATGTTTTTTTCTAAAAGAATTATAATATGAAGAAATAAATAGATTTTTTTAATAATAAATGACATATGTATAGGGTTTTCCAATAACAGCTCTCATTTTGCATATACTGCTTAAAAATATTCAATTGTCACTTTTTAACACTCATCTTTTGACATTTAACAATAAGTAAAACCTACGCTATTAATAAAAATAACGCTATAAAAACTCATTAAAATTTTTAACATTTACTACAGAAAATGGTCCTCGTAAAAGATAAGATCTATCGATTCGATTGGAGTTCTTGAAGTTTTAGATGGCATACAGTCAAAAATGGGCGAGTAGTCATACAAAATTGTATGAAAAGAATATGGTTCTGCATCTGCACCTGAAGCCATTTCTGCCACTTGGCAGAATGAAATAAGCATTCATTGATTTCTTCTAAAAAAAAATTCGTTTTGTTTGATATAAAAATAAAAGCTCTAAATGGAAAACCCTATAATATAATATATGCTTTTGAATTTGTGTTGAAATGTATGCACAGTAAGTTCTTTAGTTGAAAAACGCATTTAATAGTATCATTTCAAGCTCGACGATCAGTCATAAATTTCAAGAACCGCGCAATGTACTCAGTTTTGTTGGTTACCTTCCTTTTACTTAGTAATTTCCTTTATCCACTCGAAGCTGTTATCGAAGAATATTTGAATCCAGCAGTAAATCCATGTGATGACTTTTATCAATACGCCTGTGGCAATTGGAATGAAGTTAATCCGAATGTGAACACCATTGACACGCTTAGTCTTCTCGATGCCACCATTAATGACAAAGTTAGAAAACTACTGGAATCCGATTACCAGGATCATCCGGGGATTCTGGAAAAAGTAAAGACATTTTATGAGTCTTGCAAAAGTTTAAAGGCCTACCAAATGAGCTTGTTTTTGGATAAAGTAAAACCTACGAGCGGTTGGGCTGTTTCCAGTTCTTGGGACGAATCTAAATTTGACTGGGTTTCTGCTATCGCTGAATTGAAAAAATACGGAGCTAATATACTTCTGAAGCACGGTATTATACCACGTTGGAATAACTCGAATTTGAGTATAATTTATCTGGACACAGTTAAGTTCCAGCCTAGCTCGAAGGAGTCCATAAAATCAATTCTTCAGAGAGCTTCACTCAACGCTTCTCTGGCCGATGAATTCACTTTGTTCGAAAAGGAGCTTTCTCAGATTTTTCCAAATCCTTATGCATACGATTATGACGATAATACGCTAGAACGTACGCTTGGTTATGTTGAAAAACGTGTGCCGCAGATGAAGTGGCAGACGTATTTTTCAACAATTTTTGGGCAAGAACTCGACCTCAGCACACCGATGATGGTTGACCACCTTGATGTAATGAGTGAACTGGTTCAGCACTTGCAGACAACTCCACCCAAAACATTGTCCAATTACATAATGATCAAATTCCTTCAGTTCCTCGACGAATACAGCATCGAGCACATTAGTCCCATCGAGTGTGTAAGGGTAGTTCATCAAGCAATGCCTCTGGCAGTGGACCACATTATCGAGAATCACTTTTACGATCACGAACACGATCAGGTAGTATTAGACTTACTCAATTATTTGAAGATCGAGTTTTTAGCTGAAGTCTCGAAACTTTATGAAAATCAAAAGGACGTGCTTTTGTTCATCTACACCAAGGTGTCTGTTATGGATGTCCAAATCGGCAACTCCGATAGGAATATGACTCTTGATGCTGTGGCCCAGTATTATCAAAGTCTTGATATCAAGGAAGACAATTTGTATTCGAACCTTCTGGAGGCGTTTAAATTTAAAGTCGATAAAGAACTGCAATGGCTGAGGGGTGAACCAAATGTTATTGCTTATCATTGGAGCGTGACTCCTAGTCCTTTCATTTTGCAACCAAAAAATAGAATTATTGTCCCGTTAACTCTTCTTCAGGATAGGATTTTCGGCAACGACACAGTAACCGATAAATATAGTGTTCTCGGATTCATTATTGGTCATGAACTTCTTCACGGCTTCGATTTGTATGGAATCAATTATGATTATAATGGCTCGATGGTTGAAAGTGCGTTAACATGCAATCCAAGTTATTTTGAACAAATTAAATGTGTCGATGAGGTGGAGGACGTAAGGATTGTGGAGAAAATTTCTGATATTGGTGGAATACGTTTAGCTTATGATGCCTTTCAGCGATCTTTAATTCAAAATGGAAGGAGTATTATGGATAATGGAGGAACAAGAAATGCCAGGACTATAGGACAGTCCTTTTTTATTGATTTTGGACAATTTTTCTGCGGAAAATTGGAGAATGATAAATCAACAAAGTCACAAGGGTTGGTTCTTCATGCAAGCGACGAGATGAGATTAAAATGGTCGTTAGCGAATTTCGACAAATTTGGGAATTTTTTTAACTGTCCTCTGGGAAGTGCTATGAATCCAGAGAAGAAGTGTAGAGTTTGGTAAACGAGGTTCTTGTATACAATAAAATATTATATTACATTAAAATATATTATTTCACTTCCTTAAAAGATGAATCCCTACATGGTGCATATTATCATTTAGTAAAAGAAGAAGAAGTTTAATGTAGACAATGCTTTATAGGTCTTGTTTTGAAAGTAATCTTTTAACTAACAAAATAATTTGAATGAAATTGCAGATTTATCACCTTGAAGACTACAAAGTTGTATTGCAAATTAATAATCATTAAGTCAATAATGATGCTAGAAGAATAAAAAACTGTGTCAATAAATGTTTAAATACATAAGCCACCCTTATCCTGTCAACAGTTTTGATACTCTTGCTCTAAATCCAACGAAATAAAGAGAACTTTGTGATGGATTTGAATAGGAGGAATAATGGATAACTGATATATTTATAATTATCTATTTTTTTGTCAATGTTAAAGATGATGATTAGCCTGAAATATGGAGTTCCTCAAGGATCTAAACTTTGTACGATTTTGTTTTGGTATACTTTAAAAGGGATCGCATTTATTCTAAGAAGAGTGTACACGCACTAGCACACTTGACTTACCGTGCCACCTGCCTTAGGACAACTTAATTTATCCAAAAACTTCAAAATTCAGTGCCTATACAAACAAAACTAAAACGATAATAGCACTGTTCAAATTTCTTCATGTCAAGCAATTTTTAGAGATGGAACATATAATTACTGGAGTACTTTGCCGATAACTGTTTTATTCGACCAAAACTAACTAAATATTCAAAAATTTTAAAATAAGACAAAATACATTGAACATTTTTTCCTAAATTCTAGTAAACTAACTATTTTGTAATTAAAGTAAATAAAGCTTAGAGCTCGTTTAAAAACTTTGTTAACTTTGTTTTTAAAAGAGTCCCAAATTTAAACCGATCTGAATTTAACTCGAAGTTTCGATTCTTCTTTAACCAGGTCAGTTTCGCTGTACTGCCCATACAGTTCGTCGTTGTATCTTCTGCTCCACTCTCCATTTATGCAGACGGGACCAAAAATCACACGAAGAATTGTACTCTCGATGCATCCTAAGACGCTCTCATTTTTTTTGATAGGGTCCAGGCCTTAGTTCCATAAATTAGAACCGCAATGGTGAATGGCTTATAGATGTTGATTTAAAATGATCGAGAGAGGAATTTACTACTCAATTGCCTTCTAAGTCCAAAGAAGCAGCGATTTGCAAAAGTTATTCTTCTATTGATTTCAGCGCTGGTGTCGTTATCTTAATTTAAAGCGGTGCTTAAGTAAAAAAAAACTCTTTAACTATCTCAAAGTTATAGATGTTCATGGTGACGTTTTGTCCAAGACGTCTTCGTTCAATGTCCTGTTCTGTCAGATAGCAAACTTCTACAAAAAGTTCTTGGATTAATTTGTATTCCTTTTTTGACATACCAGCTGTTTTGGATCAGCTGTTCTTTAACACGTGAAACACTTATAAAAAGCTATCCGGATACCATATCTGTCTGAGATTGAACGCGGCCATTAAATGACTCGTTCGTGTATGACCGACTTAATGTTGCTTCTGACCCAAACAGAGACAAAACTTTGGATGCTGACAAATTCTTGTCATGTTTCGTCGGTCGGTCATCTCGTTTATATTGCTTAACCACAACCACTGGTTCTGTTGCGTCGATTTTGACAAATCTAATAGACACACACAATGGACTCTTATAAGGCAACCTGAAATGTTACTTTAGGCATTAGATCGTAAATATCAGAAGCCCGACCGCAACGCCCGAGTAGATCTATTTTCTCTTTAGGTGACGCTTTGACAGCTGACAACTGTATTGTCATTGCAATGTTGTTTCTTTTATTTCAGAATTTATGTGTAGCATAGCAGCAGATTCCATTCTGTTGTTCATTTATAAAAATAAAATTAAAAGAAATAAATAAATAAATCAAAAATATGTAAGTAATCTTAAGTAAACTTACTTCACAACGCCCGAGGTTTAAGGCTGCTATACGTTTTTCAACTTCTTACATATGTATGTACATATGTATGTAGGTCGCACTTTATGAAACGTGACATCGTAAATTATCGTAAAGTCGGTAAGAAATCCTGTCAAAAGTCTGGCTGACCTAACGCGTGGTTGTGGTTTAGCCAATATACTCTACATTGTGGCTTCTATCCAGTCATTTATGTATGTATGTATTTTGACACATGAATATTTGGTCTTCAACATCCTCTTTTATTTTGAGGATACATTTTATGCATGTATGTATGAATTCTTTTTAACCAACAGTATTTTGTATTTGCGGTCCCCAAGTCTGAACCCCATCGTCAAGATATTATGACAGTTCCTTTTCTTATTCAGTTCTGAACAGAGTTTGAACTGTCAAACACAAAATTTTGTTTCTTTTATTTACATATGTACATAAGTATTAAAGTAGAAACAATCATTAAGAATATTTTTTGATTTTCAAAGTCTGAGATCAGTTTTTTTATAATTCGATTTCTCAAGGATTCTTTATTGCACAATTCAAAAGGGATAAAAAGAAATGCAAAGCTAATTTGATTTCTAGCTGAGTTCATTGTTTATATTTCATTCTCCTGTTTTGTCAATTTCAACATCCTTCTGTTTGTTAATAATTTCCAAATTGGCTTCTTTAACTTTTAGCATCTGTACAATTAATCTTATAAGAGCAGTCGATAGAATACGAGTATTACAGTCTAATACTACGTTTCCACCGGGCACTTAACCGAGATTTAGCTAGATTTGTCACAAATCTCCTTGAAATCTCGAAGATTTACCATACAAATTTTAATCTCCTCAAATGAATATTTCAAATAAAACTCATTGAAATCTACTTGGAAACATTAGTTTGTCAAATCAAACAAACTTTTTTTTCGGAGAATAATTGTTGAACCGACCCATTTAAACGCCAATTTCGTTTATTGACAGATGGAAATGTCAACAAAAACTATCTGTCTCACTTCCATATGACTCAAATTCAAAACAATAAACAACTTTCAAGAAATCACAGACGAAATAAAATGTAAGTATACAAAAATAATAAATATGTACAAGAATATAATAAAACTAATTACTAACAGATGATGAGTGAACAAATACATATTTTTTTTCTTTTCGAAAGGAGAATAATTTGAAGTTTGGTTGTTATGACATAAACCAAACGTCAAATTAATCTCCTTTTCTTTGGTGGAAACACCTTATGATTTATTTTAAATCACTTGCCTTAAATCTCGGATTATTTGTTGGTGGAAACGTACTATAAAGTTGGAAATTCCATTTAATAGGTCCGTTTAATCTTGTTTGCTTTGTTAACTTTTACGAACTGTCACTATTTAGACATGTTCCGATGCCCGTTTAAAAAAAAGAGAATTAGAAATTTATTAATAAGTAAAACGAAAAGAAAGGTTTAAAATGTTGGAATTGCTTATTTAATAGCTAAATATTTACACTGCAGGCCAACAGTTTAAGACCAAAACGTACTTCTTTAATGCCTGGGGTTTGTTTTTATTCACCTATACACTTCGTAACACGTTCAAATAGTCAAGTTGGATTTTAATCCATATTTTTTGAAAAAAGGTGTTTTGTTTGCAAAATGTGGAATAACCGTATATTGTATAGATTATTGAGAAGTACTTGGGTTTTCTATAATAATAAATTTTTTAAGGAATTTTGGTTGTTGATTAAACATTTTTTTATCTATTCGTCCACACAAAACTTTTCAAAACCAAAAAATTTTAGACTTAAACTTGCAATTTTTTAGTGTAAAAGTATCGAAGGACTGCCATTGAGGGGCATGCTGAAACCGGACTTCTGTAAGATAAACCACGCTCAGAACGACCTAGATCTATAACTCGGCAAGAGGATCTGCTAATATATAGTTACAGCAAGCTAACAAAACAGCACCGGAAATACGTGTCGAAATAAATACATCTCGGGACAAGCCGCTGTATTTGACAACGGTCAAACATACGATAAGAGATGCTGGACTATTTAGACGAGTTGAAGTTTGAAAACCACTTATTTGATCACAAAACAAGGTGAAAGGGTTAGAGTGGGCCAAAAAGCTTAGAGACTGGATGATGAATCTAAGTTCGAAGTATTTGGGACAAAACGAAGAGTTTTCGTTCGAAACAGTGTTGAATAAAAGATGCTTCCTGACTGTATGGTTCCTTCCGTCCTGCGTAGAGGTTGTGTTGTGGTGGTATGGGGATGTTTGTCTTAAGTGGACTGGGGGATTTGACTCGCGTTATTGGAAAAATGAACAAGGAGGCGTACATGACGATATTGGAAGTAACCGCTGTGATCTTTGGATTAAGATTGATAGGCCAAATATTTGTATTTCAACAGGACAATGACCCTAAACACACGTTCAGACTTTGCCGGGATTACCCTTAAAGATAAGAAGATGAAGAAATTTTACAAGTCATGACATGCCAACCGCAATCACTGGATACTAACCCTATAGAGTTATGGGGGAAGGAGTTGGATAGAAAGGTCTGAGGTCAACGCCCTTCATCGGTATACAAAATAGTAGACAATTTCTATTTAGTAAAATGCCTTACCAATAGGTTGTTTAACCTTTAGAGCTATATTTCAAATCCTTGAATTTCTTATGGATAAATAAGATCGTGAACGGCTGGAATATTCAAACTAGCTTGCATTAAAGAAATAATAATCTTTAAAATACTTTTAAATTAAAATTATCAAGAAAATATTATGTAGATACAAATACTTAGTAAGTTTCTGCACATATTCTCTTGCAAATTGCTTGTTCAAAATATACATCTTATTGCACCATCAACACAATGACCTTGTCACTATTTACCATAATTTTATAATTTATCTTCAAAATTAAAATTCTATACCATCAATGCTCATAAACTTGAATGTAAATCTATAGACTTACAACTTTTTATATGACTTTAAAAGAAGAGATGGTTTTTATGGTAGAATATTTATGATTGTTAAGATGTCTTAAATCACAATATCATGGAAAGTCCGTCTTTTGAGTATACCATAAACTGTTACTCGCCGCCGAACGAGCTGCGCCGGCCGCGCCGTTTTGTAGCTACCTTTTTTATTTATTGTTGTTTTATTTTTGATTCAATTATGTAGGTATACCTGACTGAGTTGAATTTAATGTGTTTTCAAATAAATTGACTAACTTAAGGCGCAACTAGCGCGTTCACAATTCAATGTGAGTAAAAGTAATTCAGACTTTTGTCTGCTGAGAAACTGAGGGACAGCGTATAGGACTGCAAACTACTAGATGGCAATGGGTGCTTTAAGGATTGATTGTTCAGTTGACGCCCCATTGGCGTAGAACATCTCATTTTATTTGTTCACCACAAACCATGCGAATGTCATTCGCCGGCCGTAATGAAAAATTGATCTTTAAGTGATTCTATTATTAGATAAACCAAAATCGCGCAATGACACCTATTTGTTGGGAATTGTTGGCAATTTACATGCACAGTAAATTCCAACTGTCAAGTTAGCAAAATAGAACTCCCAACACGATCGATCTGGTGAAATAAATCCATTTCGAGAATGTTTATCCAAGCATCCGTCCGTCAATCCATCATCTTGTTTTCATCACGTGCGTGCGGTACGATCGTCTTCCTCGGCGACAGCTAGCGCAATGCAGCGTATAAAAGTCGTCGTTGCGTTGGGGAATTTTTCAACTTGAAATTTGAAAATAGTGATTTGTTTTGATTTAAAGAGAAAAAGAGAGAGAAGAAGAATATTTTAAAGGTTATGGTTGTGACAGTGAAATGTCTAATAAAATTTTGTTTCAAGTTTCTTGACCTCAAATAATTGTAGTAATAAGTTTTGATTCTGACAGTTTGTACGCCCATAAACAGTCAGCTACAAGAGAAAATGTTGATGTGTTAACACTTTGGCTTGATTCTGCGCATCTATCAAGATGGAACACAAATTTCTGTTATATATCAGCATTCAAATGTCACTTTTTATTTTAACACAATTGAAACATTATACGTAGCTTTATGATACTCTGAATTTTGACAAAACTTCCAAAGACAACCGTTAACTAAAATTGAATGCAAATCGCTGTCAAATGTCTGCGTTCCACTGTCACTTTTCATTTTTAAACATGGGAAATTTTCAAAACCATCAGTTCCATGCACATGTTACACAGAAGTATGTCACTTTATACGATTATACTTTTAAGCCGTAAACTAAAAATATATTATTACAATACCAATAAATAGAGACCGTCCTTTGAACGGCAAGTGAATACAGCAAATATTGGAGACATTGAAAATTCAAACAAACACTTTGACGTATTGGCAACTTCTAGCGAATCAATTTGACATTTAGACTTTAAAAGATGGCGGTTGCTGGTTGTGTTCAAAAAGAGATCTTATCCCTAGTCATGAACTTTAGTTTCTAAAAATAAAACTATCGTTTTAAATCTTATTTTAATTTATTTCATAATAATCACCAGATTTGACATTTCTTTACAGGATTCAATGGAGAATCTTTTGAGCACGCAAATGCTTCGGCAAATTTCTCCGAATTCGCAACAACATTATTAACTCGATCTTTGTGTGAAGAATGATTAATCGCCTGATTGGATGATGAATCGGCCTGACACCAAATCTGAGCATAACTTAAAAAGAACAACTGCTTGTCGTTAAACTTTGAATCCGCTTTAGATTTGGTGACTTTCATTTTTTCAAATGCACCATACGCCAGACGTAATCCCTCGCTATCAGCTACGTCCTCATTTAATGCTTTGACCTTTCCACCACTATATTGATCTACAAAACAGCTTGCTCGCTTACCAAATTCAATAATTTCCTTTGGATTGACATCCATTTTGACATTTCCTCTATTGTCATAGTTTTGACCATCAAAGTCTAATCCATGGACAAGTTCGTGGGCGAAAATTGAGCCCAGTGATCCCATAACTTGAGCTAAGCTTGAATTTTCGTTGTACAATGGTGATCGCAGCAGACCAATCGGTATTTCCAAGGCATTTGTGCTTAACTTGAAGTAGGCATTTACTTTGAGTGGTTTGAGTGCTTTGCTAGCTAATTTATTGTACAAATTTAGTTGATAGAATTCATTGTCAGCAGCCAATTTATCAAATGCCATTCGGGCTTGTTGGAAATTTTTCTGTTCGATTTCGACTTCTGGATCAAGCTGAATAGCTACATCCGAAATACCAATGTGTAGTCTCAGATCTTCTAATTTATTGATTATCTCTGCTTTTGATTTGTCCGAATACCAGTTTGTTTTGTTGATTTGATCGATAAATTCCTCTTGAAGACTGTTAAAAACTTCTCTTGGAGTGAAATCGTCAAATGTAAATTGTTCAAAGTCATTGGCAACGGAAAGAGGCATCATTTCGTTGACTTCGTCAATGCAATCAATCCAGTTTGGGGGATCCATTTTCACTTGATAATGCTGAAGAAATTTGGCCAATTGATGGAGTGCTACTGTCTCAGGTTTTGTCTTTGCAAGCAGTTTTTCTAGTTTCTTCAAAAGTTCATGTGGGACAACAATCATTGGAACCCGATTGGCTGGTCGAATCTTTGTTCGACTTAGAAGAGTATCGAAATAGAGTTTCCAATTTGATCCTGGAAATTGTTCAATCAATTTTTCCACTGGAATTGGATCAATCAGAACATCTTCAATGTCTCGATGTAAATTGTCTAGCTCGAATTCAAAGTCCACAACTTTTTGGGCATATTCATTAGCTTTTCGTACTCGAACTCCAAAAGCCAGAAGCAAATACTTAACATAGGTCTTATACACGAAAGCCTCATCGCCATCAGCGGAACCTTCGAAAGGCTTCTTTAGAGGTGTCAAGTACAAAACATGATGATTTTGCTCTGATTCCTTCCAATTCCGCTGTACAGAAATCTTGAATAAAGTATTAACTTGATAGTGTCTAAGTTTAGCTGCAACTTCAAGCCAATCATATGACGATCCCTTGAATGTTTGATTGAGATAAGGCCACTCCGGCTCGATGGAAAGAAGAGTACTCAAGTAATTCGAAAGAATTTCCTCTTCAGGCTGGATCTTGCTGTTTAAACAAAGGTAGTAGAACTTACTTGGCGGGTGTTCATCTTGAATGTTTTTGTTGTGTAATGATCGGTA
The DNA here is from genome assembly GCA_951509635.1 of Eupeodes luniger. Lineage (NCBI taxonomy): Eukaryota > Metazoa > Arthropoda > Insecta > Diptera > Syrphidae > Eupeodes > Eupeodes luniger. The sequence continues at coordinate 251,297,172 of OX608073.1, forward strand.
GTGCGCTTTAATTATTTTTCGATTTTCCAATCGTTGATCGTTTATAACATCTGTGGCTTCACTATTCTGAGGTGTCCACTTTCCACAGGCGTATTCATAGAAGTCTTGACATGGATTGATCGAGGCATCAATAAATTCCTTAAAACTTCGCGTATCTTCACCAAAAGCTGCAGATAATAAAATGGATGAAATTAAAAGAAATCTGAAGAAACCCATTGTATTGTTTAAGTATGAATATAAAATTTCAAGAATTTGTATGCTTGATAAGATTATTCCAACAACATAGGAATATTTATTTCAACTGTCACAACTTCGATTAACAATAAAGACTGAGAGTTATTCTATCTATAAAGCGTTTTATAAATAAAAACATTCTCTGTAGACATTCAGCAAAGATCTATTTAAATACATGATATTGAAAGGGCAACATGGCCGTAGCCAGAAAATTTTAAACACACAAATATTTAATAAAGTTGTTTAAGTATTAATTCTGAAGTGAAGAATTCAAAAAGTTCTTAATTATTTCAATTATAGGAACACAATTTCATATAAGTTGTTGCTGGAGCCGTTGTCAACGTTTTCTTTTGAAATTAGTTGTAACCTCCACAAGATAAAGCATTTGTTAGAAAGATACAGAAGTAAAAAATGGTGAAGATCCTACCATAAAACATACAAAACGGTTAAAAATAGTTTGACAATAAAGATACAATGGTGAAGATAATCATCTTTCTTAAGTTCTGTTCAGTTTTTTGACACTTACGTCAATCCTATTTACTTGTCATGAACTTTTCAAATAAAAAGGTACACATGTCAATCACTCATCTCCTGACTACGGCCTTGTTTAACAATATGTATTAATACTGTTGTATTAATTATATTATAGACCTGATTAACTTGGTTATACTCTTGTTCAGTCTTCAGTGATCAGTGTTCTGCTTGCAATTCTCAGATTTGTATGGGGATTTCCAATTTTTTTTTAGAAAGAATAAGTTATTGTGTTTTATTAAATATGCGTTCAATAGTTCAATTGAATTCATTTTTATCAGTGAAACAGTCAATGTTAAAAGATTTGTTAAAAGTCTTTTCAATCCGTAGTTGGGAACAGAATTTAATACTGATACAAATTCTTTTAGAAATGGGACTGTCATCTTGTTACGAAGTTGACAAACTCAAGCGTTAAAGCTGACAGCTTTAAGGTTCTCTGTTGAATCTGACGGATGTGAACATACGAACAAAATGTTAAGGTGAAATTTGTAAGCAAATTTTACGATTTTTAAAATTTGGTTCTCATCATTGGTTTCTGTAAATATATAAAATGTCTAAGTTTATAGCTACAAGGCAAGGACAAACTCTTCTATATACCTGCATAGTGTGGTTTATCAAAACTATGAGTCCTACGTTTTCGAATAAATATAAGACAAAAATTAAATAACTTGATTAAAAGAGACTCTTGCATAATCTTTTTAAACACTAATTAAAATAAACACATCTTTTTATCTGTTGACATTGGTAACCTTAGCTTGTAGCTATCACCTTTTTTTTTAAACAGAAAGCAACTTAATTTATCGCTCTTCATGACATGATGGAATTGATAACTGCAATTTTTTAACAAATTCTTTGAATTGTAGGTAAATTCTATGTGAATAATTAAAAAAGTATCTTTTTATCGTGACTGTATAGCTTTTAAAATCTATACTCAAAAGTAGTTTACATTTTTTTAAATATGTAGTTGATTTATTTTTTGAACTTGGAAATACTTAACAAGGTTTTCTCAACAACAAATAAAGAACTTATAAGAACTAGTAGTATTTTTTTAGCGTACAGGTCAAGTGAAATTTTTAAGATGCTAACAGTCTAAGATGTAGTACCCCCCGTGGCATGATGGTTAGTGCGTTGGACTGTCATGCCAGAGGTCTTGGGTTAGAACCCTGCCTTGCCTATGTCGATATTCGGGCATTCTGAAAACGTGCATGAGATAATCCGCTTGCATAATCAAGGTCTTTATGAATAGAGGTGATAGTTCGATTTTCAGCATAATCACGTAATTTGGCGTATTTTTTGGTAGGCGAAATATTGTCTTCACATAATGTGTTAAGAGCTTCTCCACCGTGTGAAACTTTTTACATGCCCATACTTGCAAGCCATATAAAATGGTACTTTCTGCAACTTGTCAAATACCTCATATTTACTACTGTAAGCTATGTTTGCGTTCATAAACCATCTTTTCCATGAAATATTAATTGTGGTTTTTAACTTTTGGAGTTTCTCGCTAAAATGTTTCTCCAAACTTATGTTTCTTGAAATAATTACGCCTAGGTATTTGCATTCGTTAAAACATTTTATATCTTCTCCGTTGAAATTCCACTTTTCATTCGATTTCGTCCACCAAAAAATGAATCAAGGAGATTATGGGCCCTATTATGACTCGCGAGTCGCAAGAAAAATTTAATAAATGTGACTATTTGGCATTATCGTTTGCGAATCGCCTAGTTGACATTCGCCTAAAATGTCAAAAAAAAGCGAATTGAAATCTCGCTCTATTACCAATAGCGAACGTTCGCTTTTATCTGTCAGAATCGGTCGAACTGTAATTCTTCGTGACTTGAAGAAAATTACTGTTAAATTTGAAATCGGTGGTTGTTTTATTTTGTTTTGAGAATAATTTTGGAAAATAAAGTAAAATGAGTGGCACTGGAAGTAGAAAAAGGTAATGAATGCTTAAAATTAATGAATGCTTAACAATTGCAAAAATAATAAAGAATTTTATTTGTATACCTAGCATAAAAAGAACCAACACCAACCAATTTTCAAAGCTGGTTGAAATTATGGAGGCAAACCCCGAAATTGCGAAAGGTATAGGATCTTTCGGATCTTCAAAAAAAAAACCAAGCAGAATATTGGGATAGGTATTGATTTCAACTCCCTAGGGCCTCCTTTACGCGAGGGAAAAGAGTGGCATAAGGTATGTTAACAAAAAAAAAATCAGAAAAGCATTCAATAATACTTTTCATAAATGTAGGTTTGGCTTGACTACAAACTAAAATTAAAAAAGAAAATCGCAGACAACAAGAAGGATGTAGTTGCAACTGGTGGAGGACCTTATGGGCAGCTTTCTCTATCTCCTTTGGAGCACGCAGTGGACGATCTACTCAGCCTTCAAAAGGCTGTGAATCCTTCAGGAAATACGTTTGGAATACGTGCTCTTGAAACTGAAGTATTTCAACATCTTGAAGAATCAGAAGTAGACGTTCAAGATATAACATTGCCATCAGATACATTACAACCTGGAACATCTCATCGCAAGAGAAACGTCGAGAACGATAGAATTAAAATACTCAACAAACAAACGAAGATGCAAGAGGAAATTCTTGAGACGCAAAAAAAATTCTCGCTGCTTCAGACTCCGCACAAAAGTCGCTTTCGGAGATTGCTAGATATTCTAGGAAGAATAATTACGACCTTAATAAAGAACATATCGACTTGTTAAAAGCCAGAGAAAGACGGAAGGAAAAAGAGAACCTGGAGAAAAACAAACGACATAAGGATCTGCTGGAAGTGAAATTAAAAAAATTGGAATATCACTTACAATCTTACAAAGATTAATAGTGAATTCAAAGTTTTGTGCGTGGATTATTATTTTTTATTTTATTTTTTGAAATTAAATTTTTATTTTTACTTATTTCTGTATTTTGTAAGTTATTTCTAAGTATTTTATAACAAAACTAGACAGTTAAAATTAAATACATATGTACATACTTGAATAAAAAATATACTTTAAAAAAGAAAAATAGGTATCTTTTGAATGATAGTTGTTATAAATTATAAAGCAGACAACATTTCATTTCTTATTCGGTTGCCTTCTGAAGTTATGTTCACCATATCTAACTCAATTGGTTCATATCCATTCTTCATATGTATGTTTGCTTCTTCTATTATCTCAGGATCTGGAATGTTGTATTTGCGACATATATTGTGTAGTGCACAACAGACGTTGTCCTTTCAACAATATTCCTTGCCTTTGCATGTTTTTTATTAAATAGACCTTCCATAGAGTCAGAGTTTGCGTTTCTAAACGGAGTTATCAGGTAAGGCTGCAGAGGATACCCAGAATCCCCTAGTATTTTTGAAAAAAAAAAATTGTTCTTAAAAATAGCCCATTCACTTCTTTACCTACGAATGGAATATATTCACACCTAGATATCTTGACCGCTCTCCATTCAACCACCAGCTTTCCAAAAGATCCTTCAATTCACTATGATTCCACACAAAAGAGTCATGTGTTGAACCTGGATATCTGGAATCAATAAATCTTATAATTCCATTATTGTCACAGGCCTTGAAATGAAAAAAGTTTGAGTGAAATAATAAGAATCAATCTCTATGTATCTAACTAACCACCATATAGCATTCAAACTATAAAATCCTTTTCTGTTTAAAAATTGATGTTGTAGCTGAACAGGAGCGATTATTCCAATGTGAGTCCCATCTACACAGCCCACTATTCCGGGTAATCAAAAAAGTAATTTCTTGCTTCTTGTTTTTCAGAGGTAGACATGTCTGCCTTTATCCACACAGGACAAATTTTCACTTCAAGTAAATCAAGCACTTCACTTAGAACTACTGAAACTGTAGATTGCGCGAGACCCAGCTCAAAGTCAGTTCCCACACCATTTTGGTAGCTTCCACTGCCGAGAAAACGCAACACACATGCAAGTTTTATATATGGTGGTAAATCCTGGTGTAATGATGTTTAAAATATAACCAAATGCCTGCTTATTAACGCGAAAATATGACACAAACCTATAAAAAGAACAATTGAATTAAACTGAAATAGAATTCACGATTTTATTCTTACAAATTATCTGGAAGTTGAAGTGGGTTGGAGTTGTCCCTTAAACTTCTTCGTAATCTACACACCAATACTTTCTCCGCTCTTTCGTTTTCATCTTCATCTTCAAAAAATAAATCAACAATGCTTATCATATTTTGTTTTATTTATTATACTTTTTTCCAAATTGTAAACAATATCTCGTCAACAATAATTTTCAGTATTTGACGTTTCACCGAGTCATGACGTTACATATTTCACTTCTTAAAGTTGGTTGTATTGTTTTCAAAAGCGAACGTCGAAGTTCGCCTTTCATAATACCACGACTTAGGCAATTCGCCAAATCGTTCGACTTGAGTCGAACGTTCGACTCGCGAGTCATAATAGGGCCCTATGGTTTACATAATCGTCCAACTAATTAGAAGGGACTGCATTGGTTACAAATATTGTTAGACCTGTGCATCATCATTTCGCTCGTACCACTAAGAATATCGCGGCTTTAAGTGAAAGTGTACCGTGGTGTGATGGTTAGTGCGTTGGAACTGTCATGCCACAGTTCTTGGGTTCGATCCCTGCCTATGCCATCTAAAGTTTTTTTCACGGGTACTGCCTCTTGCGAGTAATTGAAAAATTCTCCAAGAGTAATTTTTGTCATGAAAAGTGCTTTCTCAAATTAGCCGTTCGGATTCGGCTTAAAAACTGTAGGTCCCCTCCATTCCTGACAAAATTACTCGCACATAGGGAATGGTTAAGAGTCGAAGTCAATAGGCCGTAGTTCTCAACGGAAAATATCCCTGCTGAAAGTGAAAGTGTTGCTGATAACCCAAATGTGTCGATTCCTAGTCGTTCTCAGGAATTGGACTGTCTTATGGCACATTATGGCGTATTTTACATTTGGATATACAACTATACATCCATATAAAATCCAGCTCACACAACATCTGAAGCCAGCTGATTATTACCAACGTCGTAGAAACGTCGCGTCGAATGGATGCTTGAACAACAGGCGGTTGACGGCGATTTTTCGAACAACATTTTCTTCCTCCACGAAGCACACAGAGGGTGGTGCGCTCTTTGGTCCGGCGGAGGTGTGATTGGACTTAACTTCTTGGAAAACGACGATGGAACGACTGTCACTGTCAATTCGGAGCTATATTGAAGAATACGACTTGGAGAATATGTGGTTTCAACAAGAACGGTGCAACATACCACACAACTAGGTCGAATATGGCTTTATTGCAAGAGACATTTCCTGGTCGCGTAATTTCTCATCGTGGCGATATCAAGGTCATGCGATTTGACATTGCTGGACATTTGTGGAGCTACGCGAAAGACCATATTTATGCAGATAAACTTTTAACTCTTGAGCACTGAAAAACAAACATTCGTTAAGTTATGGCTGAGACACCGCCTAATATGTGCCAAAAAGTGGTCGAAAATTACCTCAAAAGAATCGATGCTTGTAGAAATTCGCGTGCTGGTTATTTAGATGATGTAGTGTTTCACACATAATGTTAACGTTCAAACTTTATACTAAGAAACAAATATCATGAACAAAATTATTTTATATGGGTTTTATTTACGTTTACTATTGAAACCACAAAATGGATAACCCTGTTTATCAAGTTCAAGGTTCTTAGAAAACAAATGGGAAGTTATGATTGTTCTTCTGCTGCTTTCTAGCTTTCACTATATTATTCTCTATTTATCTCTTTTCTCCACATAATTGTTTTTGACGTTTAAGTGTAGAGATACTGGTTGAACAAAGTGCAGACTTACAACTGCATCTACACTTACTGTCAAAAAATGTCATATGTCACACTTTTTGTGTGGCAACAACGCTGCTGTACAGATTTCTGACGTTTCTCCATTCTTCATTTTGTTCCAGAAGTTACGGATGCTTAGGAGTTCTAAAATGTTTGCAAGTAACGGTAAATGCCATTTTTTTTTTTTAATATTTGTGAAGTAACTAAGCAATTTAGATATATTTTCAAACAAACATTTAGACTTTAAGAAGAAATTGAATATATGAGTGTATTTTGTGCGTATAGAAATTTCATAGGCCTTAAATAGGTGTATTCAATTTGTTTTTCTTTTTAAAATTGTTTAATTAACTTCTTAATTTACTTTCAGATAACGTATGATCTTTGTGATCTTTCAACATTGACACTCCTAAACCATGATTTTCACAGGAAATGTTAACCGCTTCCGTACATAAGTCACATCAAGGTAATAAATTCCTGTTCCACTTTCAGTTACCCCAAGATATGGGCGGCACAGTACCTACTACGACAGACAGTGGCGGGCGGAAGTACCTATTCTCTCGGCACTAGAAATTAAAAATTTAATCAACAGTGATGAGCATCACTTCACGTTCAGTGGTATTGGCTGAACAAAAAAAAGAATGCCGACAGACATCACAGACAGGAAGACATTCAAAATTCGATTTGGCTGATGAACTACTGTGCTCGGAGCTCCTCCTAAGAAACTAAAGATTTAATATTTGTCCACCGGAAATTTCTAACATTGAATATTTTGGATTTGTTTTCAATCTATAAATAGCAAAACTTATTATGTAGTTTTAACGGTGCAACACCACCGTATTGTGGTAGCTACACGTGGTATATGGATTTCTATCTGATCTCATCTGTCAGTTTGGGTAAAAGAATTAAACGCAAAATCAAACCTAATTACTTTTATTGCTCGAGAGCGGAGCGGAGAAGTATTTTCGAAATTCAAAATGAAGTGTGTTGAATGAATATTGGTTTTGAAAAAAAAGAACAAAATTGTGGAAGACAAATTGGTGAACCCTATGTTTCAGATCACACCTCACCGGGCCCATCAATGTCGAATTAATTTAAGCACTCGCCGCTCGGAGTGATTTGTAACGATTTATGAAGATGGTATTAATTTTTTGAGAGGTGCCTTTGCTAGTACAACTATGTAATTGTAATTTTGATGCTGGTGTTGAAATAGAGAAATAATATTTGACAAGAATGACAATTGGTAAAGAACAGGAAAGTGGTGAATATATATAGGAAAATTAGTCCAATACAAAATGTTTTTGGGAAGCAGGTTAACGAGAATCTTTAATAATCATGATAAGATGTTTTGGGCTTTCGGAAGGTATTGCAATTTGCATTGCAAAATTATAAATTATAAAAATTATAAACTTCAAAGTGGTGCCCTTCAAAAATATTATGTTTTTGCAACAAGTCAAATTTTTATTTGAGAAGGAACTGTTTCTTGTCGAGATATTCGGTATATTGAATCGATCTACTGCTGGAACACAATGGTGTCGGAGCCGGAATCGGAGTCGTAACTGGAATAGCAGTCAAAATATTTAATGTACGGAAATGCAAATGTACGAACACAACGCGACGCAACTGGAATCAGAGTCGCAGCCGGAGTCGGAAGAGTTGACCAACTTTTAACTTTGACGTACGACACATGTGACGTTTCCATTTCTGAAGTGAATAACTTGGTGATTAAATTTGTTTTAATAGTTAATCAATAAAAAAGTGGAAAAATATTTAAATAAGAAATAAAAGTGAACAAAAAAATATTTTCTGAGAAATTTGATGCGGTTGTAAACTGCAAATATACCAAATAACATCAAAAAGCCGTACGACACATTGTGTGCGCACTTTTTGTGAAACGTACGACAAGTTTTCCGACTCCAGTTACTCCGGCTCCGATTTTGCATTGCGTTCCAGCAGCTAGTCATTTTTTTACGGAAAGTAACCAACAATATTTTGTATGAGTTGAAATAAGTTTGTTATAACCCAGAGGCTCCACAAGAGTAAAATCCAATCCAACTTCTCTTCGGCAATCCAATATTTTTTTTTTACTGGACATATTATGTCTTGCCATGAGCAACCTCAAATGTTACATTTGACACAACGGTTAATCTGTTGTTTACTTTTTTGTTGATTTACCTTTTGTGTAGGTAGTTGTTGTTTTTTTACAAAATAAAATTAAAACAAATTATATAAAAAAAAAATGCCTTTGTGTAGTAGTAAACAACAACAATATAAGAATTTAAATATATGTATTTCCATTTTCTTTAATTAATTTTACTTACTTAATATAAAAAATATGTAGGTATGACCGCACTCGACGACAATTTAAACGAAATGAAATTTTATTTTCAAAACGACTGCGGAAAATGGACGCTCACCACTACATACAACACAAACGTCAAATTTGATGACAGGATTTTAATCCGCTCGAAAAATCCAAACTGCGATGACTGGATGTTCGATTGTTGGTCTCTATTGGATTATCTGATGACAGGCCGATAGTCAAAAACGTTATATTTCGTTGCATGTAGTTATTTTGGAGGTAATATCATATTTTTTTCGTAATATTTTTTCAGCTTTTTTAGATTTACATATGTATAAAAAAAAACTATTAGGTAGTTAAATTGTGTAATTTAAAAATTTCAATGTATTTAAAGCCGAGAGCGTTATTGGTTCATAAGATATTTTGCGTCATCGTTGTTCATTTTTTGTTTAAATTTCTAAGAGTATAGTGAAAGAACAAACCGCTTTTAAACGCTAATACAGACAACTCTCTAATAATTAATCATGGGTTTCGATGCTAGGGACCTTGAAAGATCGAAAATTTGCAATTTGCCAATTTGGACCGATTACAATGATTTCCTAATTGTAGTTAAAAAAGGATATATTCGAAGAATATGAAACTTATGGTTTCTTTTTTTGGCGGTTATTACAAACATAATGTTGAAGGTGGTCGAACAATAATGTACAGTTGTGAGTCACACCTTAACGTCTGTGTTCAAAAGGTAAAATCTCTTCAGTCTATTTTTATAGTTTTTCAGAAAGTGGATTTTTAAATTGCAATCAATCTTTGTTTCAAAAAAATAAGAAGAATTTGAAGAAACAGTTTTGAGTTATTCTGAATTTATACAGGGTTATCCATTTTGCGGTTTCAAAAGTAAACGTAAATAAAACCCATATTAATTATTCTTCTTTATGATATTTCTTTTTTAATATAAATTTTGAACGTTGACATTATGTGCGAAACACTACATCATCTAAATGACCACCACGCGAATTGTTGCAGGCATCGATTTTTTTGAGGTAATTTTCGACCACTTTTTGACACATATTGGGCGGTATCTCAGCCATAACTGGTCAATTGTTAGTTTTTAAGTACTCAAGATTTAAAGATTTATCTGCATAAACACGGTCTTTCGTGTAGCTCCACAAAAAAAGTCCAGCAATGTCAAATTGCATGATCTTGGTGGTCAGCTGATATTGTCACGTCGAGAAATAACTAGGCCAGGAAATGTCTCTTGCAATAAAGCCATATTCGCTCGAGTTATTGAGTTGAGATCGTGCCATCGTCGTTTTCGAAGAAGTAAGGTCAATTCATACCTCCGCCGGACCAAAGAGCGCATTAAACAATGACTTTTCTGGATGAAACGGCCATTCTTCAATTACTTGAGGATTCTCAGAACCCCAAATACGACAGTCCTTATTCCTGAGAACCTAGAGGAATCGACTCATTCGGGTCTTCGGCAATACTTTGACTTACAGTGGTCGAAAGATGATGCACAGGATTAACATTATCTGTAACCCTTCCAGTCTCTTTAAATTTCTTCACATTTTTGCCAATTGCTTGCGTAGTTGGACGATTATGTAGACCATAATCTCCTCGATCCATTTTCGTAAATGTTAGACTTTCAACTGAAAAAAAAATTGGTTTAACAATTTAGTTTGACAGATGTCAAATTCCAGCCCTATACTTTTGAAACCGCAAAATGAATAACCCGTTATTATTCGAAAAAATCGGTTTCTTAAGTTGATTGCTGATTCAATTTTCTTTTAAGTTGTCTAAAGTGTTTTTTTTTTACCGGGAAAGATTTATCATTTATGTTGTTAAAGTTAAGGCAAGGGTTTGCAATGAATGACTTAGATGATGAAATTATATGCTTAAGTCAGTCAAAAGACGTGTTTTAACCGTTAAAAAAAAAAACAAGGAACGGAAAATGTTGCATTAAATATTATTCCCCCATTAGTAAGACTTGGAATATGTTTTTGACATTTACCTGACGAGTTTGTCTAATATCGAGAAATGATCTTGTACAAACTTAAAACTAAATGCGTCTAGTAAGGTAACATTAAAATGTTCCCACAGCATAACAGCCTGGGAATAAGAAACAAAAACCGCCAACGTGACTAAAAATTAAAATTCACCCCTCATCTTCTTGCTACAAAATATCACCTCTATTCCGACAAAATTTCTTCTCACGAAAATAAAAAAAAACTTTAAAGAATAAAAACAGTTTGCCTATTGATTGACAGGTTATCATCATCACACGAATGATTTATAGTTGATGGCACCTCTAGCTATGATTTGTCACTTGTTTTTAGTTTTTTTCGGGGGGAAACCAAAAATACCTCGTTCCCGTATAGCTCGTAGTGGATCACTCCTCGCATTCGCCGACTTGAGAAGCTTCTCCCCTTTCAAAATGGCAAAAGCCACATGATGGAAAAGAGTTTGCCTTGTTGTTGATAATATTTTTGTGTCTTTTCTTTTTTAATGTTCAAACTTTTGATGAGAAGAATATTTTCAAAACTAATGTTTTCCAGAGGTGGATGTGACACCTAACCTGAATGAATGAAATATTCCTTGTCCGCCTTTTTTCTTTTCAGGTTTTCACTTTTCACTCTAAAAATAGTTCATTTTCATCTTGTTGGCTTGCTTGTAAAATTGTGACAGGAAAATGCCTCAAGATGCATTGGAAAGGGAAACACTGAAGGGAGTAAAACTCGCATCCACTGTCAACTTACTGACAAAAAGATGATAATGATCCCAGGGGTGTCGTGGTTGGTCGGTCGCTTGGTGCGTGCGTTTGTCTATCCAATGCACAAGTTCATTTCGGTGCATTAGTGGTTTAAGATGAAAAAACAGGAGCATATGTAGATCCAAAGGCTACATAGTCAACAACACCGGGAAGCCTGAAGACGTAGTTGTAGGTATCACTGCTTTACAATGCAAATAGGTGTTGGAGCAGAAGAAAGATCCAAATCTGAACATCAACAAACAACAACTGTACGTCATCGTGGGAAACGTTGATTTATCATTGCAAATGATAGATTTATTTTCGACGAGGAGTTTAGGAAACTGATTTACAAGGAAATTAAGAAGCCCAAGATATGGTGTGATGGCTACACGCCCCACCGCCCGACCGCCAGCCTTATGCTACATAATACTACCGGAAAACGTGGAAAGCGAGTCATTTGACGAACTTGTTAATTTTCAGTTGACAGAATATTCCGCTATAAGTTGGTTTACGTGCGTGGCCATATCATTTCCGGTATTGTTTTCTTTTTTTTTTTTGAAAATAAAATAAAACCGTAATAAATTTTAGTAGTTCAGGGATTTTGTGTTTTTTAACATGTTTTTTGTTTTGAAAACGAGACGAGATAAAGTATAGCATCCTTATTGTGTTGAAAAACAAATGTTTTGGGAGCAAATAGGGTCAAGTGACATTTTTCGACAAATTAATGAAATCAAAAATAAAATTACGCAATAAAGATTTATTGCCTATAGGGATTTTATAAAACAAATAGCTATTTACATACAAATCTAGGAAAATCGATCTAATGAGTGAACAGCATCAACTCAACGCTAAAGCATCATGAGTTTATAGTTGAAAGTTCGAAGAATCAAGGTGTGTTTTTGGTAGACATGTGGCTTGCAACAAGAAATAAAACTTATATAAATTATTTATATGGCCAAGAATTTTGCTTTATTATAAAGATAAGGGTTTTGTATTGTGTTTTAAGATTGATTTTAGACAACTGGCCACCGCGATGGTTCGAATAAATTAAGCCCAGAGGCCCAATTAATATTTGGAAACAAAAAAAAAAACAGTAAGCATGGATCGACAGCGCTTATCATTCGGCGTGACATGCAGCTCCTTACTTATTTCAAAAAAAAAAAAAATATTTCGAAAATAGTAAGTACATATTTCTAATAAAATAAGGACCGCATCAAATAGTGAATTTCATTAGATGCTACGATACTTCCTTAACGGCTTGATGTATGGATTTCGTATAAAAATCAATGTCCACAGTTTTTATGTATTGTTTTATTCTTACTAAACAGAAATATAAATAAAGTTTGACATTTACAACTGTCAACCCATATGGACAAAAACTATCGAAACTTCTCATGAAGCTAAACAATCAAATGATATTAGACAATCTTTTTATTATTTTTCTGATCTCATTTGCAAAGCTACAAGATAACCCAGTTGGTCAACGATTCCACTCAAATATCGGACGTGGATGGTCGAGCAGAAAACACTTCTGACTTGATTCTTACCTCTGATAAGTTATTGCGGTAAAATTTAGCACAACACGTTTCACTCATATCCTTTTTCCATTTAAATCTTCCTTTCGTCGTTGCGGCTCCAAAATATTTTAAGAGTTCAGTTGGATCCTGCTTTCCATCAGTCAGTGCCCTGTTCTTATTGTATTTTGGACAAACAACCAAAATAGATCTTCGAGTTTTAATACAGAGTTGTGTGACGAAAGGTCCACATTTGACTTCACTTTTAAAAGTAGTAACGGGCGGTTACAAACTACATGATTGTGTGATGGATAAGTCATGATGACGGACTTTTTGAGTGTGCTGTAGATGGCCCACACAAGGAGAAAAACATGAAGAATTAATCCATGTTCAACGCAATGGCGGATCCAGGGGGGAGTCGTAGGGGTCATGACCCCCCCCTCGGAGATATTTTGTTTGCTTTTTCTTAGGAATTCCCTTCAATTCAAAACTAATCGTATTACGTTAATGGATATGACCCCCATTATATTTTGTATTTATTTTTTGTATATGAAAACAACATTTGTATTTTACTTCCTTGAACTTTGTTGCTAAAAGTACTACTTTTAACTGAGGACTGGACCAAGAACATAATATGAATCGGAAATTTAGCCTATTCCAAAAACGCAGCACAAATTCATCAACTTTTGACTAACTGACGATCCAGGGGGGTCATATGAGCAATAAAGCTTATACAGTTAAGTTGTATAAGTAAAGATTTCATCTATAGATTTATTAGTAATTTAACGACATTCACCAAAAAGTGGTTTGCTGTCAAAAACCACTCTGCAAGTAAAACTTTTGTTTTTACTCAATTTAGAATTTAAAAAAACTTTAGTCATGCTTTAAAATATTTTCATAAAAATTGTTTCTAAGAAAAAGAGCAAATATTCAGGTTCTTAAAAGAAACCTTGAATAAGACATCATCAATTTTATATTAAGTTGCCTTTAAATTCCATAAACTAGCCTTCAATTTTATTATAAATTTTTTTTAACACACATAAATAGTGAACATTGAAGTGATTTTTACTGGCGACATATAGGAACTATATGGCAAGTTTTGCTTTAGTAAACAATTTCGAACTAAAGCTTTTAATCAAATATGACATTTCGACGGTAGAGAAGTCGAAAAAAGTGGGTACCCCGATTCCGTCCGTCTGTTTGTCTTTCCTGGCTCCTACAGTCCAAACAATTGTGCTGATTGAAATTATGGTTTTCAGCCGATTAGCGTAAGGTGTTATTTTTTCATTTTATTAATACGAAAAATAACAGCAGTCCCCATAAAAATTTGTTGGTTAAAACATGTGATTTTTCTTAAACTTTCTCTAAACTTTGTGTTCTTAATTTGGCTTCTTTCTACAAGAAAAACATATTTTGGTATTGCTCCAGAAGGGTATCCTTCAAAAACACTTATTTTGTTTTTAAGTTTTCTCAAGAACTAATGGACCGATTTCAAAATTCTTCTTTCTGTGCAAGCTCTTGTCAATGATCAAATGATCGAATTGATGATGCTTTTCTATGATCAAAAATGTAATTTTTTTTTTATTTTTAAAAAAATACTAATTTTGTTTACAAAACTCGATATCGTAGAAAGGGGACAACAATTGTGCTTACCAAAAATTTGTTTAAAACAAAATTTAAAATGATTTTCGAAAAAAAATAATTAAATCTAGATTTTTTAACAAATAAAATAGCATTTAAATTTTGACAAATAAAATGGCATTTAAATTTTTGAGAAAAACTTATTTTGCAGGTACATTTTTAAATCTTAAAATATAGGAAATATTTTTAAACAGAATAAACAGTCGTGTATTTTATTTCTTTTTAAAATTTGTTTTCTGTTGAATACAAAAGATCTTAAAAAATTAAATAAATCTACTTTTGCTTTGGATGCTCTAGAACTGAGATTTTAACACGAATTTCAATAATACAAATGTCCCAAAAAATCAAGTGACACTGATATGAAAGCTTTGAAACGTGTTCGTGAGTGCTACAAAAACTTTTCTTTCCAACTTATTTGCTTACCTACCTTACTTTGATTTAATTTAATTTTTTAGAGAAATTATGTACTTAAATGCAACTGTTTCCTTAAATTCAAGAACCAAACCTTTTTATTTCTACAATTTTTAAGTTTTGTTGACCCCTTTAAGATCAACATACGAGTAAGCAGATTGATAATGATAGTAATAAGAGACTCCCGAAAATTGAGTTCGAAAAAACTACGTCAAAAAAGCCCGACATTTCTACATATCAGATCCTCTCTCATTTTCTGGATTTTTGAATTTTTGCAGCGTTCTTCGCATTAATAGAAATGAAAACAAGAAAAGTGTATTGTATTTTTAGAAAAAAGCAACGTTTCAAAACAATTTCCTACATTTCTACGCGAAATGCACCAAAAACCCTCTAAACTATTGGGTTTTAGCTCTTAAATATGGCATATTTAGAAAATTGTTGGAATCTTGGAATACTTTCATATGTAGGGAGTCATCCAAATTAAATAGTTGGACCATCATACCTTGCTGGACAACAGTGTTCTAAAATAATTTGATAACTAAAGTTGTCATTTTAGCAATTATTAAATTTGTTTAGCTTCCTTTACAAAACATTAAAGAACATTTTTAAGCGGTGTGTAAAAACTCATCTAAGTGTGTGGCCCCCCCTAATGAAAAGTCTGGATCCGCCCTTGGTTCAACGATTAATATGGCACCTTTTTTAATTTGCTCACCGCCCTAAAATTAATATGGCTTTATGCCCAGCCTAAAGTGTCGGAATACAAAGAAAATTCACGTTGCGATGTGTTTTTCCTTCCCCTAAAATTTTCTACACGAAAGTTTATGGGTTTAGAGTTTTTAAACTTTGCGTAAACTATCGGATCTTGTCTCACAATCTTGGTTGAAAAATGACAAGGTTTCCATTTACAGGAATGCTTTCCTCAATTTATTAAAGTGGGCCGGTTTGGGCTGGGGATTTTATTTGCGATTTCTCAATAATTTTACGTTTACTTTGTAGACTATTTGTATTCAACGGACAAAAACTGAACTCGTCTATTAAGCCAAGGTTGGTGTTCAAATCACTAAAGTGAAAGAGACCATAACTGTTTGGCTGGTTTTGAAAACAGCATGCACCCCAGTGAAAAAGCCAGAAATAGAATACCAGCTTATAACAAAAGATAAGAGTAGAATGGCATGTTTGTTGTGGCCTTTTAGATGAGGTAGGTTCGCCTTCGCCATGATGATAGCACTTTTCAGACAAGCGAAGAAGACTGAGGTCATTAAAAAAAAGTAAAGGTTGTTCTCAGAAAATTATTGAGAAAAATAGTGTGGATAGCCGAAAAATTATTCTGTGAGAAGAGTTTCTGTTTTTTTGAAGCAATTCTCAGTTGGGGAATAGTAAAAACAAAACAAAAATATCCAATACACAATCTATTGAGGAAAGCGTTCTATAGAGGTGAAAGGAGGGGATAAGAAAAAGTCAGGATCCATTTTAAAAAAGCTAAGTATACTTATTTTTCTAAATTGAGTTTTTTGTGGCTATTATTTTATTTCGTTTGTAGTTGGCTTTAAAGAGCCACAAATTTAACCCGTTTAGGCTTTCGTTCATTTTCTTTGCCTCCCGAGATTGCGGTCCCCGTGGC
Organism: Eupeodes luniger; assembly: GCA_951509635.1. Lineage (NCBI taxonomy): Eukaryota > Metazoa > Arthropoda > Insecta > Diptera > Syrphidae > Eupeodes > Eupeodes luniger. The sequence continues at coordinate 251,314,001 of OX608073.1, forward strand.
CGTATTAACTTCCTTTGTTGTTCGGGAACTTTTTCAAGCTGACCTTTCTTTGTGTCCTATTGTTTTTATTTAAATTATTTTAGAAAAAAATCATACTTTGAATAATTGGGTATATCTGCCAAATATGAAATAATAAAATTGTACTTGTTTCCGAAAAAAATCTGGGTTTTCTACCTATACCTATAAAAGTTTAACAGTTCTTAGTTTCAATAAAATACTTTACTCATTCAAGCACATTTGATTCTTTAATTTTTGATTGGAAATTAGTTTTCTTCCTGACGCCCTCTTTTACTATTTTTTTTTTGTCACACCTCAGTACTAGGTGTATTATTTTTTTTACAATTTTATAACACATTTGGATTTTATTAATCGAGTTCGATTAATAAAATCTATCTCCTACCAAACCTACCCTAAGGCTGAGCTAATGGGTGACCGCACTGTTTTGTTCTGTCAGTGGTGGAATTAGCAAACAAATCTTTTTGGATTTTACATTCGTCAAATCAGCACCAGGGCTGATATTATTACAAGTTTCATTCTCTTGAGAATGAGAACTTTTATCAAAAACAGGGTTAAAAGCACCGGACCTTAGGAAAACGCATGGTTTGACACGAGCTGTAAGGAGGTTATTATAGGGTTAAATAATTAAGTCTCCGTTCCACCCCTACTGAGGAAAGTTGGAAAAAGTTTAAGCAAGCCAGAAAGGCCTGCAATGCCCATACTCGATAGACCAAATATATGCATGATCATAAATTACAGCAAAAAATATTGCAATGTAATAGAAGGCAGTACAAAATTCTGGTAATAAAAATGTGGGGAATTCTTCCTCTCTCTCGGTTCTTAAGCTCGTTGTCAATGAAACTTCATTTGTTAGTTCTTTGGAGTTAGCTAATCTCCTTAATAGGCAGTTCGCCGTCAATTCAACGCTCCCAGTGAGTGTTATAACACCGAATGTATACTTGAGCGCATTTATGATTCTGTGGGCCAATTTATTTTAGCACTCATACTGTGGCTAGGGTCTTAAAAGATCTCAACATATATGTATATGCATAAATCCACTAGTGTGGATGGTATCACCGCTATTGTTCCTAAGAGGTGTTCTCCAAGGCTGGAAAAACCACTGTGTAAGCTTTTTCATATGTCCTACTCCTCCGGTCTCATTTGGAGTAGATGAAAAACAGCATAATGTCCAACCCAGTCCCAAAAAAAAGGCCGAATCCTCCTTAACCTATAATTATCGACCGATTGCACTTATGTACGTCCCTTCGTTCCAAGGTCAAGGGAAAACTGACTAATTATCAGCTTAGGATATATCTCGAAGATCGAAAGCTACTTAAATACCGCCAGCTCGGCTGTCGCAGCAGTAGCAATATTAAATCGTTTTTATGAATCCCTCTATCATTGGATTAATAATTACCTTTCGGATTGTTCAATATATTTTGTAGTACTGGATGAGTTGAAGTCTAAAAACCAGGGCTTGGTTCTGTTTATAGCACTGTAGGAAGGGGATCTACAGATTGTATGCCGAATTTGAGAAAGCACTTTTCAAGGCAAGAATTACACTTGGAGCGTTTGTTAATACTCAAGCTTTAGGTGGCACAGGCAGGGATTGAACCCAAGAGCTCTGGCATGCCAGTCCTACGCACTACGTCAAGGGGGCATCAATATCCACATCAATATCTTCCAATTCCGGCCATGAAAAGCCATTAATCATAGTTCTGTAGTAATACTCGTAAGTAAGGTTTAATCACACCACCAGCCTAAAAACTGCATTCAACGTTGAGGATAGACAGGCTTTTTAACAATCATTCTAGGAGTTTTTGACCCTATATGCAATAATTCTGCTTATTACCGTGACCTCTGAGGTGAAAGGGCTTTATCACCACCAATAATTTTTCTATAAAAAATCGAAAATACGTCGTCTTGTGGTAACTAAACTTTAAAAGCTTTAAGACCTGAATCCGTACGAAACTCAGTGCAATTTTTGCAGAGTTTTGCCAACACTATGAACTACAGCAATATTTTCAGTTGTACAGTTCGCTGAGAAGGTGCTTCACCACGACACGACTCAAAAGCGCTTTTACCAACTGTGACTGAAAAATATACTTTTTGAGGAAAGAGTTGAAAACATTTTCGCTAAAGTTCGCCTACATCAACAAAAATTAAATTTTAATTTTAGATGTGAAATCATATCGTACTCGTGAGTAGATTTTTCTCTTTCCCTTCGGACATAAACTGCATTGCCCGGGTCGATCCTCCCTATGCGGTATATAGTTAAGATGCAGGAGCTCCCCTCGAAGTCTCAGCATCATAGAAATAACCTCCACACTGTTCTCATCTCTAAAATAGTTATTTGGAAGGTTATGACGGAGATGTTTGTAAATTAATCTATGAGTTGAATTTGAAGCTTCTTCTATACAGCGACTGCGGAGTTTTTCATCTACCCTTGCAATTAATTTATACAGTTTAACCTTGCAATCATCAACGTTATACCGAAATCAAAATTCAGTGACATTTCACACCACAAAGCCAGCTCGTGCCATTCTGCGTACCAACTACTTCTTTGATTGATTGCATAGAGGGCTGCTTTCTGTGGTAATCTTTCATTGTGCATTTGCATAACTTTGATGATGTAGTCTATATTTAGTTATAAGGTTTCCAGCAAAACCATGTAATTTGGTGTGTTGTAGGGGAGATGAAATATTCTTTTTATAAAGAATCTTAGCAGTTTTTCCACACTTTTGTACTGTATGTACCCCAAAACTTGTGCTGCGTAAAGCATAATAGACCTAAACACTGCACACGATATTTGCTACTATTTGCTATGTTCTTGTTTCAGAAACAATTTGCCCAGGAAGTTCCGATTGCACTTTTTGCTTTCATAACTTTTTCACTAAGATGTCTTTCCGTACTTAGATTCTTTGTATAGCACACTCCTAGATAATTGAATTCTCTCACCATCTCAATCAAGTTCGAATCGTAGCTCCATCTTTCATTTGAGCAATTTCTTCCACCTCCCCGTTCTTGAATATCATTATTTTAGATTAACTTAAATTGACCTTAAGATTCCACGTCACAGTACCTATGCAACTGGTTTATCATTAGTTGCAGTGATTGGGGTGAGTTAGAAAACAGCACAATGTCATCGGCATAGAATAGTGCTTCGATCGTTGTCCCGGCGAATTCCACTCCTCCACCAATGTTGTCGGTAAGGTCATCCACAAAGAGCGCAAATAAAAGAGGACTCAAAGCACACCCCTGCCGGACGTCTGTTTCAGTCTGAAACCATTCCGATATTTCCTTTCCATTCCATACCGTGGCTTTGGTATCATTGTATAATGTATATGTTTTTGAGGACTTTGCCGAATTTTCTGGACATCCCTAGTCCATAAAGTTTGTATAAGAGCGCATTTCTGCCCACCGCATCAAACGCTGCTTTAAAATCCACGAAGAAATAGTAAAGCTTCTTTTTGATTCGTAGGAAGTTCTCGGCAATGCTCTTAAGGACAAAAATTTGGTCGACCGTGGAGCAACCGGCTATGAAACTCCTTCAATAAACCATTATGTGTAATCCACAAATTAAGTCGTCTTTGCAAAATTGCCGTAAAAATGTTGTATGAAGCGTTCAAAAAACTTATTCCACAATAATTGGGTTTTGAGTACTTCCTATTTTGTGGATAGGAAAGATTAAGGACTCCTTAAACCCTTCTGGTATAGATCCACTATTCAAAATGTGGTTAAACTACGAAGTAATCTTATTTATCAGCTCATTGGTGAATTTTTTAAAGTATTTAAAACTTCTGCGGTAGTTTTTATCGCATCCAGTGCACTATTTTCAGTGCATGGCTCGCTGCATAGGGTACTGTTGCATTAAGGGATTCAAAAGCTCTTTAAAATGCGACAAAAGAACGTCAGGTGTTAAGTCTCTATGTATCTTATATTCATTTCCATTCAGTCTTTTCACCGCTTTCCAAAAATCCAATGAATTCTTGCATTGTGCTAGTCGTCTAGCCTCTTCATTAAAAAAAAACTACTTCTTTTTGTCCAGCATATGTTTTTGAACTCCATATTTGCTTACAAGTACTTGCTCTTAATATAATGACTTCCATAAACTCGAAATGACTTTAGCCACGCAAATGACCTCTGTCTCGCACGTCTACAGTCATCATCAAACCATTGTTCTACAGGGATGAACTTTTTGTTGTTATTGGTGCTTGCCGGATAATTTGCAATAGCACTCACACCAGAATTGATTTCCCAACTTAGTGAAAGGTTTTGGTTTCTCTGATATACAGCTGCCTTGTTAGAATTCCATTTCAGTTTTGGTAGCAACCGTACATTTCTTGTACCGGAATCATCATTGGTAACGACTTGCATCATCGTATTGATGGGTAAATTATCCGAGAATGGTATCGCGTCTTCTATGAAGTCAAGTATACACTTCACCATTGCTCCTCCAGCTAAACTGTAATCTATTACTGAGCTACCTTGACTTCCCACAAATGTAAATTCACCATCCTTATCTAATGTGAAAGTTCCATTCAAAATTCTAGGTCCAAATGTATTACACAGGTCCAGAAATTGTTTTCCTCGTGCATTGCAAATCTCATCCTTTGATTGCCGTGCTATTTCCACTACCTCATTTTCAAACCCCGCTTCAGCCGCAGTCCTTGCGTTGAAATCACCTACTACGAGCACATTTGGGTTGTCATTCATTAACAAAAATTCGTACAACAGTTAATGTATGTCGGAATTATTATAATTTTTTTGTTCTCGAAATTATTTTTTTTGAAGAATGTTGATTCATGTTTGGTTTCGAACTTGCAGCCTAAGTTTTTAATGGTTTTCTTAAATCAAAAATAACAACCTCTGTATCTAATGTGCAAACCGCTCAGTGCAAAACCCATGGTAAAGTGGATTCTTAGGGCTTACACCCTTTTTCCCGGAAAGAAAAACTATACAAATTGTCGCCTTATTTAAATAGTCTTAATTTACAATACTTTTAAGCTAGTAGTATCATTTTAAGGACACTCCAATAAATGTGAGCTCCAAAAACGAGTTATTTCTCAGATACAACTTAAAAAATTTCAACATCATTAAAACCGATAACCAAAATTATAAAGTGATATCACCTAAATAAATCAACAAATTATGGTTTCCGATTTACAGGGGCTATATGGTCCACCCACTTCTCACCAGTTCGATTCCTACTATTTCAGTATTATTTGAATAAATTAAATGCAAAAACTAGCTGTTGCGAAAAAAGGTGACTTTTGAAGTTAAATTGCTTTGATCTATTAATAAGTATAATAATCGTCTACCCTTCTACTTTTATTTTTTTCTTGAACAAAGCTAATCTAAATTTCGAAAACGAATCCTCTGTCTACATGGTTCATCCAAATATTTGCAATTACATTATACCTCCTCAAATATCAACATAAAAACAGTATTTACACGGATTTTCATTATCCTATCTAACTATCTTTTATCTGCAATATACATAGATACGGCGGCGGTTTGTGTGATTACAATTTGGAATAATAAAAACAAAATATATACTTGCGCACATCGTCGTCGTAGTGTCGTTGTCATCCTCAACTACCGTATAATGTAATGTTGGTCTAACTGTCCTTTATAAAAGTCTATTATAGTGGGTGTCAGACATCAGACACAGAGCAGTTGAGAATGTCTTCACTTCAAATAAAAAGAACATTCGTTGGCTTATATTAATCAGTTTAGTTTGAATTAGACCTAGAAACGGTTATCGGTCATGGTCTTCTAGGAATATACATATTTTGTTTCCTTGTTTCTTTACCGTAAAAGTGAAATTTTAACATGTGTTTTCGAAATGTGGTCGTTTTTATAGTATCAATATTGTTGATCTCCTTAATTGATGGATTTAAATTAAATGCTCCTCTGGATAAATATTTCTTAGTTGCACTCAAGGATTATTCTAGTTTTGTGGATGCGTTACAAGTTGCAAGACACAACCATTATAAATTCGTTAAAAAAGTATGTATGTATTCAAGACGTACAATATTGTCAAAAAAAAAAGTATTTAAGTCTTTTTCGGGAGTGGTGTCTGATCTTCTCGAATTAACAGATCATCTTTTACAAAAGAAAGTTTAAAACCAAATATGGTGGGATTTAAATAAAATTTTTTATTTTTTTTTATTTAAAAAAAATAGTTTTGTCAAAATAAAATAAGTTTAGTTTTGATTCAAAATAAAATAAAAGTACTGCTCGTATTGCTTAGATGAAATTAAATCTTGCATGAGTTTATAGATAGTTGAAAAAAAAAACTGTTCGGTTGTTGAAAAGTGCGCCAACTCTCGAAAAAATTCTTAGGAATTTTTTTAGCTACAAGCTTAAAGTGAGCTTAAACCGATTAATAAAAAAATAATTGTGATATTTCCAATATAATAAGTGAAGTTGAGTTAAAATCTTCTTAAACTTTCCAAAATCGAAATGGTTTTGTTGTTTTTAGTCCATTTTTTTGTAAATCTGACGCATTGTTCACCGAAATTAATGGAAACTGCTGGTCAATTCTCAACCTGTGAAATAATGAACTTATAAAAAAAATATCATTTCAATTTTTTAAGGAATTTTTAATTTGTTTTTGTTTGTGAACTCGTTTCTCGAACACATTGATTTTTATAGTCTATACTAAAAAGTACTAAATGATATAATCTCAGTTTTTTGTCGGAATTTAATTTGCTTGTTTAAAAAGGAAAATTAAATAATATGAGGACAAAATCCATTCCGGTAGTTTTCAACGAGCCAGGATACAGTATTATCGTTTTTTATTAGAGTTCGGTTAATCGTTGTGTAGCTACCTCAGATAACCGCACTGCTCTGAAGAAGATGCGTGAAATTTCCTGAAAATTATGAATTTCCAACATTAAAGCGGAATTTTATGAAAAATGAGGTTTTCCCATTATAATATGATTAAAGTCGAACTAGAATTCCTGCTATGTGGATGTAATATTGTTATTTTGAACAACTCACGATGTCTACGTTTGGTGACGAAGTTCTTAAGTTAAGACAACGTTAAATGAAATAAAAGGAACAAATTATTTTATTTTTAGACAACTGTGAGGAAGTATTTTTTTTTGTAGATATAACGGTATATTAAGATAACCGTTAAATCAATTTATCTCAACAAAAACTCTTATTTACTTAAATTTACACGTTCCATTATTTTATATCAACATATCGGCGGAATAAATTTTAAAACTGTTTGCTTATTAAAAAACAGCAGTTTCTGATCTTCAAAAAGAACTATTTACCCTTAACACAAACTGCTTAGAACTGAAAATCTTCTAGTGCACTATCGTTTTGGTACAGGAAAAACTTTCAGTGTGAAAACAATTGCCAAAAAAGCCCAGAAGTGCTTCGTGATGTTGACGAAAGCTCGTTTAGTCTTACGATTAATGCATAAAAAACCACAAGGCACACAATTAGCTGCTAAATAAGGCATGGAAAACTTACCTCAAAACTCTGCCTCAAACTAACATCTTTTTTATATTAAACTCGTTAATGAATGTATGTATGTTTCTTTCTAATTCCTTATACTCTAGTAATATTACTGATATGGGCACGTCTTTAAAAATTAAAAAAATCAATTAGGTGGCGCAACAGTCCGGTGAGAACTAGGGCCTATAGTGACTTACAACTCTCAACCATTCCTGTGTGCGAGTAATGTTGTCAGGGATGGAGGGGACCTACATTTTTAAGCGGATTCTGAACGGCTTATTTGAGAAAGCACTTTTTCATGACAAGAATTAGTCTTGGATGATTTGTCAATTCCTCGCAAGCGGCAGTACCCGTGAAAAAAACTTTAGATGGCATAGGCAGGGATCGAACCCAAGACCTCTGGCATGACAGTCCACCGCACTAACGACCATGCCACGGGTATAAAAGAGAATCCTAAAAACTTTAGTAAATTTAAGGAAATTATCAGATGGCCTCCGAGTACCTTTTATAAGCTGAAACTGTTAATATCTGTAAAGCTTTTGCAACCAATTTCCGTTAGTCATAATATGTTAATAGCTCTGAAACAGTTGATGATGTATGTTTCCATAATCTTCACTCCTTTTCGTAAACTAGCTATAGTCATATCCCTGTGCTACAGAGTACGGTACTTGATCTTCTGTCCAAATGATGACTGCTCCCCGACCGTTCCCGATGGTATTCCCCCGATAGTAAAAAAAGTGTATAGAAATTCTTTTGTTGAACGTTCATATTCAAAACTTTCCCTTAAAATAGGCTAATTTCCCAGTAATGGAAAAAGTAATTTTTTGCACACTTTTTGGTAAAAATCTCATTTGTGAACAGCGACACGGATTCGTAAAAAAAGATCAAATTTTACTAATCTCCTTACATTCTCAAGCATATGTTCAAACGCTTTAGAAAAAGATTATGAAGTTTACTACGTATACACAGACTTTTCTAAACTTTTTCACTAACTTAGATACGGAATTATTCCACGAATTGTCATTCAGAACCTTTTGTTGCTTAATCTGGGGTTCCCCAGGGAAGCCATCTTGGCCCTACTGCTCAACCTGCATATTAACGACGTAACGTCATGTCTGCACTTAAATGAAGTTTTCATTTTTGCTGAACGTATTCTTTTACAAGCCGACATTGATAGTTTCACAATTTGGTGTGGGAAAAATAGTTTTCCCCAACTCTTAAAAATGCCAGGTGAAAACTTTATTAAAAAAAACGAATCGAAAGTGTATTTGATTGCTGTATTTCGCAGCAAAAATTCTGTAGCGTCTTTACTTTCAAAGATTTGAATTAGGCATTTATTTCTATTCCAACTTAGAATTTACAATTTAATTAATTCCATTGTAAATAAAGCAAATTCTATACTTGGTTTTATAAAACGCTGAGCAAAGAAGTTCAATGATCCCTATGTTACTCTTCTTGGTACAATTGCCATGTTCACCCTTCCTTGATATGATCCTTATGATCTGCCTCCCTATGAACATTGTCTTCAGATTCTTCAAATGGAAACTCTCCATCAAAGGCGTTTTAATAATGACTTAATACCCGTGTTTTGTTGGGAAATCTATCCATAGTAAAGTAGGATTTTACACGAATAACAAAAACAATATCCATAGTATGAATAACACCGATAAAATTTAGAGTAGAATCTCACTATGGATAGGTTTTTGACATTTATACGAGCCTCGAATGGATCTTATGTGATTTCGTTCTCAAATGTTGGTACGATTGATATTACATTTGTATCTCGATGGTTGTGTTCGTTGAGTAGTTGTGCATTTGGAATCATGTGTGTTTTCCATTGGGGAAAAAACCAATCTATTACTGTTGATATTATTTAGTTTTGTTAGTGAAAATGGACTAATTGGGCTTATTTTGCAAGAGAAGACTATAGAAAAGATAATTAAGTTTTGCTATGTCTCCACCAAAGGTTTATCTCAGTTTAGATTAACTAAATCTTTTTGGTGTTTCCACCGCATAAGAAGATTTAAAAATAATTAAGTTTGACAGCACTTTCTAAAATGCAAATGGTGTTTCGATGTTTCTTATGAAGTGCAAGTGAGATAGTTTGATTCGTGTTAAACAATGAAAAGTTCAGCACCATATAGGAATATGCTACCTTCTCCATGTGCATTTTTTTTTTTAATTTGATTAAAACAAAACTATATTTTGTGTACCTACACAAAAATGCAAATAAACAGACCATAACGCATTATCTGTAAAACCAACTCCTCCACACAAGTTTTTCTTAACAACTTTCCGATCCCCGACCGGAATCGAGGCGAATCAAGCTCATTTCAACTCGATTCAGGTATATAAAGAATTTAGGCGAGCTTCAAGCTCGCTTCAACACCACATGTTAATGTAGTAGTCTACGAACAAACCCCTTTTTTGAAGTTTTTATTTTATGTCAAATTGTTTGGTTAAAACTTTTAAACCGACTTTCACATTACACAGACGTATTTTCATTATTTTGATAGTCAACTATCAAAAATCAGCTTACACGATTTCACCCCTGGTCTGAATTTCACTATTTTTTTTTTGGAATTTTTTGATAAATTATTCTGGCAAATATTCAGTTGCATCAACTTTCAAATATAAAAACCGAACCACTGCAGATCGTTTTGTTGGCAATTTCTCACTTTACTATACATGGAATGCGAACAAAACGCACGTAATATTTCTTTATCAACTCATTAATGGTGAAGCTTATCACCTGCGTACACTTGATTTAATACATTTTAACTTCCATAGAACTAACTATGGGAAGAATGGAGCTCTAAGTCGAATGAGCATTCTATATAATCACTGTGAATAGATCGATTTAAATCTAAATAAAGTGGGATTGTTAAGAACCATTGCTCCGCTAATGCGTCTTTGTTTAATTTATTTAATGTTTTCAAGTAATTAATGTTAAATGTCAATTATGTTTGGTATTTTGTGCGTAAAGCATACTGCTATGATTGTCCAGCTGGCTTGGAGAACAGTCTTCTTAAAGCCGTTTCTGAACCCAGTGGAAAATTTGTGAGCCATGCCTTAAAACTTAACCGGGTCCTAATTACTTAGCAGCATTTATGTGATCATTACACATGATATGGTTTGAACTAAAAGCTATTAAGTCTCCTCGATGCAATCATCACCAATGGAAAGTAACATTGGGAAGGCTTAAATTTTTTCAACAGTATAGCTGATAGCATTGAGCTTTCGAAGCATTTAATTCTACACCGTTTTTGATTCCCCATTGGATAATGCTGCCATGAACAAAATTTAATGATACGCTGCCGTTGGTAGTCCACGTTAGAAGAACAAGGATGTGAATCTAGAAACGAACATGAAAAGCTGAGGTTACTGTCATCAGAGAAACAGTTTAATGGATTAAAAGTGGCCAACAAGAGATCGTTTATGAATATAAGGAATAGTCGGAGACACGACGAAAACCTGTGGGACACCAGCATTTATTATATGAGTTTCAGATTTGAAACTATCCAATACAACTTGTATTGAACGGTTAGAAAGGTAGTTTCTAGTCCAACGAAGAAGATATTCGTCAATACCAAAAGCACGCATTATCGATAAGAGAGCTTGGTGTCAAACTCTATCAAACGCTTTTGAAATAGCAAGTGCAATAATCTTACTTTCTCCGAAACGATGCGATGTAAAGATTTGTTCCACTGTTCGGTTAGATAAACCATCAAATCACCGGTGGACCTATTGCTAAGAAAGCTATATTGCCGGTAATTAAGAAGTTTTCGTTCTTCGACATATTTTTTAAGCTGATAATTTATCAGCGTTTCCATGATTTTGAAAAGAAGAGACGTAAGTGCTATTGGGCGATTGATGGAAAGGGAGGATGATTCGCCTTTTTTAGGAACAGACTGGACAAATGCTGTTCTCCTTCCACTCGGCAAAAGACCTGTAGAACAGGAAAGACCATTAAAGCCATTTTTTAAAACGTTAAATAAAATACATAAATGCAATAAAATTCTGTTTCAGTTGATAAAATACATATATGATTAAACTTATTTTTTAACTAGCGGACCCGACAGACTTCGTCCTGTCATAAAGATTTATAATGTGGCAATTTTTTGTTCCTACGTATTTTATAGTCGTGGCTAAAAAAATTCTCCTGAACAAAATCACCCTGGTGATAGGGCGTTGTGAATAAAAAATAATTAAATTAAACATTAAACATATAAAAGAATTTAAATCTAAGTAATCGCTTTATTGTTAATCATGTTATTCATAATTATTAACAGAAATCAATTTTATTATCATTGTAGTGCTTTGTGATATACGATGTTTTTTTTTTTTTGATTACTTGGCGCATAGACAAACAAATCTGATGGTTTTCCAACATGGGAACAGGCAACATACAATTGGCCATGTGAGAAACATGGATTTTCTAGATTAATACCACAAACACTTAATGATTGCCCCTGGGACTTGTTTATGGTCATAGCAAAAGCAAGCCGCACTGGAAACTGTAGTCGTTTAAACTCAAATGGCAGATCAGCCAGAATCATTTGGATGCGCTGTATGAGAACATCTTCTCCTTTATACTTTCCTTTGAGTATAGTTGCTTCTATTACTATTGTTTACTCATTTTTTTTACCGCCAACCGTGTACCGTTGCAAAGACGCGGTTGGTTGATATTTCGCAACATGTAACTATTGATCCAACCTTTAATTGAAGATTGTGAGGTGGCAATCCTGACAAATCCAGCGAGTTTAAAAATCCCGGTGGATAGTTGACTACATCATCTTGGTTAGTAGCCGAATCAACTGATTTATATATCCTCGATTTGCCTGTAATTTGTTCTTGATTTTTGAAATTTAATTAAATAATAGCTCGTTCGATCAACCAATCATGGTTTCTGTAATTTTGAGAAACATCTGGAAACACCTTCTGAATAAGTTCGCCTTTTGATTGCGTTAACTGACAAAAACTTTAGGAAAAGTTAATGCAGCCAGTCAACATGTCTATAGGAAATTTGCCATTACCAATGTCAATGAGTTGTTTAGAGAATATGTGTCAGATTGGTCATTTTGCAACTCAACACGCATTTTCATCAGCTGGCGTCGATCGTGGAATCACTGGCAATGTTTGACAAAAATCTTCTGCTAATAAAATCATTGCACCAACAAATCTGTTATTATTGCTTCCTAGATCTTCTAAGGTTCTGTCTAAAGCCTCCAAAGATTTTGTATGTGCCATCGTACATTCATCCTAAACAATTAATTTTCATTGCTGCAAAACCTTTGCCATTGCAGAGTCTTTCGAAATGTTGCAGGTTTGAGTTTCATTGCTTTGCATATTTAATGGCAATTTTAGTGCTGTATGGGCTTTTCAACCACCTTTAAACAAAGTTTCTGTGATTCCCAACGACCACCAGTTGCATCTAAGAAGTAAATCTCTCCAGTTTCATCATTTTTTACATACATACTTCTGTTGTTCATTCATTATTGGAAGATTTGTTTGATCAATGCAACTCTTGGCTAAAAGCATCATGAATTGGACGATTGGGCGCGATCAGGCCTAAAGTATTCTGTGCTTCAATGCACGATGTTTTGATAGATATGATTTTTGACGTTAGGAACACACCTACATTGCTTATACAACTTTGAGTGCTTGTAATTTAATATGAACAACGTATTAGTTAGAAAACATTTGTATGGGAAAAAGAAAAGGGCTGTTTTTATGGTTTTCCGGCAATTATTCGAATTTTTCTCGCCGTAAGAACCATCCTTGAACTTCAACGAACATTTTAGAAAAAGAATTGGCCAAATTGGTCCAGGCGTTGTTGAGTTATGCGCTTACCAACACATTTTGCGATTCATTTTTATATATAAGATTATTCTTGTATTTCATTTGTTCCATTGTTCCTCTTCGATTTTGGGCTTTTTTTGTTTTAAGTTTTCTCATTTCAATTTTATACCCTTTTTCTATTTAACTTGCGAAAACTCATTTTTCTGAACAGATGATTCTTTTTTTCAAAAATTTTAACGAATCTTCTACTGATTTGTTTATCAATTTGAAACAGCTCTAAAGACAAGATCACTATAAGAGACCTGTCAATAAAATTCCAATGATCGGCTTAAATAATATAAACGAAAGACAACTATAAGGGTCCAGTTATATAGCTATTATTGGCTTGTATAAATAAAACCAAGCATTAACATTTGTTTGACATATTGGTTATAGCTGTCATTAAAATTTCTTTCATTGGGCACAAATTTCCTGATTGAAATCAAGCATTTCCTCATTAGAATCAAGCATTTGAAATTAGAGTTGATCATCGAAAGGAAAACTGACAGGCGGGAACACAATGCAAATGCAACGCTCTCAGAGGAGCGATTATGGTCCGAAATGTAATGAAAACCATTCCGCTGTACATTGAAAACCTATTCACCATTGAAAAACCAAAATAAAAGTTCTTTGTTAAATAATGTACTTTCTTAAACTTTATTTTAATATCAAACATTATAAATATGACTCTCTTAATCACTTTTGAACCCCGAATCAAAATGTTCAATGATGAAAACCAATGATAGTTAGGCGCCAGCGCCAGTTATAGCTATCATTGAAATCGATCCAAAAAAATTTTTGAATCGATATTTGACCGTGTTTCCCTTTGATTAGAAATGAAAATTATATACCGATTGATCGGAAATCACACAAAGAATTTTTTTTTAGAAAAAAAAGTTTAGTTGCACATTGATTTTTCTCTAAAAATGTATTTTTCTATTTTCCGGATGGAAATTCATTTTCCTGAACAGCTGATACATTTATGTTCAAAAGTGAAACGAATCGTTCCACTGATTTGTGTTCCAATTTCACACAATTCCAATGACAGATTTCTGTCAGTAAACATTTTTCGGTGGCTTTCAATCAGGAAAAATTTTTCAATGACAAAAATTTTTAATGATAGCTATAAACGAGCTGTCAAAAAAATTCCAATGTTTGTTTTCAATGATGAAAACCAATGATAGCTATAACTGGCGCCTTACATTACATTACATTTCACACTACTCAGCACATAAATGTACAGAGTAGAGAACACAGCACCTTGAGCGTCTAGACTATATAAGGTGATAACCAAAAATACTCCATTACCAAGATCGGAATCTCAGACTGACATTTCGGTTTGCCTACAAGCTAACTGCACACTAAATGTGAGAAAGTGTGCGTGAAATGATGCAAAAAACCAAACACATTCTCACATTTAGTCCTGAGGCCCATCAAAATGCTTCATTTTAGCCTTCGTTCAAAAACGAAACAATCCGAACCAAAAGAATCTGAAGTGCTGACATGGTCTTAAATTGGAAGATTTGTATAGCTTTTTAATTTCAATCCAAATAAATGTTGTTAATGTATATTAAATAAAATGAGATTGACCAAATACATATTTAATGATTTATTAGTGCTGTTTTTTGTTTACTTAAATTATTTGCGAACGCAATATGAGCTGCAACTGGTTAAGTAAAATTGGAAATGGACAAAAGTGTAACTCAATACTTAACAACAAAACAGACGATTTTTTCAGCTGTAGTTTGCTTAGAGCATTTTTTTTGGCGACGTTAAAAGTTCAGGTGGAAACAATAGGCGGGTGCCTCCGTATTTTATTGTACAGAAAATGCTACGAGAAGCATACTTGTGAAGTTCCATTGCCAACTTTAGCTAGTTTAGATTCCTCAATTAGATTAGTATTTTCATCATTTAAGAAGTTCGATAATAATTGCAAGACCAAATATTAATTTTGTTTGTTGCAGAAATATTCCTGAAATATAATTCAAGGTTAATTGTGAAATTTAAAAAATTTCGTAGTGATTACTCTAAATTATTGAATTAATTATAATAAACTGATGTTGAACATGCTGTTTTCAAGACAAAAATGTACATTGGTTTGCTATCAACAAAATGACAGCAAAATTATAGCTCAAAACTGACTTTTTCATCGAAAAAAGTAAAAAGAAAAACCTGAAAAAAAATTATTAACCTCCCCATTTTGTTTTTGCTTTGTAAAGTGCCGCTAGCCCACGGCATCGTTTTTTTTTTTGTTTCACATCTATTCATGGACTAATTGTCAAAATTACAAATACAACAATGTAAACAAACGGGTTTGGAGAGTGAAACGTACGAAAGATTCCGATCTTGGTAAATGGAGTATTTTTGGTGATAACAACACAAGACATTAATACAAGACAGAAGGACAGAAGAGAAAGGACAACAGACAGAAAGAACTCATGGCAACAGCATGCGGTAGATTTCGAGACGGTCCTCCATCTTTCTACTTACTAACCACGCTCACTGATGCTTGATTTAGGTGATCGATGGGAACCGAAGCTTTATCACTGACTAGGCCGTTGCCTACCAACTTATAACTTACCCCTAACTTTTCTTTAAAAAGTAATCGATTGTATTCAATTTTATGCGTTTTCCTTTAAAAACAGTAACAAATTGAAGAAAGGTGCCCTACTATTGTCTACAAACTATTTAATCATCACCTATATACCCTTAAAATTAAAGGCACAATAATTAAAGAACTATTTATACCACCACCAATACCAAATTTATTGCTATCCCCTCATTTAAATTGTCAATAATATAATAATAATCATTATTATCGATTTTTTGTTTTCAAATAGGATAACTTCTGAAAATCTTCAATAACCCTTAAGTTCTCACATACCAACTCCCATGGACTTCTGCACACAAAAACGATATTAAAATAATGCTCTATAATTGCCATCCGGTCCAGATCCATTGACCCTTGACTTTCCACCAGTTTGGAGCATAGAATATGTCTTCAGACGAAAAAAGAACCAGCCATAACACAACAAGTTGTATGTCTTTGATGCCTGTGTCTGGTTTCGTCCCCACGCCATCACAGATTAGATAAAATAATATAAATAATGTACTCCTTGGTGATTGATTAGGATTATAGATGTTATTTTCGTATGTTTATGGTTTGACAAGAAGTCGATAAGTCCCACAATTTTGATCTACCCACAGCCTTAAATAAGGGTCTAATTATATATCAACTATAGCCTACTGTTTTATTTTATTTTGCGGTTAAATGCGTCATTAAACATTTTGTTTATTTATCACTTGAATTGTTTTCGATTATTTTAGTTCCAGTTAAAAGGCAGTAAATTATGTTTATTTATCTAAGAGCAAACATTGTTGACAGTGACATCTGTCGGTAGTGTAGTTTACATTGGAAAGGGATTTGCGAATAATAAACTACGTACCACTCAAACCGAATAATGGAATGAATCAATTTGATTAAAAAATACATAATGTTGATAATCATTTGAGTTTGATTTGGTGACTCTTATTGTGTCCTTTGCTTTTCAGATCGATGGTTTTCAAAATATATTTCTCTTCGAAAAGCTTCCTGAATGGAAAATTGGATACGGCAACAAACGGTCTGGTCACAAGCCCCTACAGGAAGATAGCCGAGTTTTATGGGCCTCGCAACAAAAAATTCTTCAACGTGATAAAAGAGATCTGATAAACTATGACGAGGACGACTACAATGAGATCGAAGACCACAATTCAAATTATAAACCAATCCATCAACCGCCTTTTAATGACGAACTTTGGGAACATCAATGGTATATGGTATAATAAAGCTAATTTTGAACAGTTTAAATATTTGTTTTTGAAAAACAGTCTACAAATTCTAGTTTGCCAAAAACCCTAAATTTAAATGTCTTGCCAGTTTATGCTAAGGGTATCACTGGGAGGAACGTTCGAGTGGCAGTTCTGGACGATGGAATCGAGTATGACCATGAGGACCTTATACAGAATTATGTAAGATTAAAGCTTTATTAAACGTCATCGAATATATTATGTTATGTGAGGTTTTACTGTTGTAGGATCCCCAAATAAGTTGGAATTATAACGAAGACAATGCTGATCCCTATCCAAAGCCTGACGATGACGACAGTTCTCATGGGACAAGATGTGCTGGTGAAATAGCGATGATGGCTAATAACAAGAAATGTGGAGTTGGAATAGCCTTTAATAGTCGTATTGGATGTATAAAAATGCTAGGAGGTTTGGTGTATGATTTATTAGAGGGTTCTTCTTTGGGATTTGGTTTGGATAAAGTCGATATCTATAGTTCGTCGTGGGGTCCAATGGATAATGGCCAAACGATGGAAGCGCCAGGAATATTTGCTAAAGAAGCTCTAGAAAGAGGTGTTGCGTTGGTAATAAAATTTAACTATGATATCTGTTAAAATGTTTTTCAGACGATTGTTATTTTTACAAATAGGGACGAAGAGGACTTGGAAGTATTTATGTTTGGGCTTCAGGAAATGGTCGAAAGAAAGGTGATAATTGCAATTGTGATGGCTATGCAGCAAGTATATATACAATAACAGTTGGTAGTGCTGATGATAAGGGTCGTGGTGCTTGGTATAGTGAAAAGTGTGCTTCGGTTATGACAGTAACATATTCCTCGGGAAATGATTCAGACCAAATGATTGTAGGTCTTATCTTTCCAAGCGTTGAATTTTATTTAATTGTTTGTTTTGATAACTTATCTTCTTGCAGACAACAACTGATGTTGGAAATTCATGCACGGTACAACATACTGGCACATCTGCATCAGCTCCTCTGGCTGCTGGTATTATTGCCTTGGGCTTGGAAGCAAAGTAAGTTAGAAGATTTAAATCAATTTTCTTTGTATCTGGATCTGATGAGATGAATGAGTTTGGCTTAATCTTGTGTCCCTTATTGCACTATCTTACAATCTTTAATTATTTTCCAAATATAGAAGATTTTGTATCTGATTTTGATTTTTTTCATACTTTTCCTCCAGATTCTTGGATTTTCCCAAATATCAGTGGGTGACTAAGTCAATCAAACTTATCATCAGATAGTTTGAATTTAATTATTTAAACTGTTAGCGAAAGCTCTTCCCTTTTTATCAATTATCTCACCAAAGAACAATATTGTTTTCGTTTTTCCTGATCTATAAGTACATATGTTGCTCTATTGCATTGAGTTACTTCTCCTTGAGTTGTCGTTGTTCAGTGGACATCCTTTCCATAAGACGATTCCTTACTAGCTTCTTTGTTGAAGATATAGATGGTTCTCTGTTGATCTCGAACGAGGAAAAGCTTAGAAGATGGAAGGAACGTTTTGCTTTGGTTGTAAACCATGTATTTGACTGCAACGTGTAACTGACATCTTCTGAGTTTCCCGATGCAACAAATTCCCGAATGCGTACCAGTAAAGAAGAGACATGTACCGAGATCAAAGCTCTCAAAATCATCGAAGCCGTAGGGCTAGATAGCATTTCCGCAGAACTGTTGCAAGTAGCGCCCAGTTAATCGAGTGAATTGCTGCATCTGCCCATAGAAGCAGCATGTGTCATTAAACGTTTCCCCAAAGAGTGGAAAAAGGAAACCTGATAAATTGCAAAAACGGGAGAAGTATTTGTGTTTTGCCTGCAGTCGCCAACAAAATTGTAGCGAAAATTATTGTATAATGTGTGAGAGAAGACCCGAAGAAACACTCAACGCTCAAAAAGCAGGATTCCATGCTGGGTGCTGCTGCATTGATCACATCAAGACCTTGCGTATTGCCATCGAATATTGCGTCGAATATCGACCACTACTTAACCTGCTGTTCACCGATTTTGAGAAGGCTTTCGATAGCGTTAACAGGGAGGGGTTTTCCGGATAAGCTCATCTCTATTATCAAGGCGACTTATGATGGGTCTATAAATGTAACGTCTTACACGGAGATAAGTTGTCCCAGGAGCTTGAAGTCAGACAGGGCTGCATACTGTCACCAATTCGTTTCTAATTTGTGAAAAATAAGATTGACTCTGATGTATGCGCTTACTATCGCACTGGATAATGGATCTCCATGAAATCGCAATAAGTGTGGAGAGGGAAGCAGAAATCAAAGGGTTAAAAATCAACATGGAAAAAACTAAGATGCTCAGCCTCCGAAGCTCTCACTCTCTGGCATTGCGTAGCAACCACTAGATAGTAGAAAAGTAGATAGTTTGAAGTATTTTGGAAGTATGGTCTCTAACGAAGTCGGAGCTGAACGAGATATCGCTAGCTGTTTCCGAAAATCTAAGGCATGTCCAATGTTTGCAGGAACAACTCTCTACGCTTGAAGACAAAGCTAGGACTGTTCCGCTCAATCGTCGAATCATTACTGTTATACGGATACAGCACCTTGAAAATCACATCAACATTTACCAGGAAACTTCAGACCTTCATTGACAGGTCTCTTCAAAATATCTCACGGGTCACGGGTTTTATGGCCCAATCGTTTATCCAATATAAAACTATATAAGATAGCAGGCCAGAAACCCATTGGCACTGAGTTATACGAAGGCGCAAGTGGTAGTGGATTATCGCGGGAAACCGCATACTATGACACGTAGCAGTATTTGAGGCCCTATGTCCCATTAGGGTAGTACCCGTGGCATGATGGTTAGTGCGTTGGACTGTCATGCCAGAGGGCTTGGGTTCGATCCCTGCCTATATCATCTAAAGTTTTTTTCACGGGTACTGCCTCTTGCGAGGAATTGACAAATTCTCCAAGAGTAATTCTTGTCATGAAAAGTGCTTTCTCAAATTTGCCGTTCGGATTCGGCTTAAAACTGTAGGTCCCCTCCATCCCTGACAACAGTACTCGCACACAGGAATGGTTGAGAGTTGTAAGTCACTAGTCCTCCACGGACTGTTGCGCCACTCAATTTTTTTATTTTTATGTCCCATTAGGGAACTTCCACGGACTTTATAGGTCTGTTGTAGCAGTTCTTTATTAAAAATAATGATCGCTTTTGTGTGAAGAGGATATTTTTCCTGATCCTGTAGTAGGTTGTTTTCGAAATTTAGGGCCAAATCTAGGTTCCAATTATCTTCGTTTCGAAAGTTAGTACCTCCATTATATTGGCTGTCATTCTGATTAGGTACCAAACTTGGAAGGTTTAGTTGATGCCTAGTCGCAGAAGTTATTCGTAGGTCAGTATCTTTCCATTTTGGCTAAGCCTTGCTTATTCTTTTCATAGATGGCTTGAGAAGGAGGTTCATAGAAGATCTAGCCTTATTATGCAGGTTATGTGAGAATTAGGAAAGAGAGGGAGGGTTTGAAAGGAGATGCCGGTACACATTGGTTTTGAATTCCTAAATATTGGAATGACTGGAAAATTCAGAGTTTGGTACAGTATTCCACATTCGAGTAGTACGACTAAAGAACGAATATCTGTACCTCAAATTACGTTAAAAGTTGGATACACTAATGAGCATTCCTAGAAGCGCGAGCATTACGATTAAACTGTTAAAGACGAGGAAATCAACTGTCTATTTCTCTAGAGCATAGACCGTTAAAATAACATTAAAAAATGGTGAAAAAAAAAACTTTACGACGATGTTCAAACTACGTTAAGGAACCAGCTATGATTTCACCAGTCAATTTAAATTCTCTACGTTCAATATTGTCGAAGAGGCTTAAGTAAGTTGCAGGAGCAACAGCTCAGAGATGGGAGTTATACTCAAGCTTTAGACGTTATAAGTCTTGTAAATAACAGCCAGATCGGAAGGGGAGACAAATTTCTTGCATCGCTTTAGGAAACCCAAGCAATTTTTTGGTGCGGCATTTTTGATGACATCGCGAATGTGGTCATTCACAAGAGGACGTCGAGAAAGTGTTAAAGTAATTCTTCGAGTCCTTTATGTTCCATTGGACTGGTACGGTAGATCCTTCAAGGAGTTAAAGAACAATATTTCTAGGATTCCCTCTTGACGAAGCAGAAGAACTTCGATTTTCCATTATTCAGCCGGATGTTCTTGCAAAATTCAAAACCTGATGAGAGTTCTCAAATTTCTAAAATTGTAGGGTTGATATTGCTTTGAACGGTCTCTTTTAAATTTTCTGGTACCTAGTTCACTTACCATACATGATACATCTTAAGATGCAATTCTTCGATATTTTCTTCTGCTGTAGATGTATACAAAAGTTCAGAGGTCCATTTCTACAGATAAGTGTGTTTTAAAAATCTCCAATATTTTCGTACTTTAGGCCTGAATTCAATGTTTACAGAATTTTTTCAAATAGATGAACTGTACAAGTATACTTATTTTTCTTATTTACTTCTTTTGTGACATGTTTTCAAGGTAATAAATTTCTTCCTGTTTGGTGACTTACGTTTTTGGTATTACTTTTTCAGCCCAAACCTATCTTGGCGTGACGTTCAACACATTATAGTTCGATCAGCCACACGAGAACCCCTAACCAAAGGAGACGATTGGCAGAAAAATGGAGCTGGCCTTATGTACAGCACAAAACTTGGTTTTGGTCTAATGGACGCTGATGCTTTTGTCAATTTAGCCCAAAGATGGAGAACGGTGCCAACACAAAAAATAGCCAAAGTAAATGGTAAGAAATTACATAACAAAGTATATAATCGAATAGCCTAACCCAAACGAACACTTTTCTAAAAACAGGTTCATTAATTGAAAACCCAGCGAACGCCCTTTTAAATACCAAACGTATCATCTTCGCCTATACTGCCAAGACAATACGACACCTGGAACACGTTCAAGTTATATTCACAGCTACATGTCAATGCCGTGGTGCATTAGAAATGTATCTGTCATCACCATCAGGAACTCAAACAACTATTCTCGATAGAAGACCTCGTGACTTCTATGCTGATAACTGCTTTGATAGTTGGCCATTTATGTCGGTGGCAACATGGTCAGAGAATCCATACGGTCAATGGCAGTTAGAAATTCGCGATAGCTCATCAATGGGCAATAACATCCGAAGTATTGGCCCGGTACAGTTAGTTTTATACGGAACCACGCATGCACCATCAACAACTTAACTTCTTATTTATTTTTTAAACTAATAAAAACTCGCACAAATTATGAATAAATTAAAATTTATTATAATATAGTGAATATTTTTATTGGAAAATGGGAATGAAAAACTAAAAACAACAACAACAAGAACAACAAAAACTAAACCGCACCTCATCCTCCTGTCAAAATGTTATGATGAATGGTGTTTGTAGCTTGCATTTGCACAGAAGTTCACTGAAGTGCAGTGCAGTATATATGAGTATTATGTTCCAAGAATTTATAATTAGCATTGTGTAGGGTCGACTTAGGTACTATATAGAAATTCATATCTTTTGCAAAGAGCACAATAAATAAAAACGAGCATGAAAGAAAGCAAATAATAAAATTTGAATGACCGAAGCCGGAATACGGAAGCAGTTACATGATATTTTGCTAGTTTAGTTTGTGCTAGAAATAATTACATACATAAAATTAGTTGAACTTAAAATGATTTATTGTTATTGACTTACATTTATTTCCCAATTTAGAGATTTAGATCTTGCTTTTTGATCAACCGAAAAAATACCTAATTACGTTAAGGCTGGGATTTAAATCCTGATCTAGGAAGGATTTATACGTACAATAAGCACCGTAGTAAAATTACTTCTTTTATAATCTGTCATTGCATGTCAACCACTTAATCCAAAGACAAAGAAGAAAAATATGCATAATAATATTCAAACTTCAAACAATTTCAAAGCAACACAATGTAACAGGGGACTAAATGAAATTGGGTCTGACTGAACGCACTTTTTTTGGAAGATAAATGAATTCAGCTTTTCAAGTTTCTGGATTCTAACAAGGGGGGTTAAAATTTTCAAATATCTATGTTTGACAATTATTGTGGTTCGATTGGCTTGAATTTGAAAATGTGAACGCTTCATCAATTGTCAAATATGCTGGATACATATCAAAACAATTAAATTATTAAGCTGGTTTGAAGAGTGCACTTGAGAATATGAAAGCTTGTCTAACCTGAAGAAAAATTCAAGCAATTCACATCGTAGACTTGACTATTTCCAAATCTTTACGCGCCGCTAAAACCAGTTAAAATCGAATGGACTTATGTCTTACAACAGAAGAAAATGTTTCTTCATAATCTTCTTGCCACAAGTCGAGATTTGTACCCATTGGTCGCATTCACAAAGCTAGTGGCTACGTACGTAGTCGAAATTCAACTAGATTTATGGTTGCAAACAAAAACACTCTATATGAAGATATAAATCTTTCGTACGTATCACCCTCCAAAACCCATTTGTTTACATTGTTGTATTTGTAATGTGGACGAATTCAACGAGAAAAATTGACGTGTTTTCACGCATACATAAACACAATTCCTGAGTTTTTAGGGGAAATTTCATGAATTAGAGGAGAAATTACACGCACAATAAGAAATACTTTATGAGGCCAGTTTCCGGTTTAGCTTGTAGGCAAACCAATATGGCTACCGAGGATTTATATCTTTACTAGAGTGTTTTTGGTTGCAAAACTTCACTACAAAGCTAGTCAATCCTGAGCTGTCATATTAATGACAGATGCAAAAGCAAACAAACGCAAAATAAGAATGTTTTGAGAATTTTAAACAATATTTTTAAATTAAATAAAAACAAATAAAAAAAATTAGATATAATGAGCGATTCGGAAGAAGATGAAGTCATAGGTATGTGAAATAGTTTAATTGTGGTCAATTTAAGACACTTCGTATATATGCCAAATAGCTATACTCTGTCCAACAAAAATAGTCAGTACACGTCTTATGGGAGAGCTTTTTTCTTGCAAATGGTGCCAGTCAGTGGTGTTATTCCCTTTTTACCTACTGAAAAAGAAAATTCAACCACTGACTTACACATAAATTGTTGTTGTAATTACGCTTCGACGAGCGTACATCCCCACAACCTTTACCATGCGCAGCCAAAGCCACACTGACACTGATAAATAATGTGTTCATAAACAACCCTCTTCGTTTGTATTGAAAATAAGCAGATTGTTATTAGAGTTACCATTTCCACGTTAATGCAAATCATGGTGGATTTTTCTTTGGATTTTGTTTGGGAGCTTTCAGAATGTGTGCTTTTTTAAAAGCTTTTGAGAACAAATATGGGAATGGTGTTGTCGCTTGCTGTTTTTCGGTAAGTGAAGTTTATTTATTATTCTTCGTAAATTAACCCTTTGTTCCCGGAGATGTCAACTTTTTCAAATATTTGTATAAAAACTTAAAATGTATATAGAATGTGTATAATGAATAATGCATTGAAATAAAAAAAAATAATATTCACTAAAAATTAAAAAAAAACCAGTAGGAATATAAAGAAAAAATATAGAGTATTTGGTTTAATTGCGAAACCACTAGGAAGCAAAGGGTTGAGTTTAAGCGAAAATTATTTATAATACATGGTGTAATTATAGATGGTGAAAAATAGTGATTTTGTTCATAAAAAAAATATTCTTTGAAAAAGTGTTTATTTATACGGTGTTTTATAATCAGTGCCAAAAAAAGAACTGCTTTTATTTTATTATAAATCTGTGCTGTGTTGTTTATAAATTGTGTATTTGTGAATATTGTGTGATACAGAATCGAAAATTTTCATAATTGAATTTATGTTACTCTTAGTTTTTACAAAGGGGTTTTTGAATTCGGGATTATGTACATAATTTATAAATTTTCTTAAACGGAATTTATTTTTAACGTTCAATTTAAAATCAAAAGTTGGTAGCCCTACTAATATTTATCAGAGCTTTTTCGAAATTTATAATGGGCACTACGGAAACCCTGTAATATTTGCTCTCTCTCACAGCTTAACGAGATTTCACTTCAGTCAGAGTGAGAGGTAAACGTCCTATCTTCTCTGTACTGACTATTTTTGTTGGACAGAGTATAGAGATGTGATTGTCGTAAACGATCTCCTCGCAGTCGGTTCTTTATCTGAGCAATTTCAAGGAAACATTAAAGAAGATCGCGCAAGGAATACGAACTAATGGGTGATTTTTTTGAGGTTAGGATTTTCATGCATTAGTATTTGACAGATCACGAGGGATTTCAGACATGGTGTCAAAGAGAAAGATGCTCAGTATGCTTTGACATTTCATCATGAATAGACTTACTAACGAGCAACGCTTGCAAATCATTGAATTTTATTACCAAAATCAGTGTTCGGTTCGAAATGTGTTTCGCGCTTTACGTCCGACAAATTTTGTTCAGCGATGAGGCTCATTTCTGGTTGAATGGCTACGTAAATAAGCAAAATTGCCGCATTTGGAGTGAAGAGCAACCAGAAGCCGTTCAAGAACTGCCCATGCATCCCGAAAAATGCACTGTTTGGTGTGGTTTGTACGCTGGTGGAATCATTGGACCGTATTTTTTCAAAGATGCTGTTGGACGCAACGTTACGGTGAATGGCGATCGCTATCGTTCAATGCTAACAAACTTTTTGTTGCCAAAAATGGAAGAACTGAACTTGGTTGACATGTGGTTTCAACAAGATGGTGCTACATGTCACACAGCTCGCGATTCTATGGCCATTTTGAGGGAAAACTTCGGAGAACAATTCATCTCAAGGAATGGACCGGTAAGTTGGCCACCAAGATCATGCGATTTGACGCCTTTAGACTATTTTTTGTGGGGCTACGTCAAGTCTAAAGTCTACACAAATAAGCCAGCAACTATTCCAGCTTTGGAAGACAACATTTCCGAAGAAATTCGGGCTATTCCGGCCGAAATGCTCGAAAAAGTTACCCAAAATTGGACTTTCCGAATGGACCACCTAAGACGCAGCCGCGGTCAACATTTAAATGAAATTATCTTCAAAAAGTAAATGTCATGGACCAATCTAACGTTTCAAATAAAGAATCGATGAGATTTTGCAAATTTTATGCGTTTTTTTTTTTTTAAAAGTTCTCAAGCTCTTAAAAAATCACCCGTTATTATGAAGTAGTAATTCCAGATTACAGTTTAGAAGAATTCCGGTGCCATTTTCGAATGAGTCGAAGTTGTTTTTCGGTAATTTTTTTTTGTTTATAAAAATATGTTAGTAATAGTAACTACATAGTTCTTTAAAGGTTCTTATGACAAAGATTGGAAATCTCAAGTGTGTTTATCAGTTGGAAAAAAAACTTTTGAATACTATTTGGATTTTAAGCAAACAAGAGAATTTTTTGTCCTGTCGCGATCGTTTCAATTTAGCACCAAGTTCAGCACACAAATCATTTTGTAAGATTCTGGATTTGTTGTGTTCCCTTTTGGCTCAATACATTAAGTGGCCAATGGCCATCAATAAGCCAATATAATGATATATCCCGGGTATGTGTACATAAAATGTTTGACAAATTCAGTTCATCATTTTGAAATAACACATACATAAATATTCTAATGGAGGTATTTCGAGAAAAATCAGGAGGTTATATTCCCGGAATCGTTGGTGCGATAGATGGGTGTCACATTGAAATCAAACAGCCGGTTAAAAACCCTATAGACTACTACAACAGAAAAAATACGGATTCGATTATTTTACAAGGTACACTTAATATATGTATATTAATTTTAACAAACACATTTACATATTAATTTCTTTAACAGGAGTTTGTGAACCGTCGAGCTGTTTTGATCGATATTTATGTAGGCGCTCCTGGTCGACTACATGATGCTAGTTTTTAGAAATGCCCTCTCTCTGATCAATTGACTCAATTGTTGCCTGCCGACTACCATCTTGTAGGAGATGCTGCCTACCCTCTAGGTCAAAACCTTATAAATCCCTTCCGTGACAATGGACACCTTCTCGAAAAGCAAATCAATTTTAATACACACCTAAGCAGTGCCAGACCAGAATAACCATAGAGCGAACTTTTGGTTTTCTCAAAGGCCGATTTTGACGATTGAAATATTTGAATTGGACAATAAAATTGTAACAGCTAGTTGCATTTTGCACAAACGCATTCATTTATTTAATGAATCTGGAAATTTTTCTGACATCGAATCTGAAAATGATGACGATCTGGGAAATGATACAAATTCAAGTCATAACATGGAAAACCAAGAAAGAAGCAGCTGTGCTAGAAATAGAAACTTCTTATTGAACAATTTTTAAAAATAAAAACTTTTTTCAATAAATTTTTGTATTTGTACTTTGTTTTTTTTTTGTACAAAAAAAGGAACTTTGGTTTGTCTTCATGACTTAACTTATAAACTAATCTAAACCTAACTCATAGCTTTCTTAAAAATAAAAATAACACACTTATTACCAAACAAAAAAAAAAACAATTCATTTAAAAAAAAAAGTATTTCATCACAGTTTAAAAAAAAATATTACAGAATTCATTAATTAACAAACAAAAAAACACACGATAACTTTCCATCCATAAATACTGCAAGTTCTTCTCAGTTATCTTAAAAATAAAATGATATTAGCAGAATATATTTTAACTTGTTCTATTTTCTTTTTCTTCCTTGTACTTTAGTATTTCAAAGTCCAACTTTTTCTGTTTAAGAACTCGCAGTTCCTTTAATTCATTTAGCACACCCCGTGCGATTTCTACCTTTTCCTCCTCTAGTGCAACTAATTTTGAGCGAAGGGTTGCTTGTATGGAGGTAGAGGGAGTGCAATCCGAGGGAGCACACAGCGACGAAGGGTTCAGAGAGCTCACTGTACGCGAATCCCTTCGTCTTCGTAAATCAGGCACATTTGCTCAAAGTAGGGCCAGGGCATGCTCCCCCGACCTGTGGAAGTTTTTTTGTTATTGTCAAGGATGCGGTTATATCTTGTCTTTAAATTGCCCAGCTTCTTTTCCAGCGAGCTCTCTTTAAAATTGTAGCCTTTACCCTTCATCGCCTCGTTAATTTTAAGGAACATCGCCCGTCCTGCGCCTGATTTTTGGGTTTCTGAGGTCGTGTTTGTGGTTGTTACATTTTTCTAAAAACAGAAGAACGGTGCGGTGCTCCCAAGAAGATTCTAAAAATAAAATCTTTATGAATAGGGTATTCTTTTTTTAAATAGAGATAATTTAATTTTACCTTTCTCTATATTGCCTGTGTTTTCTTGTGGATAATCGAGATTTGTTCCAGTAGACACTGAATCTGTAATTATATTGTCAAATATATTTTTTAGCTTACTATTACTCAAAATAATTCAAATTTACCTTCCTCCGTATTTTCTGCATTTTGTGCCCTCAAATTTTGTTCCATGAATGCAGCGGCATACACTGGAAACAAAATTGCTAAGTGAATTGTTTTGTTTATAGCACTTAAAAAACATTACCTACCTGTTAAGATTTGATTGCAAATTTCTTCAGCTGCCTCTATTTCATAGTTTATTTCTTAGTACTCAACTATACATAAGTTTTATTTTGAATGTTTGAATCTTTTGTAAATTTTTTCAACAGCTGATTGTGAAACGTCAAAATCAGTGCCAACTAACTTTTTAGCCAAAAGTTTTACACTACGTCGGAGGGGAAATTTCAACTACTTTTGTAGTTAGATTTAGCCAAACAGAATCCCTTGACTACGTAGCCACTAGCTTTGTGAATGCGACCATTAACTTTTTCATCAACATCTTAGGCCGCGGCCACGCAGTAAGCGGCTGAGCGGAAAAAAAATATAAAACATATGAAATCACATAGAAGCGGCCACGCAATGAGCGAGCGGCGAAACAAAATTCTGAGCGGCTAAGCGGCGCCGCTCAACAACCAAACCTGTTTTAATTTTTAGTAATGTTCTGAGCGGCAAGAAGAAAAAATGGCGAAAGTAAACATTGAGTTGTTAATTTCGTGTGTGCAATCTCTGCAAAAACTACTAATCGCTCAAAAGCAGTCGCTCAGTGCCTGGCCATACGTCGCTTAGAGTTGCCTCTCAGCCGCTTGCCGCTCAGCCGCTTAGCCGCTCAGCCGCTTACTGCGTGGCCGAGGCCTTACTTAGTTTTGAAACCCCATTTGGTACTCATTATCTTCTTGCCCAGATGAGTTTAATCCCATGTTTCGTTAGCCAGCAAGAAAGAATATTCACTATTGACTGCTTCTTTCCAATTGTCTAATTCTTTGCTTGAAATAGCATCTTTGTAGGTTAAAGAATCGCGTTTTGTTTTCTCCACTAGCTAGGCATGTAACATAATTTTGATTTTCTTTAATTTGCCAATTAAAAATTGCCCTCACAGAACAATCTTCGAAAGACAAACAATTATTAATTTTGTTTCAGAAATTACCTGTTGTTTTCCAAAAAAATTAGGCTAAGGCCTAAAAGAAAATGTTGTTTAATGCCTCATCCTACATTTGCTTAAAAAAATGTCAAATGCGATATTACAAAATTCTCCACTATTATCAGTTCGAAAATGTTCCTTGGTTTTCAGCCAAACTCTTGAATGAAATAAACGTTTTTATCACATCACACTTGGGTCTCAAATATACACAAAAGCTTTATGCGAAAAATCATCCAAAAATGTGAGAAGATAATAGGTTCCCCCAAGTGACTTCTATTTCATTTGTCCACAGATATCAGAATGAATAAGTTCTAGAACTTCGCTTGTTTTCGATTCTGATGAAGTAAAAGACTTTCTTGAGTGCTTACCTTCAATACATTTGACGAATTTTTCACATCTACAATGAAATCCAAGCCATTCATAGATCCATTCTTCATCTTGTTCATAGTTTCATGACTAACATGCCCCAGGCTTCGATGCCATAACTCATAAGAAATATTCTTCTCCGCAAATATGTTTATTAAATTTTCCATTTGCTTTGGAATATGGAGTTAATTCTATTACCGTTAATTCTATTTCCAGCTGCAACCAAGGTTTTTGGTTTCAAATTTAACGATAAGGCCATTTTTTGCCATTTGGCTCTCGGATAAAATATTTGCACAAAATGTTGGCATATTGTATAGAACGTCTTCAACAACAACTTTCAACTTGCCTTCGACCAAAGCTTCCAAATCGACGTCTCTTTTTGCATCTATGTACATACGTCCAAGTTATTAGCATCCGCAACGGCAACTTCTTCTTTCTTCACTATGGCTATTTTTATGATTTAAACTCACCATAAAAGATGTAAAAAGAACTTGCGTTCCATGGATGTATTTAGTTTTACCTTTATTTAGACAATTTTTTGCGTAATGTCCTTTATGTTAACATTCGAAACATTTGAGGTTACCAGTTCGACGTGGATTATTCTTAAGGGACGGTTCTCTTCTTGACTTCTTACCAAACAACAAGATTGGGACACCACCAGGTTCACAAGCTCATCTTTTATATATTGTAGAAGTTTTGGTTTTTATTGAACCTGCAGTAATTTGGTCTCCAGAGGTTTCCACACCCATAATCATTGGCTTATACGCATCACCTAGCCCGGCTAAAAACAATGATCATATCCATTCCTCTGATACTATCATTCCAACTAAATTTAATGTATGTGCTGTAGTAATGAATACGAATACAGAATCCCATGTTTTCAACTTCGTATTCAATAACGTCTTCAACAAACCAATTCTTCGTGTAAAACCTGTATCATCAAAAGCAGCTTCTAACCGATCCCACACCTCTTTCGCATTTGTAGCAGTCTTGACATGAACAAAATTTATTGGCTCGATTAATGAAATTATTTTCTTTTTCGCTTACATAATCTTCTAAGCATCTTTTCATCTTTTCCTGTTCCCAAAACGCTTGTCCACAGATCTTTATGCTCCAGAAATTTCTGAACAGAGAAGTTCCAATCTGGAAGCGACGACATGATTCTACGAACAAATTATTTTCTTTTCTTAAGTATATTATTTTATAGACCAGCGATTGTGGGCCCATAATCTATTGGAAAGCTATCTAAAGAAAATAGTTTGTTCTAGATCGTAAATAACTTATTTCGTTGAAGATTGTATCAAGAATAATAAGAACCTTTTTCAAAAAAAGATATAAACAATGTACCTACATATATGTACATAATTAAATAATGAAGTAGATTCTTCAAGAATATTCCCAACAATTATTATAGATATCTGTGTAAATGAAAATAAGTACAAACATACTTCCACATTGAAATCAAATCAAAAATATACGCAATACAAAAGTACCAATTGACAAAATGAATAACAAAAATATCTAAGATCATTACCCTTCAAATATTCTTAACGAAATATCTCCAAATAGTCTTAAAAAAAGAAAGAAGTTAAGAAATATCGACATCAAATTTCGGCCAATTAAGAATTTCCAGGAATTAAGGTTGAGAAAATCTCTCTCAAAGTCTTTACCCACCAATCTTTGACATTACTCTTGTCGTCATATAATATATACACAAAAGAGGTGTGTGATCCGAACTAAGGGATAAATGTGTAAGCCCTCTTCTACTCGTCTTTTGCATTTATAGTAGCTCCTGCTCCATCATAATTCATCAAATCCAAAATTAATTGGCAAGATTTGTGAGTAGATTCAGAGAGGTTTTCTTCACATGAAAATAAAAATACTGATCCATGAATAAATATTATGCGATTTTACAGGCCCATACTCTAAGGAGGGTGACATCAAAATCATTTTTTCCTAAGGCTTTGACTTTATAATATGTAAGTTTAAAAATGAAACACAAAATTTGATAATTTCTGTTTTTAGCAGCTGATTATCTTACTTCTTTTCAATTTTGGGAAACTTTAGCTGTCAACAGTCACCACCTGTCAATGGTAAGGTTTGGATAAAATACGGCACTTGATTTACAGTCAACTGCATTCTTTGAACGTAGAATTTGACCAAGGCACCTAATTAATTTTTTTAATGCCATAAACTTAAAACTCGGAACTTAACTTTATTAACCTCAACCGTCATGTCAGTTCATCTGGCAAAAACTACCAAAATCATAAGCGTTTACAAAACACTTCTAAGGCAAGCTACAATTGCATCTCGACTTGTATTTTGTATTTTAAAGAAATATTACTTATTTCTTTTTCAATTTGACCATTTTACATAAAACATCAAAAAGAATCATCCAGAAAATAAACAAATCACAGAGTAATAAAGTTCAGCTTTCAGTTGAATACGAAATTATGGTAACCCGTCATTTTGACATAAGTGGAATTGACTTAATAGATAGGGAGATTTTTCTTGAATTACTTTCCAGTCAACTTTCCAATAAAGTTGCCTCAATTGGAATTCAGGTTTTTGGCAGCTGGCCCATCAGATGCTAGAAACTTGCCTAACTTTCAAGTCCCTTATGTGTCGTCTGAACCTGGCCATTGTCATAGCCAAAACTTCTTATATCGATTTGTAAAATGTTTTTAACGCGGAGTCCCTCTGTTTTGCAAGGTAAAATGTTAGTTGATCTCAAAGAACAGATCTGAGTTTTTTTTAAATAAGTTAATTAACGAATCTGTCATTCCTTAGAATTAACTTAGAATTAAAGTTTACACCTTGATAAACTCACAGATGATTAGATTGAATTTAGTAGTTGTCGCTTAAAAGGGTTTTGATAACCTCAGTAGACAAACAAAAAGTTATCTATTTCAATAACTATCATTTAAGATTTTTCAACTTTTTTAGCGTCCCCTTTGGAAGCAAAACCTTAAAACGTTCCTGTTATTTGCGCACAGTGCCATAAAAACTTACATATATGCACAGAGAGAAAGTCAAAATTTCAAATGACATTTTGTGAATGAAAACAAACAATCTAAAAATTCAGTGAAGAAATCAAGTTACTGTTCCGTATCATCATTGACAAAATGCCATACAGAACCAGATGCACATATCCGTTATAACCACTAGAGTCGCAGGCAGACAGAGTGTGGACGGGAATTAGAAGTCATTGAAAGTCTTGCACTCATAAAAGGAACACTGCATCAAGGCTACAAAGCAGACATCGACGACGCAAACACTGCAATAGCTCATAAAGATCATAAACCTACTTGTTTTTGTTGATTTACCAAAAGACTACCTTAAAGCATCTTGCACATGAGCAACGAACTGCGAACTGCGAACTGTGGATGTTCGCATATTTTGACTTTTCTTTCACATGAGCTTTTATTTCTATTCGCAGGTAGCGACGAATTGTCAACCCTTTTCTCCATATTTTCCTCAGCCATCATCTTTCACACAAAAACAAAACAAGAGTGGTATAATTTTGAGGTTAAGTTGAGCGCGAACAATTTATTCGTTGCAGTGTGGATGGTAAGTGGAACGCGAATAGAGTTTGACAGTTCGCAGCAACCACACTGCGATTCGTTACTACCAAATTGTTTTTACAAAATTCTCTTGTTTTAGAGAACAAAATGCAAATTTTATTATCCTAACATTATTGTCAATTGGTTTCTTATAATTTAAATGTGTTTTTGTTTGGAATTCACTTTTTGAAATGTGTAAAATCACGTTTGTTCGTCCATTCGCAGTTCGCAGTTCGTTAATCATGTGCAAGGCACTTAAGATCAAAATGACGAAATTAAAAACGAAAAACGAAAAATAAGATTTTTTTTAAATTTAAAAACTGCGAAGTGTTTGGATATTGGTTGGATGAGAGAGATCAGAAATGCAAAATGAAAACGAATGCGCGCAAGTGGGAGCAGATGACGGATAAAAATACCCATATCATCTGACAAAAAGCCTTTTAAATCATAAAATCTAAAACGGGGGCGCATTGAAATAAATTAAACAATTTTTTGCGTATAATTTTGATTCTTCAAAGGTCAGGAGTTGAGAGTAGAGTGGGTGTGTACTTTAATTTTTTTAATTATTATTTTTTGTTTTTGTTAAAATGTATAAAAATTACACACAAGAGATACAAGCCCTTCAAGGCATCACTCAAAAAACTTTTTCAATTTGACAGAATATGTGAAGCAGATGTTTGTTTGGCGGGACGTCAAATTGTTATGGGAGTCAGATTCAAAGGCACGCATTGGATGTGTATTTTTCAACTTGTACCTACTTAGGAACAACCTTGGATTCTGTGTATTGTGGTTGCAGTTTAAATACCTGAAAATGTCTAGGGTGAAAATTGTCTTCGGATTTGCCATTTTGTCAGTTGTTGCTCAATGTTCCAAAACCTTAATGAAAAAGAGGCTGGGATGCGACCCACACTGATAACTTCAAATCCCGTCTGTCGATTTGTCTTGCTTAAAAGTTTGTATGTTTTCGTGTTGTGTTAAAAGAGTTTTCAGTTGAATTATTTAAAAAAAATTTAAATTACCAACAAAATTTTCCATATGAAATATTTTTATTTCAAAATCAATTTTGGTTAACGAGATTTTTAGTCAAAAACCAATTTTTACCAATTTAAGTAGCATTTCTTAAAAGTTTTTATTTCTTATATAAAAACAATACAAATTGGATGAATGAAACTAATTTGAAGTTAATATCTTCTTTTGTTCACGAGATATCGAGAACCAATTTTGGGTACTATTTTTTGTGGATTTAAATTTTTTTATGAAATAACTGACTGCTGGATTATTTTTAAATTTTGAAAAGATATTTGAGTCGAAAGTAAATGTTCACCAAGTTTTAGTATTGTTTTTTTTTGGTTTTTATTTTTTGTAAGAAAATTGTCAATTCGATTTTTCTCAAAATTTTATGGAATATTGAAAACAATATTTTTTTTTATAAAATACAATTAATTTAAAGCCTAATATCTCAAATTTTTGAGAAGATATTTGAGTCGAAAATCAATTTTTACGAACTTTTAGTAATTTTTATAGGTTTTTATTTTTTGTAAAACACTGTCAATTCCATTTTTCTCAAAATGTTACTGAATGTTGACAACAATATTTATTAAAAGATGAAATCAATTTAAAGCCAATATCTCAAAGTTTTGAAAAGATATTTGAGCCGAAAATCAATTTTGACCAACTTTTATTAATTTTGTTTAAGTTTTTATTTTTTGTAAAAACCTGTCAATTCGATTTTTCTCAAAATTTTACCAGATATTAAAAACGTTAAAACCACCCACGCAATTGTGTTGGCAGTACTTTCTGCATCTCTCTGCATTATTATCTGTATAACAAAATTTATTGAAGTAGATATCTCTACTGGTTCTTGAGCTATGGATGACGAAAAAAACTTCGCGAACGTACGTACACACGCACGCACAGACAATTCTCTAAAAATCGTTTATTTCGACTCTAGGGAAAAATTTTCAATTCGACAAATCGGACCGATTACAATAACTTCCTATGGAAAGTTAATACACAAAATCACAGTACTCGAGTTTTATTTTTTAAATTTATTCCAACAAACCAATAAATCAAACACACCTACCATAATCTACATTTTTCGATAGGATTCAATCGACTGCCAATGGGACATTCAAAAGCCTCAGCGAATTTGTCGAAATTCATCAAAGCCCCTAGTATGCGATACTTTTCCGGACTGTGTGCCTCATAGCTTTTGGACTCAATCAATGCTTCTGGTCTTGTTGCTGCGCAAAAAGTCTGTGCAAAACTCAAGAAAAACAATTGATCCTCATTGAGTTTCATATTGGAAAAAGATTCATCTTTCATCAAATGACCATTCGATTGCTTCCACTTAGAATATGCCTTATAAGCCAATCTAATGCCACCATTATCTGCCAAATTCTCACTCAACGTTGCAATACTCTTAAAGCTCTGATCCTGTTTGGAAAGATCATCATATTGATTGAGAAAACATTTCTTCTTTTCGTCAAAGTGGGACATAGCTTTCGGAGTCCACCAATCCAAAGGATTCCCTTCTAAATCAAATTGTCGACCTATGTCATCAAAACCATGGATTATCTCGTGACCCATGAACATTCCCATTGCACCGTAGTTCAATGATTGCGGATAGTACTGATGGTAAATTGGAGGCTGTAATATGCTGGCTAGTACAAGAATTCGATTAGCTACGAAATCATAGAGGGCATTCACAATTGTTGGAGGCATGTTCCATTGATTCTTGTCATAGGGCTTGAATAGTCGATCACGACTTTTTCGCCAATTGTGTTTTGTCACAGATAAACAATTTTCGAAGTGTGTTCCTTCCGTAATATTGATATCCTTATAAAGGATATTCAGTGATTCTTCAGAGCGAATATAGTCGGGATAACCAGCGGCAACCCTCATTGCATTAGCTTTCTTACTGGCATACGATTTAGTATCAGCATCGAGCCAATCCAATTCTAGAAGATTCTCATCGAAAGTCTCCTTGAGCGAGTTGATTATTTTAATAGTTTCATTTTTGCTAGTCTCATCGAAGTATTTTCTTATGAACATACCCGAAGTTGCCATTCCCATTCCCGTATTAACTTGGTTAACACAGATCTTCCACAATGGCGTTGGTTCCACTTGGCCCGTTACAGTTCTGGCAAACTCATTCAAGGGAGCTCTAAAGTCGTTGCCAAGATTTATAAGAACATAAAGTACACACCTCCAGATCATGTAATTCGCTAAGGTATCATTTCTGGTTTTCCTAAGTAAGTGGTAGAGATTTTCGAAATACTTTACACCAAGTTGTATCAGAACAGTTTGGTTCACCTTAACATCGGTGCCTTGAACATTCGTTATATATTTCTTCCAGTCAATGTAGCCAAATGCTTTGGTCAGTTGTGTTATATTTAGTCGGTAATAATGTTCGGTTTTTGTGGCTTCCAAGGGGAGTGTGGCATTTGCTAATAATACTTCGAAATTCACGATTTCTGTGGAGACGTTATGAGCTCTTTCTTCATCAACATTCAGCAATCGAAGGACTTTTTCAACGAATAGTCTGAAAAAGAAATTAATTAAAAGATATGATAAATTATAAATATGTATAGGCATGTATATTCATAGGAATTGCAAACAGATTATTGCTTGACGAATAACTTGGTTATTAGAGAAAAAAGGCTAGTACAAAACAATATGCTTACAGACCAAATACATGAGTTTCAACAATCCTGCATCTACTGGAACATACACTAGCACTTAACACAGTGAAGAATATCCCGACTTAGAAAAAGCATTTGACAGAGTTACTCTTGCTATGGTTCCAGTAATTGAGGGTGAACATCTTTATAAATGGGGTGTACCTACAAATTTACTAAAGACAATAACATCCTTAAAGAGTTATAACATTTTTAAATTAAATGTGGACGGATACAACTCAACACTAATGAAATTAGACAACGGTATACCAAAAGGTTCAACACTTTCTGTAATTTTATACATCGTGTAGATGAACTTTTCCAGCCGACCTGCGATCTCGACTTTATCGGAGTTTACGCCGATAACATCTTCATAATATTGTCGCTTCTTACCTTACCTTAATCAGGTAAAAGATACCCTTGAGCAAGTGGACTTGTCAATGTTAAGTTGGTCAGAAAAAACGGGTTAAAAATATAGAACAACTTTGGTTCAAAATACGAAACTTAAAAAACCACTTAAATGAATTTATGTATCCGAACTTATACGAATTTGTAAGAAAAATATTGACTTTTCCGCTCAGCAGTGCATGTGCTGAGAGAATATTTTCCAAGCTTACATTTATGAAAAACAAACTTACTAATAAATTAAAAAGTGAAACATACCATTCAATGCTTTCAGCTTTAAATGTTTTAAGAGGCAAAGATCTGGAGTTAGAGGTAGAAGAATGGGTTCCTAGTAATGTTCTTATACAGAAGTTTAGAGAACAAATATCAAAGAAATAATGTGATATCAAATACGAAGACTTTTTAAAGCTGTTTTTTAAACAATTTTTCTAGTTTTTAATCGCTTAAGTTACCTCAATTTATGCAATATTTTTTGTTCTTAATTGTTGTAGTAAAAACTTTAATTTAACCTGCGTTTTAATTGCCATTTCTATGGGACACCTTTTTTCTTCTCGGACACCTTTTTTGACACTTAATGAAAATTTTCAGAGGTAACACTGCAATACATAACCAATATCTCCTAGTTTGGAAAATTTAATTCTCCCCAAATCATTTATGTTGTATAAAGCTAAGTGTACACGATTGCCAGATCTGTCACTGAAAAATTTGTCTCGAATGGCTGAAAATCATGAACACACCAAATTAATTTGCAGACAAATGGCTTGGCTCCTAATTTGCAGACAAATATCTGCCAATTAATTTGTAGATATCTGGCAATCGTGTACACGCAAGCTGACAACCGTGTACACACCAAATTGATTTGCAGACAAATTTGTTCATCAATCATTTTGAAGACAAATGAATTTGCAGATGTGGCAATTGTGTGTACACAAAATTCATTGGGAGATCACCAAATTTTTTTCATTTTCTGACGTTTCTGCAAACGTCTGACAATAAATAAATTTGCAGATGCCGTTTGAGGAACATTTGCAAATTTATTCATTGGCAGACAAATTTTCTGACTGATGCGATGTGTGACAATGAGCTGAAAATAAATTTGCAGATCCAAAATTTGATATGGTGTGTACACGGTTGGCAGAAAATCTACAAATGTTTGCAAATCTATTGCTAGCTATTTGGCCAAATTAGTTTGTCGACATTGTCAGACAAATATTTGGCAACAGATTTGCAGATGTTTGTAGATATCTGCAAACCGTGTACACACAAATTAAATTTTCAGCTCATTGTAAGCTCATTTTCACACATTGTCAGGCGTTTGCAGATCTGACAATGATTGTCAGACCTGGCAATCGTGTACACTAAGCTTTAGCTCTAGATCATTGCCAACATTAGGCACCGTGAGCTGTTCTTCCGTATTGATTGTAAGCACTCCGTGAGCTGTTCTTCTATGGGTTTTTCAATAAGGGCGGGTAGATGTTGTGAATAGATGTCGTGGCGTTTGTTGTGTGGCACGTAGCGCCCGCCACCGTCCTACTAGAACCACATGTCGTCTAGGTACATATGGTTCAATTTGGGCCATAAGAAATTAGTTATCATCGTTATGTGGCGCTCGCTGTTGACGGTGACCGCCTCACTAACGTCGCTCGTTTTCAAAAAAGTACGGACCAATTACGCCGCAGGCACAAAATCCACACGAAACGATAACTTTTTGGGAATGAATTATCACCTATTGAAACTAGCGTGGGTTGGTGTCGTCCCATATACAGCAATTTTACTTGTTAATACAGCCATTCATCCGAAAATGCGCCTCGTCACTAAAGATGATTTTTCGGTCAAAATTGGGGTCCTCTTCCAAACGATTCGAAGCCCAGTCAGCGAACAAACGGCGGCGTTGTCTATTGTCATGAATATTGAGCTCCTGCGTCAGTTAGACCTTGCACAGGTGAAGGCCCAAGTCCCGAAGCAGAATTCGCCAAGTTGAAGTCAGCAAAAGGCCGAGTTATTGTGCGCGGCGATGATCTCAGCCGATCTTGCGTTCCTTGAACGTACGGGTGTTGGCTGATTGTTTACTGAACCGGTCATCTCAAATTTGGCCACCAAACTTTGAAGAGTCAACTGTGAAGGGCCACTAGGTCTACCGTAAAGTGGACGCAATGCGTGCAACTATTGCGTTAACGAACACTCATTTTGATAATAAAGTTTTATCATTTGAACGTGCTGTTCAATTGTGTAACTTGCCATGGTGTATGGTGATTTGGCATAAACAACTGAATAATAAACAAAAGATTTTACAGATGTCACCAAAACAAAATGGTCGCCACGGGGCGCCAAAATCTACCCGCGCCAATTTAAAAACCCTATATATTGAGCGTTAGCACTCCGTGAGCTGTTCTTTAATATTGAGCTCCACAAACGATTTGCACATTCTACAATAGAATACATGTCTCTTACACAAGTTCTAGTACACCGGGAGGGAAAACCACATTTCTTATAGAATTTCGCTTTTATGTCGGGAAATTCATAATTTTAGTCTTTAGTCGGGAAATCCAGCTTTTTTTATGAATTTAGGCATATCTGTGTCCTATTATCTTATTAAGAGCAGTAAATAACTCATTCACAAAGTGATTCACCAAAATCTGAGACGACGCGCGATATATACATATAAGTATCTACATGTTGACCAACAACGCGTTAAAAACTTCCCGTCGCAAAAATCGCATGGTGATATAGAAGCCCATTTTCAATGTTCTTCAAGAAATGGTTCAATTTGTAAATTAAGTAAACAAAAAGATTTTGGGAATCGGTTCAGCTCAATGAAGTGGTCTTAAGTTGTGACTTCGAATGGATTTTGTCTATCTTGAAGGGAAAACCGCAAGACCATCATATTATTCCAAGAAATGAAACAGTTATGGGAATAATTCTTCTTTAAACCAAAATGATAATACCTTTGTTCCAAACCAACCGAAGGTGTAAAAAAACTAGCGCATACGCTGCGAAGAGTATTAATAAGGACAAAAAAATGTTTTCTAATTAAGTGATTCATGGTCGTTTAAATTAGCATGCGTATAACTTAAGTATCTGTACCTATTTACGTTTACCCGTGCAAAGCCGGGACGGGTCGCTAGTTTTAAATACAAACGAAATTAATAAATGATACATACATATTTATTTAAATGTTTGCAAACAAACAAATTAAATTCTGACTTTAAGTACTTTTCTAGTAAACAAATTTGAAAACTATTTATACTCATGTGTTTGAACTCATAAAATAAACGTCTCTGGGAAAAACCATAATAGGTACGCTTATAAATTCTTTTTTTCAGGATATGAACACAATTTTTCGTAAGTATTTACAATAAATAATAATCTAAGGAAGTATTTTATATTAATTATTTTAATGTGTTTAAAATTACAGAGAATTTAATAATAACATAACGCAAAAAGAACAACTATTAAAATCTTCTCTCTGTTTTATACGAAAAGTCAAATTTTAAAGATTTTTAACCTCCTCATCAGCAGTTTCAATTTGAACAAATTTTAATCACCAAGGTAATTTAAATTTTGACAATGGTTACATTTTGGCAGGTTAAAAATTCATAAGTAATAGTAATAGCTAAACCACAGTCACACGTAGGGTCATGCCGAATTTGACATATTGATTAGAAACAAGAAGGGCTCTAGATTATAAATATTTTATTAGCCGCGTTTTATTATCACCATCTGATCCGGATCTTGGACTTACATGCATTACAACAACAACACAATATCCTGCTTTGTGTTTGGATCTCAATTTGAGATCCAAAATTTAATTCTTTTTTCACACAATGAGGGTTTTATCATTGTAATTTCACATGTAAATGTTGGTATCATTGCAAAAAAAAATAAAATAAAACCTGTATTGCCATATAGCTATGTAAACATTTTCATTTGACTGAAATAAAATATTTTTTAAATAGAAAGCAAGAAGCTTTATATTTATTTATTTTGTATTTAATCCATGAAAAAATGAGTTATTTCAACAAAACTAGATATAAATTGGTGAAATTAAAATAATTAAGTTCAAAAAAATGTATATTTCACATAATTTATGGGTATCATTTTTCTCAAAAAAAAAGAACTAAAAAAAAATTATTGAGCAAAATGTTCTTCTGGCAACACTGCTTTAAATGTCAAAAAATATAAATAAAATCGAGAAAGCTGCAGCACAAATGGGAGAAAATACAAATAAATTGTAATAAATTGTTTTTTGAAGTCTTTATTGAAATAGCTTTAAATTATTTCAAAAAAGTTTTTAATTCTTTGGTGATTTGCAGGAACATTTTCAAAAGTTGTGGAGCTAGAACTGGAACTTGAACCATCATCATCGATAAATGTGTTTGTATTTTTTTTGCTTCGAAATGTCACTTTTGAAAGAACGAATTTGACACTTCTGCCAAACATTAAATAATAAAAAATATGATGATCCAATGCTGTTTTATTATAATAATCTGATCCGGATCAGATCGCGCTTTATGAAACATGATATTGTTAAATATCGTAAAGTTCGATAAGAAGCCTATCAAAATCCTGACCGACATAACGCATGGTTGTGGTTTTTATAATATGTCCAAAAATATATACCTTTTTAGCTTACCTATAGGCTTCAAGATTCTTTGAGTTTTCTTCCTTCAAATAATTATCCCGATTGACCATTCCTAGCGTTGTTTGTTTCAAAAATATCGTATACTCTGTAGAAATGGTTGGATTTTTCACCACATCAAACCCAATTAATATACCATTTCCTACAAAGGTGGTATTGGCTGCTAGTTCCTCCCAATCGAATTTTGTATGACGTTGCCAATAATTTTTATCCAAAACCGGCCATCCCCCGAGTTCGTTGATGAATTTCAAAAGAGGCTCTGTTTTAACCTCCATCATTTTTGCCTCTTGGTTCAGACAGTTTTTGTAATATAATTTCGCTTTATCCATGGCACTTGGAGGATGATCATCGTCGAGCTTATTCTCATCGTTAATCGGTTCGGATAAGAGTTCCTTAAGTTTAAGCTGAAGATTACTTTGCAGTAATTGTGTTGTAGAGTATTTCCACTTATCTTTGGGAATTGGATTATATTTTTCCCAATTACCACAGGCGTAGTCATAGAAGTTCTCACATGGATCTACTGACGTATTCATAAAACTCTGCATAAGTTCTGATTGTTTTGCTCTGATGGCATTTCGAGAGACATTTGAATTCAAATCATATGATAATATAAAATTTGACAGATCTTTATCGACCGTGACGTTTGTATCGCCGGATTGTGCAGGTGGAATAGGTGACGAAAAAACAGAGCTCAGAAGAGATATTGCTAGAATAAGTTCACGCCCAAAACATTTTAAACTTGACATTTTATAAACTATTTTAATTACATTTTAAGAACATTGATTAAAAACAAAAACTTATAATCAAAAACTGAATTCAAAAAGATAAAGGAAAGAGCGTGTTAGTGTTCTCTGTTCAAAAAGTCACGGAATACTATTTCTATCGTCGCTTCATCGCGGTACCTCCTTCTTTAAGTAATATTTAAAATTTCTTTTCGGTTGTTGTTGGATTAATGAACATTAATCGTTGTGTTATACTTATGTAGTTCAGTGATCTGCTTATCAGTTGAATTTTTCGAGATTTATAAATGGGTGCATGTGCATGTAGATTTGTATTTTTGGAAAAGAAAACTCTGACTTATATAATTTTAAGGTCAGTTCAGCAAGAATTTTTTAATTTTCAAAGATATTGAATAAATTCAATATGAATAAAGTTCTATAAATTATGACGTTTTCGTTTGGTATTCGG
Source organism: Eupeodes luniger (assembly GCA_951509635.1). NCBI lineage: Eukaryota > Metazoa > Arthropoda > Insecta > Diptera > Syrphidae > Eupeodes > Eupeodes luniger. The sequence goes on from OX608073.1 coordinate 251,357,414, forward strand.
GATGAACTTTTCAAAACTGTTTGTTGAGAAACGACTCTCATAGCTAAAAAGTGCTTGCTATGTTACATTTTTCATCCAAAAAGATTTATCAATATTTTTTAACTTTACCACTAAATACACATTTTCAAAAAACTACGCAAAACCAGTTCAGATCAACAATCTGCACTTTATTTTCAGTGATATCCTGAAAACATAATATATAGGATTTAGAATTTGGAAACACAATAAACGCGAAACGAATTAAATGGTGCAGGAGCAGGTATAGTAAATTTAGATTTCTTGTAAATATTATTGTACTACTGTACTAACAACACAAATTTCTCATGGAATTAACAACATTAAAAATGTCTTTTTAACGAAAAACAATATTTATTGTTCTAAAAGGAAATCCCTAACAACTTAAACATAACCAAACCATAGCAATTACAATACTGGTGGCAATAAAATTCAAGGCTTGGGCAAGTTTATAAGTAAATGTTTTTTTTGAAATAAAAATTCAGGTAGGCTTTCTTTTGATATATGTATGTACACAGATAGAAGATACCTACATAGATGCAATATGCTTTTTGATGGCAAAAACTTCTTTTTGACTCGTCGCAATTATTGTAATTAGTAATATCCGCTTTTGCAACTGGCTTAATTGACCGAAAAAATGGCGTTCGAAAATTTCCCATTTACAGTCCCTGGCCATATTATTAGACGCACTGCAGAATTCTTATAATTATTAGGTTATACGAAATATTTTTAAATATTATAGAAAAAAAAATTCTATGAATCTATTGATTTATTTTTATAAAAAAGTACAAACTAATTTAAATGCATTACAATATTCGAAAAGCTTTTTTCGGTTAATTGAGCCCCGTTTAATTGAATTACCCGCTTAATTGATCTTAAAAAAATGCAACTAACGAAATGAAACAAGCCAAAAGCCCAAAATCAATAAATTTATTAATAATCAAAGGAAGTTTTGTTTAATTTGGAAGCACTGGAATTGGCAGCACTGCTCACTTCATAACAAATTACAAAATGACAGTTCTTTCATTTGCAATTTCAGTTTTGATCGTTGCGACGCCACACTGGGGCAAAACACCACTAAAGCTGGCATTTAATAGAATTTTGAAGTTAAGCTTTGATTAAAACTACCATTTTATTTTCGTTGTAAATATGATAGAGAATACAAAATGAGAATGTGACAGTTAATTGGGAGCACGTGGTCTTTCCCAAATCGTCAAGAATGGAGCATTTAGTAATTTTTTTTATTGAAGCCAGACGTGTTTTTTTTGTTTTGAGTGACAAAAGTAAATTGGGTGCAATTTAAAAAAAAAATGTTTAAAAAAAAAAATACAATGGAATCAGTAAACTCACACTCAAAAAAAAAAAAAACTGGTACCGACGACCAGATTTCGCGCTAAATTTATCCAGAAAAAGTGGTTTTTAGATTCCTACCAGGTGTCTTGGTAAAATTTACCAGAAAATCCTGGTAAATTTTACCAGGAGATTTTTTGAAGAATTCCTGGTAAAATATACCAGATTTCTGGTAGAATATACCAGGAGAATTATTTTTCCTGGTAAAAATTATACCGGGAATAGACCCAGTATTCAGGTAGAATATACTAGGAATATTTGTTTTCCCTGGTAAAATTTTCCCCAGTATTCCTGGTAAAAATATACCAGAACTCTGGTAGAATATACCAGGAATATTTTTTTCCTGGTAAAAATATACCAGAATTCTGGTAGAATATACCAGGAATATTTTTTTTCCTGGTAAAAATGTACCTACCAGAACTCTGGTAGAATATACCAGGAATATTTTTTTTTCCTGGTAAAAATGTACCTACCAGAATTCTGGTAGAATATACCAGGATTTCCTGGTAAAAATATACCAGAAATCTGGTAGAATATACCAGGAATATTTTTTTTTCCTGGTAAAAATGTACCAGAATTCTGGTAGAATATACCAGAAATATTTTTTTTCCTGGTAAAAATGTACCTACCAGAATTCTGGTAGAATATACCAGGAATATTTTTTTTCCTGGTAAAAATATACCAGAATTCTGATAGAATATACCAGGAATATTTTGTTTCCTGGTAAAAATGTACCAGAATTCTGGTAGAATATACCAGGAATATTTTTTTTTTGGTAAAAATGTAGGTACCACAATTCTGGTAAAATATAACAGGAATTTTTTTCTGGTAAAAATGTATACCAGACAAGAAAAAATATACCAGACAATAAAATTCCTGGTTTTGTTTACCAGATAAAAGATAATTTTTAGACTTCCGGTATTTCTGGTAATAAGTACCAGAAGACTGGTTTTATCTACCAGGAAAAAATATACCAGAAAATAAATTTCCTGGTTCTATTTACCAGATTCCAGATAATCTTCATTTTACCAGGAAAAAAAAACTTTCTACCAGGACGCTGGTAATATTTACTAGAAAATTTTCTGTCAAAAATTTTACCAGGAAACCAGATTTCTGGTAAATAAAACCAGATTTCTTTTTACCAGGAAATCTGGAGTTATTTACCACGAAATCTGGAGTATTTTACCACATTTTTCCTGGTTTTTTTCTACCAGGAAATCTGGTTAAAACAAAATTTTTTCTGGTACTTGTTAGATTCTACCAGATTTCTGGTTTTTTGATTTTAACCATGAAATCTGGAGTTATTTACCACGAAATCTGGACTATTGTACCAGTTTTTTGGCTGGTATTTTCTACCAGATTTTGCCTACCAGGAAAATTTTTTGAGTGCAAGTTTTTTTTTGCAGTCTTAAGTACAGTTGTTTTTTTTGTTGGTGACGTCACTCTCGAAAAGTATCGATTTTTTTTATTTATTTAATTTTAATTACTTCTTAGACCGAACAACTTCCAAAACTTTGTCGATTACAAGTGAAGAGCAGTATAATATAATGAAAAAATCAAATTTGAAGGGATTAGATAGTCAAATTGAGTTTTTAAGCAGATGCAGCGATACTTCCAAAAAAGATATTAATGACAAAGTAACAGAGTTCAAATCGAAATTTAAATCACGCTGGGAAAAGCTTATCAGATGGAAGCAACATTCTTGAAAACATATACTGCGTGGCTGAAAACTTTACTTTTTACTGTTGAGTCTAAGCGTGGTCGACCAAAGGTTGCGTTTGAGGAATCATCAGAAAGATCAAAACGTCAGAAAACGGAACTATTGAAAAAGTACACGTCTGTCGCTGAGTTGTCTTATGCAGCTGAAATGGGTTTGAGAGCTTCTGGGCAGACAGATGCTGCAAAGCTTATGCGTGACGTGACAATAAACCCAAATCATGCTGAAAAATGCAGAAAAGCTTTGAGAGACTCAATTGAACCTACTTTAATTACTGGGGAAGAAGCTTTAGCAATGGATGTTGAAGCAAATCTGTCACGGTTTCAATACGAAATTTTACGATCTAAAGCTCCCAAAGTATTTCCTTCATACAAAGTAGTTCAAGACTGCAAAAAAAGTTGTTATCCGAAGCTTGAAAATATGAGTATATCAGAAATGTCTGTATATACGAATTTACAAAGCTTGCTTAGCCTTACAGTTTCTTGTTTGGTAACTGTTCAAAAAGATATAATCCAAACTCTTAGGCATGAAGAACTCAAAACCAAGACCGGAATCTTTCGTACGTTTTACCCTCCAACACCCATTTGTTTACATTGTTGTATTTGTAATTTTGACATTACGTCCATTTTGAAATGTGAAATCCAACAACAATTCGATGCGGTGTATTTACTTGTTTTGACAGATGTTTTTTTTTATTAAATTGCTGTGGTGAACATAAAAGTATCAGCTGTTCGGGAAAATGAATTTCCGTCAAAATAAGAAATAAAATAAAAAAATATATTTTTAGAGAAAAATAAATGCGCAATTACACTTTTTTTTCTCAAAAAAAATTCTTTGCATGATTCCCGATCGATCAGTATATAATTTTCATTTCTAATCAAAGGGAAACACCGTCAAATATCGATTCAAATTTTTAAATTTGCAAGTAGACACATTATGGTATCCTCATTTGAACCAATTTCCGCACCACATTGGAACTCACTTGGAAGTGTTCTTATAAGTTTTTTTGATTGTAGCTAAAAAGTGTGAATGCAACTTTCTTACTCACACTTCAAGGAAGTGGTACATTATTGTACCAAGGACACGACCGAATGAGTTCGAATGTTTGCATTTTCAAACATTTTTGATAGGAAAATGCAAACATTCGAACTCATTCGGTCGTGTCCTTGGTACAATAATGTACCTACAGGAATGGTTTATACCTTTCTGGAATCCTTGAAGTGTGAGTAAGAAAGTTGCATTCACACTTTTTAGCTACAATCAAAAAAACTTATAAGAACACGTCCAAGTGAGTTCGAATGTTTGCATTTTAATATAAAAATTATCTTTTAATTCTCTCTGTACCATTTGTGCGTAAGCCAAGCGTTTTCAGTCTGTAAATGATACAAACAAAGTTAAAAAGAGAAACTCAAGCGATGATTTCCCTGCAACTTTACCTGATTGCCAATTACCCAAATGACGATATAAGCCCAAGTGCTACTGCCTGGAATTACCCCAGACATAGCCACGTACATAGCAACTTCAAAGAACATAATATGAGGCGACGAAATGAACTCAAAGAATCCACCTTCACCTTGTGGCATGAAGTGTTTGTCGGTGATTGTTTTGCCAGTGGCATCCTTACGCTGATTGTCTAAAATCATGTTGGACTTTTACTGCTGTGACCAGGTGAACGTGAAGTGGAAGCTCCTGAAACGATAAAATATCTTTTACCCAAATGAACTTGCGACAAAGTGTTGTGAAACACAAACCCCTTACGAATCCTTCGGTATTGACCAATACCGCTGTTATGCATCTAAAATAGTGAAAGTATCCAACGATGTAGTGTGACAAATTCTCTTGGACGAGAAGATTTGTTTTGTATGAAATTTGTTTTTCTATTAAAAATGTAAACATTGGAATTTTTGTTGACGTTTTCAAACTCACCTCGAAGAAAAAAATAGTTATGTTATGTGTGATGTTGAGGTGATGTCACACTTTTATCATTTTTTTATTTGAAAAACTTAACTTATAGTGAAATTGTTAAAACTTGGTAACTGTTTTGTAATTATCAAAATACTTTTAGGAAATAGTAATCGTTTTTAAATTCGAGAAAAAAAGAATTATTAATAACATTCAAAAAAGATAATTTTTGGAATGTATAATTTTACCTGAATAACAAGTCTTTGTATTACATTTAAATTAAAAAAAAAACAACAATGTTTTACATTTTTGCTAATATATTTCAAGTTTTCTTTACATAATATGTACAACAAATGCCTTGTTCAGACAATTATAGCTTTTTATTGAATTGAAAACTGTATTATACGTAGTACACACTTTTGAATATAGTGAAGTTAGAAATTAACAATTTCTTGCAACTTTCAATCACAAAGTCTTCTAGCCAAAGTTTGTGTGTTATTACACTCAGACTTTTTTGGAAAGACTCAAATAAGTGCGAAAGAGAAAGTAGGTGAAATAGAAATACTTTAAAAATTCTCTACCCGCAGAGTTCTAGGTTCGGGATTCTTGGATTGTTTTTGACGTTTCTCTTTCTTGCCTTTCCTTGTTTCTTGGTGTTGCTTTATTATTCTTTCTATTGTTACCGAGTAAACAAGAAATATTCCGCCGGACAAATTCAAGTGGAGCAAAGACCTTATAATGAAATTAATTGAAGGAATGATTGAAAGAGTCTAGCTTGGTAGTTTAAGCTTTGGAATGTTTCGCCCGCTGAAACAAAGTGATATCCAACTTTTCTGGCCCTCAAAATTGTATTTTTTTATGTCGTTTTCAATGAAAAGCAGGTTAAAAGTGTCTTCATTCATCCTTTTATAATTTAAAAACGATGGTTTATCATTTGATTTTAGTTCTTTTGTCAAGAAAATGAAGGATTCTCTCCAGATTTCCATCCAATTCCTATTTTTACATTATTCGGAATTATTATCCGTATTCATAATGTCAATAATCATTGCTGTATTAAAAAGTACAGTTTTCTTTAATTATTTTCACACTTTGACTTTGTGGATGAGAACAAAAAATGAAAAAATGTCAAAAACACGCAACCGAAAACAATCCGGGTGTAATAATGCGAGATTGACGGGATGACTGTTCAAAAGAAAATATGCGAAACACGCAGCATACAAAAAGTCTGGGTGTAATAACACACTTTCTTTTGTATTTAAATAAGCTGGATTTAAGAAAAAATAATTTATTCCGGGTATACCTTAATCCATATTCGATTATTAGTATCAAAATAAGACTACGTAAATACTCAAGCAAGGAAAAAATAATTTAATTATAATAGTTTTTTTTGGAATTTTTCTCAAGAACTACAAGACATAAAATCATCTAGTTTTCAATGTTTGATCAAAAACAAATATAAGCAATGCATTCTAAAAACAATAGTAAATAATCTTAAAGTTTTAAAAATCACACTTTAAACGTTTTTTACCTTTTTTTGCCCAAATTTTGAGTTTGAAACAATTTTTTTCAAAAAACTATGCAAATTAACACACGTCTGTTCCATTAGTAATTAGAAAATATGAACCAAAATATAATAATAAGCAATAAGTACGATCTTCTAATAAGTGATTCATGTATAAGAAACCATAAGATCTTTGTTTAACCATATTTGATGACAGTTTACAGCAAAAATGTTTTTCGATTTTAGTCTTAAGTCGGCATCTGAGATGATCGGATTAATAAATATTTATTAAAAACATAATATCTCAACGAACTATTCTAATTTACATAGTTTTGACTTGATTTAAAAACAAGCTAATAGACAAAATTGTTGTCTTTAAAAAAATGTATAAAACTTAGTTGTAAGTATTACCATTATTTTTTCCATTTAACGTACATATTTTTTTAAATTGCCCCTAACGCCTAAAAATAGAGAATAGACCCCGCTCCCATAGTAAAAAATGATTGTTTTTAACTGTTCTATACAAATCCGTCATTAAACTTTGTCGCCTGAGTTATCGTACTCTTCCCAAAAAATGCAATACCTAATGTCGATGTAGCCCCTAGGTGCCTCCCCTAAAGAATTTCTTATCACTATACCGGATTTTCATGGTGAATTGATGTTAGAGGGTGGTGAATTGATGTTAGCTGTGGTGAATTGATGTTAGAATTCGAAATAAGGGTGCGTGAGAAGAGGCGTTGCCAAAATGTGCCCGATCGGGAATTTATACAAGTGTGATAACTAATACTGTAAACAAAAAGACCTGAAATATAATAAGTTTATTTAGAAAAGACAAACTGTTATTATTTTCTTAAACAAATTTGTTCCACGGTAGTGGGATAGTGGCCCGCACATTTTGGAAATAACCCTCAAAATTGCACTTACAATTTTTGTCTTCGCGGCAACGCTGATGAGAATTGACGTTTCAGCTTGTAGGCAAAACCAGAATGACAGATTGGTTTCCGGTCTTTATATGGTGTGTCTATGCTCAAAACTATAAGCCAATACTCCAAGTGGGGTTTTGATGGCAGTTCAGGCCACAGTTCGTATAAGCAAGCATTTCATGGACTTGACGCCGATGACTCATCTGTTTTTATTACATGTGTTGCTCGTCTTCGTTTGATATAAGGTCACAAAATAATATTGAAGGCCTCTTTAAATTGAGTTTCTCAAGGAATCGGCTCCCGTATCTGTAGCAGAAAAACGAAGAGTGGATAGTCAAATCAAAGAGCTCCAGCCTAGTCAAGTTAAAGTTGGTGAAAATACTTTCAACGTTGAAGACAATTTATTATTCACGATGATAGATGGAAAGGTCTGTAACGCCATCACTAAAAATTTCTCTACACAGAAATGTTTTATTTGCAATGCCACATAAAAAGACTTTAATTCCATTGATGTAATGATAAATAGACCAGTAAAAACTGATAATCTTCAATTTGGTTTATCTGTGTTGCATGGCTGGATCCGTTTTTTCGAATGTCTACTTCACCTTTCATACAAATTAAAAATAAAACAATGGCAAGCTAGACAAGAAGAGCATACAAAAATCGTTGCTAAAACGAAAAAAAGAAATACAAAAACAGTTTCGGGAGCGTTTGGGTCTGATCGTTGACAAGCCAAAGCCGGGCTTCGGAAATTCTAATGACGGAAATACAGCCAGGAGATTTTTCGAAAATACCGAAATTTCAGCTGATATTACAAAATTAGATGTCGATTTGATAAAAAAAAAAACTGCATATTATCATGACAGTGGTTGTTTGTGGTCATGAGGTCGATTGCAAAAAATTTCGGGAATTTGACCATGAAACTGCGAAATATTACGTTGTTAAGTATCCTTGCTACTATATGCCTCCTACAGTCCACAAGTATCTCATTCATGGAAATGAAATTATTTCAAAAGCTTTATTGCCTATAGGAATAGGACAGCTAAGTGAAGAAGCTCAAGAAGCACGCAATAAAGACTTCAAAAATTATAGAGAACATCACTCCCGAAAATATAGCCGGAAAAATACAAATGCAGACATTTTTAATTTGTTCCTATTGTCATCGGACCAAGTTTTAACAAGTCTGCAAAGAGTTCAAAAAAAAAACTTCAACATCTGCCCCAGGAATGAATGAGAGTGATGAAGACGAAGAAGAATAAATCTTATCCAAATTGTTACGTTTTTATAATTGTAAATTTTTTGCTATTTAAAAAAAGGCGTTTTTAGTGGGCGTGTCCTCATTTTTTTTTAAATGTGCAAACTATCTAAGTAATCGTGCAGAATTTTCAAAATTTTGAAATTTCAAAAAAAGTGGGCGTTTTAGTAGGCGTGTCAAGTGGACGGGTTTAAAAATATCTTATGAATGGTCTCCCAAGCTATCGTGCAAAATTTCAGGTTCCTAGCTGTAACGGCTGATTTGATGTCACAAATTAGGGCATTCTGCCCCAGTGCGACGTTTGGTGCCATTAATTGAGATAAATATTTTATCTTTTAATTGACCAACTGGTGTAATTAAGCGGGATTCGCTTAATTGAACAGGTTACACCCGTATATTTGACCGAAATATTAGACAAAATTGTCAGTGCAATTAAGCGGGGAATACTGTATATAAAAAATAGCATGGCGATTTACATATCCACATTTAAGATCGTTGTCCAACTTTTTTCATGCAGCGAATTTGAATAAAACGACAAGCTTTTATGTGGCCAGAATTTAAGACAGGCTGTATGTAGCACAGCGGGGTGCCTCTAATTCTAAATAAGCTAAACAAAATCATTGAGAACAACAAAAACACAAGTAATCTTTAACTGCCATTACCTACTGATATTATTGTTTTCCTCGTAAATCAACATCAAAAATGATATTTGAAGTCCTAATTGTTCTTGAATGATATTATATTGCGCATAGTTTGGTATTCAATAAAGATTTTACTTGAGTAATTCCAAGAGTTCCAAACTAATGAAGAAATATTTAGACCCTTCAAGAAGAAGCCCATCTGTTACGGCCACAAAGCATAAAAGGGGTCTAGGAGGCTGTAAAAGGCTCAAAACAATACAAAGTCCCGGGAGCCGTTGGCATAGCAACCAATCTATTTAAACATGGCGACTTAGCTTTACATCGAGCAGTTCATGAAATTAGAGTGCACGTATGGGAACGTGAAGAAATGCCAGAAGACTGACGAAAAAGTATTATATGTGTATGGGAGACAAGAAAGGAGATGTCACAACATGCAGCAACTATAGAGGTATCACGTCGTTACGTACCGCCCACCGTTGGAAAAAGGCTTACTATTGTACTGAATTCAGTACTATTTGATTTTCTCAGTACGTAAGTACTTCTTTGCCATTTTCAGTACTATTTTGAATTGTTTGTGCAAAATGGATTAATTTTTTACTAAATTTTCTTTTATCTTCAGAACTTCACTTACAAAAAATTATGTGCGATGCGAACATACCCAAATCACAATTACCCAATAAGGGTATTCATGAAACGTCGGAAACTTTTCGACGTCGTAAAATCGTAAAGATTCCGACAAAAGTTTCATGAACGCCACTTTATATAAAAATTATAAAATTGCATTAATTGTTATAAATGAAATGGTGAACAATTTCGGTGGATTTAATGAAGCGTTGAAAAAAATAAATAAAAATGTTGTGTATTATTGAAATATTTGTTGATGTCAAATTTTGATACATAAAATCTCATAATATACCTTCATAAAAAATTTGTCATGCTTACTTTATTTTCATTTACGACGTGATCGTAAACTTTCACACGAATTTGTGTCGGAAAGTTTACGATTTATTAACTTCCCATAGGAAGTTATTGTAATGGGTCCGATTTGTCAAATTAAAAATTTTGACATTTCTCGACGTTTCAAGGTCCCTAGAGTCGAAATAAAAGATTTTTAGAAAGATGTCTGTGCGTGCGTGTGTACGTACGTCCGTACGTTCGCGACGTTTTTTTCGTCGAGAGATATCGACTTCAAATAAAATTTTTTATACAGATAATAAGGCAGAAAGATGCAGAAAGGGCTCTTAAGAAAATTGCGCGGGTGGTTTTTTCACCATATCAGTTTAAAAAAAAGGTACACATTTTGGTTAACCTTAAATATCTCATGAACCAATAACGCTAGAGACTTGAATTAAATTTTATATTATGTATTGTAACGTGATACAAAACAATTATATTTTTGTAAAAAAAATACAATTAACGGTTTTTTTTATAAATCAAAAAAAATGAAAAAAAAAATTTGTCACTTCGAAAATTTTACGACTAAAATATGATTTCATCTCCAAAACAATTTTGTGCAACGAAGAATAATGTTTTTGACATCTGATAAAATTTTGAGAAAAATCGAATTGACAATTTTTTTACAAAAAATAAAAACCTAAAAAAAAAGTTAATAAAAGTTGGTAAAAATTGATTTTTGACTCAAATATCTTTTCAAGACTTTGAGATATTGGCTTTAAACTACTTTTATCTTTCAAAAAATATTGTTTTCAACATTCAGTAAAATTTTGAGAGAAATCGAATTGACAGTTTTCTTACAAAAAATAAAAACCTAAACAAAAAAATTAACAAAAGTTGGTAAAAATTGATTTTCGGCTCAAATATCTTTTCAAAACTTTGAGATATTGGCTTCAAACTAATTTTATCTTATAAACAATATTGTTTTCAACATTCGGTAAAATTTGGAGAAATGTTGGATTGACAGTTTTTTTTACAAAAAATAAAAACCTAAAAAAAAAAAAAAACAATACTAAAACTTGGTAAAAATTTACTTTCGACTCAAATAGCTTTTCAAAAATTAAAAATATTGGCTTCAAACTTATTTTATTTCACAGAAAATATTGTTTTTGATATTCAGCAATTTTTTTTTAAAATCCAACAGTCCGTTTTTTCATAAAAAAATAAAATCTCCAAAAAATAGAACGCAAATTTGGTAAGAATTGATACATTTAGACAAACTATTAAGCAAGACAAATCGATAGACGGGATGGGAAGTTATCAGTGTGGGTCGCATCCCAGCCTCTTTTTTATTTTTGTAACAGCTCTAGCAGAAGGTTAGAATTCCAAGAGTTTCAAGAACATTTTGGAACTAATTTACACACAATTTTAAAATATTGTGCTACGCGATGGCTTTCCCGTCAGGTACTTGAAAGATTGCATTTCAAAATTGCGCTTATGCTAATTTTTGTGTGTTAATAGGCAGCACTTGACCGCATCTTAGAGCAATGGGACACCCTATGTGTTATTACTTTGGACTTGGTGAATTTGAATCCAATTATGAGAAACAAAACCTCAACTTCATATCTTCCAGCCTTAAGGACTTAAATGTTAAGTTATATTTCACTTTTTTATCTTATATCTTAAAACTTATTAATGATGTTAACTTGGAAATGCAATCCGAAGATGTAAGAGTGCACGTCTTAATTCCAAGATTGAAATCTATTTTTAAACAACTCTGCAGAAATTTTATGAAAAGGGAAGCATTTGATGATAAACCGATAAACTCCGTTAATCTTTTAGAAAACCTCTTACCTATTATGGAAATATATTGCGGCACCGAATCTGAAATCCTATACAATTCAAACAAATTAAGGGAAACAGATATTCAAAGCTTTAAAAATCATACTAAATTGTTTTATGTACATTACATTTCTGCAAGACATTAGAAAAAGATTTGATTTCGATGACGTTTACTTAAACGGAATTCGAAATTTTTCCCAAAGTGCAGTGTTGGATGGTCGAGTTAACTCTATCGTTCAATTTATTTTAAAGTTTTTTTCCAATGAGCACAAAAATATTGAACTGATAAACAACGAATATATAGAGCTCTAGCTGACTGCGAATATTTAAAAAAAATGAGAAATGTTTCCATATCAGAGTTTTGGGCAAAAATTGGTCTTCTTAAAAATGAATGCAATGAGTTAATGTTTGAAAATATTCATCGCATTGTTCAGAGTGCCTTTTGTGTTCCTCACTCTTCGGCAAATGTCGAAAGAATATTTTCATACCAAAACATAATTAAAACTAAATTAAGAAATCGTTTGCAAGTGCAAACGTGCTCTGCACTGATAGAAATGAAAAATCTGATAAAAAATGACTGTTGTCACAGCTTCATAATTAATAAAAATCTTGTGAATAAAAATGTTACAAACAAACCACTTCAAAAAGAAGAACTTTTAGAGTAAAAAATTATCTACATATGTACATACTACATACATACGTAAGTCATCAGTTATAAAAATCATTGAAACTCACAAAATGCAAATATTCAATGATGAGTTTCAATGAAAACTCCTAACTGTGATATGGGGATCCGTCCGATATTTATCTAGCTATTAATAATGAATTTCCTTTTTTTCTTTTTTATGTTCATTTAATATTAAATATGTAATAACAAATGAATTGTTTTTGTTTTTGTTCTCGTTAATAAATACCTACATTTTGTTTTTGAATTTGTGTGTTCGTTTACTTTAATCCATTTAAAAGAGCTCAGATTTTTACCCTTAGGCAGGCTATGGAAAAATGTCTAGAATTCAATATTGCAACTTACCAGCTTTTTATAGACTTTAAAGCCGCCTACGACAGTATACCCAGGGTTGAACTATACAAATAAATGGGAGAATTTGACATCCCAAACAAATTGACGCTTGCATGTAGGTTCACCATTAACAGGGGACAAATCAACATCTACAATGGACTCTATTCAACCTGGAGTTCGAGAAAGAAATCCGTAACTTTGTCGCCAAGTCCAGCCAGAAACTGGCTTACGCAGATGAAATCGACATCATTGGGAGAACCCAACAAGCTGTACACGATTCCTTTATCCAGGTCGAGCCGGGTGCACATTAGTAAAAGAAAAAACAGAGAACATGGTAGCGTCGACTGCGAAAAGAACAATTGGTCAAACAATCAGAAGGTAGCAGAGCATGAATTTGAAGTAGTACCATCCTTCAAATACCTAGTGTCAATAATACCAGCCGATAACAACATAGACGAAGAAATATGTTGTTCAAAGCCAACAGAACCTTGCCAAAACTTTTAACCTGCTGCTGTACAGGACGATGATTCTGCCAGTACTCCGACCTCTTAGACGCGTTCGAGAGGAAGCACGATTCCGTAGACGCTACAATCATGAACTGTATGCAATCTACCTCGAAGCTGACATTGTGACAAAAACTAAGCTGGAGCGACTTAACTACATATGGGTGACGAACTTAACTTTAATATTTGATTGGCAGATTAGATATGTTTTAATAAATTTTAAATAATTTCCATTTAACATCCTATCCATCGAAATTGCCTATTGCATTCCCTCCTCAAACAATTCTTCTTCAATACTGGAACTTTCAGAATTACAATACACTGTAGTGTCAGTAATAAAGATATACTTATATGAGCTGGACATCAAGAATGTGGAATTATTTACCTATAGCTTTGTTTTTCCCTTACAATTTGATACTCAAGTCTTTTTGACCTATGTACATTGTGCAATATTATCCCATTTTAAATTCCACCCTATTTTAACCTTAAAACCTATTCCAACCATTTAAACCTTTAACATTATAAGAGTATTTATAACCCCTAGCGAAATATTAAATAAATTTTATATATTCCCCTGTTAAGAACCAAAAGTTAAACATTGTAAAAAAAACAAAACTACTTAAATAATAACTCTCATGGAATCTCATTATTTATACTCATTAATTATAGGGAGTCCTATTGAATCCCCAAAAAAAAGAATCCCCACGGGATAATATCCCCAAACAAATTTAATCTATTTTGATAATATCCCCAGAGACATAAGACAAATGGACAAAATCCCCAACTAAATAATTTATTTTGCCAAAATCCCCACGAAATCTCCAAATCCCCAGTATCCGTGCATATCTTTATTTCTGCATGCAGTTTTTAGAAAGACTCTTATGAAATTCTCTTATTGTTATATTTATAAATGATAATGATAAACAGTTTCTAAACAAAAAATCACTATGAAGGCATGCACTTCTCAGTCTGACTTTAGTATTCATAGAGAATCATTGTATTCCTAGTGCTTGCTTAGTGCTGTCTAAAGCTGGCCATAGACGGTAAACATGTTGGTGTGATTTGTTGGGCAGCGCTTCGCCATACACGGCCCAACATGTTTATAAACTTCATTTTTTGTGTGACTGTCGTGAAGTGAAGATGTGCGATAGAAGTGCGGATGATCCAATAGCATGTTTGATAACGACATGTTAATTCAATGAAAATAACAACACAAATGACGAATTGTTGTCCCACAACGCCATACACGACGAACATGTTGATAAACTTCAAAACGTGTTGTAAACTTGCCCATACACAGCCAACATGTACGCCACAACTTCACGGTTTATAAAATATTTCATAAACCGTGGATTTGTTGGCCAACATGTCCATACATTAATGATTTTCAGCCCAACACCAACAAATCACACCAACATGTTCACCGTCTATGGCCAGCTTAAGTGTTGTTTTGTAGTGTTGAGTATTTCTTTAATTTTAGAATACAAATTGAAATGGATGATGTTATTGTTTCCAAATCTTTTGCTTGCATTTCATGCAATATAAATGAAATTTAATATATTCAAAACAATTATGTTCAAGTAGTGAATCATGCGATTAAATTGCGCGCGCAATTTAATCGCATGGTTCACTACTTGAACATAATTTTTTTGGGGATATTCACTTGGGGATTTTCGCCCTGGGTATTTTCTCTTTGGGAATTTTGCTGCTGGGGATTTCGTTTTGGGGATTATGGATTTGGGGATTTTCCTTTGGGGATTAAATCTTGGGGGAAATTATCACTAACCCTTAATTATACTAGTTAGTAATTTAATTATTAATATATTTTTAAACAAATATTGTAGATTGGGGCGTTGAAGTATTCATGAAAAATATAAATAAGTTCAGATTTAAGGTTCATTATTGTCTTTCGTATTGATTACACTTAAAATATTCGATTTCCAATTGACATTACAAATTTTAATCAATAAAAGTGTTAATTTGTGGTTCAGACAGATGTCAAAATAAATCTCCCAATTAAACACAATTAAACAACTTCTATTATTTCACCACAGACATCACGATATCAATTTAACAAACATTGTACAAATCTAATAACCACAAACAATAGAACATCATACATAATACGAATACATTATTGTTATTCAAGAGACCCAACCAACAGCCAACAGCCTTGACGTGTGTCAGAAAACCACAAACAATCAAAAGTTAAAAATAATGTATGTTCGTTCACAATGGGTAAATTTAATTGCATTCCATTTGATTACTAATAACAATAAAATAAATATTAAATTCTTTTGTTCTAAATAAAAGAAATCTAAATCTATATTCTATGACAAGGACTCTCATAAAAACCTTCACGGGGGATCTTTTGATGTGAATCAATAAATGACGTTTTGATATAGAATCATAATTGTGACAAATTTCAATGCCGCTACCTACCGCAGGAGTTCTGTTGAAATAGCAAAAAGATAAAAAAAAGATAAAAACTTTACCTCATCGAAGAGTGTTAACACGCACGCATGCCAAGCCGATGCTCAGCTTATGTCTCATGTTTATTAAAAGTGTGCATGAGATCAAGTCTTAACTCTGGATGCTTCCAAACGTTATAACGTCTCGGTCTCGGGTGTAATATGCAAATCGATTTGTTGCTAATCAATTCTGTTCTTATGGTGGGTGAGGACGTAAAATGTCAGTTTGTGAATACAAATTGCCAATGAAAAATGTCAACAAGGATCAAAAACTCTTTTAAAGTTGTAAAGTTTTCAAAGTGTAGGCGATTTGCAAAGGATTGAGAATAAATTGAGTTGATGGTTATTATAACAATAACAACAAACAACCTGATTTAAAAATTGAAAAATAAATTATGTTGACGTTCCGCTGTAGGTTTTTCTTTGTTATGTCACTTTGACAATCATGGGGTAGAATTTATTAGTTCAGTTTATTTTGATTATTGTATGATCAAATTATCACAATATATATGGTTTAAGGAAAATTTGGTCTGAATAAATATGCAAACAACTTTTCACTTCAATCTCAATTTGATCTCAATTAAATCATGAGCCTTTTTATTAACTACTTTAACTTCTACTCCGGCCCTGCATTATAATTTTACATCAATTCATCTTCCAAATCTATGTTTTGATAAAATTATAATAATAATTATTTCAACTTGTTTCGGTATTATAACGTGATGATAACACTTCGTGTTTATTAATCATTTTATCGTTTTATTTTTAATAACTTCCTGCAATTCAACTTTTGTGTTTCTGACACTTTGCAATAACATTTTATGATTGATATTAATTAGTAGAATAAACAAGTTATTGGTCATCCCCCTACTTAAATGTCTATTAAATTTTTTTAAGCATTTCCAGTAACCAGTTAACTTTTTTTTATATCTTAACGTAATGATGTAATAAGTTTTTAAAAATTTTCCATGAAGGTATTTGCAACTTTTTTCGTCAGTTTGGTTTAAATTAAAATCATACAAAATTATTATAATTCCGGGAAATTCCTTCTGTCAAAAATGACTAATACTGCCTTATCGACTTTTATTTCCTGATGCTAAACAATAAAAAAGAAGAAGATTCAAATCTAATGTTTGTTTTTCTTTAAAATCGTGTCCCGTCAAAAATATTGTAACCCAAGTACACATACGTAATCAAAATAAAAGTAGTAACAATCTCGACTCATAATAGTTTTTATTTATATTTCTAAATTCTATTACTAAGAGCACGTTTATATTACACAAGATGAATAAATGGATTTACCCAATTCGAATATAATAATATTATTGTTTATTATTATTTAATCTTTCAAAAAAGTATAATTTAGTACAAAAGAAACCATTAAGTGTTCATTGCCACGAAACTAGACAATTGTTATTTAATTTTTTTTTTTTTAGAAGACGCCCCTGTGTTTATTTAATGTTTAACAATAGCTAACCCATTTATCTTCTTTATGTATTATCAGGGCAATGTCATCACAAATTGTCAACATAAAAACAACAACATTAACAAAAGCTATCACACCCACAAAGTGCATCTTCAGTAGTTGCTGGTGATTTATCAATTTGAAGAACTATAAACAAAACACGTTTGAATCAAACAATTTATACTATATCTATAGACCTAAAGCTTATTTTTGCATATGCACTCTGACTCTAAGCGATGCCAGCAGAAGCAAGCATCATTAGCAGTCAGACCAATAGTTTTTGAATGTAAAATTGAATAAAGCTCCCGAGTAGGTTTCATTCACTTGAATTATAAGTTTTCGTTAGAAACTCATGGAAAGGCGTTCACATTATGAAATTTCATTTTCGCAATTTGTAAAGCTGTCACTTTTGAAGCTGTCATCTTTCGACATTACAAAAAATAAAACGATACGCGCTTTAACAACGTATCAAAATTGATAATTTTTATAACAAAATTGTTGAATAATTTATGGCCACAATTTGCAAGAAAAGTATTTCTGACAGTCTCGAAGAGTTCATCTAAGTATACACGATTGGAAGACCTTCTAATATTGGCCGAACTGTCAAAAGTCTTTCAATAGCATCCAATTAGATGACAATTTCCAATTTTCTATTTATGGCCACAATTTGCAAGAAAAGTATTTCTGACAGTGTTATCTCTCGAAGAGTTCATCTAAGTATACACGATTGGAAGACTTTCTAATTTTGGCTGAATTGTCAAAAGTCTTTCAATAGCATCCAATTAGATGACAATTTCCAATTTTCTTTCAAGTGAAAATTATCCGTTTATACGGGTGGTTGATTTTATCCAAATATTAGAGAATTTTTTAGTTGTCTGTTTACACAGTTGGAAGACTTTAAAAAACAATAAAATTAGTAGACTCATTGGAAGACAATTGACTCGACAGATGACATATGAAGTGAGAACAACAGATCGTGCAAAAACATTTAAAAAAGTATAAAATATAAAAACAAGTGAAACAATAATGAAGGCGACGCCCAAACCTTTTCAACCTTTTTTTTCTATAAACTTCTTCGTTATGTTGCCAAACGGGGACTTCTTATTTCTTTCGATTTTCGAGTTTTCAAAATTTGCCAATTACAAATTGGATAATGTTGTGTGGGAAGAACATCATCCAATGTCCAATGAGTGGACAATCTTCCAATTATTTGAAAACATAAAAATTGCGTGTTTGGATGACTACAAACGATTGCAAGATGTTAATCAATTTTTTGATAGAAAATTTGTGGACGATTGACTGACAGTTTTTTTCTGTCACTTTTGACACATAAAATTCGGTGTTAACATTGTCGATAGAAAATTGGTTAATATGAAATCTGTTCCAGACATTTCTCGCACAAAAGTTGGTTAAATGCCAAATTTGAAGAGTCGGGATGAAATGCTCTCAGAGAAAAACCAAACTGTCAAAATGTCTGGAACGATTTTCGCACCAATTTGCACGAGTTTGGACTCAATTTTTAACGTCAAAAATATACTCCATCATCGGAGAGAGATCATTAATAAATTTTAATCAACTTAATCATGAATAAGAATCCAATAAAATAAATATCAACAGAAGTAAACTTATGTTTATTTAAAATAAAAAAAATTTAAATCACTACAATTTTCTATAAATATTTAAAATGATACCTTTTTTACTACAAATTTCTTCTTCAGTAACAGTTTTATAAAAAGACACAAATTTTATGAAAATTATTTGATTAATTAAAGGAAATAGAAAATATGAACAATATTGACATTTACCAAACTAAAACGAAAATAAAAGAATTACTTGGGCAACCCTTAGTCAATAGCTTTTTTTTTTCTGTCATTACTTGCCATGAACAAACAGGCAGCCCAGAAATCGCCTGAAGAAATTCCTCGGACTAAATCTGGCAAAAAGGGTAAATGTTTTACTCTCTCCGCGCGTTCTCTTTTGTAAAAATTAGCACATCTTTTTAAGTGTGAAACGAATTCGGTGACTTTCAGTCTGAAACTGTTTGAAACTAGGTCTGGAACACAGCTATTTTTTTGCGAAAAAGCTGGCAATATTGAAAGATCTTCCAATCGTGTATACTTAGCTTTAATAACAGTTATTGACTACCGTACTTCTGAAATGGTGAGTTGTAAGTAACTAAAGCCTGGTTCTCTACGAGCTGTTCTGTTAATTCTTCACAATAGTTTCAAGACTTTAAATAAATAAATAAATTGGGTGGCGCAACAGTCCGTTGAGAACTAGGGCCTAGTGACTTACAACTCTCAACCATTCCTGTGTGCGAGTACTGTTGTCAGGGATGGAGAGGACCTACAATTTTACGCCGAATCCGAACGGCTAATTTGAGAAAGCACTTTTCATGACAAGAATTACTCTTGGAGAATTTGTCAATTCCTCGCAAGAGGCAGTACCCGTGAAAAAAACTTTAGATGACATAGGCAGGGATCGAACCCAAGACCTCTGGCATGACAGTCCAACGCACTAACCATCATGCCACGGGTACCACAGTTTCAAGACTTTAACAAAGTTTAATTTCACCTTTAAAACGCAGTGTAATTGTTTATTTGTTCATTGGGGTTTAAGAAATGAAAATAAATAATAATGCCGATTACAAAATTGTATGCCTTGGTATTTCTAAAATTTAAATAAATTTAGGGGCGCAACATTTCGAGAAGAAATAAGGCCTATAGACTTACAACTATCATCCATTTCTGTGTGCTAGATATGTCAGTAATGGAGGAGACATAAAGTTTTAATGTTTGGGTTCGTTCAATACGCGCTTCATCGTTATAGAGTACTTCTGAAATATTATCGTGAACTTAGTGGCAATGGCAACTAATGCTTCGGCGATATTTTTCTTATCCATTTGAATCTCTTGGCGAAAAATTTTAAACGAAATATTGTTCATAGTACGTTTCCACCAACAAATAATCCGAGATTTAAGGCAAGTGATTTAAAATAAATCATGAGGTGTTTCCACTAAAGAAAAGGAGATTAATTTGACGTTTGGTTTATGTCATAACAACCAAACTTCAAATTATTCTTCTTTCGAAAAGAAAAAAAAATATGTATTTGTTCACTCATCATCTGTAAGTAATTAGTTTTATTATATTCTTGTACATATTTATTATTTTTGTATACTTACATTTTATTTCGTCTGTGATTTCTTGAAAGTTGTTTATTGTTTTGAATTTGAGTCATATGGAAGTGAGACAGATAGTTTTTGTTGACATTTCCATCTGTCAATAAACGAAATTGGCGTTTAAATGGGTCGGTTCAACAATTATTCTCCGAAAAAAAAGTTTGTTTGATTGGAAAAACTAATGTTTCCAAGTAGATTTCAATGAGTTTTATTTGAAATCTTCATTTGAGGAGATTAAAATTTGTATGGTTAATCTTCGAGATTTCAAGGAGGATTGTGGCAAATCTAGCTAAATCTCGGTTTAGTGCCCGGTGGAAACGTAGTATAAGGGCTTAACATTTTACTTGTTAGCAATTTTCTAAGGGCGCCCAAAATTTTAAACAGTAGATTGTTAATTGCCTTTTATTAAGAAACGAGCTTTCAAACATGTCTAAAAAGTGACAGTTCGTGAAAATAAACAAAGCAACTACGCTTAAACGGACCTATTAATTGGAATTCCCAACTATTGACTGGACTGGAATAATAGTACGTTTCCACCAATAAATAATCCGAGATTTAAGGCAAGTGATTTAAAATAAATCATGAGGTGTTTCCACCAAAGAAAAGGAGATTAATTTGACGTTTGGTTTATGTCATAACAACCAAACTTCAAATTATTCTCCTTTCGAAAAGAAAAAAAATATGTATTTGTTCATTCATCATTTGTAAGTAATTAGTTTTATTATATTCTTGTACATATTTATTATTTTTGTATACTTACATTTTATTTCATCGCTGTGATTTCTTGAAAGTTGTTTAATGTTTTGAATTTGAGTCATATGGAAGTGAGACAGATAGTTTTTGTTGACATTTCCATCTGTCAATAAACTAAATTGGCGTTTAAATGGGTCGGTTCAACAATTATTCTCCGAAAAAAAGTTTGTTTGATTTGACAAACTAATGTTTCCAAGTAGATTTCAATGAGTTTTATTTGAAATCTTCATTTGAGGAGATTAAAATTTGTATGGTAAATCTTCGAGATTTCAAGGAGATTTGTGACAAATCTAGCTAAATCTCGGTTTAGTGCACGGTGGAAACGTAGTATAATTGTACAGATGACATATGGATTAAGCTAAAGCTAAAGTAATTGCTTAAAATTAATGTAGCGATTAAAACTTTAGCAAATTGTTAAGAGATAGAAAGATGTTAAAATCGTTAAAAATTGTCTAAATTACCTTTTTAGCCTAATAAATAAAATTTAAATAAATAAATTGTTAAAAATCGTTTAAAATGTTGCGCCATTGTTAAGAGTCAATTCGTTGACCATTTGTCAGTGTTGGATTTGCAAAATTATGTTTCTTAGAAAATTAGATAAGTTCGATGAGAATAAAACGCTCCAAACAGATCAATTCATACATTGCTGGTACAAATAGAAGAAACTTGGTCTTATGCCATTTTATAGATATTTCAATTGTGTGATTGTGATTGTACTGAATTCAAATCCAGAAACTCTTCTCTCAATACAAATAAGAGGAACAGTGGAGTTTAAAAGGCTTCTAAAAGACAAGTTAAAAATACGATGAATTTCTACAAAATATTTAGACACGTGTTGCGACTTACACTTGGCTGTATTTGTGGAAGAAAATTCTTTGAAGTAAGGTTAAAAGGTCTTTAGTCAAAAAATTGCATTTTATGTTTTTGATTTGGTGTAACGGCCTTGTTTTTATCTCTTTCGTTAAATACTAACAATTTGAGTCTGACAACTGCTTAATATCGTATTTATTTAGTCTTTTGAAAATTACATGAACAAATTTATATATGTTTTGATATTAAAGTTTTAAGTACATTTAGTTTGTGTGACCAGTTTCTGGTTTAAGTCCTTTTTGTCTAAAGTCGAAGAGGCAATTGCAACTATTTTTTGTCGAATCCCAAACGTACCTTTAAAGTGTCTACCTATCACCATGTAAAAATAAAAACAAACATGTAAAGCAAAACAAAATTTGCTAGATCCGATGCCTCCTTTATCGTGTAGATAGATCTTCTTCACAGAAATCTTTAATTGATTAGAATTGCGAAAAGAAAACTAGGTACAGACAGATAATTTGAAATCCGCTGCTGCGCCGCCGGAGTCGAGGAACAATTTAAAAAGCTTCATCTAGCAATGATAGTCAATTGCGGCGCCTCGAACAGAGAAGATCAGAACTCATATTAGATACTTGAAATTAGTTTAACGAATAACACAATTTAACCAAAAATAAAACAATAACAAAAACAAAAACAATGTGCTATAAGAATTTAATTGTTTTAAAAATATAATTACACGAATTAAACTCAAGTTCGCGTCTTAATTATACATAAGTATCTTCTATTAGCACCCACGATCAAAGAAAATAAATTTATCTGCCCTTAGATGATTTCTGCCAAGAAAAAAATTATATTTCTCACGGCGGCTGTGGTGCTGGTTTTAGTTTTAGTTATTTTGACAACCGTGATATTAATTTCGAAAAATTCCGAACGATCTTCGAAAGACAATGTCCTCAGCGGCGGGATTGAAATTATGTCCGATGCACCGAGTGCAGTGACCTCGAGCAGCTCGAAAAGGTACAACATCAGTCGAGATGCTGTTCGTGCCATGCAATCCGAAGTAATGCAAAGCTTTATTAACGAATCCGTAGATCCATGTGATGATTTCTATGAATACGCGTGTGGTAACTGGGAGAAGCATAATCCAATTCCAAATGACAAGTGGCAATATTCAACAATCCAATTACTCCATCACAATCTTGAAAATGAACTTAGGGAACTTTTATCCGAACCAATTAGTCATGCAAAGCCACCAAGTGCCATGGACAAAACAAAGATGTACTACAAAAATTGTATGGATAAAGCGACAACTGTCAAACGAGGAATAGAACCTCTTTTGAAGTATATCAAAGATCTAGGTGGTTGGCCAGTGCTGGATGATGACTGGAAAGAGGAGAATTTCGATTGGCTTCAGTTGGTAATTGATTCTTCGTATGTTGGAAATGGTGTGATAATTTCTTATGAAGTCGAAAAGAATCCGACTGTCCCGACGGAGTATACAATTTTCTTGGAACAAACTAGTTTGGGAATGACAAATCGGGATAATTTTTTGAATCCAGAAAATTCAAAAAATCTTGAAGCTTACAGGTATGACATAAAAAAGTTATTTTTTTTTTGCAAATGATTCATTTCATTTCGAATCTAAATACCAAATTAGCTAAAATCAATCAAATCAAGATTTACTAAAATTCAGATCATAAGCTATTCCTAAATTATTAGTCAGGCAAAATTGTAAATAATACAAATGTTTGCTTTAAACAAATAAATAAATGAATATGTGCTTTGCATAGATGATGAGAAAATGCGTTGAGAGTTTTAAAACGTGGAGAATAATATGTTCATAAATGTGAATATTTTTCCTTTTCTTTGGAATTTCCTAAAAATAAAAAAGTGTAAATGTTTAACATCAAAAGATCTTAGTAATCAATTGTGATGAACCCCCTGATAATTATAAAGGTCAGCAAATTATTTGACAGAATTGCTCCTGCTTTTAACATTTTCTAACCTTATGGTTTACACTTGATTTGTAACAGATGCGTTTGAATCCAAATTTCAAGTTGATACCATCTATAGAGATTTCATTAAATCTTTTGATCGAATATGTCACCAAATATTAATCTTAAAACTTAAGTCAATTGGTTTTCATGGTGTGCTTTTAAAATTGTTGAATTGTTACCTTACAAACAGAATACAATGTATACAATTACGGAATTTATTATTCCCGGATTTTCAAAGTATTATCTGGTGTTCCACAAAATATCCATCTTGGGCCGCTACTGTTTAATATTTGTCTTATTTATGCAGATGATGTAAAAATGTGTACGTGCTTACAAAATATATCCGATTTTCTTAAACTTCAGGTAATTTAAATATGTTAGCTGATTGGTATCGAATATCAAATTCTACTGCCACTAAGTTTATAGCTACTATATTTATGATCAGGAGCTTCAAAGTATGGCAAAGTTTTCTGATCCGCGCGTCATTTTTGACCCTAAATTGACTTTTTCGTTTCTAAAGCATACTTTATGATTGGTTTCATCAAAAGAAATTGCAAATTGCTATGAATTTATTAATCCTTAAGCCTTAAAATCGGTCTTTAGTTCGTCTTTTTCTTTATTTTTGTTCTATTGTTTGGAGTCGTTAGACTTAAGTATGTTTTAATAGAATCGAAAGAGTTCAAAACGCTTTTACTAGATTCGTCGTTAAGCAATTAAAATGCACGATTGAAATTCCATTGTATTCTTCAAGATGATGATTACTTTGATTGATAAGAACTTTCTGTTCCAGTATTAATAATACGCCAAAGTAATGTTTAAAATTTACTAAGGCATAAAACAAACTATGTTTCCAATGAGCCTTTCGGTAGATGCTAAATATTCATAATTATGTTCCCATTAAACTAAGTTATTTATCTTATCTTCTAAAATTTTGCATTAATCTTTTGAAAGTAGTTTGTAAAACATGATAGTTTGTGGATGAATGATAAATCTATACTTCTATACTTATTATTAATATTATAAATGCGAATGTAAGTTTGTTTGTTACGCTTTCACGCAAAAACTACTTAACCGATCATCATGAAACTTTGCACATACACTCTTGAAGGTATTAGAAGTAACATAGGATACTTTTTATTAAAAAAAAAATTTAACGAAAAATAAGAAAATTGTTTGTAGCTAAATTTGACGATATTTTGACAAACAATTTTCTTATTTTTCGTAAAAATTTTTTATTTTTTTTTTAATAAAAAGTATCCTATGTATGTTACTTCTAATACCTTCAAGAGTGTATGTGCAAAGTAAATGTTTTTGCTTAACTTATTATTAATGTCCGTCAGAAAAGACCAAAAAATAGCAGTTGCTGTAGCTTCGTCAGGTATTGCCGCGACGCTATTAAAGGGCGGTCGTACGGCACATTCCGTTTTAAAATTACCATTGAATTTGGCACAGGAAGATTCGCCCATCTGTAATTTTAGTAAAAATAGTTCACGAGGTAGGATGCTGCGAGAATGCAAGCTTTTAGTGTGGGATGAAAGTACAATGTCTCACAAGAAGGCTATAGAAGCTTTAAACCGGACCCTCCAGGACTTGCGAGATAGAACAGATATAATGGGAGGCATGGTAGTTTTATTGGCTGGTGATTTCCGTCAAACCCTCCCAGTGATTCAAAGGGGGACACCAGCAGATGAAATTCAAGCGTGCGTTAAATCATCAAGCTTATGGCCGACAGTTGAAAAACTCCACCTGAAAACGAATACGAGAGTGCATCTTCATAATGACGTGGATTCAGGACTTTACGCAGAAATGTTGTTGAAAATTTTTGATGGTTGTTTAGACGTTGACGCTGAAGGCTACATATCACTGTCAAGAGAATTTTGTAATTTAGTAGAAAGTAATGTGGATCTCATTGCTAATGTTTTTCCGGAATTGCAACAAAATTTGTGTAGTGATCAGTGGTTGTGTGCAAGAGCAATATTAGCACCAAGAAATAAAATTGTAAATAGGATCAACACTGACATTTTAAACGAGGTTCAAGGAGAAATGAAGGAATATTTGTCAATGGATACAATTATGGATACGGAACTAAGTACTTCATATCCTGTGGAGTTTTTAAATTCACTTGAACTATCGGGTGTACCGTCACATAAACTTCAATTGAAACTAAATGTACAAGTAATGCTTATGTGAAATCTAGATGCTCCTCGGCTATGTAATGGAACAAAGCTTCGGATAACAAAATTGGGACAGAACATACTTGGTGCTACTATTTTAACAGGTGTCGGTAAGGGAAATAGTGTTATAATACCTCGGATACCAATTATTCCCACTGACCTTCCATTCGAATTTAAAAGGGTTCAGTTTCCCGTCAAGCTTAGCTTTGCTGTTACTATAAACAAGGCACAAGGACAAACATTACAGGTAGCAGGAGTGCATTTAGAAAACCCATGCTTCTCTCATGGTCAACTTTATGTAGCCTCTTCACGTGTATCTAATGCCCGGAATTTAAACATATTTGCACCCGACGGGAAAACTTATAAGTATAACATTGTCTATAAAAATATCTTAAATTAATTTAATTTATTTTTTTAAATTGTTGAATTCAGAATTATTTATTTTTGTTACGGTGAAATATATTTTAACATTTGTTGTTGCATTTCAATAAGCATATATTAAGGTGTTGAAACTTCATTGTCTGTAGTAATTTTTAAAAATTGTTGATCTCAGCCAAGCAATAAAATTTAGTTATTATATTGACTCATTTCTATTATTATTCCCTTACCCTTTATCTCTCATACTTATTTAATTTCTCCACTGCGGGCGAAGCCGCGGGTAAAAAGCTAGTTATAAATAAATCTTAATAAGAAGAAACAAATAAATCTTGTTTCGTTGCTTGTTGGGCAAGTAGCGCCAATATTTTGAAATTTCCATTCTTTGTAATCTCGTAGTGGTTACTTGTACAAAGATGACAGATTAAAAAGTGACAGCTACACAAATAGCAGTATATTTAAAATAGCCCTTTAATAAAAAAATAAATATATGATTTGCATAAGCGATTCTACGCCCATATTATTGAGTTTTTTAAACAAAATTTTACGGCAAAAATGGATTTTGAATTTAGATATCGATTATTAATAATTCAATTGGAATTTAAATCTAACTTCTTATAAGCTTTAAATTTGAAAACCTTTCGGAACTAGTTTTGCCGCAAATACATGTTCATAAATGCAGATAATTGTATCCTTTTATTAAACGATATTATTCATGCGTTTTTTTTGAATAACTGATTGAAACTCGTAATTTAAATAACAACTTTATGGTAACTTTACATTAAGGTATCATCGCAAACGTCAAATGACACATTGCTAATAAATAAAAAGAACATGCTTCCAAAAAATTAGTTTGATCAAAGTTAAGGGGCCTACTGAAAGAATCCTTCGTATATGTTGCGGCAACGGTCCCGTTGACATTGACGTATGAAACGGTTAGGGGTGATCCAATGGATACGTTACTTTGTTTTGACAGTGCGAATAAACGATATACTTTAAATTATTAGGTTTGTTCAATTTCTTGAACCCAGTGCGTACTGACGAATTTCAGAGCATTTTATATAGAACTGATAAAAGTTTTTTCATTATCTATATTTTTTTTTGCGCTTGGTAGATTTAAAACAAATTGTCAGAATTAGCGTCATAATTTACAAAATGACAAAAAATGAGTAAATTCGAAGAAACAAAAAAAAACAAAAAATAAACATCAGTGTAGTATAAAATTAATCATAATACATATTTAAAAGTAAACTCAAACCGTGAATAATTTTTTCTAATACACCTTCTATTTACCATCAATACTCGTTATTTATAAAAAATAAAACATTTTAAGAGAAAAAGAGAAAGAGTGATCAACCGTCATCAGAACGATTTTGGAGCATAACGATGCACCATGTTATCGAACATGCCTATTATAGACAACAGATGTCAACGGACCTGCCGGAGAGAAAAGTAAAACTTTCAGCTACTTTCTGCGTTGCGTTATTTATGGGCCACAGCGCATGCAACGGATTCCATAGGTCTGAATTATTTCCTCACTAAGTTATTAACGTACTCTTTTTCATTTTTGTATTCCCAAAGAAATAAGTTTCAAATCCCTTGATCGAGGCTGCGAATTAATATCGCATCAACAACGATGTGAGATTACACTTCCCGGTAGCACCATTCCTGTTGGTACCACATCATCATCCAGCTCCATATCCTTAATTTCTGAATACAAAAATTCCGTTATCATCTCGCAATATAGCAAAGACCATTCACGGTAACTGATTTGAACAACTTATTATTAAAGAAGTAAGGCCAGAAAAAGATGATTTTCCGACGAAGTTTTTGATTTGGACGTCTATTTTTATAAAAACCCTTCAACAATCTTGACGCTCTTCTCAATTTTGTACTTATCGTAATCGTAGCTTAATTCTTCAAAGATTGAAATAATGAAATGTCAAACAAAGTTTGACTTTAAGGTGTGACTCACAATTAGCATCGTGCGTTATGGTCGGACCACCCTTCAGAAATTAATTAAAACAACTGTAACCTAACTTTACTTGCTTTTAATTTGACGTTAAGAAGATGTGTGCTTAGTGCTTTGACAGTTTTGTATCAAGTTAGTAAAGTAGCTCTCTAAAACCAGATTTAAAGACCTTATCTTAAAAAAAAACTACTCGCTAATAGCACTGGTCAACAAAATTCCAAAACAATACTTTTTTAAATGATTGAGATGTCTTAAATTCGAATATCGTTTATAAATTCTGCGATCACATCAGGTTTTTAAAGTATGCCCCTTAAAAATACTAAAAACAACCAAAACCCGGGCTAAGCTAAAACTCCAAATATCTCTTAACATTACATTGTATGAAGATTTTGCAAGGTACAAATCTTTCTCTTCTATATAGATACAAATTAAATGATTTAAGTATCTTACTAAATTTCTATAAATTCTCATTAGTTATAAATCTTTTTTTGCCTCTATTATGAAGTTTGGAGAAAACCTTGCATTTGATACTTTCATAGTTTTGAAAAATACTTTTTGGACTTATTTTTATTTTGTAATGCTGATTTCGAATCCTAACTTTAATTTTAACTAATCAACTTTAAGTTCTCGGTATGTGTATTACAGATCACCTCTTAGGAAATGATCACATATTCGATATTGCTAAAAATGCTGCTTTGTGCTTAGGATTTCTTCGACGGAGCAAGAAATTTTTCACCACTAGGTGCCCCTAAAAAAAATCTTCGTCTTTTGGATTGGATGCAAAAAAGAACTTTCAAAATGGTAGGCGATAGAACTATAACTTAAACAATTACATCAATCAAACACGAACGCAATGTTTCATGTATTTCGTTGTTTTGCCGATATTTTTACAAACAATGTTCTGTCGAATTAGCCAGTTGCATTCCCCGCCTCAAACAATTCAGCCATAATACTCGCACTTACAAAAATTCTCATCAGTTTCGCTTGAGCTCAATTTCGGACGTAGTGTCAAGTATAGAGATTTCTTTTTTAGCCACACATCGAGAATGCTTTACCAAACTCTATTTTTCCCTCCTATTTTAATATTCAAAATTTTGAGACCAATGTGCAGTGTGCACTGCCATCTGCTCTTAAAGCATAAATGGTTTAGCGTTTCTGTGAGGTTTTTTGTAAGACATGTGAAATCTAACAACTTATGAAGATTTTTCGAATATTATATGAAATAATATAAATATTTCAACTGAATATTGAATAAAGGGATTATCGATTAAAAAAAGGATTTTATTGAAAAAGCTACTTAATAAATTAAAATAGCCTCATATACATATACATACGTGTTTTTCGAGTTTTAATAATAGTGGAGCGCCTGGGGGTTTTCACCTTGGATTAGAGTTACAGTGAATGAATTTATATGATCGATGTGGGATATTGTTTTTTAAACTATAAATTGCAATGTTTACCCAAAATTTTTGTGTGCACTCCATTTTTTAATTGTTTAAACAAATTCTTATAAAATATTAATGTTTGACCATATGTTTTCACTTTAAACAGTAATTTTTTTTGTATTTATATGTTAAATCTTACCTGAATAGACATATAGGAACAATTTTCAAAGATACCTGTGTATAAAAATAGCAGTAGGGATCTCAAACAGGTAGAAAAACGTGGAGGGGAGAGCGGAGCGACAGCTACTATGTACAATGGAATTTCTCGGCTAGTTTAGTTGCAAGTAACATGTGTTCTGTGAGTATTGTGCTTATATATTGGCTTTGAACTACTTTTATCTTTTAAAAAATATTGTTGTCAACAATCAGTAAAATTTTGACAAAAATATAATTGACAGTTTTCTTACAAAAAATAAAAACCTAAACAAAAAAATTAATAAAAGTTGGTAAAAATTGATTTTCGACTCAAATATCTTTCCAAAACTGTGAGATATTGGCTTTAAACTACTTTTATCTTTTAAAAGTTATTGTTGTCAACATTCAGTAAAATTTTGACAAAAATATAATTGACAGTTTTGACAGTAATTTGAGAGATATCAAGAACGGAACATCAATTTTTACCAAATTTGCGTACTATTTTTTGTAGATCTTATTTTTTTATGAAAAAACGGACTGTTGGATTTTTATAAAAAACTACTGAATATCGAAAACAATATTTTCTGTGAAATAAAAAGAGTTTGAAGACAATATTTTTAATTTTTGAAAAGCTATTTGAGTAGTAAGTAAATTTGTAGTAGGTATTGTTTTTTTGTTAGGTTTTTATTTTTTGTAAAAAACCTGTCAAATAGCTTTGACAAACTCTTCAAACTCTTTTTATTTCACAGAAAATATTGTTTTCGATATTCAGTAGTTTTTTATAAAAATCCAACAGTCCGTTTTTTCATAAAAAAATAAGATCTACAAAAAATAGTACGCAAATTTGGTAAAAATTGATGTTCCGTTCTTGATATCTCTCAAATTACTGTCAAAACTGTCAATTATATTTTTGTCAAAATTTTACTGAATGTTGACAACAATAACTTTTAAAAGATAAAAGTAGTTTCAAGCCAATATCTCACAGTTTTGGAAAGATATTTGAGTCGAAAATCAATTTTTACCAACTTTTATTAATTTTTTTGTTTAGGTTTTTATTTTTTGTAAGAAAACTGTCAATTATATTTTTGTCAAAATTTTACTGATTGTTGACAACAATATTTTTTAAAAGATAAAAGTAGTTCAAAGCCAATATATAAGCACAATACTCACAGAACACATGTTACTTGCAACTAAACTAGCCGAGAAATTCCATTGTACATAGTAGCTGTCGCTCCGCTCTCCCCTCCACGTTTTTCTACCTGTTTGAGATCCCTACTGCTATTTTTATACACAGGTATCTTTGAAAATTGTTCCTATATGTCTATTCAGGTAAGATTTAACATATAAATACAAAAAAAATTACTGTTTAAAGTGAAAACATATGGTCAAACATTAATATTTTATAAGAATTTGTTTAAACAATTAAAAAATGGAGTGCACACAAAAATTTTGGGTAAACATTGCAATTTATAGTTTAAAAAACAATATCCCACATCGATCATATTAATTCATTCACTGTAACTCTAATCCGAGGTTTTATGGTTTTGAATGCTCCAGGCACTCCACTATAAGTTATATCTCAAAAAGGCGGAGCCTTTTCCGCCAATTTATCGTAAGCGCCAAAATGAATTACATATATCTTAAACGACAAATCAAAAGCTTTCTGCTGGTTTCTCAAACCATGTATACCATAAGTCAGCATTGGAAATAATTAATTATGCTTAAACTAAGTCATGACAATAGCCTTCAAGGTCTCATCAGTTACTAGCAAATTTTAATAATTAAGTTTTCTTTTTCATTAAAAATGTCGCTTACGATAAAATGGCGGAAAAGGATCGATAATTTTGAAGTCAGATTTAAAGTAAGTTCAACAAAGCCCATTGGAAAAGTTCAATTTTATTGCCAGCAAGAAAACCTTTCCGACCAGTGTAATACGCATTTAACTGGTCGTAAATTAGCTG
This sequence comes from Eupeodes luniger, assembly GCA_951509635.1. Taxonomy (NCBI): domain Eukaryota; kingdom Metazoa; phylum Arthropoda; class Insecta; order Diptera; family Syrphidae; genus Eupeodes; species Eupeodes luniger. The sequence continues at coordinate 251,389,711 of OX608073.1, forward strand.
TTGCAATTTTAAGTTAAGTCCAATGTTGTTTTATGTCAACATTGATGCCAATTTGGTAACTGTGGAAAAGTCTTAGAACAAATAAGAATTAAACATCAAAATAAATTAAATATTAAATTGACAATCAGATATAATATAAATGTATAATGTACATACATAAAACAATATCCTTCATTTTAAACCCACATCCTTTTTGTTTATTTTTGTTTCAGAAAACTTATTGAAAACGTTCTTCTCATGCTTGATGTTAACGAGGAAAAAGCCAAAAATGTCTCTCAAGAAATTGTTGACTTTGAAGTCCTTCTTGCCAATGCAACTCTTCCGCCTGAAGCTACCAAAACACTGCAATATTTTCAACCTCCCGTTTCGTTGCTGAATAGTGCTTATCCTTATATCGATTGGAATAGATACATAGCAGGAGTCCAACAAACCAATGCATCAGAAATAAGCCAAAATCAAACAGTTCTACTCCAACTTGGAGTAAAGTATTATGAAAACCTTTACTATGTTCTTTTGCAGACTGAAAATGTTACTATGGCCAATTATATGATTTGGCGGTGTGTACTTTTTGTAATCGTATCTTTAGATGACAATTTCCGAGGAGCTTGGGATGATTTTAACACCGCTGTAACTGGACAAGTCGAACCAAATCCTCTGTGGAAAATTTGTGTAAATCAAATTAACTGGAACATGGGAATGGCCACATCAGGAATGTTCATTCGCAAGTACTTTGATGAGTCTAGTAAGAACGAAACAGTCCAGATTATTAATTCTCTCAAGGAGACCTTCGATGAGAATCTGCAGGAGTTGGATTGGATAGATGCAGTTACAAAGGCTTATGCCAGCAAAAAGGCCAATGCTATGAGGGTTGCTGCAGGTTATCCGGATTACATTCGATCTGAGAAAATTCTTAATAAACTTTACGAGGGAGTTGAAATTTTAGAGGGAAAACACTTTGAAAACTGTTTGGCCATAACAAAGCACACTCGAAGAAAAAGCCGAGATCGGCTTTTCAAGCCATTCGACAAAGACCATTGGTTTTTACCGCCCACAATGGTGAATGCACTTTACGATACTGGTGCTAATCGAATTATCATACTGGCCGGTCTGCTGCAACCTCCAGTCTTTCACAAGTACTTTCCTCAATCCCTGAATTACGGGGCCATTGGTATGTTCATGGGGCACGAGTTGATTCATGGTTTTGATGATATTGGTCGTAAGTTTGATGTGATGGGAAATTCTCTAAAGTGGTGGAGCCCCGAGGCTATTGCTCAATTCGAGGAGAGGCAAAAATGTTTCTTGGAACAATATGAAAACTATGCTAAAGAAGATCAGACTTTTAAGAGCATCGCTACGTTAAGTGAGAATCTAGCAGATAATGGAGGGCTACGACTGGCCTATAAGGCCTATCAAAAATGGAAGAAGTCAACAAGCCTTGATGAAGAAACTTTCTCAACTATGAAATTTAACGAAAACCAATTGTTCTTTCTTAGTTTTGCTCAATTATTTTGTTCTGCCCTACGACCTGAAGCGTTGGTGGAATCACGAAGCTATGAAGCTCATAGCCCTAGAAAATATCGAGTCCTGGGGGTTCTTACAAATTTTGAAGAATTCTCTGAAGCTTATGGATGTCCTTTGAAGAGTGCAATGAATCCAGTCAAGAAATGCCGACTATGGTAGGAAGGAGTTGTTGTGTGTGGTGTTTTTTTATTTTTATTTTCTAGAGGACTTATTAATTTTAAGACGGAATTTTGTACCTACAGTTTTATAAATAAATTTTAAGTATTGCAAAATCTTTCTTTCTCAATAAACGTTTTGTTGAAAGAAAAAATAGTGTTGAAGTCGTGGATCATTTCTTATGTTGTCTATCTATCCTTTAAAAGAATAGGAATTAAAGACGTTAAATTAAGTCATGGTTAGGCTAAAGTGGCTGTCCGTGATGAAGTAGGATGCACTTAGGCCATTTTAATGGCCTATTGTAATAGCATCTGAATCTTTAGGCTATCTTCTAAGTTCAATGAAACCAATTTGAGTCCCTTACGAAACGTGAAAGACTAATTATGTTAATATGATTGAAATCGTTTAGATCGTTATAGAAGAATTCTCATGGTTAAGTCTTGCGTTTTTGAGCTAGAACAGGGCATGTACCGGTACAGGGAAGGTAAAGAACTGTTTCCTTCTCCTCGACTTCCATACAGCTTCTGAAAAAGTCATTTTAGAATACGCCGAGCCGCGTGGCGAGCTTTCCTATTACACAGTGCCCGTGAGATATTAAGCATCTTGACCAGATGTTTTTCGTGACCTGACACGTGGTGATGTTATTCCACATGATGTTTGCCTTCTTCATAGCGTCTTGCATTAGCAATAGTTTACATGTAGCCATATTGGTATGCCAGCATTATCCAAACGTGGTATAAAGGGTTGTACTACTGTACTATTTCTGGCGAGTTCAACTGCCTCAGAATTTTCTGGAATGTCTCTATGGCTTGGTACCCAGCAAAGGTGAATAATAAACTATTGTGCCATCTCCACTAGAGATGATCGACAGTTATGGACTGTTACAGAGTTTGTAGAGACAGAGTCCAGAGAATTGATAGCGGCCTGACTATTTGAATAAATACGAATATAAGATGTTGATATAACGTTTTCTTTAAGCCAGGACAAGACTTCTTTTATCGCCAAAAGTTCCGCCTGGAACACGCTACAATGATTGGGAGGGCGGAATGAGAGACTTAATTTCAGTCGGTCGGAGTACACACCTCCACCAAACCCTTCATTTATTTTTGATCCATCTGTATAAAAGTGGACTGACTCGTCTTCCAGGAATGCCCTTTCCTCCCAGAAAGATCTGGAAGGATGTTAGTGCAGATGATATAGAGAGCTGTTAAAAATTGCCTCAAGGATTGATACAATTATGGCTGAGGCTTTTTGTAGTTCGGCTGGTATTATGCCACTTAGTCCTGCAGATTTAAATGTTTCGAAGCTGTTGAGAGCCCATTGTAGCTTGTCCCTTGTGATCAGACCTTGTGGATATGCTACGTTGAAACTTGAACGCATATGATTGTTTCAAGTTTGCGGTCAGAGAGCTACCAGGAAAGTGAGTATCCAGTAGTAATTGCAGCGATTCTTCACTTAAAATTGTCCAGGATCCATCTGCATTTTTCAGACAGCCTGGTATCGTTGGATTAATTGAAAGAATTTTCCGTAGTCTAAAGGCCTCGGAAGTTTCTTCTATCTTGCCACAGAAGGACCACCAGGAAGATCGCTTATATTTCCTTAGTGCTTTCTTTAAACTTCTTAGGGATTTTTTGTAAGAATCCCAGTGAGAAACTATTCTTTTGGCTTTGGCTTTGTTAAAGACTTTCCTACTTTCTCTTCTGAGGGAGTCGAGCTCAGAGGTCCACCATTTTAGTTTCCTCTTTCCCCTTATGAGTATAAGTGGGCAAGTAATTTCTTACGATCTATTTATAGCTGAGGTGAGGTCATTGACTTTATTATCAAGTTCACTAGCGTCAGAAGAAGGACTAAATAGTCCCGATTTTATTAAAGTTTGTAGTATGTTTCTGTATGTAGCCCAGTTATTTTTCCGATAATTTCAAAATGTCAATGGACTAGGGTTTTCATTCACATTGATATTGAATTGGATATATCTATGATCAGAGAACAAGTGTTTTTTGGATACTTTCCAGTCCAAAATCATATGGCAAATAGTATCGGAGACAAGAATTATGTCTAGGACTTCTTAAGTCATTGTTACTTTTAACTTAATACGAAAAAGTTGAATTTCCGAAATGAGAATTTTCAATTGAAATTACGCATGAAACGTAGCTGTCACTTGAAATCACTAATGGCTGAATCACAAACACGCTTCGGCTTCGCTGCGTTACGGTGGGCCTGCTTCGAGGTTGCTTTGAATGACATTTCTATTATTTCATCCCTCCACAGAGCAAATATTTTGTTTGTTGACATTTTTTTACAGCTGTTGAGCTGTCAGACAAAGCAAATGTTCAGATAATTACAAACACACTTCACCTTCGGCTTCGCCTGACGTTTACGAGTTCAGCCATAGGAATTCAATGCATGCTATCAGAATGGATCTTCGACCTCACGTTTCGTTTGACAAGACAATCGTAAGGAAAAGAACGTAATGTAACGTAATGTTACTCCAAACGGAAGCTCTAGTTCAATTATCTGAACATTAGCTTTGTCTGATAGCTCAACAGCTGTAAAAAAATGTCAACAAACAGAATATTTGCTCTTTGGAGGGATGAAATAATAGAAATGTCATTCAAAGCAACCTCGAAGCAGGCCCACCGTAACGCAGACGAAGCCGAAGCTGAAGCGTGTTTGTGATTCAGCCATGAACTAGAGCTTCCGTTTGGAGTCACATTACGTTAAATTACGTTCTTTTCCTTACGATTGTCGAACGAAACTTGAGGTCGAAGCTCCATTGTGATAGCATGCATTGAATTCCTATGGCTGAACTCGTAAACGTCAGGCGAAGCCGAAGTTGAAGCGTGTTTGTGAATCAGCCATAAATGTCATCTCAATTTATCTAACAACTGTCAAAAAAGAGGCTCTTGGCGGTATTAACATGATAAAGTTTTGAGGCCACCAATTTTGACGTTTCATGATTTTTTCTTGCTCTTCTTTTATTTCAACCTTATTTCCCCATCTCTTTGTAAGCCTGAAGTGCTGAGATAAAAAATACAACGTCAAAAGTATTTGCCCTAATGGAAGCCAATATATGCACCGTTCTTAAATTCATTTATGTACATTAAAATTCAGTGCTGAAATTTTATGTTGCGTGAAATAAGTTAAGCTGCCAAAAAAAGAAAACCAACTGCCTCGCTTTTTGAGGCTTTTGTGGTCAAGTAATATCAAGTATCAAATTATGGCTAAGAGTGTAAGTCACTAGGCCTCAGGTCTCAACAATCTATGGCGCCATTTGTATGTATTTGTTCATTTATTAACATTTTGTATTTATTTAGCCATCATTTTGAGGAAGAATAAACCATATATTAAAATTTATTTTAAAATGCAAATCAAGGCGCATGAGTTATTACAATCGTTGGTAATTTGTTTATAACTTCATCAATAAATAATTCTTTATACATATCGAGAAAGACACACTAGCTTTCGAAAGAATACTTCTAATTGACATTTGGCAGGTCCGAACTACTGGAGCTGATATTCGAAAACAGAGGGCACTGTGTCCTTGAAAATTCTGAAATACTTATTAGTATTTTGGTCAGATCACAAAGACAATTTATTTATTTTAGGCATTTATCTGCAGACAAATCATAGAGACAAATCGTAGAGGACAGATTTCTACAAAATACCCGAATATCATGAACCAGAACCAACAAAGACATGGGATTTTGTTTTAAAAAGATCATCATGATCGATATGAGGAGAACTCTTAAAATTACCTGACTACTCTTTTCGCCCTCAAATTGCATAAACAATATGAAGTGGCACGTTCGGGATACTAATCAGGGTCAAAGTCAATATTTTTGTTTCTTGTGATACAAAAGAAAAAACAGAAAACCCAAGAAGTTACGAGGAAGGTTGAAAGAATTATTATCATGAAATGCAATCAAGGTCTTCTGACATCTATAGCGAATAAGAAAAGAAAAACACACAAATCCATAAAGAACACCTTCGGTGGTTTGTTTAAGGCCGAGGACCTATAGAGGCCCAGGTCCAAGACAAGTCCCACATACAGTTATCAATGATTTAGGGCCTTTGTATCCTGTGCGATTAATGATTTATTACGTCTACCAGAGGACATTGCGGTGACATTATATTGAACGCTGTCTGACTCGAGTCTGAGGCTTAAGTGCGCAAGCCAAGATAAACACGAAGAAATGCAAAGGTTAAGCCATAAGGAGCTCAGTCCTCCTCAGTCAGCCAGCAATTCAATCCACCTACGCGTGCAAATGTTGGGTTATCTCAATTAAAATAAAAAAAGAAAGATAAATGAAAAAGGTGCAGTGTATTTACTTTGATTTCGATGAGTGTGTATAGCGATTTTTCTGTCCTTATATTTCCTCGCGCGCCGATCATCAAGTAGTGTCAATATTGATGTTCGAACTTAAGTAAGTGTCGGAGATGTGGCTGTTGAATGTTAAAGATGTGGTTTGAAGAGGACCATGTTCAGGGTTGGACTTGGTGGTATAATTCTAGTGAAATTGTGTTCAACGAAATCCAAAATAGTGTTGCAGTCACACGAGAAAGTAAGAAAAACTTCAATTTGAAAAACTCTTTGACAGTTTATACTCAGGGGAAACACATATTTTGCAATCCGAAAGCCCGCTGGGCTGTTCAGAAAATATATGGGAACAAATGACAGATCTGAAGAAACGTCAAAATAGGGAAATGACATTTGAAACATTTTTTAATTTCTTCAGTATCGGAGTTGTCAAACCAAAAATCAAATCTCTCGCTTATCCCTTCGTAGTCCAATACTATTTAAATTTGTATTTCTTTAGATTTTATTTCGAAAGGTTTGATTTACAGAAAAAGGCCCAAATGCATTTGACTACTCTGTTGCTGATATTCCCGCACTGGATTTAACCAAAATGAGAAAGGGTAAAATATTGGTAAAGGCATTGAGATAACACAAAGTATGTACTTATCTGGATGTGATCTGGAAAAAGTAAATTAGTGGAAGAGCCTTTTCAAAAAAAAAAAAAGAATCCCCATATAAAATTTAACAAGCATTTAAAGCGATATCATAAATTTAACGACCAAAGTGCTTTTAAATGTAGCTTTTCTAGATCCTTTTGAAGATTTGAAATTGTAAATGTCAAATGCCCAATATTCACGCAATAAAAATGCCACCATAATGAAGTTAGACTTCAGCTTGTTTTTTTTTGGCCTGCTAATAAAATTGGATTTCTATTAGTGTTGCTGGCTGAAACAATTTGAATTTAAATTTGTTTCAGTTGTAAAGACTTTTGGATGTGTTGAATTGAAATTAAAAGACATTTTTTGAAGTTTTAAAGGCTTAGTTGCCTTTCGATCAACTTCCAGAAGACGCCGCCTACAGACTGTAGACGCATCTACCTGAACGCCAGCTGTTGTCCACTCCCTTTACAGGTCAAAACTTATCTTGCCAGGGTTGATTATATTATTTCTTATGAAAACCTTATCGTCATGTTTTGTTGTTTTGCGTTTCCAATGACCCTTCCGATTGGATTCAATTGATCCAGTGACCTTGCTTTGACCGTAAAGCAATAATCCTTGGATTTTCAAACTTCAATGTGAGCTAAAATCTCTCTGATGGTTTATTCAGCGTTAGCATGAACAGACAAATTAATTTAAATGACTAACAAAAACATTCAAAATAGAGCATATAATCCATTATCCATAGCCTTACCAAACTATTTGAAGAAAAAAGTATAAACCATAGCCCATATCAAAAACTAACAAAAATAGCTTGTCCTTTTTGAATACTTTCGGCTTTAGCCAAACCGCAACCATCTTCAGTCCTTTGGGACAGCGAACACTGCCAGTATTTACAATGACCATGCAAAGGGCTTCCAAAGTTTCATTGACTTCATTTATTGACTCGTTCAGGGAACCAAGTTCAGCTTGAAAGCCCGCTTGCACAGTCAGGAACCTCTCCTGCTGCTCCACCTGTTTTCGCGCAAGAAGAACAGACTCTTCGATTTGAGGCTTGATGTTTTCCCTTTTAAATGGTAATCTTCCATGTTATTTTATGCTTGAGTCACTATTGCATTAGTTTAAGTTTATGATGCCGCTATTGTGGAATTAGGAGTTGGTTGTTGGGCTATTATTTTATCCAAGTTGAATAAAACGGCTTTTATTTCTTCATCTAAATCTAATAATGTTCAAAAGAAATATAAATGATTATTTTATTCAAGCTCAAACTTACGTAGGTACTTTCGTCTTCTAACTTACTTACTTAGGGTGGTGCTACAGTCCTGTGTGAACTAGTGCCTCACCCAACAAACTTCTCCATCTAGCTCGGTCCCTAGCTAGATGTCTTCAGTTTCGCGCTCCACTTGTGCGCGCCACCTGATCCGCGGTCTTCTTTCGTCTTCACCTCCATAATAATTGAAAACACTGCTTATCTCCGCTATTGCTGTTTCAATCCCACAAACTTGCACAATGGTTTCTTCAATTGTGTCCAATGGTAACTCCATAAAACGGGGCTCCTCCGGTTTGTTTTCAAGGAATCTTGGTTCTGCATAAGTTTTTCCTTTAGGAAATAATATCGCGTTGTCCAAATCTTTGCAAAAAGATCCGAATTAAAAATCTTGTTTGTACATTAAATTACAACTATTTACCCTTTCTCACTATTGTGTGGCTTTAGTTGGTAGTCCATTTTCGTTGAAGGTTCTTGGAAGTTTTTTCCACAATATTTTGTAGGATTCCTAGTATAGTTATTTCCTATGGCAGAGAAGGAGTTGGGCGGCAAATCCGTCTGCTGTATTGTATATGTTTTGCGGTATTTGTGTATGTTTTGCGGTTGCTCGTTTTACCATCAGGAATAAGATCAACACATATTCCACCTATCCTTCAACTGCCTGCAACTTTAAATCATCTTGGAGGTGGTGGTTATCAATGACATATTGGGGCTGATTGGGCTGCACCAATGGGTCAAAGTACTATTGCTGAAATAAGCGCCGAGGTAATTAAGAGAAATGAAGTCTGTTCTATGCCCACTTTTGATAAGATTTGAGCCCTTGGATTCCACAAAAGAATATTTTTTTGACAAATATAAAATTCCTGGAGGTAGAATCTTACTTAGAACCAAAATCAATCGCGTGAACTCAACTTCAACTTTATTCATTCTCAGGCAAGAAGTATCGTAGAACGATTCATCGGTCGCTCATTTTTTTGTGTATGAGCCTCCAATTGTTTGGAAAAGAAATTTTCCTATTGTTTTTTGATAACATCATCCACTTTATTCTCTTTTTGTGGTGTGTTTTTTGGGGTAGTCGATCTTTTATTTGTAGACTCTCGTAAGATTTCGCCTATGACTCGATTTGGTGGCGAAGATGTTAACTCCTCCAAAAGTTGTTCAATGTCTATAATGTCCTTTTCATTATTTTCTGGGTTTGTAGAAAAAGAAAATGTTTTGTTGAACATGCAAGAAATTTGAACTGCCTAAAACATACCTTGTGTGTCCATGGTGGTGCCAAAAGTTAGGCCTACTACAATGCCTGTCACTGCAGCTTCCATCCCACAAACAGCAACTATAGCTTCTTCGCTTTCATCGAGCTGCTTTAAGTCAAATGGGCCGCCACCAGTTTGCTTAATCGATTTTTTGTTTTCAGTGAGTGTTTTTTGTTTTATATTTCCGAAGCGTACAAATCTAATTTATGTATTATTTATTTCTATATAGCTTTAATTTACATCATAGACACACATGATTTACATACATTATGAATGTGTGTTTGTTACTTACTCATTTCCACTCTGCAACAAATTTTGTTGGAAGCCCAGCTTCTCCCATTGCAGTTTTTGGGATGTTCGCCCAGAGCTTGACAAGGCATTGTAGGATCTCGCCAGCTCGGGATGTGCTTCCATGAAAGAAGAGATCGTTTTTATTTGATGTTGTGTGGCAGTCCTTAACGAAAACAAAAATGTTTACTTAATTTATAACAATTGAAAAGAATGCATACTTACATTTTAGCAGGAACAATATTTTTCAGCACAAAACAATTGAAAAGAAATATCATAATAAAACACAACAGCTGATCGAAATGACATTTTAGCCTGTTTGGTAGCTTGAAGATTTCACCAAGTTTCCCAAACTTGGGGTTTTTTCTATGGGTTTTGACATCATATTATTTAAATTTGAAAAAAAATCGCACAAAATTTCATGTGACCGAACATACCAATAATAATATGTAAGTGCTACCATGCAATTATAAACTTTTAGTGATCACCTTACGCAGTAAAAAGAAGAGTTGATAAATCAAAATTGACTATCAAAACAGTGACAGTCAACTATCGCCTTACGCGATTCCACCACAGGATTCAAGTATATTTTTTTTAGAAAAATGATACCAAGTTTTGAGAAAAAAAATTATCTCAAAATAATCATCTTACACAGACGAAAAATGTAAACTATAAAATTTGATAGTCAGAAAAATGATACGTCAAATATCAGTTTAGCCGATTTTACCCCTAATCAAGAATCAAATATCTCCTCTTTTTAGGATCAAAATTGCAACTTCAAGGGTAAGTTTCAAGTTGTCTAGATTGTTTGATTTGGCAATTTTAAATTTGTGTGTGACTATGTCATAGGAGAGCTCTCGAGCAATCTAAGCTTGAAATATGCCGTTGTTGAGCTTTTGGCTGAGTCATATGGAAAACTGAGTTCATCAATTCAACTTTTGCAGACATTCACGTGTTGGTAATATCAGCAATATATGTAAATATAAACAAAAATTGAATTCCAAACTCCAACATTTTTGACACTTGACCTTGCATATCATTTAATATGCTTCACGTGTCGCATAGACGGGAATTCTTTCTGATTATTTGATGAAGGGAAATTCTTTATACCAATCTTTAATAATTGTATGTAATTTCTTCTAAGATTACACATTTTAGACATTTTTATACCACATTTAAATTCTTTTTATAAAATATTATATTTCATTTAATTTGACTAATAAGATCCGCCGAAGCATGACACATGACTGTCATTTCTTGGTATATGTAGAAAAGGAATCTATTATCTCTGTGCATCGATTAGAAATTCAATATTGTGACTATTCATAAAATAGTAAACCTTTCTTATCTCTCGCCATATTAAAAGATTATAAGTCTGTTTTATGATTGCATTATCTCTTATTATTCATATTATAAAATCAACCCATTCAAATCTACAATAGCTAAAACAAAAATCACATCAAGCTCTAACTCAATGAAAATATTGTCCACTATTTTGATAAAGATGGGACATTACTATCTACGTCATAAAATATCTCCTAACAAAACAAAAACCAATATTAAAACTAATTATTATTATTATTTGTATTAAATAACAACACATTTAAAATAGATATTCCTACAAAAGGTATACTTATACAGAGATTCTTATTCAAAGAAGAATCAAAATGGCACAGAATCTTTGCCTCAAAACGTTCAAATTAATAAATCCTAACTTTGCACCCATTTCTAAGTTCTATTCTTGTCTCGGATGTAGGTCTAGAACCAGATAGTATGTGTAATGCTTACAGGATGTTCCCTGCTTATATATACTTCCGGCTATTTTAAAGGAATACATTTAATTTTGTCTTTGTGAAAAAACTAGTGAAACACTTTCGATGAAATTGTAGAAATTCTAACAAAGTGTCAAATGCTTATCAGTCAGTTTTAAACTTGAAGACATTAGAGCGAGTACTCCTGGTGAGATGAATAAATAACACTGCTTGGTACTCGTTGTTGTTTTCAAGAAATATTCAACTTGAAACCATGTTCCTTGCTCATTGAATGAGGGATTTCAACTCGGAAATATACTACTTGCCAATTTACTCGTTATTCTTTATTTTAGTACATTGATTAGTGTGCTGGTGGAGCTATTGATTTCCCTCCAATCTTAACCTTATCAGACAAAGTTCTTCAACGATTACGATTCTTAGATTTAAACTCGCAAACACAGTTTACTCGTTACTCTACATTTTAGTACATTGATTGGTTTGATGGTGGCGCTAGTGATTTTCCCCCACTCTTAACTCCACCAGAAAAAGTTCCTTAAAGGTAACGATTTCCTTGCTGATTGAATGAAGGAACTTAGATTTAAACTCGCAAACACAGTTTACTCGTTACTCTACATTTTAGTACATTGATTATTGTGATGGTGGCGCTGGGGATTTTCCCCCATTCTAAACGCTACCAGACAAAGTTCCTTAAAGGTAATAATTTCCTTGTTGATTGGATGAAGGAACTTAGATTCAAACTCGTAAGCCTACTACTTGTCAATTTAGTCGTTACTCTTCATTTCAGTACATTTAATCGTGTGGTGGTGGAGCTATTGAATTTCCTCAGTTCTTAACTATACCAGATAAAGTTCATTGACCTCCACCCAGGTGGCGCTTCGGTCGTTTTTCTCAATTAAAAGTTCGATAGATTTTATATACAGTGATGCATGTGGAACTAAAAAATATATCGAGTAAATGGTTAAATGTAGCGAACACCCTATAAGCATATTCAAAATCACTCTCATTCAGAGGATTGTTTGCAAATGATTTCTTACTATTGATATTTCCAACTGATAATCCAATACATTTATAAAAAAAAAAAGTAAAAATGAAGATAGATTATTCCAATTCGATTTTTTTTTCGAAATAGATTCTCTCACTGAGTATTGAGATCACTCTGAGATGCTTGTCCAGTACCATTCTGACCTTATTCGCCAACAGTATCATTTTTAAAAACTGGAAACGCCATTGGATAGGGGATTTTTCAATTAAAAAAAACACGTCATAAGTTTATATAAGTGAAGATAAGTCTAAAAAACGATTTTTTGAAACGCCAAAAAAACATCCGAATTTGAAGATTTTGTTTTCGAAAAACTAACATGAAAGTGAATCTTGTCGGTTCAATATTCGTATTGATAGTGTTTAGTTGCTTACACTGTGACGTTTTCTGTTTACCTAACCCTAGGGGCACCACCAAAGATAATGTTCTAAACACTGTTGATTCCCCACTAAAAGTGACAAGAAAAAACTCTTCGAGCAGCAACGCTGGTGTTGGCGGTGGCGGTGAAGCAGCAACTATAAATGCTAATGTTGCTGCTGCTAGTGGACATGGATCTCAGCCTTATTCGTCACTTTGGAAAGTCTTTGACTCTGAAGAGAGTATTCGAGCTATCCAGGCCAAAATAATGAAGAGCTACATGAATTTCTCCGTCGATCCTTGTGATGATTTCTATGAATACGCTTGTGGCAATTGGGAAAATGTTCATCCCATTCCAAAGGACAAATCAGAATACTCGTTGTTTAGTTTGTTGAATAACAACATTCAAAATGAACTTCGCGAAATTCTCACCCAGCCCATAAATTCCATCAATCATTCCAAACAGGAACTCAGTGCTGAGGAAAAAGCAAAGGTTTATTTTATGACTTGCATCGACGAGGAAACCATCAATCGGCGAGGAGTTGATCCCTTGTTATATTTTATCGATGAACTCGGTGGCTGGCCGGTGCTCGATGAGAATAATTGGTCAGAGAAGGAGTTCGATTGGCTGCAACTTTCCATTAAAACTACTTTGTTAGGATATCCGGCAGTAATTTTTTCCGATGTCGAAATGGATTTGAGGAATTCGACACGGTATGCTATTTATCTGGAGGAGGGAAGATTGGGTCTAAGCAATCGAGATGACTATTTGAATAGCGAAAATGAAGACCATTTGGATGCGTATAGGTAAGGAACTTAGATTATAATAAATGTTTTTATGAATGAAAATGACGAAATATTTAAAAAATATTTCACTCATCAGCCAGGGCCGTGTCTATAGATTTTCCATAGGAACACTGGTACTAATATTATGTTTGTTCCGAAATTTTAAGCACGTGAATGCAATCAAAACGTAATCTTGTGATCCGCAAATTAGTTCATTCCCTGACAACATGAAAGGTGAAAAACAATAAAATGCTCTCAAATTGCTATTGTTTAATGTTTTTATTAAAATTTAAATTGTAACAGATCAGGAAGCTATTCTTAGATACTAAGAGCTGAAATTTAGAAATAGGCTTTAACATACAATGACTACCACCGTGGATCGTCTTAGTTGGTCAATGATTAGCTAAGTGCAAATCTTCTTACTTAACTTACAGAAATATGTACATACATAGATACTAATTTGCTGTCACAATTTTCCACAAATTTTAATCAAAATTGATAAGCATAGTTCACAAGTGACTGTTTAGCTGATTTTAAGCTTATAATGCGTATGATTTGGGACTAATTCTGAAAGTACTGTGAATTTAGTAAAATTTTGTGATACTGAAAGAGCTTATTGACAAATTTAGCTACATAATATGTAAAAGCAGATCACAAAGCACGAAATGGATACGCCATGTGAATAATATCCATTTTGAAATGGCGATCATTACAGCATATCACTACAGTACGTTAGGGGCGTAAGGTTTTCAAAGACTTGTAAATATTTGACTTGAGGTGGAATAAGCTAAGATGAATTTTGAAAAATTAAAGCTTTGTACATACAATCTATAGTATTACCATGGAGTTGTGTTTTTCAACGTTTGCATTAGCCTTAAGGTGGCGTTGGACGTTTTATATACAAAAGTTAAGTACAAAAAACTGCAATAGCTTATGTCGCCGTAGCCACTAGGTGCCGCCCCCATAAGAACCCACGATGATATTTCTTAAGGTTTTATACACAAAGATGACAGTTAAAATCCACATTGGCTGCGTTCAATCTCAGACAGATAGGGTATCCGGATACCTTTTTGTTAGTGTTTTACGTGTAAAATAACAGCTGATCAAAAAAAGCTGAGACGTCAAAAAAGGAATCCAAAAGTATCCAAGAATTTCTGGGGTATGTAGGTATCTGAAAGAACAGCTGATTCAACACATTGTTGAATTTCAAGAAACTTGAAAATTAATTTCAGCTTTTTGTATTTGTTGTTAAACAAAAAGATACAAAATGTGAGTTGAAGTTGTATTTGAGGATGTTCTGTACAAAATAGACAATGAAGAAGCTATTTGCCTCCGAATTTTAGAAGGAAATTATTATCTATTTTTGTGTTTTATCTTACAACAATTTTGACTTCTAAGCTTAAATGTTACACTGCTTTTTGTGAAAAGCTGAAAGTTGTTTTTATTTTTTGACAGCTATCTCAATACAGCTATCCAACTCGTTCAACAAGGTATCTAAAAATCCACCTATCCAAGATACCCTATCCAACACGAGATTCAACTCAGCCATTAGGTGCTTGTCACAAGCTATCAAAACAAACGTGTGATTTTCGTTTTCCAATGAATATGACGTTTCTAACGTAATATGAATGGATCTTCCAGACGTTTACAAAAAGTTCTACAACATTTTCTCGGATACCTGTTTGCTTAAAAAACAAAATTCTTGAGATCGTAAAAGACGGTAGAAAAAATAAGAAAAATGTAGTACAGTTATACAATGGCATCCAATTTGGTACTGGAATCAGTCAATCCAATCAGCACTCCAAGCCATTTGGATCGATTTAAAATTTTCTGGAAATCGAAATGGCTTGGTCAAGCCAATTTATCATTGAGCTCGTCCGACTCAATTAAATTTACAATAAAGGGTGGTTCAATTTTAAGGGCCGATGTTGATTTTGAATAAAACACAAACTGTTTGGAAAATTATTGTAATTTCTTTTTATTAAGAGTATTCATGTAACGATATAATTTTCTACTTTGTAGAAAAATATAAATTTCCGCAAAGGTTTTACATGATCACCCCATTAGAAATATTTGCGGAAACGTTAGAAACAAACACAAAATTTATCTGTTTTTTTTTCTACGATTTCTGCTTCAAATTTGAGAGATAAAAGTCTATATTTTGCAGAATATTTTTCCCATACAAATTTTGACAGTTGATTTCTACCGATAGAAAATTCTACAGTTTTTAAGGTTTCTATGGGTTTTCTGTGTTTGCATGAATACCCTTATTATGATAATGTTGGTATGGTTCAATAATGTATTCCAAATGGCTGCCGCGACCATCTCCATCCGATGGTCCAAATTTTCGAAGACGCTGAGGGATAATTGAGGTTTTATGCCGTTAATGTGCCGATCTAATCTAATCATTTAGCTGTTGAATTGTTGCAGGCTTATTGACGTACACCTTTTCTTTGAAATAATACCAACCAAAGAAATCAAATGGTGTCAAATCACATGATCTAGGTGGCCAATTGACGTCAACACCATGTGAAATAACAAGGCCATTGAATTTGTCACTCAAACAAGCCATTGTTTTGTTAACTGTAAGGCAAGTGAAACCGTCGTGTTGAAAAAACATATCGTCCATATCCATATCTTCCAATTCGAGCCACAAAAAGTTCGTTATCATCTCACGATAGCGAACACCATTCATTGTAACTGCGTGATCGACCTCATTTTTGAAAAATACGGCCCCATGATGCCACTAGGTGTTTTCACATCTCCCACAGACCAGGGTTGTACAAATTTTTGCACGATTTTCCCGATTGTACTCACATTTGGACGATTAAATGAACAGAATAAATCACGAAGTGCACGATATGAATTATGATTATTTGAAATCCCGTTTTCATAATAAGCCTGAATAACTTTAACGCATCGCTGGATTGAGTATCTTTCCATGGTTCAAATTAAATTAGTCTGAAATTGAGAAATGTCAAATCGAATGCAGAAAAAAACTTGACGATTAGGTGTGGTTGACCCTTTTTATACCCCTTAATGATTTGACAAAGTGTAAAAGCAGTTGTCAAATTGGCTCCAGACGCCATTTTGATTGATCGTGTGTGACTTTTTTAATGGCTAAACATAATACTGCGTTTTTCCTCCAATGCGTTTTTCCTTCCAATAAAGAACCAGAATTCGAGAATCAAAATATGACATGACTTGTCTTATTGTAGTACCCGTGGCATGATGGTTAGTGCGTTGGACTGTCATGCTAGAGGTTTGGGTTCGATCCCTGCCTGTGCCATCTAAAGTTTTTTTTCACGGGTACTGCCTCTTGCGAGGAATTGACAAATTCTATAAGAGTAATTCTTGTCATGAAAGGTGCTTTCTCAAATTAGCCGTTCGGATTCGGCTAGGTAGGTCCCCTCCATCCCTGACAACATTACTCGCACACAGGAATGGTTGAGAGTCGTAAGACACTAGGCTCTAGTTCTCAAAGGACTGTTGCGCCAACTAATTTATTTTATTATTGTCTTATTCTTATTCTACACAGGTTAAGATAGGCGTTCACAACAGCAACACCTAGCGTTGAGCCCTTATTTCCCGGCAAGCGACTAACTTGCTGCCCCTAGGACATTGTTCTGTCGCTTAGTTTTTGAAATTCACTTAAAGTAGATCTCGTAAGATTCTACACAGGTGAAAGCCATCCCTTGTGCCTTATGCCTGCTTATTATAAAAAGGCTTTTTATACTAAAGAAGGTCTGGTTAAAAAGAACGCGGGCCGGCGGGACGGTAAACAATTTAGCCCGCCGCGTTCCTGTCTCTTATAGAATTTGACGTTGTTTTTCAAACAGAACGCGATTAAAAATGGAACGGTTAAACGTCAAAACATATAGAATAAAGGGGAAAGAAGAAGAGCCTTATCTTGGATGCTGCTCACAAAAAACTCTTAACAAAAATTCCTAACTTTTGTCGTTAAAAAAGGACACTGGAATTCTTTGGATTCGCTAGCTGAATTTTGTTTTGTCGCTGTAAATTACAAAAGCAGAGAAAAAAATATTGTTCTCTACTTTTAAAACTGGGTCAATAGAACGCTGAAAGCTGGCCGCTTCCTTTTTGACGTATCAGAACTCGGAGGGCAGTAGCACGTTCTAACCGTCCCGCTGGATCGCGTTCTGTTTGACCAGGCCTTAAATGTTTTGACATTGATAGTTTGGTAATTTGCTTGAAGGTGAGTTCATAGCGGAATTTCAAATATTATAAGTCTCAAAAAAGAAGAAAACTGTCTTTCCTGATTTTATACTTTTTTGTTGACATGAATATTTTGAATTTCCATGTCGACTACAGAATGATATGAATTTTTTGACTTTTTTCCAGAAATGTCAAAATCATAATTGTATTATTCCCTCAAAAACAACCAGATTCAAAGTCGAATTCACACTTTCGGGAGTGGCTCCGTTTAAAGGCTTCGTGCAGAAACTTTTCTTATCTCAATGTCATACTTTAAATATTTTTTTTCTTTCAGGAACCTTATCGTGACAGTTCTAAGACTTCTTGATGTCGATCCCGAAAAAGCCGAAGAAACTTCCAAGGAAATTGTTGATTTTGAAATTCAATTGGCAAACATCACTACTGATCCTCATGTTCGTGTTGACCTCAACGAAATGTACATACCAAAAACGATCGCCCAACTTAATATTGAGTACGAAAATATAGATTGGATGACTTTCTTTTCTGGTATCCTCGAAACTCAACTTCACCCCAATCAAACAGTTGTTGTTCTTTCGGCCAACTACTATGGCAATCTAACGCGTCTTTTGAAGGAGGTCGAACCAAAAACCCTTGCCAATTATATGATATGGCGAGGTATTCATCCGTTCCTCGATGGTTTAGATGAAAACTTTCGAGCAGCTTTGCAGACTTTTAAAGAAGCTCTAACTGGACAGAAGGAACCGCTTGCTCGATGGAAAGAATGTCTTAAAGAGGTGAACACTCAGGTGGGCATGGCCACTGGTGCTATGTTTGTGCAGCGCTACTTCGATGAAGATAGTAAAAATGAAACAATTGGACTTTTAAGTGACGTAAAGGATGCCTTTAGGGAGACACTGATGGGTCTTGAATGGATCGATGAGAAAACAAAGGAATTAGCACGAAATAAAGTGAATAAAACAAAGCTCGCTGTCGGCTATCCAGACTTTATACTGAATCCAACAGAGCTCAACAAGCTTTATAGTGATTTGAAGGTTATGCCAGAGAAACGCTTTGAAAACACGCTCAACTTGGTTAAATATTCCTCCAGAGAGCGTAGGATACGATTTTCGAAAAATGTTGACAAAGAAATGTGGCCCTCAGCACCAGCTGTAGTTAATGCGTTCTTCGAACAGACCAACAATCGAATTGTCATTCCTGTAGGCATTTTGCAGCCTCCAGTTTTTCATAAGAATTTCCCGCGAGCTCTCAACTATGGATCAATGGGGGCATTTGTAGGCCATGAATTGACACATGGTTTCGATGATGTTGGTAGGGAATTTGACTCAGCTGGCAACATGATCCCATGGTGGAGTATGGAGGCTGTCAAGGGCTTTCAAGAAAGGGAGAAATGTTTCGTCGATCAATATGGAAACTTTTCAGTGCATGGAAAGTTTTTACCGGGAATTATGTCAAAGGGAGAGAATATTGCCGATAACGGAGGTGTACGCCAAGCCTTCCGAGTCTATCGCAAATGGCAGATTACTAATAAAAAGTCAAAAAGAGACTCAACTGAAGCAATGCCTGGTTTGAATTTAACCAATGACCAATTATTCTTTGTTGCGTATGGTCAATCGTGGTGTAATGCAATACGACCAGAAGCATTGGAAAATCGGCTGCAGACAAATTTCCATTGTCCAGGAAAGTTTAGGGTCATTGGTGCTCTAGCGAACTTTGAAGATTTCTCAGATGTTTTCCAGTGTCCTGTGGGCAGTAAGATGAATCCAACTAAAAAATGTCGAATGTGGTGAAGAGTTTTTGTATAAGTCCTGGCGAATTGTTGGGGATATATTGTTTGTTCAGAAATAAATTAAAATTTTAACATAAGAATGAATAGTTGTTTTAATTAGTATATTTTCAAAATAACATGAATTTGATAGTAATTTGGTGGTACTTTATTGATGCAAACAATGTTAAAATTTGATCTTTTAAAATGTCTATATTATTTATGCAAAGCTGGCCATCTATTCCAAAAACGACCATTCACTTTGTTATCGCTCTTATGTTTTAGCCTTAAAAAATAAATTAGGTGGCGCAACAGTCCGTTGAGAACTTGGGCGTAGTGGCTTACAACTCTCAACCATTCCTGTGAGTGAGTACTGTTGTCAGGGATGGAGGGGACCTACAGTTTTAAACCAAATCCGAACGGCAAATTTTACTTTTGGAGGATTTGTTAATTCTTTGCACCCGTGAAGATGGCACAGGCAGGGATCGAACCCAACACCTCTGGCATGACAGTCTTTCGCACTAACTAATGCCATGGGTACTACGGTGTTTTAGCCTTAGAGCAGCTTAAATTGGACAAATACTTAAGAGGAAAATCGTCTTTTCCAACGAGGTGCATGTTCAACTGGATAGGCGTTACAGATCCATGTAAATAAAAATGTTTGTACTTAATTAAGGACGATGGAGCTCTGGTTCATGTCGGATGTTGTGCCATGCCACAGAACATACATATACCTCAATTATTCTTTTGTGCACCAAATTCCCGTATCGTGTAATTTTGATAATATCAATTTGTGGGGAACCTTAAATTCATACATATAATGCCATCATAATACATGAAGTAAGATTTGGAAAATAAATTGTTACATCGCAATATAGAGCGCGGGTTGTATAATTCGTGAATGACATAACATAATTAAAAATGAATGCTTCAACTGACAGAGGAAATAAAACGAAACATTTAAGTTTGATATGTGAAGGTTCACTGCATCCATCATTTTTTATTTCATTTAATTTTTTCATTTTCTTAATTACATTAGTACTTGACATTTGACAAATCATTTGGCTCAGAATGACTCGCTACCAAGACTAATTTTTAGAACTTGTTTCAGAATTAATTTTTCTTCTCGAAATCTTAACAATTTTTCATTCAACTTCAAAAAGTGCAAAAAAGAACAAATAATCTTTTGGCTTTTACTAACACACTAGAAATGTCTGTCTCTCTATAATTCAAAAGTGGAAAGTTAAAAAGGCCTTAGCTTTCACTTTTTCAAAACACCAAAACATGTAAACTAGAAGTTAAACCAATTGACTGATAGATGTCTTTCAGATCAAATATTTTTGATGTACACACTTATTTTTGACAGATAGTTTTTTTTCTTATGAAACTTTTAAATCGCGTATATTGGGAGTCCAAAACCGCAGCAGAAATTTTAGCTAAAAACATTTTGAAATTAAAATGTAAGAATTCGCCAAACATTTCTACAAAATATAATTATGTATTTTTATAAGTCAATTGTCCAAGAAAAACATTTGTTCTGCCTAGTCTAGAATATAATATAAAGGGTGGTTAAATTTTATCGGACGATATTGAATGTGAACCACATTAAACGTCAATTCTATTTTCTGCAACTTTAAACTAACTCAATTTAAATCATGGAAAGATACACAATCGAGCAACAGGTTACGGTTATTCAGACTTATTACGAAAATGCACTTCTTGATTTTTTCGGTAAATGCAGGAAAAATCCGGCATTAATTTGCTTTTTTAAATTTATATCTTAAACAGAGGTGATGAGGTTCTAATCGACCTGAATGACCTAATAAAGGAAAACCCCGTTCATTAAGACACTAAAAGAGACAACTATATAGATAATAAGGGTATTCATGCAAACACAGAAAACCCATAGAAACCTTAAAAACTGTAGAATTTTCTATCGGTAGAAATCAACTGTCAAAATTTGTATGGGAAAAATATTCTGCAAAATATAGACTTTTATCTCTCAAATTTGAAGCAGAAATCGTAGAAAAAAAAACAGATAAATTTTGTGACGTTTATTTTTACATACCTAACACATAACGCGCTCATATTATTTGTCAACACAAAAAGCTGTTAGTTTCTAACGTTTCCGCAAATATTTCTAATGGGGTGTTCATGTAAACCCTTTGCGGAAATTTATATTTTTCTACAAAGTAGAAAATTATTAATACTTAATACTAAAATCAATCTTCGTACGCTTTTTCAGAGATAGATGTCGCTATAATAGGTGTGTATTTTTCAATTTGTTCCCTTTTTGCAAGTACTTTTTGAATGTAGTTAAGCCTTAAGGGTATGTTAAGAATAAATACTCTTTGTTCATTTATGTTATTTAGAATTCAATTGTTTCACAAGATCATAGATTTTACTTTATTTGACACATTTTTAAAAACAAAACAGCAATGGAGCATTATAAAAACGAAGTGTATATTTTAAGGCATGATAAAATCCAAACATCAAAAGCAGTTTGACATTTCCTTTCTCACAATTGTAACCATATAAAAGTTTGTATTTAATTAATCGTTTTCACAGTTTAATTTTTTTAAATCATTTAAAGTAACACTTTCCTGTTTTTGTTTTCCATTCTTTCGTATTTTACACAATCATATGCATGAATGGATAAATCAATTTTAAGACACTTTGCTTACATTATTTTTGTCGATTCAATATTTCATGCCCTAAACTATCTGCATTCACTTAAACTGTTACAAATTTAATTTCCTTCTCTTATAAATCATGGTAATCAACAAATAAAAACTGATTTAATGTGATGATATAATCCCAGCTTGCTACTTCAATATGTTTCAACCCTAATGTAATCAGTAAAGTGGTAGCCCCGACAACTGCATACTACTTTCTTGCACTTGTCGCTTGTTTGTCGCTTGACAGTTCGGCTGCACCCATCTTCTCACTTCTGTCATTCAAGATTCAACCAACAACTGCCAGTGGTGAAAAATTATACAAAAGAGAAAAGAAAATTTATAAAATTTTGTTTCTGTTTGATTTTCATTCAAATTAATTAAATTGTTGTTTGTTTTTTTAACTCAAAAACCAAACTTAAGAATGGGAGCTTTAACAAGCCGCCAAAATGCTGCGGTTGAAGAGGCAGATATTATCTCAACTCATGCCTACAAATATCCCCCGAAATCAGGTAAAACCAAGAACCATGAAAAGTGAAATAAAGAAAAACAAATAAAAAGAATGAAGCTGCTTTCTCCATTTAGAATTATTACTTATTATTTTATTTTTTGATAACTCTGGGTAATGTTTTTTTTTCTTTTAGGGAATTACTTTGGAAGCCACTTTATAATGGGTGGGGAACGCTTTGACACCCCACAGCCTGAAGCATATTTGTTTGGAGAAAATGCAGATCTTAACTTCCTAGGAAGTCGACCAACTGCTGTAAGTTACACACTATTTTATAACTTATTCCTTTCTTATCAAAAAAAAAAATGTCTATTGCAGTTTCCCTATCCTCCTCCTCAAGCTAATGAACCAACAAAAACATTGAAAAGCTTGGTGAACATCCGAAAGGAATCGGTTAGATTTGTCAAGGCTCCTGATAGCGCTACCAAAGCACACGGTGATGGTGGTGTCAACAAAGGCAATGCATTGAATATTGAGTTTATCTTCGATTCAGATGCTAAATGTGCCATAACAATTTATTACTTTTGCACCGAGGAGGTCAGTCCAAGTGGGGTGACATTTTTGCCGAGAGAATCACTTACTTCGGAGACATTTCATTATAAGAAAGGCGTCAATCAGTATTTTTCACAACCTTCACATATTTTTAATCCACATTTGTTCCCCGAAGACGATTTAACTTACAATGCAACCAAAGAGAAGTATCCAGTGGCGATTCATTGTGTTGCTGAGGAGGGTAATGAAGGTAAGAAGTTGTTTTGTATTTAATATTCTGTTGATTTGTTTTAAGAGTTTTTGGGTAAGGATTAGTTGGAATAAGCATAATTAACACATAGAAAATAATATTTTATCATCTCTTATGCTTTAACAAAACATTGCATTGGGTGATTGTTTGATATTTCTGAGTCAAATTAAAGAAGTTTATTTCGAGTTTTTTAGGGCTTAATTTACACAACGGCGTAAGCGAATATCTTTCTTAAAAGAAAAAGAAACCAATTTTAGAAATGTTCAGCTCAACTTTGATATAAGTTATTTTTAAGTAGTTAAGATTAGGTTTAAGTGATCTTAAGATCTTCCCCACAAGTAAAATAATTTGCGGCCTATTTATTATTTAGTGTTTAAGACAGTAAATGTAGGTATTAGAATTCTTCCAAGTAGAGTATTCATCTTAGGATAAAACAGGACATGAACATCGAAGGTTACGAACTATTTTCATGTCTTTTTATTCATACAACTTCAGCAAAAACCATTTGCAGAAACGCCAAAAAGAAAATCATGCCTACCTATTAGGCAGTCGGCAGTTAGGGCAGTTATACGCTTCCACCAACCGAACCCCATCATTGGATTTAGATGCATCTGAAATGCAATTTTTGGACCTATGTAAATAGTTTTTTAAAAGATGCTTAAAGATTTGAATTGTGATTAACTTAGTAAAGCGTTAGATTTTGGCGTCAAGCTTTCTTCTAGAAAATACGGGTTTTTGGTATCGATGAATCTCTTCTTCGTTGGATTAGGAATGATATTATATTATAGATTGTAGATTGTTGTAATATTCGTGGGCTTAGAGCGAATTTTCTTTCGGCGTACTCCCACACTGTTTTAAACAGGCCAGCTGTATTGGCACTAAGTGAAACCCAAGTAGGTGAGGATTCCAATCCTGCTGAATTTTGTATTCATGGGTATAGCTTGGTGCCTTTATTCTTTGCCCACCATGGCCTCGCCATCTACATTAGGGGTGATGTTGCTTATCAGCTCTTACCACAATATGGTCTTTGCACCAATTCCTTTTTTAATTATATGTGGATTAAATTTTCCGTAAATAAGCAAATCACTCATTATTGTTTCCTTTATCGAAGCCCTAATCTATACAGAGTATCAACTTCTCGTGAATTTGATGCTTTGTCTGATTCCATCCAAAGAATTGTTTCGTCCTATCCTCGCACTGAAATCGTTGTTACGGGCGATTTCAATGTACACAATTCTTCATGGCTTCTACATTCGGGCCAGACAACATCCGAAGGAGTGTGTGCTGAGATCTTCGCTGAGTTGAACCACCTAACTCAGCTGGTCAACGAGCCAACTCGAATATCGGACGTGGTAGGTCGAGCAGAAAACACCCTTGACATGTTTCTTACCTCTGATCCTGATAAGTACACTATTAGTGTTCTATCTCCTCTAGGCTCATCTGACCATTGTGTTATATCTGTAAATTTCTCGTGTCAAAACTTCTCAGTTAAAGAAAGAGCTCCTAGGAGAACCGTTTGGCAATACGAGAAAGCCAACTGGGACGGTCTCAATAATTATTTTAGGATCTATAACTGGTCACTATGCTTCCTCGATAATGACGTTGACTCCAGCGCAGATATGATCACAAGTTTGATTCTCCTGGGAATGAGAACTTTTATCCCGAATAGGGTTAAAAGCATCAGATCTAAGGAAACATGGTTCGATGCGAGCTGTAAAGAGGTTATTAGGGTCAAGAAGGTAAGTTTCCGTTGTTTTAAAGCTAATCCAACTGAGGAAAACCGGAATAAGTTCAAGCAAGCCTGGAAGGCCTGCAAGGCCCATATTCGACGGACCAAATTTTTACATGACCAAAAATTACGACAAAAAATACTACAATGTCCCAAAGGCAGAAAAATTTTTGGTCATTTGTAAAAAATATGAGGAATTCTTCCTCTTCCTCGGTTCCTACGCTCGTTGTAAATGACACTCCATTTGTTAGCTCTTTAGAGAAAGCTAATCTCTTTGCTAGGCAGTTCGCCGGCAATTCAACGCTGCCAGTGAGTGCTATGACTCCGCCTGTACTTGAGCGAGTTAGTGATTCTATGGGGCAAATCTTTTTTCGCACTCGTACTGTAGTGAGAGTCCTAAAAGATCTTAATATACACAAATCCGCTGGTCCGGATGGTATCCCCGCTATTGTTCTGAAGAGGTGTTCTTCAACGCTGGCAAAACCACTGCGTAAGCTTTTTCATCTATCCTACTCCTCTGGTCTCGTTCCGAGCGGATGGAAAACTGCATTTGTCCAGCCTATTCCCAAAAAGGCGAATCTTCCGCACCCTCTAATTATCGATCGATTGCACTTACGTCCCTTCTTTCCAAGGTCATGGAAACGCTGGTAAATTATCAGCTTAAGAAATATCTCGAAGACCGAAAGCTTCTTAATGACCGGCAGTACGGCTTTCGCAGCAATAGGTCCACTGGTGATCTCATGGTTCATCTCACCGAACAGTGGAGCAAATTTTTACATCGTTTTAGAGAAAGTAAGATTATTGCACTTGATATTTTAAAAGCATTTGATAGGGTTTGGCATCGGGCTCTCTTATCGAAAATGCGTGCTTTCGGTTTTCACGAATCGCTGCTTCATTGGATTAGTAACTATCTTTCGGATCGTTCAATACAAGTAGTATTGGATGGGTTCAAGTCTAAAAACCACATAATAAATGCTGGTGTGCCCCAGGGCTCTGTTCTATCTCCAACACTCTTTCTCATTTTTATTAATGATCTCCTGTCTGCAAATTCTAATCCAATACATTGTTTCGCTGACGATAGTACTCTCAGCTTTTCATATTCGTTTTCAGAATCACATCCCTCTTCTTCGGATGTGGAACTGCAACGACAAAATATGATAAGCTCATTAAATTCCGACCTAAACAGCATTCTTGAATGGGGATTAAAAAACCGCGTGGAATTTAATGCTTCGAAAACGCAATGCTGTCTTGTATCGTTAAAGCGAGATACTCCCTCCTTGCCATTATCCATGGATGGCGCTTGCATTGAGGAGACTGAACATCTCAATATTCTCGGTATGTGTATCACCAACCACCTTTTGTGGAACGACCACATACGCGATGTCGCCAAAAATGCCGTAAGATGTTTGGGTTTTCTAAGGCGATGCAAGAAGTTTTTCTCCCCCTCTGATCTGGCTGTTATCTACAAAACTTATATACGTCCAAAGCTTGAGTATAACTCCCATATCTGGGCTGGAGCACCTGCAACCTACTTAAGCCTCTTGGACAGCATTGAACGTAGAGCATTTAAATAGGGTCATTTACGTCGCTTGAACATCGTCGTAAAGTTTCTTGTCTCACGATTTTTTACCGTTATTTTAACGGTTTGTGCTCAAGAGAAATAGCCAGTTGCATTCCTCCCCTTAAACAGTTCAACCGTAATACTCGCGCTTCAAGGAATGCTCATCAGTTTACCCTCGAGCCCAACTTCGGTCGTACTGTCAAGTACAGAGATTCGTTCTTTAGCCGTACTACGCGAATGTGGAATGCCTTACCACACTCTGTTTTTCCCAGCCATTGCAATATTCAGGAATTCAAAACCAATGTGCACCGACACCTCCTTTCAACCTCTCTCTCCTCTTCCAAGTGCTCACACTGTGTCTTTAAATAATAAGGGTAGTAATATCCCCTTAAGTGTGCGCTTATTATAAAAAAAAAAAAAAAAATTGTATTAGATAAGTTTAAGTCTAAAACTTATAAATAAAAATAAATGCTGGTTTCCTCAGGGCTATGTTTTGACTCCAACAATTTTTCGTCTTTGACTTCTTTTCTATTGATTTGTTTCGCTGATGACATTACCACTTTAAGTACTCAAACAGCATTGACCAGAGGGGAGATATAAATTGTTGAAAATGTAATGCTTCAAATACTCAATACTGTCATATTTCGTTCAATCTTAACAACCCACTTTCAGTGCTTGGTCTGTGTATAAAATTACTTAATGATTCGACGTTGTCAAAAATATTGCTAAGTATTTATGATTTCTCCGACGTTGTCATACATTTTTCGACCCTTCTGTTCTAACAGCAATGTAAAAAGTTTCCATTCGTCCAAAAATTAGTACAATTTGGATACTATTGAGCAGAAATTCGGCGAAGAGAAAAATGTGGAAAAAGAAAAACAAAGGCGTCTTAACGATTGAAGAGTTTATTTGCGAATGAAAAATATATTCTAGATATTTACAAAATGAGTTTTCATATTTTCCTACAGATACTTGATTTGTTATTTGTATACAGTAATATTTTCACATAAGTTACATACATTTCAACACCCTTCCTCAAAGCAAACATATTTTCAAATTATAACAAAATTTAACTAAGATTTAACATTTTTGTAAATTCTTGATGTTTGTTCTTTGCAAGGTTCTTTGTAAGTATATCTGCTATCATTAAATCTGTAGGAGCATATTTAAGAACGATATCACCTTCATTGACAATTTGCCGGACAAAATGATATCTAATATCAACATGCTTAGTTCTCGCATGATGCACCGGATTCTTTGCAAGTTGTTGCGCACTCAAATTATCGCCATAAACGACAGTTGGACTTCCCGCTTCACCACAGCCAATTTCAATTATGAGTCTTCTCATGGCTATTGCCTCCTTGCATGCTGTTGATAATGCCATGTACTCAGCTTCGGTGCTACTGAGTGCCACACTGCGTTGCTTCTCCGATTTCCAAGATATAGGACCACCTGCCAAGAAATACACGTAACCAGTATAGGATTTACGGTCGACCTTGTCTCCGCCCCAATCAGCGTCAACATAGCCCGTAAAAGCCATTCCACACTTCTTGTAGTGTATCTTTTTGTCTACCGTAGATGCCAAATATCTAAGAATGTGCTTCACGCCTGCATGATGCTCAACATGCGGATCCTTATTTCTCTGAGACAATTTCGCAACTGAATGCAAAATATCTGGCCTGGTCGTTAACGCCAACCACATCAGTTCCCCAATAACTGACTGATAGGATCTTGTATTTACCTTTTGACATCGATCGTTATCACAAGCTACTTGGAAACCGGCGTCTAAAGGCGTAGCTGCTGGCCTGCATTCTTGACTGCCATGTCGTTGCAATAGATCCTTAATGTATTGGGTCTGACCCAAAGTTATCTCGCCTAGTTCGCCTTCACGTTGAATCTCCATACCAAGAAATAGGTTCAACGTTCCCTTGTCAGTGCAGTTAAACGATTTTGAAATATCTGCCTTGATGTTTAACAAATCTTGTTTCGATTGGCATGCTATAATAATATCATCAACATATATTAAAATCAGTGACAAATTACCCATTTTTTGCTGTTTATACAAGCATGGCTCATTATCGCAAGGTACAAATCCCATCTCTCGTAAAACACCATCAAGCTTAAAGTTCCACTCCCTTCCTGATTGTTTTAAACCGTATATTGCCTTCTTCAGCAATAAAACTTTGTCAGGTTGAGAACTATCGGCGTATCCAGGTGGTTGTTTCATGTAAACGGTATCTGTAAGATCGCTGTTCAGATATGCAGTGCAAACATCCATCTGATGCAGAAACAGTTTCAACTCTGCAGCTAACGCCAAAATGAAACGTACACTCTCCAGTCGGCATACAGGTGAAAATGTTTCACCATAGTTCACACCATATTGCTGTGAACACCCTTTCGCAACAAGACGGGCCTTAAACCGTTCTATCTCGCCACTGGCATCTCTTTTCAGGTTGTACACCCACTTGCATCCAATAGCACGTTGATTACTTGGTAACTCAGCAACTACCCAGGTCTGATTCGCCAACAAAGCCTCATACTCCTTCTGCATAGCGTCACGCCAGTATGAATCGTATTCACTACTTGTCGCTTCTTCGTAAGATGACGGAATGGGGACATCACTTGCAACCAGTGCGCTAAGTACGTTGTATTGCTTCTTAGGGCGACCAATTTTACCTGACCGAAGCAATCTTGGCCTTCCAGGGCCAATCCTCAAATCGTCCTCTTGAACATCGTTGACCGCTTCCTCGAGATTATTTTCGCAGCTGTTCTCAACAGCTGGCTCTGTTTGACCACTTCGCTCATTAACAGTTTCTTCAAAACAGTCGTTGTCATCAAAACTTTGAGCATCTTCGTAAGCCTCAGTTTCATCGCCACTAACAACAACTTTAGAGGGTAAATCAAATGAAATCGTGTCCGGGGTCTTGAAAACAGTGCTGCCATCAGCATATTCTCTGTTTTTTAGCTCATCAAATAAGACGTCACGTTTTTCAACCACTTGTCTCGTATTGACATCATACAGTCGATAACCTTTTGCTTGAACTGAGTAACCAACCATTCGATATTCCTTCCCTTTTGCATGGAACTTGCTATTCTTATGCCCCTTCTCAAGTGCCACTGCAAAAGAACCAAAAACTTTTAGATGGCTAATAGAAGGCTTCTTACCTGTCCACGCTTCCATAGGTGTCATATTGACCAGCGCACTTGTCGGTGAACGATTGCGTAAGTAAACCGATGTGTTGACTGCTTCACCCCACAATGAATCGCATAGTCCTGACTGCACTAACAAACACCTTGACATCTCAACCAACGTCCGATTTGCTCGTTCCGCAACGCCATTCTGTTGCGGTGTGTATGCCATTGTCAACTGCCTTGCGATTCCATTCGTCTTTAAGTAAAGGTCGAACGTCTTATTGATGTATTCACGACCATTGTCGCTGCGTAAACATTTAAGCTTCTTGCCGGTTTGTCGCTCCACCAGATTCTTGAATTCCACGAATTTGCTGAAAACCTCATCTTTGGTCTTTAGGAAGTAAACAAAGATACGTCTGGATCTATCATCGATGAACGTCAAAAAGTATTTCGAACCACCAATTGATCTTGGCTCAAAAGGACCGCAGACATCCGTGTGTACCAGCTCTAATAATTCCGTTGCTCTGTTCGAAGTTGCATTTGGGAAAGGATGAACGTGTATTTTACTGACCATGCACGTCTTACATGTCGTATTGGATTTGAAATTGACTTTTTCAATCCCGTGCACCAAATTCTTCTTGGCAATTTCCATCAAACTGCCATAATTCAAATGGCCGTATCTTCTATGCCACAAATCCGCTTCATCTTGAACAGCAGCAAAACAATTACTGTTTCGACATTCGAATATATACAGATTTCCAACTTTATTGACTTTCAAGATGCATTCACCATCCTGTATAACTTCAGCGTGCTTTTTTCCAAAATGCACAACGCAATTATTTTGTACTGCTCGACTGACGGACATAAAATTTGACTTCATGTTTGGTATATATAACACGTTCAATAATTTCAGAGTACAAAGATCCGTTTGTAGCTGTACATCACCTCTCCCTTCTGCATACAAAAAATCTTCACCGGCCAAACCAATCATTTCTTTATGTTCTTCGAAATTTATGAAAAACCTTTTGTCACAACACATGTGGCTTGTTGCCCCACTGTCCAAACACCAATTTGACCGATTTAATGTACACACATCCATCGCCCCCAACAAACTACATTGCTTATGTTGTTCATTTATGGTAGTAGAGCTCTCTTTGTTTCTACATTGTGCCTTCACATGTCCACGACACCCGCACTTGAAGCAAGTAATGTTTCGCAATTTTCCTTTTGCATTTGTATTGTGTTTTCCGGGAGGGTTCATCCGTTGATGACCAACTGTACTAGCTGTGAAAGCTTGTTGCTTTTCGAATAATGAATCTTCATTGCCTTTGCGTTCCCCTTCTTGTTTCAGCTTGATACACAGAATATCAAATTTGGGTAAATAGTCACGCGTCTCTATAGCCACTACAAAACTTTCGTACATTTTCGGTAAACTAGAAAGAAGAATTATTGTTCGCAATTCTTCGTTCATTTCTATGCCGACTCCGGCAAGCTTGTCCAATACTTCAACAAATGTATTCAAATAGCTGGACATGCTCTGACCGTCTGACATCCGCAAACTCAATAATTTCTTGTAAAGGGATACTTTGCGTTGAGGTCCACTTGGCTGATGAACTTCTTTAAGTTTCGTCCAGGCGTCAAAGGACGTAGCACAATCCTTTATGTAACCTAATTGCGAAGGTTGTACACTCAGGGTGATCATGGCCAACGCTTTCTCGTCCATGCTTGGCCAATCGGTTCCTTCTTTTACTTCTTCTCTCTTCAACGTACCTGATGCAACACTCCATAGTTCCGCATGTACCAAAACGCTTCGCATCTGAATGCTCCAAGAATCATAATTCTTTTCTTCCAACTTCTCTATTTGGTACATTGCACTCATCTTGATAATTGTGACGAACTATTGCTGCGATTCAAATCTTTTCTTTTTACCACATGCGGTCGCCTGGGCCCATAACCTATTGAGCAGAAATTCGGCGAAGAGAAAAATGTGGAAAAAGAAAAACAAAGGCGTCTTAACGATTGAAGAGTTTATTTGCGAATGAAAAATATATTCTAGATATTTACAAAATGAGTTTTCATATTTTCCTACAGATACTTGATTTGTTATTTGTATACAGTAATATTTTCACATAAGTTACATACATTTCAACAGATACAGATACTGAAAAGAGTAACTTTGATAATTATAAGCGCTTAAAGTGTAACCGAAACCTTTATATCGCCTAAACGTCGCAATTACGTTTTATGTCTTTTGTTGTTTTATAGTTAATTTTATAAGCAATGTTCTATTCCCGTGTCAATCAACTCTACCGTAATCCTCAAACTACCTGGAATGCTCATCAGTTTACCTATAAGCTCAATTTCGGACCTACCCTGAAGTTAAAAGATTCGTTTGTCAGTCGTACAACAAGAATGTATAATGTTCGCACTATTACGTACGTAAAAATACGGTATACCCTTCAATTCCTTCCTCGTTGCGGTTTCTTTTGTTCTATCGATTCAAAACGGTGTCCACGAAAGAGTTTAGCAAACAGCCAAACTTAACCAATACATGGTACTTAATCAGACGATTACTGTTCTTGCGAAACTTTGTGGGCCAAGATTTTGGAGAAATGATATTGAATTGCAATGCAGAAATGGAGCGTGGAATAGACTAAACCTTCCGATATAACCACAACGTCAGTATCTTAGACTGTTAATCGACGATTTTGGGGAACTAATTCTTTGATTTTGTTCACTTGTAACTCATCAACTGATGTTAATGTTCGTCCTGGACGTGTCTAGTTTTTAACGCTTTCTCGATTTTTTGAAAAATTTGCATCACTCATAAAATCTTCTTTTCAATAGAACTTTCTCAGAAATGACATTCTGCAATATTTTAAATAATTTGGCAACACAACCTTTATTCTGCACCTTAAATTTAATGGAATTGCATTGTTGATTAGTTCTAAATACTATAAAAAACGAAAAATTCACTTTTAAATGTTTAAAAAAAGACACGTAGGCAAGTTTCTATTATCTGATTTTTGATTTAATATATAGAACACACTCAATGGGTTATGATGACATCTTAACATGTTTAGGTAAATAGGGAAGGATTTAAAATTGATCTTAAGTTTTTCAATATTAAAATGGGAACAGAATATAGTTAGCATTCCATATTCTTAATGTGCGGCTGAAAAAAGATTCAAGGTGTCTCAAAACTTCTTATAGAATCAAATGAAGTCTGATAAGTCATATCTTAGGGGAATTCCCGCGAGGTTTAATTTTGATATTAAAAAAAAAATAATAATTCCATCTTTAAGGTTTTGAAGCGATTGTGGAGCATTGGCATAGAGCTTTCACGCAGCTCAAAAAAAAAAAGTCTTAAAAGTTTTAAACACAAGGTCTCGGTGGACAATTGTGATCACCGCTTGGAGAATCAACAAAGTAAGCAGACTTTTCTTGCTAAACTTCGAACTGCTAAATTCTTTACCATTTTCAAAAGGAATTTTAACAATTTTAATTCGTTGTTAAAGAGTGTATTGTTTTATTTTAAGTAGTAGCGTAGTTTTAACTATTCAAAAGATGACCGCTGCCCAAATAGAAGACTATTCAGAATGAAACCCCTTTTAAAATCCTTTAAAATTAAGTATTAAAAAATAGCTTAACTTTTTTTAAAACGTTTTTCAAATGTGATATTTCAAAAACCTTATTTTGGAAGAGTTATAAGGAGAGATTTATGTAAATACGGGACGGCTTACTTCAATATATTACAAGTGTTTTATATAGTTCTGTTTTTCTGTAGTACAGTTGAAATGTATATACATAAATAACAGTCACAGTAGACTTACTGGCAATAAGATAAAGTGAAATGTTACTTTGTATAGAGATTTGATTTTAATTGAGTATTTTAATAGAGATTTTTAATTGAAATCAATTTTGGAGATTTTCCTTATTGAACATGGCACTCAACTCGAGCTTAAATTTAACTCCAAGTCTAAGTCCAGTTAAAATTTGCAAAGCATTTTTGCTGAGTGATACGCAGCTCTAGCTATAATTTCATATATTTTTTCCATGGTGTACATTTTTATCTGTCAAAATTCAGCAACTATTTTGAGCTAAATTTTGAAAGATTGTTGAAGGCTGTAGCTAAAATAAGTATAATCGGGGCTGAATCTCCTCAGAAAATTTGTTTAAACTGATTAAAATGGTATTTTGAATATCCATTCAAATAACGGGTGACCACACAAAGATGCCCATATTTCTTTTTTGTCTCACTCCGGTGGTAACACTGCTATGGTGTCGAATGCGCGATCCAGTTGAAGTACAGGTCAGACAAATTTGTTTTCATTTGTTATCAGTCGTCATGGATAGTTATACCGATAAAGAACGAGCATTTGGCGTTGAGTTATATTTTCGCGAAAATTCGTATGTAAAAGTACGACGTGCATTCCGGCGTCAGTTCAAAGTTCCTCGTCATAAACGCGTGCCTTCATGGAAAACTGTCAACAGATGGGTTCAAAATTTTCGTGAATCCGCCAAGGCAACCGATAAGAAGCGTCCGGGCCCGCCGAGAACGGTCCGTACGGCTGAAAACATTGAGAGAGTCCGTGAAGCGATTCAGGTTAGTCCGCGGCGTTCAGCGCGACGACACGTGTCTTCTTTGGGCCTAAAAAGGGAATCAGTGCGTAAGATTTTGGTCAAAGATTAGAATTTTCACCCGTACAAGCTCATGACAACCCATGAATTGAAAGATACCGACTACATTCAACGTTTACTCTTCGCTCAGACAATGCTTCGAAAATTGGCAGATGGTGAGTGCATTTTGGGTAATCTTTTAATGAGCTATGAAGCTCATTTCGAGCTCTCCGGCGCCGTAAACAAGCAAAACTTCAGATATTGGGCCGAAGATAACCCAGTCTGGATACACGAAAAGCCGTTACACAGCCAGCGTGTGACGGTTTGGTGCGCGGTAGCGGGGCATTGTCGGTCCCTACTTTTTTGGTGGAACGGTAAACGGAAAGCGGTACAGAAACATGTTAAGCAACTTCCTCCTCTCCGAATTTCGCCGTAGACGTCGTTTGAGTCAAACAATATTCCAACAGGATGGTGCGACGTGCCATACTGCCTGCGAAACGCTCGCTCTGCTGAAAAAAGCGTTCGGTACTCGTTTACTCTCTCGATCGACAGATTTCGCTTGTCCGCCTCGTTCTCCCGATATGACGGTTCCGGATTTTTTCCTCTGGGGATATTTGAAAAGGCGTGTCTACACGACTCGTGTACGTGATTTGGAGGATTTAAAAGCGCGCATTCGACAAGAAATTTCTGAGATTACGCCGGAAATGTTAAGAAATGTCTTCGAAAATTTTGTCAAAAGATTAAACGATTGTGTAAGCCAAAACGGGCATTATTTAATGGATGTAATATTTCATAAATAATTTGTCTAATCTGTATTTTCGAATAAAATTTGTATCGTTGTTGTACCTGCTTTGGTTGTGGAGTTATTTCAAAAAAAAAATATGGGCATCTTTGTGTGGTCACCCTGACTTTAACTCCCCTTCAACTGGATACGCACAAACATTTTTGAAAACCCTTTTTACATTTTTCCAAATATAGAGCGTTTTTGTCCTCGCTTATTTTCTTACTTAAGGTGGCGCTACAGTCCTGTGTGAACTAGGGCCTCACCCAACAAACTTCTCCATCTATCTCGATCCCTAGCTAGATGTCTGCAGTTTCGCGCTCCAAGTTGGGTGAGGCCACTTTCCACTTGTGCGCGCCACCTGATCCACGGTTTTCCTTTATTGCGCTGTCCTGTGAGTGTGGATTCGAAGACTCCGGGCCAGAGCATTGGTTTTCATGCGCTTTACGTGACCCATCCATCTTAGTCGTTGGACTTTTACCCTTCTGGCTAAGTCTACGTCGTTGTACAGCTCGTCGTTCCATCTTCTCCTCCACTCCCCTTCTATGCATACGGGACCGTAGATCACACGAAGAGCTTTTCTCTCGAAACGACCCAAGGTAATTTCATCTGCTTTTGTCATATTCCATGCTTCTGCACCGTATAGCAGACCGGGGATGATGAGGGTCTTATATAGCGACACTTTGGTCCCTCGAGAGAGGGCTTTGTTACTCAATTGCTTTCTTAGCGTAAAGAAACAGCGGTTACCAAGAGTTATTCTTCGTTTTATCTCAGCGCTGGTGCTATTTTCTGCGTTCATAGCGGAGCCTAGGTAGACGATGTCCTAGACTACCTCAAAGTTACGTCTATCGATGGTGACGTTTTGACCGAGACGTCGATGTTGTAAGTCCTTTCTTGACGACAGCATGTACTTTTTTTTTGTGCTGGGAAAAATTAAATTTTGTTTGAGTCAACTGAATAGGTACAAAAATTTAAATTGTTATTGGATTGAATTAGAACAAGTTTTTGTTAAATAATTTAGTGGGTTCTTCCAACTTTTAATCAAACTGATGACCACCTTTATTAACTATGGGTACTATTTTTCCTGAACGAAGTGCACATTTTAATCTTCTGCCTATTTTATTATGCGCACCGAGTTAGTAAGCACGTTATCATGTTAATAGGCCAAGTTTATGGGTCAAAAAATGTTAGAATACTTAGGAACACTTCTTTCCAAAATTCCCTTATACCGAGCTGCAGTAATTTTTGATGTAGCAACCTCAAGCTTACCTGTTCCATAATGCTGACAGCTTTTCATATAACAATACCTCCTTCACGACGGCTTTGATGAAGCTTCAGACACCTTTTTGGACTTTGGGTAAACTGATGGGCACTCCTAGCAGTATGGGTATTACGGTCAAATTGTTTCACTAGAGCATTGTTAATAAAAATAATAAAAATAACGATAAAACAATGATAGACAAGTGTTTCAGTGAGAGATCGTTCTCCTATCATTTTTAGAGCTCTCTTTTCAATTCTATCCAAAAGACTCAAGTACGTTATTAGGGCACCATTCTAACTATGAGAATTATACTCGAGTTTTGGACGAATAAAAGATTTTTTAATTATAGCCACATCAGAAGGGGTACAAAACTTCTTTCATCGTCGCGGTCGGAGTAAACCTAAATACTATTTTTTGGCGATGTCAAATATGTGATCCCTTAACAACAAGTGGTTTGTGACGTACATACCTAGAACTCAAACCTATTCAGTCTCCTCGATGCAAGTACCACCACCCATTGATAGTGTCATTGGTTACGCTTTCGCGACAGTTGACAACATTGAGTTTTCGAAGCATTAAATTCTACACGAATTTTGATTCCCCATCGGAATTTGATAAGCTTATCATACGCTGCCGTTGGTAGTCCGCATCCTAAGAACAAGAATGAGAATCTAAAAACGAATAAGAAAAGCTGAGGGTACTGTCATCAGCGAAACAATTTAGTGGGTTAGAAGTGTCAGATAAAAATTCTTTATAAAAAGTTTACTTTTCCCTTCTTTCGTGTTTTTTCTGTACGAATCTTTATTTTTTAAGTACAAATAAAAGCCATTAAAACTTTGTTGAATTTTATCAGCTGCGGAACGTCCGGTTAGGTCTGGGTTTTAAACAAATCCATATTAGGTATGAAAACACTAAAAGTGTTGATTCAAACTGTTCAGCACTTAAAAACGCTTAAGCCTAGTACATACTTGTGAACCATCTCGTGAACCCATACAAATTTCGGTTTTTGGTTCACCGGTGAACGTGCTCGTGAAGCTGAGTGGAGAACAAAGTGGAGAGTTTTCGTTCACGGGCAATTCACGTGCAAAATGTACGGGAACTGTTGGTGAAGCTTTGACATTTGGTTACAAAAAAAAGTACAGTTTTCAATTTGTACTGAATACTGATACTGATTCCTCAT
The DNA here is from genome assembly GCA_951509635.1 of Eupeodes luniger. Lineage (NCBI taxonomy): Eukaryota > Metazoa > Arthropoda > Insecta > Diptera > Syrphidae > Eupeodes > Eupeodes luniger. Next base: position 251,427,251 of record OX608073.1, read on the forward strand.
TTAAAGTTTGTGGCTGCTTTGCGTGTGGTTTTAAAAAAAAAGTTAAAATGCATTTATATGAAATAGAATATAAATGTTCACAACGTGTATTCACTAGTGTGTACCAGTGAGCAATTTCAAAAGTTCACTTTCTCCACTGGCGAACGTTCACTTCACGAGGAAGTATGTACTAGGCTTTATAAACAACAATAAAACTGTCGTACTTATTCATTTATCTCAAGATCCCACAAGATCAATTGCATTTTCTACACAACTTTTAGCTGAAGTTTGGAGAATAAAACGTGAATTAAATTTTAGCTCGAGCTGCGTACTACCCTTTAACGTTAATAGTGTGCTATTCAAAAAAAGTATATGTATATAATTTAATTTCTTCTTTTGTTCGGTGCAAGTTGTTTAATTGCATAATATGAAATTGTTTGATAATAAATTTAAGATCAAATAGAAAAAAAAAATAAATTTTATTAAGTGTTCTCCCACAAAATCAAAATCCTACTATATAACACTTTAGATTTCCAAACGACATCCCTGTTTAAAATAATACCTTACATCTCTACAAGCTGAGTTGTAAGAATACACTCCACCAAACTTTGACAGCAACTGTCACTGACTACAAAAGTGCAAATACAAAATTGAAAAATTATTATTTGTCTGTCTACCGAACAAGAAAAATATTTTTCATTCCAATTAAATTTAATTTTCTTCACAAATTCACTAAAAAATTAAATCAAAATCATTTACTTAAATGATGACAGCACACTGCCGACCATAAAATCTCCAAAACAGTTTTGAAAAAGGTGAAAATCAGCAAAAAAACAAAAAAAGGAACACTGAAAAACTTTTAACAAAATATAGATTTTCAGATCTCTTATCTTTCTGTGGCATCTCAGCTCAGCAAAGAACTAGAAAATGGCAATTCTGGAATGGAAAAAATTCGATTTCTTTAATTTAGTTCCAAATGCTGATAAGGAAAAGGTCTTCGAAACAATAAGGGACTCGGAAATCACCTCCTGTACGAGTTGCACAAGTCAGAAAATTATTTGTGACTCATTGGGAGTGGTGCATGTCTTCTATCGCAGCTGGGACCCGATTTCGTTTCAAGGCCACAATGCGCCCATAATTCTCTGTTCGATAGCACCGCAGAGCAATCTTCTGGTGACAATCTCAAATCGAGATTTCTCCGATCCGCCCCTCGTCAAGGTCTGGGATCTATCGAAGGCAACGAAACGGGGCGGTGCCCCGTGTTTGGGAAGTGCCAAGGCACTTTTGCAGAAACCGAGCGCCCTCGGAGTGGCTCAGGGAATAGGGAATCATCTGTTCATTGCCATTGGCTATGAACGCGGAGAGATATCCCTCTACCGGGGAACGGTGAGCAGAGATTTCTCCTCTGGATTCAAGAGTTTCACTGTCGGCACGAAGCCCATTACTGGAATCTCGTTCAAGCAACATGGAAAACTGACAGATATGTTTGTTTGTTCGGATTCTGGAGTTTTCGTCTATACTCTGTCGGAGAACGAGAAGGAAGTTAAGCATATTTTGGATCCCTCGAATGTGCCGACACGGTGCTGCGCACTCCAGACCAAAGCCGCCAATGAAACCTATTTCATGACTGGCAAAGATGATGCGGTCTATTGCTATACGAGTGACGGGCGTGGTCCGTGCTATGCTCTCGAAGGACAGAAGCATTTTATCCAATGGTTCCCCAACTATTTGGTCATCATCATGAAGGCCACCAAGAGCTCGCTGCAGCAGCAGAAAGAGTTTGTCCTGATTGTCATCGACATACAGAACAAATTCATTGTTTTCCAAACTCCCATCGATCCAGTTGTGGCGATTCTCAATGAGTTCGGGAACTGTTTCATCGTCACGAAGGCCAAGCAGGTGTTCCATCTGCGAGAGAAGGACATCCAGAGCAAGTTGAATATGCTCTTCAAGAAGAACCTCTACGACATCGCTTTGCGGATCGCCAAGGACCTCCAGTTTGACGAGGAGGGCCTGGCTTCGATCTACAAGCAATATGCCGACCATTTGTACATCAAGGGCGACTATGCGAGGGCTGTGGAGCGGTATATCAAGACAATCGGATACATAGAGCCATCGTATGTGATCATGAAATTCCTGGACTCGAGGCACATCAAGTACCTCGCCGACTACCTGCATGCGTTGTACAAGCAGAATCAAGCATCGCAACAGCACAAGACGCTGCTGATGAACTGTCGCACTAGATTGGATCTGCCCCAAAAGCTGGACGAGTTCTTATTTAACGAGGAGGAAGACTCCAATGAAATGATATTCGACATTAATGCAGCGATCCGGAATCAATCGGCAGCCACAATTGGTTTCCCGGACAGAGAGGAGCTAAAGGAGGAATACAACATTAGTGTGCTGCTCAAGAAAATCCAAGACACCAGCGAGATGACTAGTATGCTTTCCAAACTAAGCGAAGACGATGTGTATACATTTTTCAAGAAGTTCGGGTTGATTCTGATGCAGCAAGCTCCCGAGGAGACTACTAGATTGCTGAAGCGCATCTGTCGCGAGCAGAAGATGTCGAATTTCATTGAAGACCATGTCAATGAGGTTCTGATAAGGTTCTCTCCGGACCAGTTCATTCCATTGTTCGATGGCAAGTGGGAGTTGTTGCTTGGGTTCCTGGAGAGCTGTGTGGAAGGCGCGTCGACCGAGTTTCATGAAACCGTCTACAACACGTTGGTGGAATTGAACCTCAGGAAGTGGCAGAACAGTATGCTTACTGATAGTCAACTGCTGGATATCTTGAAATTATATCGATCCAGATACAACAAGGAGCAAGTTCTGGTGTTGTGTCGCATGGCTCAGTTTTGGGCGGGAATTCTCTACCTCTACGAGGAGGACCAGTTGTATAATCTGACGATCCATTACTACGTCAAGAACAAGGACTACAATAGCCTCTTGAACTGCTGCAAGAGCTTAGGTCGGTTTCAGCCGCAACTCTGGATTCAAGCTTTAAATGAATTGCGCAATGATCCCGAGGTCCCCATGAATGTCCTCTTGCAGATCCTGAATGTGATCACAACGGAGAAGTTGCAGTCACCGTTGCAGATCCTCCAGTGTCTAGCTGTGGAGCGTGGGCCGAATATATCTCACGTCAAAGACTACTACACCCAGGCATTCATCAAGGAGACAACCGCCATCTCTCAAGAAGAGAAGGATGTGGAAAATCTGCAAATAGATTTGAAGTCCCTGCAGGAGTTGCTCAAGAATTTCCAAACCAACCCCATTGAGTTCCGCAACACCGTCTGCGATGCCTGCACTCAACCACTCTCCCTGCCGGCTGTATATTTCCTTTGTCAGCACTCCTTCCATCAGGATTGTGTGATGACCTATTCGGAGAACGAAAAAGATTGCAGTATTTGTAGTGTGAAGAACCAACAGATGGCCGAGAGGCTGCGCACCCAACAGGAGTCCACAGGCCAGCACGAGAATTTCCATCGCATCTTGAACCAATCCAATGACATGCTCTACGTTTTGTCCAGTTATTTCGGTCGAGGATTACTGAACCAGATTGTGATTGTCGATGAACAGAAGGCATCCGACGAAAATCAACTGAACCAGAATACTGTGGGGTACAATTGGAGTGCAAAGCACAAAGACGGAGATGGTCCAATTCCAGTGGAACACGTAAATAACTATAAATGGAGTGGTCGAATAACGAATCAGGATAGAGAACAAACAGAAAAACAACACCAGCTGCCGAAGAAGTTCACTCCAATGGTCAATCAATACGACGATTCGAAGAATCCCTTCAAAGTGGATGACTCAAATCCGTTCGCTTTGGATGATGATGTTGATGCTGTCGGGGGAAGTAGTAGCAGGCAAAGTGGGAAACGTAGCGAAACATACGACAAGAATTTGAATCCATTTGGTGATGATGATGATTGAATTGACAAAACAAAGGTTTAAGATAATTATTTGTATGAATATTGTACTCGTTAGTCATGTAAGTTAGTCGTACATATATGAAGAATAATGCGAATAAAAGAAGAATTAAATTAATTGTCCCTTTTTTCTTCCCTATGATGGAGTTGGAGGTTCTCATGGTATAAGAAAACAAGGTATGTTTGAAAGGTCAGGGCGACTGAGTCGTGAAGTCAACGTGAGTGAATGTTTTCAATTGTTAGAGACAGGAACTTTAACTTTTTCAGGTAATGGTACCTCGTCAGAGTTATTTAAGTGAAACTTTAAGTATTCTCTTATCAAATTTATTTTATTAGCATTAAGTTTAATGATTGTTGTTTTAAGTGCAACAGACATTGCATCAACCTAAGTATACGAGGACTACTTTTAAAGCTTAGACGGTTTTTCAATAGCATCTTCGCGTTCATATCATTTGATCATGTAACCTGCTAAATTTTCTAATGCATCATATTGCAAATTTTCAAACTCTATGTTTTCAATTTTAGTATCACAGAACACAGCGAATTCAATTTTGTCTTAAGTCTCATTGTATAGGGTGATTTTTTAAAAGCTATAGGAAAGTTTTTTAAAAAAAAATCAGAAAAATGCATGAAATCTTTATTTGAATCGATAGTACGGTCCATATAATTTAATGTTTGAAGATTATTTCATGCAAATGTTGACCCTGACTGCGCCTTAAATGGTCCATCCGCTTAGTCCAATTTTGGCATACTCTTTCCAACATTTCGGCTGGTATCTCACGAACTAGCCGACCCGTGCTCGCGTTGCTTCGCAAATTGTAACCACGAATATTTTTTGAATATTAGTATTAGCATATGAAAAAATTTCTCAATGGGACTGAGCATATTTTCTACAATAATATTAATTTTAGTTTATATGTATGCGTATAATGTATATGGTTTCGCTTTTATATAATAGTATAGATTTTCGGTAAAAAAAAAAAACAAATTTGTGTTTTTAATATTCTCATACATCTATACATCTATGTGTAAATATCCATAGACACATTTTTTTATTCATCTGCTCATGTTCAGTGCAGTGCAACTGACTTAACCTACCCACATTTGTGTGCTCTTTTTATCGAAGTCATTGTAAGTACCTTCTTCGAGTTATTTGTAAAGAAAATTTTAACTTAATTTCAGTTTTATTGTTCGAGGAAGTTATACAAAATTGGTAATTCAAGAACTTTTTTATTTTTAAATTGGAAGAATTATAATCTATTCACTTCCTCGAACCAGAAAAATAAAAAAGATCTAATTTTTCTTTAGATAAATCGGCATTTCATGTGCACGGCACTGTAGTTAATTAAATGTCCATACTCCATAGTAACTTAAAACTGCTCAGCGATGTGACGATAGAATTAGAGAAACAAAAAAATAATGTGTGTGTGTATGTTAGTTGATGAACTTTACAATACAGACAAATTGAATATGTAGGCATGTAGGTAGGTAAGAGAAAAAACGTAACTATAAGACAGAAAGAACATGGGAAGAAAAGAAAATTAAAAATGTTGGAATGATAGTGAAATGAAACAAAGCAGCGACCTCGCGATTGTGATGGAATCTAATTTCCTGGATAAAATAAATTCAAAAAGTTTATAATTTTATAATTTGTTTTTATTTATTTCTCAGGTTGTATGTTTAACTTATAAGTGATTTTAGACTTAAAATTTGCGCAACAATATTGACTTTATGAAGCAATGCTAATCTTTGTCGATTATTGTATAGGTTTTAAGATCTGAGAGGTTGTATAAGTCAACTAATGAAAAAAAATGGACAAAAAATGTAAAATTAATAATAGCCGCGTTTTATTATCACCATGATCTGATCCGGATCTTGAATTTACATGCATTACAACAATAACACAAGATCCTGCTTTGTGTATGGATCTCAATTTGAGATCCAAAATTTAATTCTTTTTTTCACAACAAGGAGCGCTTTATCATTGTAATTTCACATGTAAATGTTGGTATCATTGCAAACAAATTAAACAAAACCTGTATTGCCATATAAACATTTCCATTTGACTGAAATAAAATATTTTTTAAATAGAAAGCGAGAAGCTTTATATTTATTTATTTGGTATATAATCCATGAAATAATTAGATATTTTAACAAAACTAGATATTAATTGGTGAAATTAAAATAATTAAGTCCAAAAAAATGTATATTTGACATAATTTATGGGTATTATTTTCCCCAAAGAAAAGGAACACAAAAAAAATTGAGCAAAATGTTCTTTGGGCAACCCTGCCTTAAATGTCAAAAAACATAAATAAAATTGAGAAATGGGAGAAAAGATGTTCAAATAAATTGTAAGTAATCTCTTAATTAAATTATTTAAGTGTCACATTTATTAAAAGGTCAAAAAGAATCTGGACTACATGTGAGACCAAAGCGTTGAGTTTGAGAGTGCAATGGTGATTTGCAGAAACATTTTCAAAAGTTGTGGAGCTTCCATTTTTGGTATGTGTTTGTTTTTTTTTGCTTCGAAATGTCACTTTTGAAAGAACGAATTTGACACTGCTACCAAACTTTTAATAATAAAAAATATGATGATCCAATGTTGTTTTTTTATCATGATCTGATCCGGATCAGATCATGGTGATAATAAAACGCAGCTAATATTTAAGTTTGACAAATAATTAATGAAAAAAAAAATAAAGCCATAAACACTGTCATAACAATATAGAAAATAATAAAATATATTTCAAATAAATCGGTTGACTACTTTCTGAGATCGTGCGTCACAAACTTTAAAATGGTTTCGCTTTTATATAATAGTATAGATAAATGCTTCAATGTTGTCTTCCAATTGAAGCGGTCCCGAACGTGAAATAAAATGTTCACCGAACTCGTCTCTCAATAAGTCCATTATTGCGCGTGCTGTGTGGCATGTGGCACCGTCTTGTTGAAACCGCATGTCATGCAAGTCAAGCTCTTGCATTTTGAGCAAAAAAAAAGTTGGATATCATCTCACGGTAGCGCTCACCATTCACAGTTACGTTACGATTCGCATCATCTTTGAAGAAGTACGGTCCAATGATGCCACCAGCCCATAAACCGCATAAACTGTGACTTTTTCTGGATGCATTGGTAGCTCTTGCAATGCTTCTGGCTGATATTCACTCCAAAATCGACAATTCTGCTTATTTATGTACCCATTGAGCTCGCTGGAAGAAGCGCGCGATGAACTTTCTTAACAGAGCACGCATTTTAATAATAAAATTCAATAATTTGCAAGCGCTGCTCGTTTGTAAGACAAATCGTGATTAAATTATAGACCAAACTGAAGATGTTTGACAGTGAAACAAAACACGAAACGCGCGTCATCTGTTTAAACCAGTGTTGCCAAAAAGATAATAGCTAAAAAATCACCCTTTATTTAGTTTTTAGAGTTGGCATAAGTTCTTAGTTATAAAATTTTCTTTTCCGTTGACGATGTTCAATCTTCTTCTTCGTTGTTACTTTGACTTATATGAAGCAAAGTTTCATTTTGTCCTACCTATGGAAAACAAACAATAAGCGAAATTACGATACCAAAAACGAATATATTTCATAATTAATAAACAATTTGAATAATACAATGCATCTTTTACAATAAATTTTCAAAAAATCAAATTCTTTTAATTTATGTACCTAATAAGTATGACTGCAGGTGGTATTTGAATTCCAAAGCAATCGGGTGGTCGTCTAATCTACCTTTTGCATGTGTATGACGCTAAAAAAATGCTCCAGGACATCTTGATTTAGTCGATGTGTCAAGATGAACACCATCTTATGTTATGTACTTCTTTTAAATAATTGTAAAGTTGAGACAATGAAGAGTTTAAAATCAATATACCTCGTTGAAATAAAAGTAGAGTGTAATATTTTTTCTAGCTAAAATAATCGATATAAGATCGTTAATTTTTTCCAAGTTTTTATTTTGAACATTCCAATGCAAGTCCATTGGCCATGATTCGATCTCTGGAGTACATCTTTGGTAGTTTTGAATTAAAAATATTAAACCAATCATTCAGAACAGTTTTCATTGACTACCCACAAGTCAAAGAATTTTCTGTTTTCAAAAACCCAAAGGTCAATACTCTCTCGGTGGAGCAGGATATAGTGTGTTGTCCATTTATATCCCCGGTTGAATCTTTATCCTTGATGCCCAGTGCAGTAGAGTCGCCGGTCCGGGTAAAGTATGGTGTTTGTATAAAAATATCGATACTCATGTGGACCTGTGGAATGTAGACAGATAGCTGACGATATTATCATCCGAAGTTTAAAAAATAAACTTCCTAGACATGATTTAATTTGTTTTAACTCAAAACGGAGTTAAGTTCCAAAACAACATTTTTAATCATCGATTCGATCATACGCCGGAACCATATGAGAGTACTGGTTGGACCATAGGTCAGTAGCAGCTAAGAAGTTAAGGGTAGGTTTCTGGATTTTAAGAGTTCAAAGATAATAGGCTTTGTATTGTTTGTTGTTTTTGTGAATCGGAGTTTTAAATTTTAGCTAGAAAAGATGAAGTTGAAAAAGTTTTGCCATAAGATCTTTCAGAGAGCTTTCTCTATTTATCTAGTTTTTTTTTTAAATAAGCAGCCACTCAAAGGTGGCAAAGATACAGTGAGAGCATTAGGAAAGGAATAGAGGGGGCACATTGGTTTTCAATTCCTGAATATTGCAATGTCTAGTACGGCTAAAGAACGAACCCCTGTACTGGACTGTACGGCCGAAGTTGGGCTCGAGGGTTTGCCGATGAGCAATTCTAGAAGCGCAAGTATTACGGTTGAACTGTTAAAGGGGAGAAAAGCAACTGGCTATTTCTCTAGAACAAAAACCGTTAAAATAATGGTAAAAAGGGAGAGTTAAAAAACTTTACGACGATGTTCAAGCGACGTACATAAATGAACCAATGATGATATGCAAGGGTTTTAAGTAAGTTTCTGGAGCACCATCCCAGAGATGGGAGCAGCGTTGCCGCGAAGATAAAAATTTTAAGGGCCATTTTGAAGGCCATTTCCAAAATATGCGGGCCAATAGCCCACTAACCTAGAAAAAATTTGTTTAAGAAAATAATAACAATTTATCTTTTCTAAATAAACTTATTATATTTCGAATTAAATTAATTAAATTAAATTTTCGAATAAGTCATCAAATCCGTAGCCAAAATATATTGCATTTAAGGATTTCAAAGAGAACTGTTCGAATTTAACTTCAAATATATTGTCTAGGCTTTCTAAGTACTCAGCTTTAACAAATTTTTTTAAAATAACATTAAATTTTTTGTTTGCGTTGCAACAACTTTCTTTATTTTGGTGTTGTTCAAATCAAGGTACGTACTAGGTAGGTGAACAAAAATAAAGTGGCGATTGGCAAAAACAATTTAATAAAAAGCAAACGTCATGTCAGTCTGAATGAATGATTTCAATATGGGAAGTTGTATATGGAGGAAACACATTGATAATTTTGTTGATGGAATAAAAAGATTGGATTTGTTGTTTTAGAAAAAAGAAAATATATGATATGCGGGCCATTTCATGTTGGCCCCGGGCCAACTCATAAGCTCATAACATTCATGTCAATATTAGTTGTTTTCTAAATACTTCCATTCTACCCTGGGTGTGCAATCAGAAAAAGATAATTTAGAATTTCAAATTCTGGACACTTTTCCATCTAACGTTTAAAATATAGCCACCATGTCAGATATTCCAAAGTCTAGAGATATAAAGAAGCCCTACCTAGTAGAAAAAGGCCAAAACATCAATGCTTTGAAATACATTTTCTAAGATAAAAAAGGTTAAAAACCTGTCTTGGGTTATAGTATAAAACTGTTCATTTCGCCCACACCGTATGTGTTTGTGCACCCATTAGAAATACTCCATAAATTCATATCCTTGCGACCCCAATAAGTGTTTATTGACTATTTTTACATTATATTCATTGGTGCAATTTCTACACCTTTAACATTTAATACAACCACTAATCTGCAGAAATTACTTGTTTTGTGTTTTGAAATTGCTGTTCGTTCGTGATGTTCTTTGTCTGTAGAAGAAGCATCTAACCTTTTTAAAAATAAACTACACTATTCAATTTCAATCATGTTCCTTCTTACCGACGTAATGTTTCTCCATGAGCCCCGTCTTAATATAAAGGTAAACTTCTATAGCTTCATAACCAAAGGAACAAGCTATGGAAACATTTTCTTCGCTTTCAATGCCCACCAGACTACTATAAGTATTTTGGTGATTTTTTTTCATTTCAACGATCTACACAATTCCTTCTACCAAGAATATTTACATAAAACTCAAATTATCTTTATGAACGATCGCAAATCCTTGTTTTAGTTCGGGAATCACAGAAGATAGTCAGATAATGAAACTTAAAATAATAATATAACTATAGCTAATTACTTTCCATTATATTTTAAAAATTCACTCTCCCAAGATTTTTTTACACCAGATCGGCCCTATTTTGAATATTTGCAGAATTGTTCGCCTGGTTAACTCTTACCCGATTGCATTTCTGCATCAGCCATTGAAAACACATTTTCTCAACTTAATGAGAATTTCTCTCCGGACCCTGATGGTCTTCCTGCCTATTCCTCTTCTCTTTCAATTCGTCTATAAATGTTGTCATTTATCCTTATTTCAAGGAACACTTCCTAAAATATGGAAAATATTTCTTTTTAACTCCAATTCACAAGAAGGGACTGAAAGAAGAGGTGATAAACTATCGACCAATTTGCAAAATTTTCTAATATCCCAAATATTTTTGAAAGAACTCCTCAGCTTCCGTTGCAGATCTCTTATCACCCCAGCATAGCACGGTTTCTTAAAAAAATAGATCTACCACCACAAACCTTGTAGAGCTCGTTTCATGCACTCTAAGAGCCTAAGAAAACGGGATTGAAGTTTGATATGATCTCCACTCTCATATAATCTTATAGTCTTTAAACTCTCCTGCTTAGGTTTTGAACATCTTTTCCTGAAATGGGTTACTTCCTACATTGAGAATCGTGAATATTATGTCCGATTTAGATCTGCATGTTCCAATCCTATTTTAACCAATTCTGGTATCTTCCAGGGTAGTCATTATTTAGGACTTCTCCTATTTATCCTTACAATCAACCACATTGATATTTTCAAATATCTCTTTACGCTGACGATGCGAAATTTGTCTAAATCATATCTCTCCTCTCTTCAATTTCTCAACCTGATGTACCAAAAATTGCTTAGGGTTCAACATAAGCAAACATAATCAACCCTTACATATAATAGAAAACATAAGGTATCGCTGTCTTTTATGCAATTGTGAACTAAATTTCCTACTTCACATTGATGAATAATCATAAACTGCATTAGGTTTAGTTAAACGATATGGTGGAAAGAATTGTCTAATCCTAACGTGATGTGGTCTTAGATGTGGTCTTTATATCAAGATATACATATTTCAAGAAAAGAAAGCATCCATGGAAGGTTTCTTCATTTTGCACTCTAATAACTTCCTTGGAAAAATCATTTGATCTTACCCTTTTATCATGATCCCCTCCATCATCGGTTAAAACTTAAATTATTAAAGGAACGTAAAGAAATTGCACCGTTTTACTGTGTACTGATGATGGATGCCTTCTCTCTTAAAGAATTGTTCCAAGTCTTTAGACACATATTCCTTTCCATTGTCGGATCACAGATCGACAGGTTTTCTACCAAATTATTTGAACATACATACTTGCGACATAAACTTACATATGTATCACTAGCTACTTCATCTTTCGATTTAAGTAATTGCATCACTGTGTAACTAAAAACATCGTCCTTTAAACTTAAAAAAAATACCGCTTACCTCTTGGAGTTATTGTCTGCTTAGGACCCCACAGATCAGAATGAATCAATTATTGTAAAGATTGTTTTTTTTTTTTTCTACTTTGTCTAACAGGGAACTTAGATTCAGCCAGCTTGCCTTTAATGAAATGGTCACAAATTATCTTCCAAGTATCTTCTAAGGGCACTGCCTCAGATGAATGCCATTTACAAGATCTTCTTTCACAAACCACTCAATAGCTACTAGATCTCTGACCAAGTCGACGATAATGAACAGTTCAGCTTTTACGTGTCCTAATGTGTTGCAGTAAAAAGGCATTCTTGCTTCTTTAATATCCGTCTTCTTTGGTTTTGTAAGCTTCGAATTTCTTCTTGGTTTAGACCACATAGCAACTTTATCTTTATTTGCTTACATCTTACCAGTGGCATATTTAATCATCAAAATGGTTTCACCTCGACCTTCCAATGAAGAGACGAGCCTAGAGTAATATTCTGGTAGATTCACTAACAAAACTGCAACTCCATCTTCTTCTAAAGGTTTTCAAGAAGCTCTCAGCAAACCAGCAACTCGAATAATGGCATTTGCAAATTTAAAGTACACATTTTTTAAAGCACCAAACAATTTGAGAGCGAACTTTCAACACTCATGGGCAAATTTTGCTTTTTTTTCATAAGCTAGACTTGTTTGTTAAATGTTTAGCAAATTCTGTTTATTTAATATTTTTTTCAAACCTTCTTTTCAAAAATTTGAAAATTGTATATTTTTACTTATAGATTGTCGCCAATCGCACACAACAATTTGTGTTATTGATCATCATTCCGATAATAGCTATGCATTGAGAGCTCTAAAGCAAAAGATTTTCGTCGATGGATTGTGTTATTTGTTGCAAGAAATCTATGGCATTGAAAACAAGGCCCTGAATAAGCCCACCATGGACGATGATACCGATGACAATGGCAGTGAATGTGTCATTTGTATGAGCGACACTCGAGACACTTTGATTTTACCTTGCAGGCATTTGTGCTTGTGCAATTCTTGTGCTGATTCATTACGTTATCAGGCAAATAATTGTCCAATATGTCGTTCACCATTCCGAGCTTTGCTTCAGATACGTGCTGTTCAAAAAGGTGTCAGTTCTAATTTATTGGCACCTCAAAATTCACCAGATGTAAGTTGTTTTCTGTTTGAAGATATTTCTAAAAACGTGCGTGGAATTGAATATATGTAATTGTTTTTGCAGCCAAATTGTGAACATATTCCAAGTGGTTATATACCAGTGTCATTGATAGAAGCTCTCAATGGACCACCTCAGTGTATTGGACGTACAATGTCTACAGATAGCACTGATGTTCCAGACGCAGTCCAAGCTGCAGAAAATCTTAACCGTTTGGCTGAAAAAGTCGGTGGCAAACATAGCCCCAAGAGTGGAAGCCAACGTCGTTCGAAGAACAAGAAGAACAGCGAATGTGCTCCAGAGGTATTTTACAAATATTTCCTCATCCTCCATAATTCGATTTATGATTTTTTTAATTTTTCTATTTTTAGTTTCGTATGTCAGTTCTTAATAGTGAATCAAATCCAACACCAAACACAAACGAAACCGCAGAGACTGTTGAAAAGAAGTCTCCTCCGAGTTCTCACAGAAATTCAGTCTCGTATGAACGTTCGAACAGTTTGAAGGGCAAGGAGAAGACTCCAGCATCACGTCAAATAAGTCGTGACAGTTTACACATCGTCAACGAACGTCATAGTTTGAAGAAGAAAGATAAAAGCCTAGATGCTGTTGCTGCCTCAGCAGCCATAGCAGCAGCAGCAGCTGCTGCTTCTGGCGATAATAACGACGATGACAGTGACAATGAAAAACTCTCCCCATTGCTGTCACCTGGATCAAGGAATCCCTTGAGTGGACATAATAAGAATCCGTTGCATATTGATGGTGTTGAAGAATCAATCGATGACATTGATATGGATGAGTTGAAATCTGACGGAGGATCTAAGGTGAGTCTTTTTGTTTTGTTTTATATTCAATTTCAAGATTTTCGATTGACATCATAATCATCATCATGATTATACATACAAATGTTATGTTTACCATAAATCGACATTACTACAGTTTTGATTTTTTTTCTTATTAAGTTGATCATAATTCAAAATTGGCTTGGAGTATTTTTGTTTTTTGATTTCCACTTAAAACCACACTAACGCTGAAAAAATTATGTACATTTTTTCTCACTTATATTTTGATCAAATTAATCTTAAAACTTGACATTGGAGTTTGGAATTAGAATTGGACTCTGATTGGATTGTACAATTTGATTTGTAAGTCTAGGTTAGTTGAACATGAATTATAGGACTTCTGACAAAATAATACTAGAACGACTTAGCTAGACACATAGCTTAGGATACGAGGGTTGCACTTTGTATTTCCAGTCTATCTTTATGGTATGAAATTTAAAATGTTTTAAATTTTTTCCAAAATATGCTGCAAGACAATAAATATATTTGTTTAAAGGTGTTTTCATTAACTTTTTAAACATTTTTAACACTCTGTATAAGAGAACTCTAAAACAGCTTCTTTTGCTACAGAAAATAGTTATTCACGACATTTAAATACAAAGTGCGGCAGAGAAACGAATTTTTAAAAAGATCTAGCGCCATCTGTAGTTAGGAATCCAAATAAAAACATGAAAAAAAAACATATTTTGATGTTTTAAAAGTTTGTCGATGTTAAAAAAGCGTCACTCAAATGATCTCCCTTATTTTCAATACAATTGCGCAGATCAAACCCCACGCCGCCGCAACTCCCACGATTCGATTGATTCGATTCCGATATTGTTTCGATTCAAAACGGCGCGCGGTCTCTTAAGTTTAGAAAATAGCCAGCAGCCACGTGGTGCTAAGTCTGTTTTTCATACAGTTGGTATGAAAAACTATGGGTCGAATTTTTGGTGAAATCATCACGAATTAAGAGTGCAGACATTGAGCGTATTGTTTATGATGGAGCCTCATCACCAAACGCATCGTCCAAATTTGTTTCGGTGTCAGAAATTTACACTAAGTTTTTGAATAGTTTCATACATTATAAGAAACCAACAACTCAGTTTGAGCTGTTTGCAAATACTGAGGAATATTTTGGGTTTTAATTTAACAAAGATGTAAGTGACTCAAAAATGGAAAGACTTTTTGTTTTTATCGAAATTCCAAACAAATATATTTGAATTTCACGTTATTTTCTGTCCATTGTAGTATGTCGTTGGGTGCTAAATTTGTAAGCTGTACAACAGATGAACCATAAATTCAATGTTATCAATCTTTAAAGACTTAGTTGTTTCAAATGATTTATGAGAGTTAACTTTTTTCATAATGGCGAATGATTTCAAGTCTTTTTCCACAATTCACATAGAAATTTCCCGCTTAAAATATTTACCATTTTGAAATGATCGTTCTAAAGACCTCAAGTAAAACGGTCGGTGGCAACACTTCCGATTATGGTAAAGAAATAACCGACCATTTGTTTAAGAGTGTTCCAGCACGAACAACTTTTTTTCGGATTATGTTGATTTTGAAACAACCACATAGCAGTTATCTGCTATTTAAAATCAGACTCATGGGCATAAATCAATGATTTGATACCAGTGGCAATATTGTACTCGGCTTTAGATCCATCGAATAGAATTTTTCGAGCATTTTCTGACATCAATAGACACTAGACTTTTTTCAGTGTCATCCACAAAGCACATAACTTTTTTAAAGATAAGCGTTCAGGATAGGGCTTCAAAACCAAACGTAGTCTTAACCTGGTGTGGAATCACCTAAAGCGGTCTTCGATCTCCCTCACATTCCAATTGACAGCAGCGTCTACCAAAGGCAAGCTTATTCAGGCTAGTCAACTCTAATAAGAAATAGTACTGACAGTGAAAGTTGTGATAGTAACTTCTTCATGAAGTGTTTTGATGGAAAAATATTATATTGATACACAGCTAAAAGCCTTAATAATTCAAAACATTAGCTTACCCTGCCATCTACTACTGTTTTTTTCTTTATTTTGATGAACATTTGTTGGAAATTTCAAACAAAAATCTTTGATATTGTAAACGATTATTATTAATAATAAATACTCACCCACGGATTTTAAGATTTACGAAAATACGGGTAAACTTTGAATTTTGTGTAATGTCTATAGATCAGACGCCTTTTATGGTATCATCTCGCCCAGTACAGGGGTTTTCTCAGAAAGTGTTCATTGCTGTTTATCCTTAACTCTTACCTAGGATGTGACACAAGCCACTTACACTAATGTTTTCATGTGACAAATTTGTGGATGTAATTATTGTTCTCAAGCATTCAGATGGCAGCATTGTGCAACTGTTCCTATTGCAGAAAATGAAACTACCCTACCGATGACTAAAGAACTTTCAAAACCCCAGAAAAAAATATGCGTGTGAGGATGAAGGCCTTCTTTATTTCTTGAAAAAGTAAGCATACAAAAATGACTTTTATTGCGATGGGAAAATGAAGTTGGAAATTTAAATATTCGAATTTACTTAATCAAATGAATTAATGATTTATTGGCCAATTAGCCTAATTTAATTGATTTGAAAGCAAGTTCAATAAAATATCCAATATGCTATACAAATTAAAAAATTAACTACTTCGTTTCTCGTCCGTGCTTACCTCGAATTGCATTACGAATTATGGCGTTCAGGATACCATAAGCCAATATTGTATTCTGAATAAGAGGGTGTTCTGACTACATTAGCTTGGAACGCTTTATTCGCTTTAGTAAGACTCTGTTCGTAAGGCATGTTCCCATACTTTACCCCCACAAGGTAGATGGCAAAAATTGCTTTTATTGCCGCTTGTCTTTCAATGAAGATGATAGCATCAGTTTGTGATATTGGCATCATTGAGTTTAGTCTAGCAGCTTTTGTCACTGCCAAGCCCTTACACTGCTAAAATTAGAAAGTCTGAATAAGCTGGCTATTTCAAAAGTTACCGAATAGAAACCTGCACTTACACCAGTATCCATCTTAGAACCGCCTTTCGGTGTGCACTGCTACCGTCAATTCACAGATTAAAGGTTTGTAGATTACCCAATCCTCTCTATTTAAAAAAAGAGATTGCAAGTGGCTTGTAAAAGTCTTAACGGGATGTTAAGTAGTCAGTGCATACATTGTTACCTGGGCATTTCTGTAGAATGGCGCTAGACTTCTCCATTGGATAATTTTGGGGCTGGCCCCAGGTTTTACCAAAAATCCTGCTGTAAGAGTAGAATGAATGACCTTGTTAGTTCTATATTTAATGTTAAGATCACAATTTAATTTCTTATCCAAGAACACACCAAGATACATCGCGTGGTCGGAGAATTTGAGTTGCTTCCCTACAATAGAAGGAATTTCGAAATGTGGTATTTTTCTTCTGTTCGTAAAAAGTACTAGTTAAGGTTTTTTGCGTTTTAACCGCCCAGCCGCAGTTCAAAGTCCATGTATACACTATTGGATAAAGCGCTGTCTAACTGCTCGCTGATGGTGGAGGGGAATTTTCCTGTCGCTAGCATTGTAAAATCATCTGCGTATGAAATTACTTTAACTCCATTGTATATGATTGTCATGAGTATTGTAATCATTACGAATACCCAAAGAAGCGGAGAAAGGAGCCTACATTTTGTACTCCTCCTATCTCGGAGTTAATTTGTCTGTTTTTAACATATACGTTATTTATCTAATGATGGATGGAAGACTCTCTCAATGTCTAGAAAAGCAGCCAGGGTGTACTTTTTGTCTTTGAGCGTTTTCTCAATTTGATGACATTATGTAGTGCTGCCTCTACACTTTTTCCTTTTGAATACGCTTGTTGGTTTGTGAATATGATTGCCGGGATCAGTTTATTACGTATACATATAAATGTATATTAGTCTTTTAAAAGATTTTAATAGAAACGATTGGAGACTGATGGGTCTGTTGAAGTCTCTGGCACTTGTGTGCTTATTTTTGTTTGAAGTTTATGAACATTCAGTGACTATCTACATAAAACGCCTTTTGCAGAATAAATGTGCAAAGCATAAAACTATTGTTCTCAATTTTCCGACGATTATGAAAACATCCAATCACTTATCACTTTAGCCGATTCCTTTAAAAAATAATTATTTCACGAAAATCATATCTACTAGCTTAAACCTATTTTTTGTATAAGGACAAAACTTTTGACCTGCTGTAAGCAAAACAAATCAAGCTCAAATAACAAAACAGTTTGCGAATAGTTATTCTTAAAAATGAAAATATTTTTAGCGATGATGTCAAAAGCATCTAAACTATTTACTTAATTTAGGAAGGCTGGAAACATAGAGTGCAACTTCTGTATTTAGTATTTTAAGTGATGGATCAGATTAAGAGTCCCTTACTACAACCTACTTATTGACTTATTGATACAAACACTCAGTCATCAGATTTCAATTTAAAGCTCGGATAACGATACAGTGGACTTTATAAACTATAAGTATAAACTTGTATTTTCCTAAAAAATTCTCAGGGTTATCCATTTTGCGATTTCAAAAGTAATAAAAACACATATAAAATATTTTATGATATTTTCATTAATTATAAAGTTTAAAAGTTGACATTATGTGTGAAACACTACATCATTTGAATTAGCACCATGCGAATTGTTTCAAACATCGATTCTTTTGAGGTAATTTTCAACCACTGTATTGATATTTTGATATTTTGATATTTATTTATTTGTATGTCAGCTGTACATCAAGTTAAACTTATAAATAGTACAGGATATAAAACATTGATTTAAGATACAATTAACAAAAGAAATATTTACAAAACAAAATTAACAAAAATTTAATTAAAATTAATTATACATTAAAAATCGGTTAAAATTAAGAATTAAAGATTTCAGAACAAAAAAAAAAAATTAATTAAAAGTTATATGAATCAAGACGCAAGGAAAATAAAATTGAAAATGACTAATTTAAAAGTATGTTCAGTTCAAGTTTGAGAAATATTCAAAACAAATTGCTTGAAACTTTCTGCTTTCGATTCCAGACCTCATGTGACTGGGAAGGTTATTTCACAGTCTAACAGCATGAACGAAAAATTGTCTGCGCGATGTCAAACACGTAAAGGTGGACGAGCGCAATAAAATGGAACGGCTAGAAACACAAAAATTAAGTCTGTCACATAGATAACTAGGAGTCTTATTAACAATCAATTTGAAGAGTAAAATGCAACAACGATATTTGAAGAAAGCTACCAGATCGCAATTGAAAAGCTGACGAGCTTGAAAAGAGACATGATCGAACCTACGTAGGTTAAAAACAAACCGAGCTATTGCATTAAATGCCACTTTTAGTTTGTGAGCTGATTGAGAATCAAGATCAGCAAACAGCTCACACCCGTATGTTATTATAGGTAGGACAAGTGCTTTTACCAGCTTTAATTTAATATGGGTAGGTAGTACGGATTTAGTAACAGATAGTCCTCTAAGTGAAGCATAAATCTTTGACACAACTGTATCGACATGGTTATTCCACGTTAACCTGTTGTTAAAAACCAAACCTAAATTTCTAACTTGGGCAACATATTCAATTATACAATTATTCAACATAACGGGAGGGAAATTATCTGTGTTTGGTTTGTTTATTGAAATTGGAAGAGCTTTCGTTTTTTCAGGATTGAGTTTGAGTCCGTTCCGTGTCGACCAATCATATATAGCCTTTAAATCAATGTTCATTTTAGATATTGCATCCTTAAGCATCATCTCAGGAAAACTAATATATAATTGGACATCATCTGCATAGATATGAAACTGACAGTAAGACAAAACAGAGGGCAGATCATTAATGAACAATGAAAACAGTAAAGGTCCAAGGATTGATCCTTGAGGAACACCATTATTAACAGGGAGGAACGAGGACATTCTACCATTACAAGACACGGCTTGCGTACGATTGGTCAAATATGAGTAAATAAGTTTTTTGGTTGTGTCAGAGAAGCTAAATAGGGTCGTCAATTTATCACAGAGAAGATTATGGTTTACACAGTCAAATGCCTTTGAAAAGTCAAGTAAGGTTATCACAGTTGTAAATTTATGGTCTAAAGCATGTCTTATGTCGTCAGATACGTTGAGTAAAGCTGAAACACAACTATGTCCAGACCGAAATCCAGATTGCAAAGGATTCAATAATTTCTTGTCTTTAATATAATATTTTATCTGGTTACTTATCAGACTTTCAAAAACTTTAGATAGAAAAGATAGGATAGCTATCGGTCTATATTCCTTCTTCTTTCCTTGTTTTAGAATGGGGATAATTTTTGAAGTCTTCCATAGGATGGGATATGTAGATGTCATTATAATGGTGTTAAATATGTGCGTTATGTGGGAAAGTAGAAAGGGTAGGAGGATTTTAATAAAGTCAGGATGAATAAAATAAAAAATGTAGTTCTTAATATAAAGCTCAAACTAACTACCATTTATGTTGATATCATTGTTATCGTCGACCCCGACGGCATTCCTCAGATCTTCGATGCTATGTATAATGGTAGAGCTTTGGCAGGTTGGTGTGCGAATATAGACTTGGCCATTATAGGTGTGTACTGATGAGAGAAGAGAACTTTTTTTAATCTCACAGCAAAACGTTGCAGCTGGTAATTGCATTTCGTAAGGCTATCGTTGATGTAAAAGCTTTTGGGAGAATCAAATCCAATATCAGAGAGCTTAAGCGGAGCTTTTTTGATTTTGCGAAAGCTCGCTACTGCCTGCATAAATAATTGTTTTCCACGTCTATTTGCAAACTTTAGTATGATGCTGGAGTCGGTAGGGGAATGTTGTTTCGTTTTGGCACGGAAAATGTTCTGTATTTGAGGGGGCTGAATACTTACAGCAACACAAATATTGTTGTATGTCGTCTTTAAGTCTTCTCCTTCATATTCCGGTAAGCCGACCAATACAGCATCACAAGAGATCTTTTCTCGTTCGAGTTGATCAACTGCAAGCTCTAGTTGTTTGATGTTATTGCGTGCTTTTTGCAGTTGTTGTTCCATAAGTGATGAGCTCTCTCTGATTTTAGCATTCAATCGTTCTTCTAAGGCAGCAAGTCTATTATCCAGTGATTTGTTGAATGTCAGCATCCACTTCTCCAGTCTCTTTTCAATGCGGCTCCACAGCTTGTCAGCAATGCCATTTGAATTGCTTACTTCAGCGTCTCTCAGAGAAGAATCACTCTCACTTTCTTGTTGTTGAGCACGGTGCCTTTTGTTTGGTTTTGGTGGCATTTTAAATTTAAAATTCTCGACAAAACAATGAAAAATAACAAAAAGTTCGAATTTTCAAGACAACAGTGATAACTTCAGACAATTTAGGTTCGGTAGACGTAAGGCAAGAATTATGACAATACAGGGTGCTTGATCTTATGCACTTAAACTGCGAGTTAAACAATTAAAAAGGAATTCTAATCGGACGACGAAAAAACACGTCTAGTTTGTTAGCATGACTATTCGGAACATTGGTCGGTATCTCAGCCATAACTTGAAGAATGTTGGTTTTAAAGTGCTCAAGAGTTAAAGGTTTATCTGCATAAACACGGTCTTTCGTGTAGCCTCACAAAAAAAGTCCAGCGGTGTCAAATCGCATGATCTTGGTGGCCAGTTGATATCGCCACGAACGAGAAATTACGCTTCCAGGAAATGTTTCTTGCAATAAAGCCATATTCGCTCGAGTTGTGTGTCCATGTGGCACCGTCTTGTTGAAACCACATATTCTCCAACTCGTATACTCTAATAGCAGGCGAAAAAAGTCGGTAATCATATGACCATAACGCTCCGAATTGACGGTGAAAGTCGTTCCATCGTCGTTTTCGAAGAAGTAAGGTCCAATCACTCCTCCGTACCAAACAGTAACTTTTTTTGGATGTAATGGCCTGTCTTCAATTACTTGAAGATTCTCAGAACCTCAAATACTAAAATTTTGTTTATAAACATACCCATCGAGTGAAAAATGAAATTTTGTTCGAAAAATCGCCGTCCACCACCTCGTTGAAGCACCCATTCGACGTATTTAGGAAGTTGTGAATGGTCAGCTGGCTTCAGTTGTTGCGTGAGCTGGACTTTATATGGATATATGGGTAGATCCAAATGCAAAACAGCACTAATTCCTGAAAACGACGAGGAATCGACACATTCGGGTCTTCGACAACACTTTCACTTAAAGCAGCCATATTTTCAGTGATACGAGCAAAACGGTGATGCACAGGCCTTACAATTGGTAGTACCCGTAGCGTGATGGTTAGTGCGTTGGACTGTCATGCAAGGGGTCTTGGGTTCAATCCCTACCTGTACCACCTAACTTTTTTCACGGGTACTGCCTCTTGCGAGGAATTGACAAATCCTCCAAGAGTAATTCTTGTCATGAAAAGTGCTTTCTCAAATTAGCCGTTCGGATTCGGCATATAAACTGTAGGTCCCTTCCATCCCTGCAATTACTCGCACACAGGAATGGTTGAGAGTTGTAAGTCACTAGGCCCTGGTTCTCTACGGACTGTTGCGCCACCTAATTTATTTTATTTATTTTACAGGCCTTACAATATCTATAACCAATAAAGTTCTTTAAATTTCTTCAAAATGTTGCCAATAATTGCTTGCGAAGTTGGACGATTATGTAAACCATGATCTCCTCTTAAAGGACGATATGTGGCTGTGGCAGAATCATCATTTTTGTAGTAGGTTTTAACAATTTGTATTCGTTGTGCGATAGTTTAATAACCCATTTTCGAAAATGTCAGACTTACAACTTAGTTTGACAAATGTCGAATTCCAGCCCTATACTTTTGAAACTGCAAAATGGATAACTCGTTACTTCTAGTATCTAAGCTTTTAACCAAGCCTATAATGACGTAGATTTTGATAAAAAGAATAACGTAGATGCAAGATTATGCTACTTTGTACTACATTTCATTCACCATTCCAGCTCATTCACAATTTCATAAACCTTGTCAAGTTTTAAAGAGTTCGATGTCAATTTTAATATAATATAAGTTTTTTCTTACACTTAATTTTATTTCTAACAATTGTTTTATTTTTACGTTTTCTTTGTTTTTTTTCCCTTCCCTCATATTTTACATCTACAACAGCACAAATTAATAAAATACTAAGGCTTAGTTAATTTTTTTTGAAAACAAATGGAAACCAAAGTTGTTGTATTAAAAATAGTTTTTTAATCGCGAGCTAAAGTGTAACAAGCTAATTTTTATTGATTGCGCTAAAATTCCAAAAATGTATTGCTCATTGAACAAAACAATCAAAAACAACTTTATTGTATTATTGCTTGTAGAGAAAAAATCGGCCTGCGCTATCGGCTGATGGTGATGGGAATATATTAGCTGGCGCTGAAGATTCCGATTATTATACACCCGAAGATCCACATACGACTATACTAAGTCCGCTGTGCCCAGAAAAAGTATGGGTCTGAATAATTGTAATCTTATTGTTTAGATTTTTGTTTTTCTTTGTTTGATATAATTTTGGTTTTCCAAATCTATGGTCATATTAAATTTAAAAGATTTATATTTTTATTGAAAGAAAAAAGAAGAAATGTTTTACCTAGCTGCTATAAGCAATCTACATATAAATTTTATTCATTTTAATCATTTTTGGGTGTGTAAATATTTTTATTTTTTAAACATAGAATGGAATGAAAAAAGAAGTGTATATATTTTTTTTTATATAACAATATAGTTTATTTTTATGTATATTTTTTTTTGTACATAAGCACATAAGTTTTAACTTTTATTTTTAATCATATAATAAACCAAAACTAAATAACAGATAAAGCTTGGTAATAGGGTACCTATATTTTGTTTATAAATGAAAGTTAAGTTAATGGTTAAAAATAAACTTGGGATATTGTTTAGTTGTTATTTTTGTTTGTATAAATAAGACAGGTCAAATTTTTAATTATAAACAAAAACGATGTTTAAGCTGAGTGTCTTTGCAATTAGGTAGATATGAATTCATTTTATTATTATTAACTCATAATTAGGCTCATGTAAACAACCTGCTTTTAGGGTAAATTATGAAGACTCAAAAGGTAAGAATTTAAATTTTTCAACATGAAACGGTGAGCTAAACGTGAGTATTTCTATTTTTTATTTTTATTTAATTGTGTTATAATTTGTTGTTTACATGGCTGACAATCTATGTTAAGCAATAAGAATTTGTTGGTACAAATGTTTCTATTTTTTGTCTTAAATGTTTTAATTTTTAAGTCATATCTACTCTCATCTTTTTTGAAAATCCGGATCTGCAAAATTTATCTTCGGTTAATAAAATGGGCAGGCTAATGAGACATACAGAATTTGAAGGTAGGGTAAGGTTTGTTGAAATTTACATTCCCTTTAACTTTACCGTATTCCTCCACTTTGGCGGAATACTTCAAAAAATGAACTCTGCTGATTATTATCTTTTTCGTACTGGTGTCTAGAAGTCTGTATGCTTTCGAGTTTGCATCATGACCAACAAAATTTAAACATTTCGACTGTCCACTTTTTTTTTTCTTTTCTTTGGGGATATGTGCAAAACATCTTTTACCAAATGTACGAAATTGCCTTTGCTTCTATCGTTTCAACGTCATCCATATACAGCTTAATCCACTTGGGACATAATTTTCTTTCTAAGATGTTTAACACTTTTGTGAGATTTGTAGAAAATGTCGATTGTGCCATTACGATCTTAAAATCATTGCCAGTGCCAAGCTGATAGTCACCTTCAGCCAAAAATCTTAACAACGCACTCAATCGACACATTGGTGTCTTCGATATTGATAACAAACCTGGCTCCAGCTCTGCTTCAAGTTCTTCCAACACGTATTTGAAGGCGTCTTTGTTGAGCCTGAAGTTCTTTCTAAATCTGCAACAGATATCAAGGAAATGGAAAAATTAAAGTAATTGGAGTTGAATACTTACAAAGTTGCATCCAAATCAAAGGCATTGCATGTGTCCCTAAGTCGCCTTCTTTGTATTTTCATCTCCTGTTGCTGCACTGCCTCTTCATCAACTGCAGCAATAACTATTCCAATGGCAACTCAAAATTCAAATTTAGTTTAACAAACAAAACACAATTATGAATTTGACTAAATGAATCTGACAGAAAGGACAGTGCCGCCAGACCATTAATAAACATACTCATTTGGGAATTTTTCATTTGAAGACGAAAATGTTTTAGTTTTATTCAGTAGAAAAATTGGTAGTTTCATATAATATTTTCAATCAAATCAATGTTACAAGTTGATAAGAATCTATTCTAGTCCCAAAAAGTGCGCAAAACTCAATTTTTTCCAAAATAAAAAAAAATTAAAAAATAATTTTGGGGAAATTTCAGGGATTTTTTTTAACTTTAGGGATTTTAGTTTCTAGTGTGTTGATTACTTTTTTCGACATAAAACAGCTGATTTCGAAAATGGATTTTCTTGAATCAGGCAATGCTTTTTTTAAATCCCTTCGGATCTTTTGATTTTTTTTTTTCATGATTCGTAGCGGAATTTTTCATTCGGGGATTTCTCCGAAGGGATCTTGTGATAGGCATGTGTTTAAAATCCGGTTTGGATCCATACCAGAGCTCGAAAGGTGTTGTTGCAGTTGCTCTTGTTGGTAATCTGTTTTGTGTGTATGTGGCTGTCAATATTGCTTCTGCCCAGAACTCCTTGCTTAGGTTCGAATCAATCAGTATTAATCTGGAAATTTCAACAAGGGACCTGTTGCGTCTTTCAGTAACGCGGTTCTGCTGTGGAGAGTATGATGTAGTGAACTCGGATTTTACTCCTTGTTCCCTTAAATATTGTTGCACCTTAAGTCGCGTATTATTTCATTGCTTCAATGTATTCTCGTAATTTATCTGACTTCTGCCTCATCAAGAATGTTGTTGTGAATCTACTATAGTTGTTGATGAACGTGACTATATGTACCGATTACCACTTGGACTGACCACTTCCATAGGACCACAAACATCTGTATGTAGGTACTAAGTCGAGTACGCTTTACGAATCACTTTTGGATACTTTTGGATATGGCAATCTGGCAGACTTTCCTTGGATACAAACTTCGCAGGTTTCATTAACATTACAATCTTTAATTGACAAATCTGAACCTGGTGAATACAATCTTCTTTGTGAACTGCTACAAGAACTCTTTTTGCCTGATACATAGAAGAAATCAAATCTCCTTCTGCAATCTGGACATTATCCTTCCAAGTCTGACACACCTTATTAGGCAACTTTGCAACCCTTCTCTACCAAGCAAGAGACTGACAACAAATTACCTTGAATTTTTAGAACAAACAATACGTTCTCAATCGTTCCAGTAGCCTGAGAATTTTTTTATTTTAACAACTTCTGAACTTAAATTTCCTTAGAATAAAACAATATTACTTTATGAAATATGTATCTGCTTATTTATTATGCGACTATGCGTCTTCATTCAACTCTCTACTAATAACTACTGATCATTTTGTATATGTTCATTGTTCAGTGATGTCGTGCTTATATGTTGCAAGCTTTTGTGCAGTGCTGTCATCTTGTCATCTCTACTTAACATGTACTTTTTCCTTCAGAAATATTTTCACTTCAATCGCCAATAAAAGCTAACGAAAAAATCTTTCACATTCGTTATATGGCATGTAGGCCCAGAATCTAAAATCCATCCCGAAAGATTTCCTGTTGATGTCAGAAGACTGAAGTGATCAAAGGACTCGGTGATATAATTTGCATGTTGTTTTTTTAATTCTTCCATTGATTGTATTGGCTACAGTTCTTTTTTATGTGCCCCTTTTTGTGTTAAAAAAAAATCATTCCGCTGATGTTGATGGGTCTATGAAATAACTCCCATGAAATAAGTCCCACTTTTAAAAACGAAATAAGTCCCACCAAAAATTGCTATTTTGAAAGTGGGAGTTATTTCGTTTTTAAAAGTGGGTCTTATTTCGTCAATTGGTGGGACTTATTTCGTTACGCGTTTTTATTTTAAGTGGGACTTATTTCGTTTTGAGTGGGAATAAATTCGTTTTGTAAAGTGGGAGTTATTTCATACCCCTAAATTTATATTTTGGTGGGATTTATTTCGTTTTAAGTGGGACTTATTTCATTTTCATAATTTTGCATTTTAAGTGAATGCTTAATAATTTTTGCCGTTATTTGTTGCTCTTCACGTTGTTTCTCATTGAATTTCATAATGTTCTTTTTGTTGCTTTTTAAAAAGAACACGCAAAAATGGTTGATTTATTGTCTAGAATAGCTACTTTTCTAAAGTTTTTTTGAATTGATAGCACGGCGTACAGCTAGGTATGTAAGGGGGGGCATGCTGCCCCCCTGCAACCCCCCTGCTTGGGATCACTATAGGATTTGGGGTGGGTGCGAGTTTGGGTATATGCAAAGAACACGAATGCGTTGTGATTCTTTCATAACTGTGAGCCATTCTTGCTTTTTTTTTGTTAGGAATTTCTTTGATTTTAGTGCTCAAATGCAAAAGTTCTTTGCATATACCCAAACTCGCACCCACCCCAAATCCTATAGTGATCCCAAGCAGGGGGGTTGCATACCTAGCTGTTAGTACGCGCGCCGCCGTGCTATCAATTCAAAAAAACTTGTTTTAGCATAGAGAGAAAACAAAAGATAATTTTACTTTATGTTTTTTCCTAATTCTGCAAAATTTCAAATTGAAACAATGCCAAATTGCTTTTATTTCGTTTTCTAAAGTGAAATAGTAAACCCAAATTGAAAATTTGGCCTTATTTCGTTTTCAAAAACGAATAATGCCAAATTTTATGAATTTGGCTTTATTTCATTTGGCGTTATTTCACGTCACCTTTACGAATCCAAACGTTGTTACTAGTGGGACTTATTTCGTTCATGAAAGTGGGACTTAATTCATTTAAGAAATATATTATTCAAGGGGGAGTTATTTCATTTTGAGTGGGAGTTATTTCATTTCAAGAAAATTTTTAAATCATTTCATTTTGGTGGGACTTATTTCGTTTTCTAAAGTGGGACTTATTTCGTGGGAGTTATTTCATTTTTTTAAGCAATTTTTGGTGGGACTTATTTTGTTTTTAAAAGTGGGACTTATTTCGTGGGAATTATTTCATAGACCCGATGTTGATTTGGATGTTTGTGGATTAAACTTCGTGATCGTCTTCGCCTGTACTCTTCCAGAAACTTCGGCTGGACAACATCGAACGTTAATTCTTTTTCATCGCTTGTTCGAGTCTCCAAAGCAGTGATGAGAATGTCAAATTAAAACTTTTACACAAGATTATGTTAAAAATTACTTTATTAAAAAAATATTCTTAAGACTAACAAGTGTAATCATGTGCGGTACGCACTGCGGTAGGAATCGAACTGAAGTCTTGTTGATCATCTCGTTCTCCTCGGAGGTTCGGATGACGGTGATTGCCAGCGCCAGCGCCAGCGGCGGCGTCAGTAGTAAATTGTCTCTTATCTATTTTTGGGTCTTATCTTTATTGTTGGCTTGGGTCGTAAATCAAGGAGTTTATGACGATCCCGATCTTCTTTCTGGGTTGGTGTCATGTATCATCATGCACTTGTTGACCCATGTGGTCGCTGCACCCTTAACCTGTTGAAATTTATATTCCCTTAACCTTAACAGTATTCCAATAAAATAAAGACGAATTTTAATTTGAGACTTTTGTTAATTATTTATATATGCAAAAAGGAAAAGGGTGTACTGTACATGAACACGTTTTACAAAAAAAATCAGATTTGTATCCGTTAGATAAAAAAGAGATGACAATATTTTAGTACAATTTGTAATTAAAAACAAAAAAGGAATGTTTGTTGAAATCATAATCATAGAACTTGTTTGAATGATAGCACCGTTTCCTTTTTCACTCTTTTTCGTCTTAGCTTTCAACTTTTAACTCTTAGCACATCTTAACATTAATCTTTACTCTTAGCAGGTCTTAACTTTCGACTTTCCACAATTCTTCCTCTTTGCAAATCTTATGCTCAATTGCTTATAGATATTCCCGGACGAGCCCCCAAATGTAGGAATGAATGAGAACACAGACTTTACTTTTTCATTTGAATATTTTAAGTAATACATTTATTGTTAATTCAATATTTTAATAACTACATTTACTTTCAATTTTACATTTTAACTATTGCATTTATTTTTAACTACTTTCAGACCGTGTCGTCGTTGTTTCTCTTAGAGATCCGCACACAGACTGCCTTTTTCCTTCTTTCAATTTACTTCAGAAAAGATCCCATACCGCTCACCTTTGTATGAGACGGTACCAGGCCAGCTCCCTGCTGGCCCAGCTCAGCAACCAACCACCTCCAATTCCTGCTCCAATCAGCAGTAGTACCTTTGCTATCTGTCTCGGCATCGCTTGTTGTCCCTTTATTTTTTGTCATGACAATGACTGGCTATTTAAATGCCTTTAAATAGGTCATGTTTATGTCATGTTTCTTTCTTCTTTGTACAATCGTATTGCATTGTCTAGATGGGGTATGGTTGCTGTCTTCGCGTCATCGTTTTCGCGGCGGCGCTGCGGCTGCTTTCGCCGAAGTGGATCTTATTCCATTCCCATTTCATGTTTGGTTTATCGGTAGCGACGGTATGAAAGTAGTATCTGTTAATGTTTTATTTACATTTATTAAAAAAAATACATTAAGGAAAACATTAAGTGGATATGCACACAAGTACTTTTTATGTAGAACACGCCAAACTTCCTGACAAAATGTTGTCACAATAATGCATACAGTGGATATTCCTACCCCAAAGATAGCTGAAACTGTCCTGTATTCAGCGGATGATCCCAGTGTATATATTGCAATGGCTATTCCTTTTTGTAATAGTTTACACTTCCTAAAGTTTGTATCTTGCATTTCAAGATCCTTTACCCCTTGAACACAATGGGAATTCGATAGTCGCGGTTAAAATCGCTGTAGCACAAGCTGTCACTAAAATCGCTCACTATGTAGCAAAGGTCGCCCACAATGGTGTAGCGCAGCAAGAACGTCAGCTGTAATTTTCAATTTTTAAATTAAAAAATGGACCAACGCGATGAAATTGCATTTATTGCAATGATAATGCAATTATGCTACTGCGGATTGAAGCTTTTAAAGAAGAGAAAACGAAGGTGGTGGGTACGTCCTTTTTACCAAGAAAGACCTACGAAAGGTTTCTTTGAAACAACTTTTCAGGTGGGGTAAAGTTTTTAATGGTCTTGCTTAAATTATCCTAAAACAATGACGAAGAAATATTTTTTAAGGCCACTCGGCTAACCAGGATGCAATATGATTTGTTGTTGTCATCATCAGAAACTGTTTCTTCGATGGTGTTATAAGGTATCGAAGTACTTCCACTTTTGCTTGTTTTTTTTTCGTTGTAGAAAATCTTTTTATTTTCTTAACCAGCGACCGGCAAAACAACTCGTCCTCATCTGAATTGGGATCTGGAGCTGGGACAGGTACCGTAGCTGGTTTGTTCAGAAACATTTGAACCGATTTCAAGGTAGAAAGAAATGTTGTCTCTATTGATTCTTGGCTTTTTCTTTTCTTTGCCGAACTCGAAATCGTGGGTGATGGTTCTTCCAAAAGTTCTTGGGTTGGATAAGGATTCAGAAAACTGTCCTCATTCAACTGGCTGAAAATTTCGCTAGTCTGTGAATCTTGGTTTTCTGCTGTCAAATTAACATTGCTTTTTGTGCTGAAAAGATGAATGAAAATGTAGGTATTGAATGATTTAGTTTACCTAATAATGTACTTACCTTACCCTCATAAACCCCATTTGATCGCGGTACTTCCATCCGCAGTCCGGTTCCTCAGCGGATTTTTTCCTTTCCATTTTTTTTTGCACAGATCAACTGAAAATTATTGTATTGTTTATTAGAAATGCTTACAAATAATTGATAATAAGTACATAAAACAAAAAAAGTACTCACATAAAGCAATTTATAAACTAGATAAATTATGTACTTACTTGACAATCCAAATTCCTCGGATATTTTTTACCATACAACTGCTTTCATTTTTACATTTTTGTAATTGGGATTTGTTAAGTCCCATAAAATGTTATTTATTTTAACCAGCTCAATGAAATTTTCGGTGTTTTGCTCTGCCATGTTGAATTTTGTTTGCCGGCATAATTTGGGTTCGCTCAAATGTTTGGAATTTCGATTTGTTTAAAGGCGTGTTCCTTGCGTTGGATGTTGTTTCCGTTTCTATTTTGTGCGAGACAATCATGTTTCTCTGTTAGAGCCTGATTACACGGTCGCTTTTTTGTTGTTTCCTTTTTCGCTTTTTTGACAGGCACGAATGTTCGTGAAAATACGTACGCACTTTACCTTTCGTTATTTTGACGTTAATGGAATTTGGGGTTGTTTTGTAAGAAAATAATCAGTAGTAGTAATAAATAAAAAAAAATATATATCATTTATTTCTCAAAAACAATTCTTTATTAGGTGTACATACATAACTAGTCACGAAAAACAATATGATGACTAAAATTATCTGTCAGAACAATTTTCGCATGTTTTTTTGTCTTTATCATACATGTTTATTTCTCACTTTGGCACTTTTTGGAAAAAGAAAGGTTTATGTAGTAAAGCCTTGACAGAGATGCAAAATTGGAAGGAAACAAACGGACAACAATATCTAGAAAAAGGTTAACAGTTTTATAAATGGTAAGAATTGGAATTTTTCGTTTTTTGTATACAAGTCCATTGGGGCCATCAAACAAAATTGTCTCACTTGTAGGTTGAACACTGCGCAGTTTTAAAATTGAGTACTCAAAGTTGTGTTATTTTGGGGTCAGTGACAACATACTTTAATTATTAATAACAAGATTTAACTTCAAATGCATTTTTCTACAGTATTTGCTATCGAATCCAATTTATTTTTCAAATTTCAGTAAGTTATAAACAAATTAAAAATAAGTCAATATACTGAACGAACCCAATAATACAAAATACAAGAAATAATTCAATGTGCTGAACGAACCCAATGGCTTGTTTTCATAGTGCTGTGAACAGACCCACGGATATGTCAAAATGTAGAGCGACTAATAGCGGAAAGTAGAAAATTATTCAACAATGGCGACAGCGATCGCTGCAGCAACATACTATTTTCGTATGTTTCAACTTTGACAGCGCGACAAGCGGCCGCTACAGCGACTCCATTCTGCTGGGGCAGTTAGTTCATTGCAGAGTATATCGAAAGTTCTGCGACTCATTCTGAAATGTTGTTTGATATACTCATCATCGTTTACTAACATTTCACGTTCCCAAAAAGTGCTTGAGCGTACCTGCATAAAATATTTAGATATATACATAGCTTGCTATTAATTGAATTGTTATAACAAGCTAACCTTTGTCCACATATTACTTTGTCTATTACGATTTTTAATTGCATCAAATAAAGCTTTTCTTTTCCTTCGAAATTCCAGGATTTGCAAAAGAAAACGACGTTTTTTTATGATAGAGGCTTGAGATAATGAAAAAAAGTTACAAAATCTTCATATTTTGTTCAACTTTCTTTTTATGTATTAAAATTAAAATCAATTTGAATTGGTTAGAATTCATTTTATTTTCACAAATAATTTGAGAAGAACAAAACTTTTTACTCACAAATTGTTCCATCAACAATTTGACAGGCGGTGTCAAACAAATTTAAATGTCAAATGAAAACGTGTAAATGTTCGGTGTTAACGATTTTCGGGTTTTCGAAAACTTTTTGCAAAAAACCCGGTTTTGGGTTTGGTGTGAAAAGCCTATTACTCCAACATGGTTGTAGTAGGTCTAGGTTGGCCAAACAATTGTCTTCAAATTAATACTATTATTAATACACTAGAAGTCCTTTGTGGCCAAGTTACAACCTTTATTATAATCCAAAATTATTCAATTCATCAGTAAACTTGTAATTCATTTTCAATATAGCTTAGTTATACTATAACTTACAATAGTTTTTTTCCTTATTTTAATTTTTCTTGTACTTCAGTAGGTTTTATTCTAATTTGTTTTTTATTCAAACTTTTATATTTTTTGCCTTGAGCTTTTATATCTTATAATTGTTGGTTAGTTGAAAGTAGACAGATGACAGAGCCAAATAGCCGGAAATCAACAATGGCGGCTTTTGACATTCAAGTACTTTGGGAGGTGCCTACATCTAGTACTGTATTTCTTATGGGTGTTGCCAACAGAAACTATAGGTTTGTGATAACTGAAATAAGAAACATATGTAAGTTTGTGACTTAATATCTTCTAAATACCTAGAAAATACCGCGCCAATGGTGGTCCCATATTTTGTTGTGGATTCTTGTGGATCATTATTCATTTTGAAATTCAATATTTTTGATAGAAAAGTTGTTAACCGCTCTGATTTTTTATCAGCGAAGTTGATGTTGAAATCGCCAGTGGAAATTTATTACCATTTGTACCAAGTATTTTCGACCCTTCTTCAGTGTACTCCAATAAAGTGCGATAAATAAAATGCTCTACCTCGTCCAATTTTGGATTCGGAGAAATGTAAATTGCTACCATAATTGTGTGTAGGCCATTTCTTGGTTTGCTTAAGCACGCACAAATATCTCCAACAACTGAGCGCCTAACATTAAGATCGCTAATGTTTGCAACATTTATTTCAATATTCGGAGTCATAATATTAGTAATATCTCTATTATTTTGGTAAATATTTACCCCACCTTTTGGAACAGTATCTCGTATGAATTGAACAATACAATTAAAATTCGGTATTTTAATCGGATTATCATGCGAGTTAAACTGTAGCATTCGTGAAAGAATTTAAAATGTAGACGATGACTTGGTTTAAAAGATTTTATTTATTTAACAAGACTGTTTCGTCTCACAGATATTTTATTTCTATTTATTTGTTTAATGATTTTCTTATTCTCTATTTTTTACTCTGACATTGATTTAATAAAAATTATAAGCAGCAAGTGAAAATTAAACAAGTAGGTAGTAGATAAGAAATGTATGAATGTGAGATATATGTATGTATACAACTTAGGATGGTATGAATACATATTTACAACTCGTCCATCCTGACATCTGATCGTCTCGATCAGTTCTATAAATATTTTTAATTACTTTATAATTTACATTAATTTGATAAATAATGATCTTTTAAAATATATTATCTTATTATATGGTATTCTTATGTTGATGTTCCTGGTCATTATCCGAGTCCATGCCGTGATCATCACGCCAATCGGCCCACCTCCGCATACGACATGCCTCTATAATACCATCGTATGGTAGTTGTGTCATTTGACAATTCTCTATATCTCTTACCACGTATCTATCATTCGGAAGAACCTTATGTATTTTATAGGGTCCCTTATATTTTGGTACAAACTTTTTGTTCGTTCCAATAGTAGTGTCAATATTCCGAATAACCACGAAATCTCCCTCTATAAATTCAATTGGGGGTTGATAATTTCTGGCAATGATCTCCGAATTTCTAATCTGTGAACTTTCAATGTTCTTTGAAGCATTCATTCGCATACTATCAAGACTTTGATCACTTGATTCAAACTTATTATCTAAGTATTCAGTAAGAACATCAATTTCTATTCCTCTTTGTTGTACACCAAATAACAATTTAGAAGGAATCTGTCCAGTGGCTGAATGAACGGAATTATTTACAGCATACTCAACTTTCGTTAGCATCTTGGTCCAATCAGAGTGTTGTATAGGTTCAGATAACTTACTTAACATTGATTTCAATACTCGATTCACTCGCTCTACCTGGCCATTAGCTTGAGCTGAACCAGTAGCAATTTTTACGTGTTCAATGTTATTCTTAACCAGGTATTCGCTGAATTCTAAAGATGTGAAACAAGTTCCCCTATCACTTACGATTCTCCTAGGCCGACTAAAATATTCAAAATATTTAGCTAAACATGCACAAACTTCTTTTGAACTTGTTGAATTAACTGCATACAATTTAATATGCTTCGTAAATGCATCTACAATTACTAAAATATGTTTTCGTTTAGAACGAATACTCGGAAGGGGGCCGAAATGGTCAATATGGACTGTGTCAAACGGAATTGCTTTTTTCGGAATGGAATGAAGAGTTTTGTTTCTATTTTGGACCGGAATGGAGAACATAATGCACTTTAAACAATTCTTAATAAAATTTTCTACCTTTTCTTTAATTTTCGGAAACCAATAATGCAATTTAATCTGGTCAACACATTTGTCAATACCCAAATGACATATTTTCTCATGTGCAGAACGAATGACGTTATTTTCCATTTCAGTCGGAACATATAAAAGTAATCTATCTGCAGGAGTTTTTCTATAAACTAAACCATTTTCAAGGACGAAATTAGGAACTGAGGCAATCTCTAATCGGTTTCTTAATTGTACAATCCTCTCATCCCTATTTTGTGTGAGGTGCAACTGTAAATCGATGTCATCGGAATCGATAACGCAAATGGTTTGTTCGTTTTCCCCATTAGTTTTGATCGAAATTGGATGGTGCCGACTCAACGCGTCCACATGACCCATTAATGTACCACTTCTATGTTTTATGGAATAATCATACTGCTCCAATTTCAGGGCCCATCGAGCAATGCGCGGAACTGACTTTTGCCTTTCTAAAGTTAATGCTAAAGAATCACAATCTGTGATAATTCGGAACGGAATGCCATCCAAATAATTATGGAACTTTTCTAGCGAATAAATTATTGCCAAGGTTTCCAATTCATAGCTATGAAATTTATATTCAGACCCAGTTGTTGCTTTCGAGAAGTAGGCAACTGGATGGAATATACCATCATCTTGGCGCTGCATGAGAATTCCACCGTAGCCAAGCGAACTAGCATCACAATGTAGTTCTGTTTCTTTTTCTGGACTAAAAATTGACAGAAGAGGACTCGTTATCAATTTACTACAGAGAAGCTTAAAGGTGTCAACACATTTTTCATCGAAATTAAACGGAATGTTTGGTTTAGTCAAATCTCTTAATGGCTTTGCAATGGCTGAAAAAGACGGAATAAATCGTCGGAAGTAAGAAAATAATCCTAAACATTTTTGTAGTTCTTTAACATTTTTCGGAATCGGAAGATGCTTAATTGCAGTCAAATGATGATTATTTGGCCGGATGCCTTTTGAACTAACAGTGAATCCTAAATATTCAATTTCTTCATAACAAAATTTGCATTTACTCGTTTTAATCTCTAGTCGGAACTCAGCCAACCGCCTTAAAACTCTTTTGAGAAGTACAATATGTTCTTCAATAGTCGCAGTGGCTAACGTAATGTCATCAAAATATACTACTACGGAACCTTCATCAATGAACTGACGTAAAATAAATATCATAAACCTCTGAAAATAAGCCGGACCTTTTTTTAAACCAAAAGGCAATCTCGTGTATTCATAATGTCCATCAGGCGTTACAAATGCGGTAAATTGTATTGAATCTTCGTCAATCGGGATATGATGGAAACCATTTCTTAGATCCAAAATGGTAAAATATTTCTTTCCATCCAATCTTCCCAAACAATCGTCTATTAATGGGATAGGAAAACTATCTCGCACAAGAATCTTATTTAATGGACGATAATCAACGCATAGCCTTTTGTCATTATCTTTTTTTTTTACTAAAACTAAGGGGAAAGCGTATGGAGATTCGCTAGGTCTTATAATTCCTTTTCCTAGTAAATCTTGTACTTGTTTATCAACAATTTTCTTATCAGAAAAAGATAGTCTCCGCGGAGGATAACTAATCGGCATGTTAGAGGTAAGACGAAGTTTCATAGAAAAATCGTGCTTAATAGCTGGAATATTGTCAAGATCTAAATATTCGGAACGAACAATCTCGTGTATTTTTGCAATATTTTCGGAACTTAAGTTTGGATTTATGTCATACTTATCCTGCGTTTCTTCAAATATATCTATAGCAAACACATAAGGTAATTGATGATTTTCAACGTGTTTTAGCTTATCACATGAAGCAATAATCGTATGCGGAAGCAGACTGCATAATGAACAATGGACCGACATATCAGGATAATGTTTAGCTAATGACTTGTACACACAATGTAACACTTCATCATTAATTTTTATTTTATTTGAATCTGAATTTACATTAATTTCAATTTTCGGTTTCGGTACAGTATTAGGAATAAGACAAAGTTTGATTTGAAACGATTGCAAAAAATTCCGACCCAACAGAACTGGATAAGGAATACAAGAGTCCGGAACAACATAAATTTCAATTTTTTTATAAATATCATTAAATCCTATTTTAACGTAAAAAACTCCATATGTACTAACAGGTAAACTACCTACTCCGTAGTATCCAGTTGGTCTCAGATTATTGCAATGCAATCCTATCGGAATCTCAGAAAGCTTAATTAAACTTATCGGACTACCGGTATCAAAAAGAGAAAGATATGTGTTACAATGCGGAACAGAATCACTAGTAGGAAAAACAACACTTACAGAATTTACTTCTTTAAAAATCTTGACATCGGATAAGACATCCACATCAGAATGGTTTTGATTAGGGCCGGAACAGAATTCGTCAATCAATGCAACAGTGCGTGCATTTTTGGGGGATAACTTCGGGCAATCCTTCAGAATATGAACTGTTGAACCACATCTGAAGCATGATCCTTTTTGACGTTTTGGATGTGGACATGAAGTGGAAAAATGTCCCATGCCAGAGCAATTGTAGCATTGAACAGGCATTTTTTCGGAGTCACCAACGGAAAACTTGACTTTAAGTTTCGATTCATTTTGATGCTGGGCAACTTGCGCTGAATATGATGCGGAATTTGTCGGTCTGTTAACTGCTGGATTTGATCCTCGTAGTTGAGCATAACGGTGTGCCAGTTTTTTTAATTCATCGATTGTGCGTGCTGAGTACAATATGGCGATGCTAACGGAACGATCTTGGAA
The DNA here is from genome assembly GCA_951509635.1 of Eupeodes luniger. NCBI lineage: Eukaryota > Metazoa > Arthropoda > Insecta > Diptera > Syrphidae > Eupeodes > Eupeodes luniger. Next base: position 251,464,968 of record OX608073.1, read on the forward strand.
CCCATCAATGATGAATTGAATAATTTGTTTTTCGTCAATATCAGCACGTGATGCAAGCTCTTGCATTTTTAAAATGTAGCCCATAATGGATGTATTTGTGGATACAAATGGAGTACTTCGCATCTTATCAATAATTTCGGAAACTGAATAAGTGTGTCCAAAATTGGCCAAAAAATTGCTCCGGAAATCAGAATAGGTACTTGATTCGTCAATTTGTAAGAATATTTCGGCAGCGGAATCGGGCTTCATCAATCGGCGAATGCTTTTTAATTTGAACACACTATCACCGTGAACGGAATCACATGCTCGCTCAAAAGTGCTGATCCATTTCTTAGCATCGTATGTATCATCACCAGTAAACAATGGTAAGGAATATTGAATGTCCTTAAACGAAGGTTGATACGAAGGCGACGAAGAACTTGCAAAATTTTCTTCTTGTCGAGCTAGTTCACGACGCAATTCAATAAGCTTAAGTTTCTTCTCAATCATCTGAATTTCTTTATCCATCTCAGCTTCATTTCCAGGAACGGATTCTGGAATCTGTTGTGAAAAATCAGAATTTACTGTCTTACCAGGACGTTCAATATTTTCTGCTTCCATGAAATGGTCTTCGGAATAATTGTCTTCACAATTTTCTTCATAAAGCTCACGTAGTTGAGCAACTTTTGCATCTGCTGCAAATTGTATGTTTCGCTCGGTTAACCAAGCTACCAATTCTTGCTTCTTCATTGTTGATGACATAATATCAAAATTGCGGAAAGTTAAATAAAACGTTGAAGGTATTTAGGGCTGGCCCACTTCTGAAGTTGTAGACGATGACTTGGTTTAAAAGATTTTATTTATTTAACAAGACTGTTTCGTCTCACAGATATTTTATTTCTATTTATTTGTTTAATGATTTTCTTATTCTCTATTTTTTACTCTGACATTGATTTAATAAAAATTATAAGCAGCAAGTGAAAATTAAACAAGTAGGTAGTAGATAAGAAATGTATGAATGTGAGATATATGTATGTATACAACTTAGGATGGTATGAATACATATTTACAAAAAAAAAATATTTTTTTTTCTTTTTATATTTTTATTTACTTTATTATTTCTTAGACAAAGTTACAGGGTTGCTTAGTACTATTATTAACCATGTAAGTCTGGTTCTGAGCTAGGGCGATCTTACTGTTTACAATATTTTAACTGTACTAAGGACAATTTCGTTTTGTCCTGAGTCTATATTTATATGTGTTTCGATCTAGATGAAGCCAAGCCATTCCTTGGGAATTTTCCATGTTTATTTTTATTACTTCCATCTGGTCAGCGTTTGGTATCTTTCGAGATAGCGATGATGTTTGAGTTGCTGTGTTATCTTTCTTTTCTGACATATGGTGGTTCGGATTACGGTTATTGTTTGGGAATTTTGAATTTACATCTGTTCGACGTATGGTATCTTATGTTGTTTGTTTAATGGTATTAACTCGCTGGAGCGATGACCAACCACACCACAGTTGAAGCATTTGCCGGTGAAGGATTTTTTGTTGTTTTGTTTCTTCTTCCCATGCGGTTTCGTGAATGTGCGTGCCACATATGCTTGTTCGTGTGCATCTCCTTGTTCGTTTTCTATTCTTCTCTCTGCTTCTCCGAGAAGTTTTTGCTTGAGGAAACTGAATGTGGGCAATGAGTCTCGAGTTTCCATTGCAATTACAAAGTTCTCAAAATCTTTGGACAAACTGGACAACAACATAATAACAAGAAGCTCATCTTGCAGTTCTATACCAGACTCAGTCAACTTTTCAATCACCTCAATGAACGAGTTCAAATGTTGAACCATATTCGCACCTTCAACCAAACGAAGACTAAGTAAACGTTTGTATAGGCACACTTTTTGTATGGGACCTTTTGGCGCAAAGGTTTCTACTAATTTTGTCCACGCTTCAAATGAAGACTTTGCGTTTTTTATACAACCCAATTGAGCAGGCTTTACGCTCAATATTATATTTGCAAGAGCTTTCTGGTCATCGGAATCGAATTTTACAATCTCAGCAGCGTCTGTAATGGATTCCTTTTTAAGTTCACCATTTGCGATTCGCCACAGGCCACCATGAATCAGGACGCTCTTCATTTGTATGCACCACACATCATAATTAGAATCATCTTACTTTTCTATTTGAAAATGATTCATCGTATAATATTTCTTTTTTCTTTACTTTAAATTCTCAAAAACTAATTTTATTTTTACGGAGAGCAAATCCTGGGCCCATAACCTGATAAAATTTATTTGCGAATGAAAATGGAGTTTATACAATTACATTTGGTATAATGGTAGGTATAATATAAAAAGTAATAATGATAGCAAGTTACAATAACATTATAGGTATACGTTTATGAAAGTGGTGCCATACACGTTGGGTATTGCCAGCTATTTTCAACACTTCATATGTGTTTGGGTGTTGGATCATAAGTTATTAATTTAATATATAATGTTTGTTTGATTGGGCTTTAATGATCAATATTCTTGATGCAATTAATAAAAAACTAATTCATCTTCTGTTACCCGACGTTTCGCTGGCTATTTTCCAGCTTCTTCAAGGGATTTTTCAAATTTATTAGCTGAAGATTTAAAATATATGTTACAATGTATGGAACTATTTCTATTGTTGTTTTCTTACTTTTGAGTTAAATGTACTATTGCATTTTTTTGTTGTTATGAAAAATTAAATAAATAAATTAATAACACAAATAAAAAGATAAATAAACGAACAATTTTAAATAATAGAACAAAAACACAACAAAGTTAAAGCTAATATCTCAATTTATCACTTCTTATGGCAACACTATACAGCGAGCTTATGTTGTCGATGTCTTCTTTATGGTTCATCGTCATATTCATTTTTTTTGCTGTATTCTCAAGCTTTCTAGAGTGTAGCGGGTGGTAGTGCGGTTCTCCTTGTCTAGTATAATAGCATTATCAAAATCAGCCATATGATCGTTGTCATTCATGTGTTGTGAGAGTGCTGTAGCTGTTCTCTTTTTTCTGATATCAGCTTCATGTTCTGACATTCTCACTCCAAGTTTTCTCTTCGTTGTTCCAATGTATATCATTTGGCATTGTTCGTCATTTTTCCCTTTACATGGTATTTGGTAAACTACATTGTGTTGGTCTGTTTTTTCTATTTTCGGTTTTCTTTTTCTTCGGATTTTCATCTCGCAGCGGTTTCATCAGCCTGATCAATTTAGATCTCCTTTGCCGAACGTTCAATGGCAGGTCTTTATTGATGGATATACCTGAATTCTTGAGTTGTCTACAGTTGCGGAGTACACTAGATGCTATGTCGCGCGTCTTCACTTGGACGATCACTGATGATTTACGAGGATCTTGGCTTCGAATGGTGTATGCACTTTCGATATCACTGCTTGAGTCCAGATTGCCAAGGCCTGCGCAAACAGACTTCGCTTTGTTTGTCATGTCAACATCTTTCTCAACAGGTAATCGGACAACCAGATTTTTTTCAGAATTTTTCTGCAGTATTTTATTCATTTGTGATTCTAGTTGTTTATTTTGATCTTCTAATTGAGCAACTTTAGTTGTGATTTCTTCATATTTGGCTTTTAGTGTTGTTATTTCCGTGACTAAGAGCTGGAAGTCGTTTTTGGTCGGGAGTTCATTGATAAGCGCAGTATTATTTTCCCGTAGGATTTCTCTCAGTAATTCTGGCGTAATACTCATATTTTCGTTGGGTTTGTAATTAAAATAGCTAGAGCTTCTTTTTTCAGTGTTGTTTTTTTCTGGGGAGATGTCTTCTATACTTCTCTTGCTCATTTATAGGTTAGTTTCAGGGTAGTATTTATTTAAGTGATTTTTAGTCATATTCTCTACAACTTACTCAGAATATTTATATACTACTAGAGCAGAGGTTATAATTATTCACTTCGAACTTAAACTTTATTTTTCTAGCTCTTTTTTTCACGACTTTATTGACAGGTGAACAAATGTCAATCCATAATATTAGTAATATCTCTATTATTTTGGTAAATAGCTACCCCACCTTTTGGAACAGTATCTCGTTTGAATTGAACAATACAATTGAAATTAGGTATGTCAATTGGATTGGATTATCATGCGTCATGCAAGTTTCGGTAAGAAGTAACACATTTGTTTGTCTCGTAACTGAATCTTGTAAATCGTATTTATGACTATTTATAGACTTTGGCAGTTCAAAGTCATTATTGAAATTTCATTTCTATTACTAATGAAATCTTATACACTTTGAGCTATCGTCTGAACACTATTTAAAGACAGTCTTTTGAATTATTGCAACAAAGATGCAGTCGATGCAGCTTGCTTTCGATTATGGTAAAACTTGAAATTAGAATTATCGTTTTTTGTCGTGGTATACAATTTTTCAATATTAGTCACCCGAGAGCGCAACATAAACGATTTCCTGAGAATGTGATTTACTATAGGTACTCATATACTATTTCGTCAAAAGTTCCACCTTGCGACTTATGTATAGTTAGAGCAAGAGCTGAAGTTAATGGAAAATGTTTGCGTTTGGCTATACATTTTCTATCCGATGTTAATTAAATATTTGCTGTTCGTAATTCAATGGGAACAGCGAGATTGCCGACTTCATTTTGCACTGCTAGAGTGGCTGCTTTTTGCCTTTTTTTTATTTTTAATTTTATTAATTTTTCTTCATTTTTCTTTAAATCTTTCTGACGCTGATAATATGCCCTTTGACGGGCACTATTTTTTTTTTCTTTTTAGCTCTTTACGCTTTTCTTCTCTATAAAACGAAAATATATAGGTATAAATAATAGGTATAAATCATAAGGTATAAATAGTGTAATGACACACCAAAACAATTATTCATTTTAAAAATTTGAACAAAAATAACGATATTAAGAAGTGATTATCGAATTTCGCGCGATGTAAATTTATATAGATATAATATCATATATACTTTCTCTGCGCGGCATTCATGTACATTATATATACACCAAAAACTAAGGTGCTGAATAGTACACGTGCTTGGTTTGATGGTTTCTGTTATATACACAATGAAGAATGAATTTATGTATATATATAAATTTTATGTTCTATCTGAAAAAAACACAATTTTCGATTTTAAAAATAACTTCAAGAGCAAGAGCTCTTTCTTTATTTATCTCTTCTTAGAAACTGACACTACAAAATATGAAGTATCCTTATTTATACATTTTCTTGGAAAGAACAAAGGTTGATGCGGCATCCCTTTGTATTGAACTATGTTGGTATATCTGTTCTTAATTACTTCCATATGTTTAAAAAAATAAAAATATTTCTTTATTACTTAGAATACTATAACAATTAATATTAATAACTAGGGAGAGTACTATGCTGCTCTGCTGATGATTATGAACTAACGACTTGGCTGTCGTACTGTTTGTTAGGAAAATGGAATGATAATGCTGATCATCACTTTTGGGGTGTCTGGATAAAAAGTATTGTGTGGGTGTTCTTGCTTCTGGGTGGCAATATGGTTATACCATAATACGCTGATGCTGCGATGGATGGATAATGGAGATTTATTTCCTTTTGTCTTAACTTATATATATACATATAAATTAAGTTTATGCGTTAACTTTTATTTTTTTAAAAAAAACTTTATTTATTCAAACTAAAAGGATAAAACTATTACAAAATTATTTTCTTGGTTTTCTTAAAAACAACTGGCGCGTTTGACGACTGGTTTTAGAGTGAATCTCATCTTGCCCGGAGTATTGCTGTTTTGGTATTTTTGGATGAGGGTTGTTTGTAGTAATTTGACCCAATGCACATGTACTTCTTTTAATGGCATTCCGATCTAGCTCAAGTGGTGGCTTGGTTGAGTCGTATCGCTTGGTCATCGTAAACAATGGAATTTATGACTTCCAGATTGTTTTTGGTTTGTGCGATACATTAGTCAAGTGTTAACTTATATATACATATTGAGAATCTAAATTGAGAATTTAAACTGTACGCGTGTGTGTGGGCTGCTTTTAATATCGCTCATTTTAATATCAAAAATTTAGGTTTTCTTTATAGCAGTATTATATTTTCAATTCAAAATTAATACTGGATTTGTGATAATAATAAAATGTATGTATATAGAGTAAATTAAAAAGTGCTTTTTTCAGTTTGGTTTTTAAAAAAAGAAATTTATTGAACTGGAAGCAACTTTTCGTGTTGAATGCTGGATGATGACTAACTGCTCGGTTCTATTGCTGGGCGAAGACTTTTGTTATCTCCATGCTGCTTCATCATTTTTATGCATTTATTGATTTGCATGGTGATGAGAAGAATGTATCTCATTCTTCTGTGGTTGTCCTTTGTATAGAGTTTCGTTGTTTGTACGTATACTGGATTTTCGTCTATATGTTAGATAAACACAACGGATCTGTGGAATGGGCTGCTGTAGTGATAGTTGTGAGTGGCTCAAGTGTAACTAGTACTCTCTACTATTTTTTCGTGACTTTCTTCATTAATAAATGCACTTTGTTCATTCATATTCAAAACACTTTATACACAAGTTTTACAAGTACCTACAGCTATTCACTGTTGTACATAAATACCTATAGTCCAGTCAAATTAGGTTTTCAGCTCGGAAAAATTCCCACCTAGCTGAATTTTGGTACACATCTTTTTTATATTGTTCTTAACAATGTGTAAAAAGTCGACCTCGATATCATGTACGCGTCAAAGGTTATTCGAGGTCAAAGGTCACGGAATTAGCCTTTTTTTTAATATCTCGTTTTTTATTGGCCGTACAAAAAAAAGTTGTAGACACAAATTGTAGAGGAGGTAATTATCTACAAAAATGGTCTTTTAACATTTTCACGTCAAGTTGATAGTTTTCCCGTTATAAGGCCAACAAAGTGTACACTTTTAATGAAATATGATTTTTTTTACTAAAAACAAGTAGCGTTTGCGTTAATATCTCGCTTCATACTGTTTGTACAATAAAAAGTCTCGAACAAAAATTGTAGAGGACAAAATTATCTACAAATATATATATATATATATATATATATATATATATATACATATATATATATCCAATTGGACTTGCGCTACACAAATTTGAATGTTTACCATACAAAATTACAATAATACATAATATTATATCATATTATAATAACGATAATAAGAATGCATTCGTTTCCACACCACCATTGAGGTTGAAGCATGGTGCGTTTTTTTCCATGGTTTCCACGGTAGCCTAGTCCATGTAGTCAACAATAATTGTTAAATAGTTATTATAGGTATCATAGTTATCGTCAAAACAAAGTAATAAATATTACATTTAAATTATTATTAATCATCAACATCGCTCTCAATTTCATGCATTTCTTCTTCGTCATTTTGATCTTCTTCATTTTTTTCAAAATAATAATATGTATTGTCTTGTTCCGTTAAATCCGCTGACAAAATGTCAAGTGTGTCTATATTGTTATATCGGGTGATTTTTTAAGAGCTTGAGAACTTTTAAAAAAAAAAAACGCATAAAATTTGCAAAATCTCATCAATTCTTTATTTGAAACGTTAGATTGGTCCATGACATTTACTTTTTGAAGATAATTTCATTTAAATGTTGACCGCGGCTGCGTCTTAGGTGGTCCATTCGGAAAGTCCAATTTTGGGTAACTTTTTCGAGCATTTCGGCCGGAATAGCCCGAATTTCTTCGGAAATGTTGTCTTCCAAAGCTGGAATAGTTGCTGGCTTATTTGTGTAGACTTTAGACTTGACGTAGCCCCACAAAAAATAGTCTAAAGGCGTCAAATCGCATGATCTTGGTGGCCAACTTACCGGTCCATTCCTTGAGATGAATTGTTCTCCGAAGTTTTCCCTCAAAATGGCCATAGAATCGCGAGCTGTGTGGCATGTAGCGCCATCTTGTTGAAACCACATGTCAACCAAGTTCAGTTCTTCCATTTTTGGCAACAAAAAGTTTGTTAGCATTGAACGATAGCGATCGCCATTCACCGTAACGTTGCGTCCAACAGCATCTTTGAAAAAATACGGTCCAATGATTCCACCAGCGTACAAACCACACCAAACAGTGCATTTTTCGGGATGCATGGGCAGTTCTTGAACGGCTTCTGGTTGCTCTTCACTCCAAATGCGGCAATTTTGCTTATTTACGTAGCCATTCAACCAGAAATGAGCCTCATCGCTGAACAAAATTTGTCGATAAAAAAGCGGATTTTCTGCCAACTTTTCTAGGGCCCATTCACTGAAAATTCGACGTTGTGGCAGATCGTTCGGCTTCAGTTCTTGCACGAGCTGTATTTTATACGGTTTTACACCAAGATCTTTGCGTAAAATCTTCCATGTGGTCGAATAACACAAACCCAATTGCTGCGAACGGCGACGAATCGACATTTCACGGTCTTCAGCAACACTCTCAGAAACAGACGCAATTATTCTCTTCTGTACGCACTGTACGCATTCGTGTGGTTGGTTTAATGTCCAATAAAGTAAACTGAGTGCGAAACTTGGTCACAATCGCATTAATTGTTTGCTCACTTGGTCGATTATGTAGACCATAAATCGGACGTAAAGCGCGAAACACATTTCGAACCGAACACTGATTTTGGTAATAAAATTCATTGATTTGCAAGCGTTGCTCGTTAGTAAGTCTATTCATGATGAAATGTCAAAGCATACTGAGCATCTTTCTCTTTGACACCATGTCTGAAATCCCGCGTGATCTGTCAAATACTAATGCATGAAAATCCTAACCTCAAAAAAATCACCCATTATAAAGCATTATCGGAACTTGAATTGAAACATGACTGCCCACGACAATGTCCACAAATAATCGAACATTTGATACCAATTTTTTTGCAACTGCAGTTAGTACCACAGCCTTTTTTACAGTTACAAAAAATTATATTCACCAATTCATCAGGTTCGGGTGGTAACAATGTCATTGCGACGGAGTGCGTGCTATTACTATAACTAAGAGATCTACGTCCTTTGCTTCTTCAATTGCTGTTTCTATAATAAGTACGTCAGCATCATCTTGAGCTACTGAAAAAGGTCGACCTAGTCCTTATAAATACTATATATTATGTATGTATATGTACAACCTGTTACCCCCCAACCATCCAGTTCGCCGTCTGGCATCCAGACGACAGTAATATGTACTATGTACCTACATATATGTACATCTTGCATAAAACGAATGCATTATTATTATCGTTATTATAATATGATATAATATTATATATTATTGTAATTTTGTATGGTAAACATTAAAATTTGTATAGCGAAATTGCGATTGGATATATATGTATATATATATATACGAGTATAACCATTTTGTAGATAATTTTGTCCCCTACAATTTTTGTTCGAGACTTTTTATTGTGCAAACAGTATGAAGCGAGATATTAACGCAAACGCTACTTGTTTTTAGTGAAAAAATCATATTTCATTAAAAGTGTACACTCTGTTGGCCTTATAACGGGAAAACTATCAACTTGACGTGAAAATGTTAAAAGACCATTTTTGTAGATAATTACCTCCTCTACAATTTGTGTCTACAACTTTTTTTTGTACGACCAATAAAAAACGAGATATTAAAAAAAAGGCTAATTCCGTGACCTTTGACCTCGAATAACCTTTGACGCGTACATGATATCGAGGTCGACTTTTTACACATTGTTAAGAACAATATAAAAAAGATGTGTACCAAAATTCAGCTAGGTGGGAATTTTTCCGAGCTGAGCCTCTTTTTTCGTCTAATTTGACTGGACTACTATACACCTATATACTTTCTCATAAACAGCTGCTTATGTATTCGTCCGATTTCGGAGCAGCTCGTCTCGATTCGTGCGAGCTTCGTAGAGTCGTACAATACGTCTAGTCTAGTTGCACGCACACAAACACCGTGTCGAAGACTGCCGAACTGAAACGAACGTTAGACGATGCATGGCCATCAAGGATTCGGTCCCCGCGCTCAAGGCCCGCGATAGAAGCTATGCAATAGCTTAAAAAAAAAACAAGAACAGACGAAAGTCGACTGTGTACTGTGATGTGTAATGTTGAAGTGTGTAGTATGACTGATGATCGCTGCAACTGAAACTTATGTGGTCATGTTGTCCGATGATTGTTGGCCGCATCGAAAATCGTCCAACGTTTATGTTATCAGATTGATTTACTGATGCTCTTCGATGTGAATTGGTGGTTGTTTATCGCATTGAAGATTGTCCAATGTTAATGTTCATAAATGCTATTGGATTTGGACCAATGTTTATGTTATCTGCTTTAAGGTCTGCTTGTACTTGGTTGACTTGTAAAGGGTTTTTCAATAAGTTCTTGACTTGAGTATATTAACACACATTTTTTTAACTTGATCATTGTAAGTGTAGTGTTGTTGTTTATTGTTTATTGTTTATTGTTAATGTTGTTTGTTATTTGTTGAACTGTAAAAGACCAGGATGTAAAATGAAAAACGTATTGTTCACTTCAATACTTTATTTAAACTGTAACGATTTAAATCGTTGTTCTCATTCATTAGTGAGGGTATCTTGCTCTAATTATATTTTATTGGCATAATGTTAAATGATGCCAAATAGCTTGAACATTACAGTAAGTAAGTAAAGTCGGGATTAAATCATCGACGCACGTTATTAATGAATATTGGCAGATCTTCTGTTCTACCATCAAATGTTGTTAAACGTTCGATATATTTAAGAGGATTGAGTTCTAAAACTCTTGTTACATTAAGGTTAATATTTGGTAAAATATTATTAATATCAAAGCCTATTTGTTAATCATTACTGTGGCGGCCGCTTTCGGAGCAATCGAAATAATAATAATTCGTCTTAAAGTTAAACGTGTAATAAAGAATAATTTTATTTCCTGAAGCGATGGTTATAATTAATAAACTTAAATACAAAATATATATTCTACTTACACTTTTTACGTCCTCCTTGCTAAGCGTCGTCACAATAAATGGCGGTTACTTACAAAATTCTGCCAGAGAAGTTTTGGCAGGCTTTCAACTTAAAAAAAAATACTTGAAATGAGTGTGTTCAGGCGCCTTAGCAAGGGTGACGTTCAAAGTCTAATTGAATGTACAAGTTTTATGAAATTGACGAATAGATGGCGATAACAATTACCATGCACATTGAACAATGTTACCTGCTGCCGCTGCTGCTGCTGCTTGTTGATTAAGCGCCATGTCTTCTGAGTCTGATTCTTCTATCGGTTTAGATATATTAAAGGGTTGATGTCTTTGAAGTTCTTGAAGTCTTCCTTCCACTTTCCTTTGTTTTCCCTTTATTGCCTTTATGGTATTTCTGATGCCCTTCATTAATCGCACACGTTGGGACAATTTCTTATGTTACTTAATTCTTCAGTTTGGGACTTATGTCACTTAAATTGTTTATTGTTTATGAATAAGTTTATTTGTTCTATAATTTTTCTTTGCACTTTTTATTCAATTATTAATAATAAAAACAATTTTTCCTGCACTTTTGGTTTTCTTTGTTAGATTTTTTTTTTTCTTGTTTTTACCTACTCTTATTTTTTCATTTTTATATTTCTTTGTTTTATGTAATTCGAATATGCTGTCTCTTTATTTTATTTGGGTTCAGTTAATTTTTGAAAATATTCTCCTCTGTGGAATTTTAAAGTCTAAGTCATTTGCGTTGACTTGAACTGTTGAATATTTTGAATAAGTTCACTTAAAGCACTTGTGTTTTATTTGCTTCGGTTGCACTATATTTTCGTCACTTGTTCACGATCACTGGTTACGAGTCGCTTGTGTTTTAAATAAAGTGTTGGTTCTATTTTCCGTATGCATGTACATATTATGTATATAATTTTGTACTGAGATTTTTTAATCAAAATCTTGATATTGTGGATCATTTAGAAGTTGCTGAATTGGTGACTGAAAAAATTCATTGGAAATTATATTGATGTTGGGTTCGCTAGGTGATGGTGTTAAAGAAGAAAATTGTCCAGCTGAGTATGGAAAAACAGAGGGGCTGTATTGGATGTTCGGTGGTATGTAATGTGAAACTATTTGTCTTCGTGAGCTGATAGAACTCCATATGCTAAGGCTTCGTAGCTGGCCTTGAAGGATTGCATCTTCAATTATCCGATTGGCGAATAATTGATGCTCTGTGTTTATTTTTCGAAAGCCAATTGCCCATGCAAACGCAAATTATGAATTTTTGGGAATAGAGGTTGGTTTCAATGGACGAGCCTCTAATTCTGGTGTATTTTTACAGTGACAATTGAAATACAATTACGATGAAGGTCTTCTTAACCTGCCAGAACTAGAAAAACTTCCATTATCTGACGATGTACTTCCTTACGTCATAGTTGGAGATGATGCGTTTCCTCTTTTGGAAAACCTTATCAAGCCATACAGTCGACATTATGCAATGATCCCCTCGGTGGATCTCCTAAGATTGTCGTACTCAAAACGTTGGCTATTACGCCGTTGTTTGCCTCTATAAGCGAGAACGCTATATAATAGAGCGAGCAGAAAATAATAAGACGATTCCAGTCTGAGCGGGTAGCTTTTTAAAAAGGAACAATCTTGATTTCGAAAGTATGCTTAAAGTCGAGCGAGTTGCTCTTAGAAATTAAACACACTGGTTGGCGATTGAGGATTAACAACCTTTATTTCAGATTTTCATTTGTCTTTTATACAAAAATTAGTCTTCAATTTTCATTCAACTAATGAAACTTTTTTTTCTTTTTTTTTAGAATATAAATGATTAAAAAGTATTTTCTTTATAAAAACATTTTTTTTTTTTGAGAAAATTTTTGTTTTTATGTTTAAGATTTCTTTGACTATTTTAAGGATACATATATTTAATAAAAAAAATTTCTTCTGTGGCCTTGGAAGGTGTTATACCTTGGCTATTCTGTTGTCGAGGTAGTTGATGACGTCTGTGATGATTTTTCTTCTGAAGTGTTGTAATCCTAGATAGACTAACCCTACTAGTATAGCGGTTATGAACATTAACCCTAGTACAACGGCGGTGTGGTCTAGTTGGTTTTGACCGAGGTTGGCTGCGTTGGGAACCTGGGGACCCGTATTTATTACCTCCTGCTTACTTTCCTTGCCTCCCATGATGGGCTAACCGGTCGGCGATTCTATCGAAGAGGTTGTGGAACTGTGCCTCTTCTTGTCGTCTAGTCGCTTTTTTTGATTTTCGGTCTTCCCTCAAAGACTTTCGGATTGCCTTGATTTCCGTGTGGTACTTACGAAGATTTTCTGAGTTGGTACCAGGAATATTCGCCAGGCGGTGCAGTTCCCGGATTTTGGCCTTTAGGGTGGCGGTTTTGCCTCCTCTTTTTGAGGGAGATGCAGGCGGAGCTATAGCTGTTAAAACGGCTTCTTTGCGTTTTAATTGCCTTTTTTTATACTCCTCAATAGTGAGGGCCCTAGGTCCTTGTGGGTCTTCTTGTGGATTAGGACTAGGCGTTGTTGCCGGTTTGATCCCTGAATTTTTAAGAATTCTTTCGGCCTCGGCGATGTAGCTGGCCGCTAGTTTTAGAGCTTCCTGTTGGAGTCCTGTCACGGTCGCCATGCAATGATCCCCTCGGTGGATCTCCTAAGATTGTCGTACTCAAAACGTTGGCTATTACGCCGTCGTTTGCCTCTATAAGCGAGAACGCTATATAATAGAGCGAGCAGAAAATAATAAGACGATTCCAGTCTGAGCGGGTAGCTCTTTAAAATGGAACAATCTTGTTTTCGAAAGTATGCTTAAAGTCGAGCGAGTTGCTTTTAGAAATTAAACACACTGGTTGGCGATTGAGGATTACCAACCTTTATTTCAGATTTTCATTTGTCTTTTATACAAAAATTAGTCTTCAATTTTCATTCAACTATTCATTCAATTTCATAATTTCATGGCCTTCGACAATTGAACCCCAATCACTTCACACCTTGCTCTAGCATATCGCCATATCAGCATTATTGTCCAAACGCGCAAATGTATGTATCTCATATATTTAGCAACGAGGGCCATGCAGTAGATATTCCAAATACGTTTGGTGGTAACATGAACCCTAAATATTTTCGATGGTTGTTTGTCGCTTGCCTTCGGTCATTCGCTCCTTAGAAGTGTATGCACTTGAAATAGTATCTCATGCAGCGATGGCAATGCACTTGGAGTATATTTATGTGAATGCATATCACATTGAATAGATGAGCAACGTATTTTAAATGGATACAAATTTAATGGTTTAGGTTGATATGGCGCTATGCGTACGTTGAGAGGTTTCAATTATCGAAGCTCGAGATAATAAATGATCACTAGTGCGATCCCTTCACAATTATTTAACAAAACAGGAGCAAATTTTCAACTATAGGTTGTCTCGAGCTCGTCAAATAGTGGAAAATGCATTTGGATTTTTGGCTAATCGTTTCAGAGTTCTACATACAAATTATGGCAGAGATATCACGTTGTAACTTAAGTTTTATTTGTATCAAACTATTGGAAATTGTGTCACTTGTTGAATTAGATGAAGCGTCGGAAATTATACGAAGATTTGCAGTGGAACTTTGTTTCCGTATAACTGCCTGGTGTAGAAGATTATACTTTGGACATGAGGTGCCTGTTTTTTTGTTCGTGTCTTCAAGATTGATATTTATGTGATCTGTGTGCTGACTCTCATTATAATTCGAATTTCTATGCAACGAAACCGAACTAGAGGATACTTGTTTGCGTAAACCAACTAGTTCTTTAACTTCTTTAAACGGAAATAAATCAGCCTTGTCCAGATTTTCTATTACTTTGGACTTTGATGAGAGCACACCATTTTCGTCAACAGTTGTTACTTCGGTCTCCAGTTTAATATTCACTGAAGCTATTGTATTTGATGTTAGCAATATATTATATTATTGTTTAATTGTTTTTTATCATATTTAAACAATTCATCAGTCTGCAATCTTGTCAAGTGTAGAAAAAATTACTTCTTCGTTTCCTTTACAATTGATGGATACATTTATAGTGTAGCCTCTGATACCAATTGGAATAGCGATTTTTCATCATTTACTGCGTTCGTATTCTGGTACTGGGGATCAAGGGTATCCTGGTCCATAGCCTGAACTTTGTTAGACTTCTCTATGGTTTGTGCATTAACTTTGAGATCATCTATGTATGATTCTCTTGCACTGTCTACAAATTTTAACCTTTCATTCTTTAAACCATATTTTAGTTTGGGAAGCTCTTCGAAATACTCTTCTAGCATTTCGTAATATAAATCTCCCACTTCTATACTGTTATATTTGAGGAGTTTTTTGGTATAGAGATTTTCCATTTCTTCAAATAAAATCTCCAAATACCTTATTTTGTGTGTACCGCCGATTTTTCTTCTAAGGATATTTATTATCCTTTTAAATCGGTTTATCTCAAGGTCCCGAGTTGCTGCCGCAATCTTTTCTAAACCCATGTTGATTTGTTGATTTTCGTTTGAGGTGTTTTTGTTTTGGTCGCCAGGTTGACCTAGCTGTGCCTCGACTCACAACTCGTTGATCAACGTAAGTTATTTTATTCTTGCAGCGGCACTTTTTGCAAATCACGGAATTATTTTAATTACATTCACAGCACAGCACAGCACAGTTTTGTTTTTTTTTTCTAACGTTGTTAAGCCACGTTTACGCTTGTCAGTATTTTAGTTCTGACAACACTAATAATCAATTATTGGCTTGTTTCTAAGTTTCTTACCGCTGGTAGGGGAAAACTTAAAAACAATTAATTACCAATTTGAATCTTGCTTGGAATTTTCCAAGTCTTTTTATTTCACTTTTAATTTTTTACCTTACTGGCAATTGACAAAACAAAATATATTTTTTTTTGTTCGTTGGTTCAATCACTACTAACAATGAGGCTCGAAAGACCAATGAAAATAATTATGGAGAGATATAAAAGACACGTCTCAATTCTTGTGAATGTTTATTTTGACTCAATTTTTCTAAAACTACTTACAACTATTTATTAATACTTAAATCTAAGGAACATGAGATAAGATACTGATAAAAATAGAATACACATTTCCACCCCATCCTATCTTTGGGTATTTGTGTGTACACATGTGTTCCTATCCTATCAGTATCCTATCCTATGACGCTACTCACTATCACAAGATTATTTTTTATCTGTCTTGTGAAAATGCGCAGCTGCACCCATGCAAGGATAATGTTAATTTATGAACACCAACTGACGTATGCATTTTGATTTCCAGAGAATTCTGGCAGTGATTCTAATATTTTTTCTTTCCCTAATACTTTTTTCTTTTGTCCTGTGTTTTAATTTTTTTTTAAATTTTTATGTTCTTTAATAAACTTTTTAAATGACTCCGACATGCATACACGTATTTTTATATATAGAAAAAACAAAATAATGTTCTTACAATAATAATAATATTAATTTCCTTAAAAATACAAATTTTCTCACAACAAATTTTGGTCTGCTACAGCTGCTGGTGTGCCGGATACTTTTAATTTCTCTTTTACTGTGCGCCGTCTTGGTGATACTTTGTTGTTAACTGCACTTTTTATCTTCTTTGGGATATACTTTGGCAAAAAGTTTTGGCGGATTACCACTTCTGTCACAATTTACTTTATTTGTTCGATTTATTAGTTAACACTTGGGCATCCCGGTTGAGCCCCCAATTAAATTCTTTTAATTCGTTTTCTTTTAAAAAAAAACTTTATTCAAAAAAATTACAAACTTAAAAATGTCTTTACAATTTTTGTTAAAACTAGTAAATGCCCGATCGAACGAACCGCTTGACTGATCTGAAACGTAATGCTCCCTCTGGACAACTCCGGATGGAGTACGCATCAATGCTTGGAGTATTTAATTACGATACCAAGAATCTTTATGCTGATGCTGAGTAGTACTAAAAATCTTTGTGTATACGAAGAAATGTATACAAATATTTAGCTGACAATTATGAATTGTATAATAAAAAGATTGAATGTATGAATTATAGATTTTATGGTATGTTTATGCATAACAATGGTTGCCCCAGCCTCCGAAAACAAACGTTCGCTTGGAACAGGCGTGGCTACGATGGGAAGATATACCATTGCAACCCGTGCAAGTTTTGGAAACAGAGTTTTCATATCTTCCCAAATCAGAATTGCGTCACTTTTAATTGGTGTAACAGGAGATGAGAGGTACATTTGTACTTCTGTTTCACTGATAGTTGCATTGATTGTCGTTGAAGACAATTTATTTTTTATGTTCTTATGAGTTAATTGCATATATCAACATCCAAATCATCTGCATCTCTCTCAGACTCATCAGATCTTTTAAAAGTCGCTGTAGGTGAGCTATTGCATTCCCTCACATATTTATTTAGATAGCAGACTACTTTGCCCTTAGCAAGATCATTCTTAAAATGCATCAGCTTAAATCGAGGATCGAGAGCACTTGCGATTGCAAGAATTGAGGGATGTTCAATTTAGTCAAACCTTTTAGCCAGTTGCTTTTTTATTTCTTCCTTAAACTCGGCAATAATTTCATTTTTAGGATTTATATTCTCAACGACTTCCCGAACACAGGTTACTATAATATGCTCACCGTGGACGTAACTATCTGCGGAAATTTCTCTGGTTAGTTTTTCAAAGGGGTAAAGTTATTCGATTATTTCCTTCACGCAATTTACTTCACTGCTGCATATCAATGGTATCACTTGAATTAAACACATTTTGTTTAATATCATTTTAATGCACTAGTTTATTAGTTGTAATTAGGATTGTGTCTCCTAGATATTTTTTCACTTTCCTTTCTTATCTTTATTTACTTCACTGCCGGTGATCATTGGAAGTGCGTCCAGTCGCGTGAAAACTATGGCTCCTACTAGTGACACCAAATCAATAAAACGTTTCAGCATGTAAAAGCACGAGTTCCATCTTGTGCGTTTATCGAGAATTACCTTTTTTATTTGGCCTTCTTTCAGACCCATTTCTTTTTGCCGCTTCCTTAGCTCGACACTTGCATTGACGCTTCTTTTAATGAATTTAACAAGGTCTCGAACCTTTCCGATCAATGCACTACATTTTTCGGTGTTATCAATGGAATAATATAAGGAATAATTTTTATTTCCCCAAACATTTCACGATTTTCTTTCCTTAGTGGTGTGCTGTCATTATCTGTTACAACAGCTGTAACCTTCTCAATAGTAGTCCAGTCATTATAGTAAGTTCACCTCAGACCCAGCTGAAGGTTTGTAAATACTTGTATATTGACACCCTTAAAGTTGTCTCAAAACCTACATATGGTAGGTAGGCAACTATTAAATTCCAAGGTCAAAGGTCACAAAAATCGTTTTTTTGCGCTTTGTTTTGGAAATATCTCATTTCCTATGGGGTTTTTTGCTATTTGTATTTATTATCAATATTTTAGAATACAAAATTCTCTATAAATTTTGTTTAAAAAATGTTGTATACGGTGAACCGTTTTCGAGATAGAAGGCGGAGAGCGCGCGGTCACGGCATCATTTTACATCCACCTGAATCGAACTGAACTTTGTTTCCATTTTTGACGATTTGACTAATGGACATCAAATTGAAGCATATTTCGGGAACATGAAGAACATCACGTACAAGCACCTCATTAACAGCACCGCCATCACCGCACATCAGCATCTGGAAAAAAAGTTACATTTATGTACAGTGTACACCTGGAATTTCTCTGGCAAACCACTCAGCAGTAAACTGCCAATACACTCATCATTCACTTTCATTTTAATGGAATTCAATTTATGAGCAGTTCCGGTGATTTTGTTGACGTACCTACTCTGATATTGATGAGCAGTTATCTAGACGAGTTGTGGTCAGTTCTCTCAAAAGTCCCACCCTTATGGTGAGTCCTGAATCATCAAATGTTGACGCTAATTTGTCCCACACTTCCTTTGCTTTTGCTAATGCAATTTTTTCGGGTTTTACCTCAGTTCCTTGGACCGAATTCCAGAAGTCATAAAACATGAGGTAATTCTCAACCGCGAATTTCCAATTGTCGTAGTTTTCACGACCTTTCAAGCGTTCTATTGCTGGCAAATTGCTCGTCATTTTTTGTGACTACTCAAATCGAAAAAACAAAACAAATTAATTTAAAGTATACTTTCTTCACTTATCTTTAATATTTCCTAAATTCTGGGCCCATAACCTGTTGAAAGCCGCAGATTATTCTGTAAATATCTTCAAGAAAAAAAAATGAACACGTTTAGACAATTTGAATTTGTAAGATGGAAGGTAAAGTTTTATTTCAGCAGAAAAACAATAGTGCCAAGTAACGGTAAAAATAAGTTTTTCTATTAACATAGAATAATGCCAAAACAACACTTTTGCCTAGTCATCATTTCTTTATTCATTAAGGAATGATATAATGATCATTAACTTCCTCCGCCCTTAAAAATGTTCGTTCCGAGAATCTTATCAATTTTGTTGTAATCTTAATAATTATTCTAACTGTTCTTAATATAATTTTTCAATTTTCTTTTTTTCTTTTGAAACATATCATTAACAAGTTTGATAGTTTAAATATTGTAACACTGATTATGTTGCGTTTTATGATTGGTTGAATAAAAGTTTAATTCAATTAAACAAAAGTATAATATTTTATTAACTACTAGAATTTTAACAAGCAATAATTTCTACACGATAATGAAGATGGTCATATCAGAAGAGATCACAAAAGAGTGAGAGATCAATCAGCATTCATGAATGGCAACTTAAGATATTTGGAATATAATTATGTAATTGGCAAGACTTCATTTCTCAATATAGGATGGTTGTAACAGATTATTAAGAATATGTAGATATAATATTAAAGATATTGTAATATTCGGCTTGGTCCGACAATTAAAACTTATTCACACTTTGTAAATAAAACACAAATTCACTTTATTCAAATTACTCACAAACTTATTTATTCAACACTTTCAATTATTACTTTTCAAACACAGTCTTTACTTTATCGCAGTTCACAATCAATAATGTACCGCTTCGCTTCCGAGCGCCTATTTATATAAACTCAAATCGGTTCGAGAAACTACTAGGTTCTTGTAGGCGCTGAATGTTCTCGATATTTAACGAAGCGAGTTCTCCTCTTAATCACTAGATGTTGCCCCTTATTCTAAATGTTCTACACAAGTGGTTACTACTACAAATATAGAGTAAAAGAGATAAAGAATGTATACACATTACATTGCCCCCTCCTTTGGATTGATCGTCCCGAACAAATCCATCGTTCTCATCACCACTGAAGTGATGTAGCCGGTCGCGATGTACAACTTTAGGTTTTCCTCTGACTCCCTTTTGTATCTGGTACACGACGTCGTTGATTTTTGTAATGACTGTATATGGACCTTCCCAGTCCCTTTGAAGTTTCGGTGACAACCTCTTTCGTCGATGGGAATTGTAAAACCACACTCGATCTCCTGCCTGGCGTTGTTGGTCGGCCAGAGAAGTCGAAGTAGCTCTAAAATTTGCCTTCTTTTTGTTGGCGAGGAGTTGATGGTTGCTACTGTTGCGTGATGATGGTGTTGAAGAGGCGGTGGCTGATGTTGGTGGCGTGGTGATTGAACGGTGCTTGCTGTTGTGTGGTTACGGTACGGTGCTGCCGTTATGTGGCGTGGTATCTGAGAATACCGGTTGTTGCAATGTACCGCAACAATATTGCAAATTTAATGCACGCCAGCAAAGAATTTATTATTATTAAAAATTATTTGTAAATTGAATTAACTTATTCAGCGTCGGGATCACCAATATTGTGATTCACGAATTAAAACAAATTGACCACTCAATGCTTTACAATTTAAATCACAATTTATTAGCTTATGCCGTCTCTTCGGATGCCACAAGTCGAATGGCGTCTTTGATTTTTACATGTCGTCAATAGCATATAATATACATACATACACATCTAAATGTAAGGAGACATACTGGATTTCTTCTCTCTATTCTTTGGCGACTCAAGCGCCAGTAGTTACATTGGGAAGTTCAAATTGTGGATTGTTCACACTTGGTTTAGTCACTACATTGTCGCCCTTTTTTTTCGTAGCGTGTCTTCATTCGGTCACTGCACATCTTAATTTTCAACCTGGTATTGTCGTAGATCTGAAGGAGTCTTTCTCTGAGGTCATCCATGTAGTCATCCTCGACTTGTGGCTCCGACGTGGGACATCCAAATTTTATTTCGCTCAGCAGTCTGATGTTCCTTCCCATCTAAATCTCAGACGGTGTATGGCCAGTTGATCTATGTCTTGCACTTCGATACGCCATCAGTGGAATGTGTCGATTCCAATCTCTCTGGTTGTCGTCCACAACTTTGCAAAGATGCTCCTTCAGGGTTCGGTTGAATCGTTCGACCATGCCATCAGATTGTGGGTGAAGTGGTGTTGTTCTTGTCTTCTTGATGTCAAGAAGCCCACAAACTTCCTGAAATATGTTTAATTCAAAATCCTTCCCTGGTCGGAATGCAGTTCTAATGGAACGCCGAATCTGCTCAGCCATTTGAAGACAATTTGGTCTGCGACTGTTTTGGCTTCTTGATTTGGAATGGCGTATGCTTCAGGCCACTTGCTGAAGTAATCCATGACGACCAGAATATAACGATTTCCATTATTTGTTTCCAGAAATGGACCCGCCACGTCTACTGCAATCCTTTCGAAGGGTGCTCCGACATTATACTGCTGCATTTGGCTGTGGTTCTTTTTGTTCGAGCATTTGGTGGCAACACAGGTATCGCATTTTCGGCACCACTCCTCTACATCTTTCCTTGCATGTAGCCAGTAGAATCATTGTCGAACCTTTTCTAGTGTCTTGTTCACTCCTAGATGGTCTCCCTAAACTCCATCATGCATCTCTCGCAGAACGTCCATAATCTTTGATCTCTTTAAGACTAGCTGCATTACATAAGACTTTCCACCTGCTGATTCCCATTTACGTCGAAGGACACCCTCTTGGATATGAAACGAGTCCCACTGTGCCCAATAGGCCTTCTGTCGGAGATATCAGGCTATTCTGGTTTTTCCTGGTGTTCCTTCCATGCGAGGATGGGTTCAATATCTGAGTCTTCTTGTTGAGCCTTCCTCAACTCGTCGTTGCTCCAGCCATAAATGGGATTGGCTCTGGTTCGTTGGACACTGACCACTTCTTTTTCTTCTTGTCATCTGCATTGCTTACAGTCTTGCTTACATGGTCTGCTCTTGTTGTCACGTTTCGTTTGATAAACCTGGATGTCGTTAGTAGGTAATGGGTCGCATGAGACTGGGAATTCGGCGTAAGAAAGAGACAGCACTATGTTTTGAGTGAGAGAGGTGATAAGAATACATTTTTAAATAGTTGTGGTTAACGTTTTCGGTTATTGTTTGAATAAATATTTTTAACGAATTTTTATAAAGGCAATGGCATAGCAATGTTGAAATAAGATTTAAATTTTCGAATGGGTAGAAGATGATAAGAACATTTGAATTATTGTATAATGTGTGTTAATGAAATTGTCGGTTAGAAGACAAATCGAATTTTAAAATTAAAGAGAGGATTGAGAATGAAAAATTTCCAATATTGCAATGACGAAGTATAGCATGAGTTGAGAAAGATCAATCAATTATGAGCAATTAGTTAACATTCACCTGTTGCAATGTAATAACGATTGGACACAGCAATGTTTTGGTGTGAGAGATTGAAACACAACGAAACGTTTTGCATATGTGAAGCGACATGGGAAGAGATAAGATTTGCGGATATATTATTTTATTCAGATACCTTTCAACTTGCTGCAACACCTGAACATGGAGTGGAATGTACTATACTTCACTTAAGAAACGGTAAGACAATTCCCTTAATTTTAAATTTTCGGTTACAATTTCAACAATTGCAACATGTGCGTATAAGAGTTAATGGGGGAGAAATAACTATATTTGGATCAACATATCCAAATTCAAATGTTATTAATCGGAATGAAAGAGATTATCCATTTCTGTGTCCATTTGGAGATGTAGAATTAGCTAAAAACCAGATAAAATTCAACGACATCATAATGGAGAATTTTCGAAATTAATTAAATCAAAACAAGTAAACAAAAAATATGACATGGATGTGGCTTAGTAAAACTTTTTTTTTTTTTATAAATGATATGATTGGAAGTTTTGTCAGTTTTAAAATTAAAAAAAAAAATTTGAATGTAAGACCGAAACATCCATTTTAAGAATATTTTGAATAAACGAAGAAATTGTGGTTTTGAGATAATATAATAAACTTGCACGTTTGTTATGTTTATCAATTTATTTGAAAACGAAGGGAGATAAAGTATTAGAATGGTTTTTATACTTATCAACATTATTGTGGTAAAGTCATTCTATGTATGATTTCTTTTTGGGGGGTATAAAAGGTTATGTTCCTTAGTTTTCTAATTCAGTTTTATTAAAGCTTCAACAAAAACACAAAGAAAATGTCTTTCATTCAAAAAATCAAAAATTCTGTCAACATGACAAAAAAAAGAAAAGCCTTTGTTTAGCTTGTCAAAAATTATACAAAAAAAAACAATTTCCAATCATTTCCTCAAAGAGGATGAGTACGCAGTTCGAGGAGCAGATATTGCTCGAACTGGAAAATTGTATGGTCTTCCTCCCGAAAAGGTGCACCGCTCAGTTGGACAATGATGATGTTCAAAATCTGGAGAAATGCTGCCTAGGGGTAGTGGAGCCATATGGTGAGTTTTCTTACCATGTGGACTTCCACTTAAAAGAAGACCAACAGAAGAATCCTGTTCCGGCTTATGAAGAACCCACTTCATGGATTAAAAATGCTATAGAGAACATTCTGAAATTAGCCATGAAAGATCTTAACCCTAACATTCAGTGGAAACAACTTTTTCTCATAACCATGGCAACGGATGGATTAATTTCAAAAATTGCTTGGAGCTGACCTTCCTTAATGTATGGGAGATGATTAGCAAAATATTTCAAAGTAACTCCGAAGGGGTGAGTACACATAATTTTTGTTTATCGGTGACTTCAGAACAAATTCCAGTTGGAAAAGGTGGGGTAGGAAAATCCACAAAGATGTATAACTCCTTTGACGAAGAGTGCATCACGCGTAGAGGCCCAATATATATAAACAATAAAGACAATTTATGTCTTCCTCGCGCTTTGATTGTTGCAAAGGCGTATGTTGACAAAGAATTAAATTTCAACAAAATAAGAAGAGACGTTGGAAAATTTCAGACCCAACGGGCGACGTAACTAATTAATGAAACGCAGATAGAAATACCGGCAAATGGTTGTGGGATAGAGGAGTTAAAAGGTTTTTATGACCATTTAAAAGATTATAAAATAACAGTATATGAATACGGAGACAAAGGCAGAAAAATCATTTATGAAGGATTTGACAGCGAAAAAAGAATAAACCTCATATACTTTAAAAACCATTTCAGCGTGATAACTTCCTTAACCGCTGCGTTTTGCTGTGTTTACTACTGTGAAAATTGTCACACACCGCACAATAGTAGAAGTCACCATCATAGTTGTAACAAACGGATGCCAACTTTTTCCCATATGTCCAGAAACAGTAAATCAAATTATATGTTCGGATTGCAATCGAGGTTTTAAAGGAAGTAATTGCTTTGTCACACACAAAATGTCATCATGTTTCACAAAGTGTTTCGGTTTGTGACCAAATAAAGAGATGTGACCTATGTATGTCTTATATCAAAACTTCTACAACACGTACTTGAAGTGCGAAAAAGATCTAAAAAAGTAATTGTGACTGCTCATAATGGCCAAGCCTATGACCATCAGTTTATTTTAAATTATATTTTAAAAGAAACACAATTAAGCAACGTAAAATTCATCGATTCGATTAATCATTTTCCAATGGCCTTATCAAAACTCCCGAAAGCCTTTGATTTAGCTTCTGATCTTAAAAAGGGATATTTCCCGTATTTATTTAATACAAAAGAAAACGAAAAATGCGTTGGGAAACTACCACCATTGTAGTTTTATTCCCCTGATACTATGACAACCGAGGAACGAGATAACTTCTTGCAATGGTACTCGCAACAAAAAATGATAATTTTGAGATGCAACAAGAAATAGTGGAATATTGTAAGAGTGACGTTAAGATATTAACAGGTGCTTGCTTAAAATTTCGAAAATTATTTCTTAGTCAAAGCAATGTAGAACCATTTTTAGAAGCGATTACTATTGCATCAGCATGTAATCTTCTATTTAGAAGAAATTTTCTAAAACCAAACACGATCGGATTGATACCTAAGAATGTGTACAGGTGTGTAGATAAATCAATCTACCCAAGCAATTCAGTGGATGATTTGGGAAGAAAAAATGGGACAGTTAGACATCAAACATGCGTACAAAGGGAAAGAAGAAATTATCAATGGGGTAAAAGTAGATGGCTTTTGTAAGGAAATAAAACAAATTTTTGAGTTCCATGGATGCTACTTTCATGGCCATTCTCTTTGCTTGAAACACCAACGCGATGAGCCTTTACACAAAAATATAACAGATACGATAAATCAGAGGTATAAAAGAACAAAAGCTAAAACTGAACGTTTAAGGAGCTTTAACTACTTTAAACTTAATTCTTGGTACAAAAATAATTAAAACACGTCCGTTTCATCTAATGGTTCACAATCGACTGTTTTATTTCACATCTCAATATTCCTACCTAACCGGCAGTCTCTTTCTGTATACAGTTTTTTTATTTCTTTACATTTTCTCTTTTGTTCTTCTTTTGGAAGTGTTGCCACAATTCGGCCTTCCTGACAATTAATCGTCCCGATTAAACCAGCTCCTGAGTCCGACCAAGGCTTGATATATGCCACTTACCATATTCCCTCATAAGGAATCTGACTGAGCTGAAAACCTTCAACATCCTTCAATAAATACCTATCATTTTCTAACACCTTAGCTATCCTATACGGTCCTTTGAATTTAGGAGCTATCTTTTTGCATGCTCCTGGCGTACTTATGTAATTTTTAACCATTACATAATCTCCTTCCTTATACTTTCTTTCTACTCTCATTCTATCTTTCTTTTTCTTATTATATTCTTGACTCTTGACTATCTTTTGCTCTGCTTCCTTTTTTTTTGTGTTTCAAATCTCGATTACTTATCATTTGCTCATCCTTTATACTTTCTTCAAGGGCTTCTTTCAAAAAATCTATTACCACTCCTTTTTGCTTTACCCCAAACAACAGTTCACTAGGGGTAGTACCTATACTTCTATGAACTGTATTGTTCATTGTGAATTCTATTTTCGGCAAAACCCCATCTAACGTGAACACAGTACCTGCACTTGTCATTTTAGCGATCATTGGTGCTAGACTCCTATTAACTCGCTCTACCTGACCATTAGCTTGAAGGGATCCAGTAGCTATTTTAATATGTTTCACATTATTTTCGACAAGAAAGTCCGAAAAACTCTTCGAAGTGAAAGCACTACCTCTGTCGGACGCTATCACTCCTGGTCTATTATATGAATTAAAATAATTTCGTAAACAACCAACCACTTCAGTATTACCCGTCGAACGTACTGCATGCAGTCTAACATGTTTAGTGAACGAATCTATAACTAGAAAGACATACTTTTTCTTTCCCTTTTTTAACGCTATGGGTCCAAAATGGTCGATATGTATTGTCTCGAATGGTAAATTTCCCTTTGGGATATTATGAAGAAGTCCTTCATGTTTCCCATGCTTTGAAGAAAAGACAATACATTTTAGACAATTTGCGATATATTCTTTAACTATCTCTCACATTTTAGGAAACCAGTATGTCCTTCGTATTGCGTCGACTACTTTGTCACAACCCATGTGATACAGTCGCAAAATATTCATTTCCATTTTTTTTGGGACGTAAAACAAAATTGTATTATTAAGTTTTCTATAAACTAACCCATTCCTCATTTCATACAGGCTACTTTCCTCATTTTCTAATGTATTTCTTAGTTTACTAATCTCTTCATCCTTATGCTGACTTATTGATAGATTTTGTTCGAAAGTATTCTCTTCGAGAATAAGAATGCTTGACATTCGACTAAGAGCATACACATGCATCATTCTAGTTCCACTACGTTGTTCCAAAAAATAATCATAATTTTGCAATTCTAACGCCCACCTAGCTATCCTTGGATTTATCTCTTGTTTGTTTAAAGTCAACGTCAATGAATTGCAATCCGTTACAATTTTGAATTTAAAACCATGCAGATAAATTCTAAATCTTTGCAACGCATATATAATTGCCAATGTTTCCAATTCGAAACTATGATATCTCGATTCATAGTCAGTTGTTCGTTTTGAGAAATAAAAAACAGGGTGCAATTTACCATCCTTTTTCTTTTGAAATAATATGGCTTCAAATCCAAGTGAACTTGCATCACAATGAAGCTCAATCTCATCCCTGGGATCATAAATCGCCAATATGGGCCTCAACCAATTTGTTTTTTAACATCTCAAAACATTTTAACTCTTTTTCACCGAATTGAAAATCTATCTCTTTTTTTATTAAATTATATAGTGGTTGCGCTATGAGTGAGAAGTTTTCAATGAACCTCCTGAAGTATGAGCACAAACCCAAGAAACTATGCACTGATTTTGAAATATCCTTCATTCGTGACCGTATACCCTAAATATCGTATTTCAGATTCCAAAAACCGACACTTGTCTAATCTCAATTCCAATTTGTTCTTCACAAACCTATCAAAGACCTCTCTCATTATCTTCATATGTTCTTCCACCGTCTCAGTCGCTATCATTATGTCATCAATGTAAATATTTATCTTACCCGTTCTCAATAAATCGTCAAACACCGCATTAACAAATCGTTGGAACTCTGAGGGGGCATTTCTTAACCCGAAAGGCATTTTCATGTATTCGTACTGGCCCATGGGAGTAACGAAAGAAGTATATCTGATTGAATTGTCACTCATTCGTATATGATAAAAAGCGCTTTTCAAGTCAAGCAACGAAAATATTTTTTTACTTGACAACCGTGGCAGTTATATTTAATACAAAAGATAGTTATCCTTTAATGTTACTTTATTAAAAACGCGATAATCTACACAAAGCCTGTCTTTTTCTTAACCAAAACTATAGGAGAAGCGTATTCTGATTTACTGGGTCTTATCACCCCTTTCTCCAACATTTCGTCTAAGATAACTTGAACCTGATTTTTCTCATAGTATGATAATCGTGGAACAATGGAAAGGCTTATCATCGCTCAAGGTCAGTCTCATTTGACACTCAATTTCTGGTTTATCTGGACGTTTACAACATAAATAATTTGTATGAAACAATTCACTAAATTTTTTTTTATCTTCAAAATTAATAGAAGCATTATTTATATAATCTTTATCTCTTATTTGTAAACAATCATTTTCTGTATCTATATTCATCAAGTTAAAACATTCTTTTGTAAATTCATTTTCAAAGTTATTTTTTTTTTTAATTTAATATTAATGTTTGCTTTCTTCAGAAAGTCTCGGCCTAAAATTATCGGATAATTCATAGTGTGGTCTGATACCACAACTACATCAATTTGTTTTTCTTTGTCTTCAAAAACAATAACACATTTAATATTTCCTTTTACGGATAATGGGCTTTTATTTATCCCTACAAAGTTTACATTTGTTTTACTTAAATCTAATTTGTTTTTCACAACTGATGGTAAGTACATTTCTTTTATTAGGGTGATCGGACTGCCGGTGTCAATTAAACATCCTAAATAAATAATGTATAAATAACTGTCATTCTTAAATATAATTTTAAAATTTCTTACATAGTCGTCGTCTTCCTCGTCATATCGGATTTTCATCTGCAACGCCTTCCTGTCTGGACAATTAGCTGCCAAGTGGCCCTGTTTGCCGCAAACATGGCACGAACCTGGTTCTCTCTTTGGCTTCCGACAAATGTTAGCCATGTGCCCCATTGAGTTGCAGTTGTAGCACCGGACTTGTCCACTGCCTTCGGTCGCCGGTCGTACTGCTGCTGATGTTGTTGGTGCTGTCTTCGTTGGATACTTGATAGATTTGAACGCTTCCAATAACTGTGCCTTCGTCTTGAAGCACTGCAGCCTTGCTCCCGACGCAAGTGTCTCATCTGGTATACCCTCTATTAAATACTCAATCATCTCTTCCTCGTCAATGTTCAATCGGTTACCAAGTATAATTTTCTCTTGGTAGTAACTTTGGAAAGTCTCACCTTGCAGCCACTTCCTAACTTCAAACGATCTTTTTAATTTTAGTTTCGAGGGACGGTCATCAAAAATTTGCCTTATTTCTGTTATGAGCTCGTCAAACTTTACTGTCGTCATGTCCTCTCGTGAGTGAAACCACTTTTGTGCTCTATCTTTCAACCTCAATGATACGAGTACCCTCATGTTTTGTCGTCTAGCTTGTACATCATCTGAACATTTCTCAATTGACGTTCAAAATGTTCAAACGACTCCCCTACTCCGCCAAAATATCTAACTAGCTCTTTAATCTGATTTATATTTTCGCCTCTGTCCTCATTCATTTGTAGCTCATCATGGTTTCTCTTCTTCAACAACTCATTTTCCCTCTTTAATAAATTCTTCTCTCGTTGGTTTATTTTTATTTCTTTCTTCAGTAATTCGATTTCCCTCTTCATTTGTTCCATTTTATATTCTTTCTCTTCAGTCTTTTGTGCTTGTCTTTCTGTCGTTTTTTCTGCATCCTGGTACTCGTCTTCATCGTCGTCGTCAACTTCGTTTTCTCTATTATTCACATCATTGCTCTCGTCAACCTCAATTTCAATTTCTCCTCCGTCTATCTCTTCGTCATCGTTGGTGAGTGAGAGCGCTTCGTTTCGTGTTTGATCCGATACTTCCATCATTCTCAGCACTAGGTCCGCCCTATTTCCACTGGTTTTCTTCTCCAACTTCCTCAGCGACGCTCTTAGCTGCGCAACAGTATAATTTTTTAGATTTTCTGCGTCTGCCATCGTGCAATGATCCCCTCGGTGGATCTCCTTGTTTTCTCGTACTCAAAACGTTGGCTATTACGCCGTCGTTTGCCTCTATAAGCGAAAACGCTATATAATAGAGCGAGCAGAAAATAATAAGACGATTCCAGTCTGAGCGGGTAGCTCTTTAAAAAGGAACAATCTTGATATCGAAAGTATGCTTAAAGTCGAGCGAGTTGCTCTTAGAAATTAAACACACTGGTTGGCGATTGAGGATTAACAACCTTTATTTCAGATTTTCATTTGTCTTTTATACAAAAATTAGTCTTCAATTTTCATTCAACTATTCATTCAATTTCATAATTTCATGGCCTTCGACAATTGAACCCCAATCACTTCACACCTTGCTCTAGCATATCGCCATATCAGCATTATTGTCCAAACGCGCAAATGTATGTATCTCATATATTTAGTAACGAGGGCCATGCAGTAGATATTCCAAATACGTTTGGTGGTAACATGAACCCTAAATATTTTCGTTGGTTGTTTGTCGCTTGCCTTCGGTCATTCGCTCCTTAGAAGTGTATGCACTTGAAATAGTATCTCATGCAGCGATGGCAATGCACTTGGAGTATATTTATGTGAATGCATATCACATTGAATAGATGAGCAACGTATTTTAAATGGATACAAATTTAATGGTTTAGGTTGATATGGCGCTATGCGTACGTTGAGAGGTTTCAATTATCGAAGCTCGAGATAATAAATGATCACTAGTGCGATCCCTTCACAATCGTGGCTTGGATTTGTTTTGATTTTTCCCGTTACAGACAACGAACACAAGTAAGTATAGCTATGAATATAGGTACCGCGTACACAGAACACACTGATATTGGTTGAGTTTCTGTATAAGCAAACGGGGGTTGTTTTTCTTTATGTTTTTTTTTAGTCTTCGTTTTTTTTTCAGTTAGATTTACGTTGGATATTTTTCGTTTGATTTGATTTTATAAACTCAATTTATTTTTTCGATTATCAAACGAATATTTTTTTTCGCGATGGACTTACTGGAGTATCCCACTTCTGAAATTTTAAACTTAATTCTTGGTACAAAAATAATTAAAACACGTCCGTTTCATCTAATGGTTCACAATAGACTGTATAGAGTTTTTTTATTTCTTTACATTTTCTCTTTTGTTCTTCTTTTGGAAGTGTTGCCACACTACGAAGTTATTGAAATGTGGTCTTGTGAATTCCATCATTTGCTTAAGAAATTGAACAAAGAAGAATAATTAGATTTTCTCAATACACATAAACTAATTCAGAATTCGCCATTGAATCCTCGCAATGCTTTTTATGGTGGACGTACAGGGAATACCTTCAATTACTATAATTGCAAACCTGGTGAGAAAATTCAATACATACATAGATATATGTATCTGAGGTTAATACTGCAAACGAAAAACAACTACTCACAAATATATATGATTACATAAAAATTCGTTTAAAACCAAAGATCAAGGTTGTTGACTTGGTCAGAATAAGTAAATACAAACATGTATTTGAAAAAGGGTACACTCCCAATTGGACAACAGAATTTTTGAAAAAAAATGAAGCAAAACTCACTAATCCAGTTACATATTTGTTAGAAGATTATCAGGGAAACCCCATTAAAGGTGGGTTTTATGAACTAGAACTACAAAAAACAAAATTTCCTAATACATATTTAATTGAAAAGGTGCTTGAAAAAAAAAAAGACAAAATATTTGTTAAATGGTTGGGATTTTCATCCGATCACAAATCCTGGATCCCCTTTAATCAAAAATAAATAAAAAAAATCTTATTTAATTTTTTAATAACAAATGTTTATTAACATACAAAAAATGTTTGTATTTCCATAAAATAAACATTGATATTCCTAATATCTAAGAAACACTCATCGTTAAAATCTATCAATTCTACATCAGACTTGTACTCAAGATCCTCTTTCATAAAGACTTCCACTTCTCCATTACTTAACACTCTCTCTGTTTCGTATTTTAATTTTCTTACGCGATGCACGTTTTGGGAAGCTTGTTCTGCAGCTTCCATCGTCAGAGCGAAAGCCAATGCTTCTGGTAGTGTTCGCTGCTGAGTGTATACACATTACAATATTTTCTTCATAAGGTTTTTTAATTCATCCATACTGTCGAAAGCATGACTTGCTTTACTTGTTATTTTTTCTTTGGCATTTAAAGTATTACTGTGTTTACTTAACAAGGCTTCTTTAAGTTCCTCATTTCTATTTATATAAATATAACTACTGATTTTCCGAATTTTATTAAATGTATGCCATTTCTTTCTTTATTTTTTACAGTATTTTTACCATTTGTAAGAATAATGTCTTAATTAAATTGTATTCTAATTGTTGAGTAAAACTCGGTTGTACGTCGAAATGAATACTAATTTTATTTCACTACGTTACTTATATATATATATATATACAATTTTCTGTTTATGTTTCTTATCTTTCTATTCTTTATATCTATGCTGTTACTTATGTAAATGTTATTTATCTGTAGATAACCGTCAGTGTATGCCTAGGGTGATCTGTCCTATCTTTATTTCACATACACATTGGGTTACCTATAGATTGTGTATGTTCATGTTTGAATATTCTGCGGGCCAACAGAAAGTGCTAAAATTCTTTTTCTGAATGTTATGTCTCGTATTATATAAATTACTAAAATAATAACCAAAATGCAACTTAACATTAATCCGCTGTGACCGCTTATGTGGTGAAAGTCCAAGCCCTTAATGTGAATGTTTTTCTTTCCAATTCCCGTTGAATTTTGAGTAGTTAATTCTTGTTGTTTATTATAGTTGCCTGTATAAGTTTAATTCTTTCCCCTGCAACTTCGTCCAGTGCCTTCGTCCATATCATCTGTTCCTCGAAATGGGTGATGGTTTCAGATTTGACTTGTTGTAGTGAATTAAGGAAACCTCCGTTGTATCTAACCGTGCATTGTGGCCTTAATGTTAGAAGCCCTTGTGCTGAAAGCTTAACCAATTTGTGCTTAATATTTCCACAGCTTACATTAATAGCCATCAGCTGCCGTTTCCATGGCCAATTACCATGGCAAATATAGTGCGTTTCTTCGTTTTTTGCACAAGATTTAGTTGGGCCTGACTCATTTGAATGTATGCGTCTAATTGGAAGTTGAACACAAGTATTTTCTACAGTCCTTTGATTTGTGGTTATATCCCCAACATTTATAGCACCGTTTAACTGCAAGAAAATCGTAAACAAGACATCTATTCCACCCTAGGTTAATAATATTTCTCTCTCTCAATAATATTTCTATATCCTTCCGTTTCCATTGAAATTATACCACTATAACCTTTTTTTTGTATTTTTTATAACACTGTATATTTTTAAACACTTAATTTCGCAATTAATATGATTTTTGCTTTTTAATAGCTGACAATAACCCTTCTTCACTCCATTATTCTGTTATTCCACATATCTTCACACATGGGTTTTGCAGATTCGGTACTGAGACTTCATTTATTCACTCCCTAATTTCTCTTTAACTTCCCTTTCAATTATTTTTCGAGAACTATCATCGTCACAGTTTATTAGGATAGCTCCATCTTTCCTATCAACAACCTAATTCACTCTTACTGCCAAAGATGATTGATCAATTTTTTCTTTAAGATCTTCTTTTGTTTTTTTATTCGCTTGAGCTTTTTTCGGTTTAACCATAACAGATTGATCTCTTCTTACAGAATCCGCATAAGATATCTTTGTTTCGCTATTACATACTTTTCTTACTTCACTCAACACTATTTCTTTCTCTTCACTAAGTTTGTTTACATTATGTAAAATTTTTTGAATACTAGCATTTTGACTCTCACAACTATATGCCTTTTTTACTTCACTATATACTATTTTTTTTTTCTTCACTCAATTTGTTTACATTATGTAATATTTTTTCAATATTAGTATTTTGGTTCTCTAATTGCTGTTTGTTTTCTTGTATGGCTTTTGCCAATTGCATGGACGATCGCTTTCTGTTCAGAATCAGCACCTGTAGTGCAGTCATCCATATAGAAATCCTCAATTATAGCTCTTGCTGCATCGGGAAATTCATGTTCTGCATCTTTTGCACATTGTATCAATGCTCGAACAGCATTATGTGCAGAAGACGTCATGCCATAGGTGACTACTGTGAGCCAATATTCCTTCAACCTGTCATTGGGATTTTCCCTCCAAAAAATTCTTTGCAAGTCCCATTGTTCTCTTGCAACCTTCATCATGCGGAACATCATCTTGATGTCTGCACTTAGTGCTACTTGATGCCTTCTGAAGCGCATCAGAATCTCATGTAGATCCTTTTGCAACTTTTCACCTAACATTTGCACTTCGTTAAGCGAAATACCCTTCATTGTCCTGCAGCTAGCGTCGAATACGACTCTAAACTTCTTTGCAACACAGTGGTGCGGTATGTGATATATTATTCTGCTGTGAGTTACACCAACCACTGGTGTCATGTGACCCATCCTTTCATATTCCCTCATGAAATCAATATATTTTTGTTTTATTCTTAAATCATTCTGTAATTTCCTTTCTAAAGCTAAAAACCTTCGTTTTGCTATAAGTTCTGAGCTATCAATCTCCCCTGCTGATTACTTTAAAGGAATTGTGACAATAAATCTACCAGAATCATCACGTGAATACGTATTAATGAAATTCTGTTCTACTTGTTCTTGCTCCTGTGACCTGTTTGATAACAATTCAATGCTATCCAACTGCCATAATCGTTTGAGGGACTCATGCAGTTGGTTATTATCTATTGCTATAATATTCAACCCCTGCTCTGTTTTGCCTATTGCTTTTCCTTCAAATTCTCCCAAAACAACCTTCCCAAACAATGTTTCAATGTACAATGCTTTACTTGCCTGTCTGTCTAAAATGGACAGAAAAGATGCCGCCGCAAACCTGCAACCTAGCAACAGGTCCACGGGACCAGCCTTCCAAAACTCAGGGTCAGCCAACGGCCGCCCTACAATATCCATCTTTGGCATTTCCAAATCGTGTGTGAAAGGGTTCACCTACTACTCCAATCAACCTGCGTGTAACTGCTGTCTTACTTAACGATAACCTATTTTGTAACTGATGGCTTATTAGATTAGGCTGTGCACCTGTGTCTATAAATGCACGTATGGGACCATATTTTCTGCCATCTAGTTCGACCCTCACCTGAGCCGTTGGCATCAGAGAAAATCTTCCCTCTAAACTACAATTAAAAGAATTCGAATAAGTTTTAATTTCACATTTATTGAAATTGTTTCTTTTGAAATCATTCCAGGAATCGACCTCGTCTGATTCTGAAAAATCTTCTATCAATCCTGCTCCCTGCCTTTTGTCATCCGAGCGCGGCCGTTTTGCCGACCATGGCGCTAGTCAAACCGACTTCTTCTTCATGTCTACTTGTGGTGCATTCTTCCGCTTCCTGCCATCTTGTATATTTAAGACCGTGGCCTCAACCTTCCCAAGCACCTTCATTGGTCACAACACGCTGTTATGTGATGGCCTATTTGGACATTTCAGACAGGGCCCCTGATAGCAATCACGCACAACGTGTCCCGTCTTCAGGCAGTTTGGACATAATTGCTTCTCGTGGACGAAGTCCTGCCTGGCCCTTAGACTTAGGGCATTGAAATCTGGACAGCACCACAATGGATGTTCCATTGACCTGCACAAATGGCACGGTCGTTTTTTGACCTCCGCCTGCTTCTTGCTTGGTGTGACCATGTTGCCCCGTCGGCTAGGATCTACTCTTGACACCTGCTGAACAACCTCCTTCCTTCTATTGTCCATTGCACTTCCTAGTGCTTCAGCTCGCTTGTCCAGGAACAGGCAGAATTCCTTCGCAGTCGGCAACTCGGTTGTGCGCGACTCTTCCCATTTGCAAGCCGTCTCCTGGTCCAGCTTCTCATGAAGCACATGGACAATGATCATGTCCCAATTTTCTGTTGGGACACCCTGCGCTGCCAGCTGCCTCATCGTTTCGTGACAGGTGTTCGACATTCTTTGAAGTTCCGTTGCCTTCGGGGTACCTTCGAGCATGGGCAGCCGAAAGAACTGCCTCAAAAGCTCCCTGCATGTAGCATACTTTTTGTTGTACACTTCTTCCATCCGCTTCCATACCTCGTAATAATTTTGGTCGGAGAGCTGCCATTCTCCGAGCGCATTATTCGCCCTGCCGGGAAATGATGCCTTCAAGTATGAGAATTTATAGGCTGGCGCGATCTTGTCGTTGTCGTGCACAGCAGCGACAAACCGATCGCGGAAGCCCTGCCATTTTGTATAGCTGCCGTCAAACTCACCCCACGTATTCTTTACGTCGTGCTGGGCAAACGGCATGTTTACCTGCACAGCGATAGGGGGTGCATCTCCTGCTCCTGCTTTGGCTGCGATTAGCTGGCCAATCCTGCTCTTCAAGTTAGTGGATGCTTGGAAGAATTCCACCTCGGATTCCACGCTCTTTCTCTCTATTTCCAAGCTCACCAGAAGGTCGTTCTTTTGAGCGAGCATCCCTTCACTTGCCCGCATTTATTGCCATGCGTCCTTAAGAGCCTCGAGTCTTACCTCGAGCTCCTCCTGTGACGACTCCTGGAATCCCTCCATCTTCGTACATATAGGACAGCATCCTGCTTACTGTGTGCCCGCCCTTTTCGAACAAATATTCATGGTTTGCTCCTTCCATTATGTTTTTTTTTATTCTAGAAGGAAAAAAAAAAGACAAAAGGAGAAGAATGAAAAGTATATTACATTGTACATGAATAATATCATCTCAAACCGATTGCAGTAGGTACTTAACAAAAAAGAAATAACAAAAACAATATATTTCCCACTATGCAATTCGTCCGAGATACCCTGTATGCCGTGCTACTGTCTGTGCTGGTGCCGTTGCTATTTAATTCTCTTTTATTTTGTTACCCCTCATAGAAAAAATTGACGATCACAGAAGTACTCCGCAGTAGGTACTAAAGAAAAATATATTTCCCAGTATACGGATTTCTGTGATTGCCCTACAATAAAATATCAGTTGTATTGACGATTACCCCTGCCTACATAAACCAAAATATTGTTCATACAGATTCGTCTGTATTTATTTTTGTGTTTTCCTATTTTGATTGATTTGTGTGTTTTAAAGAAATTCTCATTTTAGGTTACATTTTCCATTTACCACTTGCCTCCCCAGCTATAATTGGTTCAAAATAAAATTTTAATTTATTTAACCCCTTCTCTCATTTCAATTCCTGCTCTTTTATTGTGGCAACTCGTACTACTGTACTTTGAGTTCCTCCGGCTGCCTGCATTCATGGCAACTCGTACTACTGTACTTTGAGTTCCTCCGGCTGCCTGCATTCATGGCAACTCGTACTACTGTACTTTGAGTTCCACCGGCTATCATATACCTTCTCCTCATTTATACTCAGCCACACGTCTGCAGTTGAGTGCCTGCTTTTCCCTCCAAAATATACACTAGGTATATACTACGCTCAACAATGTGTTCATGCGCCGTATTTTTTATATTCCCTCGCACATGCGCACACACAGCGACAGCCTACCTAACCATATACACACTATACACAGTGTACTTGGCGCCTGGCGAAGGAGAAGAGAAGAAACTAAGAAAAAATAAATACAACCCACCGCACAAGCAGATACACAATTTGATGCACGATACAATTTGATGCAAAAGGAAGAAAAAAATAACCACACACAGCACAGCACGGCACAAAAGAAAAATGTTTAAACCATAAATACCTTCTTTGCTATTTAACGTATGTGTAAATGTTAATAATTTTTGTTTTTTGTTGAAAATAGTTGCGATAATTTGAACAATAACACGACTGCGCGCACTGACTAAAAAACATCAACTGAAGAGAAGACTGAACAAAATTCCAGTTCAGAATTCATATACCTTACCTGCTTGCACATAATCCCTTATGTATTTATGATGGTAGTCACTCTGACTATTGCCATCTTCCTTCCTCCTTAGCCACGGCACAAAGGCTAGCGGTTCCTTCGAGCTTGAGTCTGTTGTTTCAACAAACCGAAAACTTTCCAGGCGTACATTGTTTTTGCAATGCTGCTCAATTAAGAATAAACCGAAGGAAGGAAAAAAAAATTGCGTTTCCATCATTCCAATATATTTTGTGAATGTATATAACGCTCCATGCTAGTGGACTGTACTTTTTGCATAAAACCGAAATTCAAATTTGGTATACAAATATATGTAAATTTTGGTATACAAATATATTTAAATTCAGTGACCAATAAAATTCCTTACTATGTTTTGTAGCTTTGTACAAAACTTCCTTCCAGCACCTTCCCTGGTAAATTGGCACAACACGCTGCTTTTTTCCCTTTCTTGATTTTTTTTTTTAACTTTATACCTTCCCGCACTGGTACTTATCCGGCTCTACATGAACCAAATGTATAGTAGCCCAGCTTACCTTTTGTAAAAAGGAACCTTCCGGATTAAAAGTAAAAACACCACGATTTTTAGAGTGGAAAAATATATAAAAAAACCACTATCCATCTTTATTCAAATTCATACTCCTGCTACCGTCCTCCTTGCGATTCTTAATAAGACTAAAAACTAAAAACTATGGACACGTTTTCAAGAGCTTTCGTTCGCAGAAATTGCCTCTAGTTTCGCCTCGTCTATTGTTTTTTTTAAGCTCTCCATTATTGTACGTATTTTCGTTAAATCTATATGAGTTTCGTGATTTGTTATTGTTTTCATCATGATCTCATTAATTTGTTTTTGCTGCAAGTCTAGTCCAGTGGCTAGCTGCTGATTAACAGTTTTTATTTCTGCTATTTTGCTGGATAACGTTGCTTCGCTTGTGCCTTGTTCCACACTGTCCAGATCTTTGTTTTTCAGCAAATTTTGAATTTTCTGAAATTAGTTCTCTGCTCCTTTCATCCATTGTTCCTTAAAATAGGGAACATCAATAACACCAAGCTTATAAAATAGCTTGTCATTTTCCTTGAATGCTTGAAGATTCTTTTCAGCATAGACAAGAATTTCTTGATTTTTGTTGCGCGTTATTACACTTTCTCCTTTTTTTAATAACTTTTCAAGGTTTTTTAATATTTCAACCTGTTTTTCAATTACTTTTAGATGCTCTGATGACATTGTTGGAATTGTTGGTTGTATTATGTTTATCTGTTTTTTTTTTCACTTGTCAGTATTTAAGCTCTGACAACGCTTTTTCACCGAACCAAAATCGTGGCTAGTTCAATCATTACAACAAAAGATTTTTCTTTTTTTACCACAACTACTTTAATTGCCACCTTTATGTTTTTATTCTTGTAGGAAAACAAACGACTACAATACAAATTTAAAAAAAAAAAAAATTGTATGCGTTTCTCAAAAGCTAAATGTGCGTTTTTCAGGAGTTGGAGTACAGTACTTCCTTCCATAGTTTAAGACTTATTCATAACTATCTTTTTAAAACACAAGCCAGTACAAATTTATGTGATGTTTTATTAAGACGAAAAAATAAAAGGAAAAAATTAAAAACAAGTAAAAAAATAAAGAAAATACAATCAAATTAAAACAATTCCAATGTTACGAAACAGAATGTGATATTTAAAACTTCTTTATCTTGTACTCGTATCTGTAATTTTATAATATAAAAGACTGAAATAGATTGTTCTCATTCAATCTTCAATTATAATTACCATATATAACAGTCTCACTCATTCAACATTAACTTACAGAGCGCTCTCGCTCTTCTCATACAAAGCAAAATTAAATATCTATCTCAACTTCTCAATTTCAAATGTGCTGGCACATTCTCGTTTGTATTCGTAGTACATTAGTATGTAAGGTAGCGTATTAAAATTGTATATATGTGTATATATGTAATATGCCATTTTGTATAGCTGCCGTCAAACTCACCCCACGTATTCCTTACGTCGAGCTGGGCAAACGGCATGTTTACCTGCACAGCGATAGGGGGTGCATCTCCTGCTCCTGCTTTGGCTGCGATTAGCTGGCCAATCCTGCTCTTCAAGTTAGTGGATGCTTGGAAGAATTCCACCTCGGATTCCACGCTCTTTCTCTCTATTTCCAAGCTCACCAGAAGGTCGTTCTTTTGAGCGAGCATCCCTTCACTTGCCCGCATTTGTTGCCATGCGTCCTTAAGAGCCTCGAGTCTTACCTCGAGCTCCTCCTGTGACGACACCTGGAATCCCTCCATCTTCGTATAGGACAGCATCCTGCTTACTGTGTGCCCGCCCTTTTCGAATAAATATTCATGGTTTGCTCCTTCCATTATGTTTTTTTTATTCTAGAAGGAAAAAAAAAAGACAAAAGGAGAAGAATGAAAAGTATATTAAATTGTACTGTACATGAATAATATCATCTCAAGCCGATTGCAGTAGGTACTTAACAAAAAA
The DNA here is from genome assembly GCA_951509635.1 of Eupeodes luniger. NCBI lineage: Eukaryota > Metazoa > Arthropoda > Insecta > Diptera > Syrphidae > Eupeodes > Eupeodes luniger. The sequence goes on from OX608073.1 coordinate 251,505,379, forward strand.
GAAATAACAAAAACAATATATTTCCCACTATGCAATTCGTCCGAGATACCCTGTATGCCGTGCTACTGTCTGTGCTGGTGCCGTTGCTATTTAATTCTCTTTTATTTTGTTACCCCTCATAGAAAAAATTGGCGATCACAGAAGTACTCCGCAGTAGGTACTAAAGAAAAATATATTTCCCAGTATACGGATTTCTGTGATTGCCCTACAATAAAATATCAGTTGTATTGACGATTACCCCTGCCTACATAAACCAAAAAATTGTTCATACAGATTCGTCTGTATTTATTTTTGTGTTTTCCTATTTTGATTGATGTGTGTGTTTTAAAGAAATTCTCATTTTAGGTTACATTTTCCATTTACCACTTGCCTCCCCAGCAAAAAATAAAATTTTAATTTATTTAACCCCTTCTCTCATTTCAATTCCTGCTCTTTTATTGTGGCAACTCGTACTGCTGTACTTTGAGTTCCTCCGGCTGCCTGCATTCATGGCAACTCGTACTACTGTACTTTGAGTTCCTCCGGCTGCCTGCATTCATGGCAACTCGTACTACTGTACTTTGAGTTCCACCGGCTATCATATACCTTCTCCTCATTTATACTCAGCCACACGTCTGCAGTTGAGTGCCTGCTTTTCCCTCCAAAATATACACTAGGTATATACTACGCTCAACAATGTGTTCATGCGCCGTATTTTTTATATTCCCTCGCACATGCGCACACACAGCGACAGCCTACCTAACCATATACACACTATACACAGTGTACTTGGCGCCTGGCGAAGGAGAAGAGAAGAAACTAAGAAAAAATAAATACAACCCACCGCACAAGCAGATACACAATTTGATGCACGACACAATTTGATGCAAAAGGAAGAAAAAAATAACCACACACAGCACAGCACGGCACAAAAGAAAAATGTTTAAACCATAAATACCTTCTTTGCTATTTAACGTATGTGTAAATGTTAATAATTTTTGTTTTTTGTTGAAAATAGTTGCGATAATTTGAACAATAACACGACTGCGCGCACTGACTAAAAAACATCAACTGAAGAGAAGACTGAACAAAATTCCAGTTCAGAATTCATATACCTGCTTGCACATAATCCCTTATGTATTTATGATGGTAGTCACTCTGACTATTGCCATCTTCCTTCCTCCTTAGCCACGGCACAAAGGCTAGCGGTTCCTTCGAGCTTGAGTCTGTTGTTTCAACAAACCGAAAACTTTCCAGGCGTACATTGTTTTTGCAATGCTGCTCAATTAAGAATAAACCGAAGGAAGGAAAAAAAAATTGCGTTTCCATCATTCCAATATATTTTGTGAATGTATATAACGCTCCATGCTAGTGGACTGTACTTTTTGCATAAAACCGAAATTCAAATTTGGTATACAAATATATGTAAATTTTGGTATACAAATATATTTAAATTCAGTGACCAATAAAATTCCTTACTATGTTTTGTAGCTTTGTACAAAACTTCCTTCCAGCACCTTCCCTGGTAAATTGGCACAACACGCTGCTTTTTTCCCTTTCTTGATTTTTTTTTTTTAACTTTATACCTTCCCGCACTGGTACTTATCCGGCTCTACATGGACCAAATGTATAGTAGCCCAGCTTACCTTTTGTAAAAAGGAACCTTCCGGATTAAAAGTAAAAACACCACGATTTTTAGAGTGGAAAAATATATAAAAAAACCACTATCCATCTTTATTCAAATTCATACTCCTGCTACCGTCCTCCTTGCGATTCTTAATAAGACTAAAAACTAAAAACTATGGACACGTTTTCAAGAGCTTTCGTTCGCAGAAATTGCCTCTAGTTTCGCCTCGTCTATTGTTTTTTTTAAGCTCTCCATTATTGTACGTATTTTCGTTAAATCTATATGAGTTTCGTGATTTGTTATTGTTTTCATCATGATCTCATTAATTTGTTTTTGCTGCAAGTCTAGTCCAGTGGCTAGCTGCTGATTAACAGTTTTTATTTCTGCTATTTTGCTGGATAACGTTGCTTCGCTTGTGCCTTGTTCCACACTGTCCAGATCTTTGTTTTTCAGCAAATTTTGAATTTTCTGAAATTAGTTCTCTGCTCCTTTCATCCATTGTTCCTTAAAATAGGGAACATCAATAACACCAAGCTTATAAAATAGCTTGTCATTTTCCTTGAATGCTTGAAGATTCTTTTCAGCATAGACAAGAATTTCTTGATTTTTGTTGCGCGTTATTACACTTTCTCCTTTTTTTAATAACTTTTCAAGGTTTTTTAATATTTCAACCTGTTTTTCAATTACTTTTAGATGCTCTGATGACATTGTTGGAATTGTTGGTTGTATTATGTTTATCTGTTTTTTTTTTCACTTGTCAGTATTTAAGCTCTGACAACGCTTTTTCACCGAACCAAAATCGTGGCTAGTTCAATCATTACAACAAAAGATTTTTCTTTTTTTACCACAACTACTTTAATTGCCACCTTTATGTTTTTATTCTTGTAGGAAAACAAACGACTACAATACAAATTTAAAAAAAAAAAAAATTGTATGCGTTTCTCAAAAGCTAAATGTGCGTTTTTCAGGAGTTGGAGTACAGTACTTCCTTCCATAGTTTAAGACTTATTCATAACTATCTTTTTAAAACACAAGCCAGTACAAATTTATGTGATGTTTTATTAAGACGAAAAAATAAAAGGAAAAAATTAAAAACAAGTAAAAAAATAAAGAAAATACAATCAAATTAAAACAATTCCAATGTTACGAAACAGAATGTGATATTTAAAACTTCTTTATCTTGTACTCGTATCTGTAATTTTATAATATAAAAGACTGAAATAGATTGTTCTCATTCAATCTTCAATTATAATTACCATATATAACAGTCTCACTCATTCAACATTAACTTACAGAGCGCTCTCGCTCTTCTCATACAAAGCAAAATTAAATATCTATCTCAACTTCTCAATTTCAAATGTGCTGGCACATTCTCGTTTGTATTCGTAGTACATTAGTATGTAAGGTAGCGTATTAAAATTGTATATATGTGTATATATGTAATATGCCATTTTGTATAGCTGCCGTCAAACTCACCCCACGTATTCCTTACGTCGAGCTGGGCAAACGGCATGTTTACCTGCACAGCGATAGGGGGTGCATCTCCTGCTCCTGCTTTGACTGCGATTAGCTGGCCAATCCTGCTCTTCAAGTTAGTGGATGCTTGGAAGAATTCCACCTCGGATTCCACGCTCTTTCTCTCTATTTCCAAGCTCACCAGAAGGTCGTTCTTTTGAGCGAGCATCCCTTCACTTGCCCGCATTTGTTGCCATGCGTCCTTAAGAGCCTCGAGTCTTACCTCGAGCTCCTCCTGTGACGACTCCTGGAATCCCTCCATCTTCGTATAGGACAGCATCCTGCTTACTGTGTGCCCGCCCTTTTCGAATAAATATTCATGGTTTGCTCCTTCCATTATGTTTTTTTTATTCTAGAAGGAAAAAAAAAAGACAAAAGGAGAAGAATGAAAAGTATATTACATTGTACTGTACATGAATAATATCATCTCAAGCCGATTGCAGTAGGTACTTAACAAAAAAGAAATAACAAAAACAATATATTTCCCACTATGCAATTCGTCCGAGATACCCTGTATGCCGTGCTACTGTCTGTGCTGGTGCCGTTGCTATTTAATTCTCTTTTATTTTGTTACCCCTCATAGAAAAAATTGGCGATCACAGAAGTACTCCGCAGTAGGTACTAAAGAAAAATATATTTCCCAGTATACGGATTTCTGTGATTGCCCTACAATAAAATATCAGTTGTATTGACGATTACCCCTGCCTACATAAACCAAAAAATTGTTCATACAGATTCGTCTGTATTTATTTTTGTGTTTTCCTATTTTGATTGATGTGTGTGTTTTAAAGAAATTCTCATTTTAGGTTACATTTTCCATTTACCACTTGCCTCCCCAGCAAAAAATAAAATTTTAATTTATTTAACCCCTTCTCTCATTTCAATTCCTGCTCTTTTATTGTGGCAACTCGTACTGCTGTACTTTGAGTTCCTCCGGCTGCCTGCATTCATGGCAACTCGTACTACTGTACTTTGAGTTCCTCCGGCTGCCTGCATTCATGGCAACTCGTACTACTGTACTTTGAGTTCCACCGGCTATCATATACCTTCTCCTCATTTATACTCAGCCACACGTCTGCAGTTGAGTGCCTGCTTTTCCCTCCAAAATATACACTAGGTATATACTACGCTCAACAATGTGTTCATGCGCCGTATTTTTTATATTCCCTCGCACATGCGCACACACAGCGACAGCCTACCTAACCATATACACACTATACACAGTGTACTTGGCGCCTGGCGAAGGAGAAGAGAAGAAACTAAGAAAAAATAAATACAACCCACCGCACAAGCAGATACACAATTTGATGCACGACACAATTTGATGCAAAAGGAAGAAAAAAATAACCACACACAGCACAGCACGGCACAAAAGAAAAATGTTTAAACCATAAATACCTTCTTTGCTCTTTAACGTATGTGTAAATGTTAATAATTTTTGTTTTTTGTTGAAAATAGTTGCGATAATTTGAACAATAACACGACTGCGCGCACTGACTAAAAAACATCAACTGAAGAGAAGACTGAACAAAATTCCAGTTCAGAATTCATATACCTGCTTGCACATAATCCCTTATGTATTTATGATGGTAGTCACTCTGACTATTGCCATCTTCCTTCCTCCTTAGCCACGGCACAAAGGCTAGCGGTTCCTTCGAGCTTGAGTCTGTTGTTTCAACAAACCGAAAACTTTCCAGGCGTACATTGTTTTTGCAATGCTGCTCAATTAAGAATAAACCGAAGGAAGGAAAAAAAAATTGCGTTTCCATCATTCCAATATATTTTGTGAATGTATATAACGCTCCATGCTAGTGGACTGTACTTTTTGCATAAAACCGAAATTCAAATTTGGTATACAAATATATGTAAATTTTGGTATACAAATATATTTAAATTCAGTGACCAATAAAATTCCTTACTATGTTTTGTAGCTTTGTACAAAACTTCCTTCCAGCACCTTCCCTGGTAAATTGGCACAACACGCTGCTTTTTTCCCTTTCTTGATTTTTTTTTTTTAACTTTATACCTTCCCGCACTGGTACTTATCCGGCTCTACATGGACCAAATGTATAGTAGCCCAGCTTACCTTTTGTAAAAAGGAACCTTCCGAATTAAAAGTAAAAACACAACGATTTTTAGAGTGGAAAAATATATAAAAAAACCACTATCCATCTTTATTCAAATTCATACTCCTGCTACCGTCCTCCTTGCGATTCTTAATAAGACTAAAAACTAAAAACTATGGACACGTTTTCAAGAGCTTTCGTTCGCAGAAATTGCCTCTAGTTTCGCCTCGTCTATTGTTTTTTTTAAGCTCTCCATTATTGTACGTATTTTCGTTAAATCTATATGAGTTTCGTGATTTGTTATTGTTTTCATCATGATCTCATTAATTTGTTTTTGCTGCAAGTCTAGTCCAGTGGCTAGCTGCTGATTAACAGTTTTTATTTCTGCTATTTTGCTGGATAACGTTGCTTCGCTTGTGCCTTGTTCCACACTGTCCAGATCTTTGTTTTTCAGCAAATTTTGAATTTTCTGAAATTAGTTCTCTGCTCCTTTCATCCATTGTTCCTTAAAATAGGGAACATCAATAACACCAAGCTTATAAAATAGCTTGTCATTTTCCTTGAATGCTTGAAGATTCTTTTCAGCATAGACAAGAATTTCTTGATTTTTGTTGCGCGTTATTACACTTTCTCCTTTTTTTAATAACTTTTCAAGGTTTTTTAATATTTCAACCTGTTTTTCAATTACTTTTAGATGCTCTGATGACATTGTTGGAATTGTTGGTTGTATTATGTTTATCTGTTTTTTTTTTCACTTGTCAGTATTTAAGCTCTGACAACGCTTTTTCACCGAACCAAAATCGTGGCTAGTTCAATCATTACAACAAAAGATTTTTCTTTTTTTACCACAACTACTTTAATTGCCACCTTTATGTTTTTATTCTTGTATGAAAACAAACGACTACAATACAAATTTAAAAAAAAAAAAAATTGTATGCGTTTCTCAAAAGCTAAATGTGCGTTTTTCAGGAGTTGGAGTACAGTACTTCCTTCCATAGTTTAAGACTTATTCATAACTATCTTTTAAAACACAAGCCAGTACAAATTTATGTGATGTTTTATTAAGACGAAAAAATAAAAGGAAAAAATTAAAAAGAAGTAAAAAAATAAAGAAAATACAATCAAATCAAAACAATTCCAATGTTACGAAACAGAATGTGGTATTTAAAACTTCTTTATCTTGTACTCGTATCTGTAATTTTATAATATAAAAGACTGAAATAGATTGTTCTCATTCAATCTTCAATAAGATATTACTTGTATCTCCAAATGTGTATTTTAGCTCTCGCTTTTATAATTACCATATATAACAGTCTCACTCATTCAACATTAACTTACAGAGCGCTCTCGCTCTTCTCATACAAAGCAAAATTAAATATCTATCTCAACTTCTCAATTTCAAATGTGCTGGCACATTCTCGTTTGTATTCGTAGTACATTAGTATGTAAGGTAGCGTATTAAAATTGTATATATGTGTATATATGTAAAATACTTGTGAAACACTCGTTTCAAGCTAATGTTACAATGCTTATGAGCAAAAGCAGTCCAACAGTATTAAACTGACAGCCACGAGGCTCAAATCTTAAATTAAAAATTCTCACAAAGAAGGCCATACGTTACAGCCGCTTTTTCACTCTTGTTATCGCTAGAATAAGATGAAACTATTGTAATCGAAACCTAAAAAGACTCAATAAAATTTCATTCATTCATTCACAACGCTTTTTCACTGCGTATGATTTTTTTTACTTGTCAGTATTTGTAGCTCTGACAACGCTAATTTTCACTTTATCGGTATTTGTAGCTTTGATAACGCTAAATTTACACTTGTTCGTTTATTAAAAATCTTTTACCACTGGTTGGGGAACATTTTTAATATCCAGCTCGAAGGACCAAATGTTGAGTAAAACTCGGTTGTAAGTCGAAATCAATACTAATTTTATTTCACTACGTTACTTCTATATGTATACAATTTTCTTGTCTTATCTTTCTATTCTTAATGTCTTTGTATCTATCTTTCTATTCTTAATGTCTATGTTGTTTACTTATGTAAATGTTATTTATCTGTAGATGGCCGTCAGTGTATGCTTAGGGTGATCTGTCTTATCTTTATTTCACATACACATTGGGTTATCTACAGATTGGGTATGTTCATGTTTGAACATTCTGCGAGCCGACAGAAAGTGCTAAAATTCTTTTTCTGAATATTGTGCCTCTTTTCTGAATGCCTCTTCTTGTATTGGATTCATCTTAGACAGCTCAACTGGCAGTCGGTCATTCCATCGTTTCAATTTTCCAAACCATATGTTTTTGGTATGAGGATGGGAAATTGCCTCAAGTTTTGCCTCGTCTATTGTTTTTTTTTAAGCTCTCCATTATTGTACGTATTTTCGTTAAATCTATATGAGTTTCGTGATTTGTTATTGTTTTCATCATGATCTCATTAATTTGTTTTTGCTGCAAGTCTAGTCCAGTGGCTAGCTGCTGATTAACAGTTTTTATTTCTGCTATTTTGCTGGATAACCTTGCTTCGCTTGTGCCTTGTTCCACACTGTCCAGATCTTTGTTTTTCAGCAAATTTTGAATTTTCTGAAAGTAGTTCTCTGCTCCTTTCATCCATTGTTCCTTAAAATAGGGAACATCAATAACACCAAGCTTATGAAATAGCTTGTCATTTTCCTTGAATGCTTGAAGATTCTTTTCAGCATAGACAAGAATTTCTTGTCTATGCTGAATTACACTTACACTTTCTCCTTCTTTTAATTACTTTTCAAGGTTTTTTAATATTTCAACCTGTTTTTTAATTACTTTTAGATGCTCTGATGACATTATTGGAATTGTTTTTGTTTAGGTTGTATTATGTTTATCTGTTTTTTTTTCACTTGTCAGTATTTAAGATGTGACAACGCTTTTTCACTGTATATGATTTTTTTTTACTTGTCAGTATTTGTAGCTCTGACAACGCTAAATTTACACTTGTTCGTTTATTAAAAATCTTTTACCACTGGTGGGGGAACATTTTTAATTTCCGGCTCGAAGGACCAAATGTTGAGTAAAATTCGGTTGTAAGTCGAAATCAATACTATTTCACTACGTTACTTCTATTATGTATACAATTTTTTTGTCTTATCTTTCTATTCGTAATGTCTATGTTGTTTACTTATGTAAATGTTATTTATCTGTAGATGACCGTCAGTGTATGCTTAGGGTGATCTGTCTTATCTTTATTTCACATACACATTGGGTTATCTATAGATTGGGTATATTCATGTTTGAACAGTGGTAGTTGTTTATCGCATTGAAGATTGCCCAATGTTAATATTCATAAATGCTATTGGATTTGGACCAATGTTTATGTTATCTCATATTTCTGAGAATGCTATTAAAATTTGAGTGTCGTCGTTGCTTCGGTCTCAAGTGGCTTGTGCGATAGATTAGGGTTAGGGTTAGAAGGTGTAGATATATACGTAACTCGCGCCTGGCTTTCAATAGGTTTTCCTTTTCCGAATGGACCCATTAAAATTTCTTGTAAATGTATTTCGATGTATAACTTGGTTGTTTTTTTTTTAAATTGAATTGAAAATCAAATCAATTATCATTTTAAATACCTTAATACCCTTTGATGCAAATATTCATTCAACACGTTGAATGCCACATGACCCACGGATGGATCATGAAAATTATTCCCATGAGGCCACATGTACCACCGGTGGGTCATGCTCTATATGTTTTTTTTTTCAGCATTATTTCAGTGGTGCAAGAGCAAAACATTTTTTTTTCTTTCTGGGCGACTAGTTAAAAGTCAGTTATTTTACAATAAGATATCTCGAAAATTTTGGATGTTATTGGCACTTTTATTAAAAAAAAATTAAAACAATTCATAAATAACTGAAGTTCTTGGACTTTTATGCAAAAAATAAATACTTTAACTCTTAAAAACATAAAAGAAGGCATACAAATACATTGAAATTAATGTTTGTTGTTGAAGCATTCCAAGTAAAGTGCTGGTTTTCCTTCACAGGTATTGCAGAAAGTTGAAACTTTTTGGCTTTTTTTCCTACTTCATTCCATTTTATAGTTTTTGAAAACTCCTCGTAGCAGTTCGAACAACGTTTTCTGAGTTTGCGGTTGCTTAGGTCTCTTGTTTTGAATTCTTCGAGGGCATGAGAAGAAGAAAGTTGTTGTTCCACGCGTACGTTGGTGCTTCTTTGGTCACACAATGCTTCACAAATTGATTTCCGAAATTCGACGATTTGTATGTTATTTTTCGTTTTTTCCTTGTAAGTTACCATGGCGTTGACTACAGATGTTGACAACAAATATTCAAACGCAATTTTGCGGTACCATCTTATTGTTTTTCTCAACGGAGGGAATTAGCATGCCATTTGGTCAGAGATGTCTATTCCTTGTTTGGCGTGGTTATATTCGACTATTACCTTTAGTTTTTTATTTCTGTTCCTTTTTCCGGTAGCTATAACCTCAAGATCATGCTTTGTGCTCAGCATCAGAACTTCCCGCTTATCTCTCCATTTAGCTACTACTACAGATGTATTTCTCCGTCCGATAATATCTCCTTTTTTAGCTTCGCCATTGTTACGTCCATCGGATTTCCTTTTCGATTTTTACGCAGGGTTCCAATCAAATGCGTGGTACGGGCAAGGAGAATTCTTGCTAAAGCGACAGAAGTATACAAATTGTCAATCGCTATAGTTCTGCCCTTGTCCAGATAGCACTCCGCTAAATCTACGACTATTTGGGTACTATTCGATGTTGATTCCGATGCTACACCTCTTTGATTGAAACCGTTATTTTTTCCAGCAAATACGGAACTTGTAAAAGTGTAACCAGTAGGGTCACATAATTTTGACTTGAAGCCTTCCGCGCCAGGGTATCATCGATTTATCCACGGCTAGTACCTCACCAGGTGTTCGAAAATTTACAAACATTTTTTCCAATATATCCAGGAGGCAGCTGACTTTACCCAGACGATTGTTTCCAACTGCTAAATTGTTGGAAAAGTCAAGTGTGCTGAACGCTGTAGGACGAAAGGAAACGACGACAATTAAAAAAAAAAACGACGGTATCTCGTCCCACGACGAAGAAATGGAAGTTCGCAAAACTGTAAGTTTCCTTGTTAAATAATTTATTTTATGGAATTTATTAGAACTTTATTCGCGATACAAAATATTTGTTCACATTTGCAGTTGAAATTAACAAATCAGAATCAGTTTCAGGCCCTCTTCTGTTATAGTAAAAGTGTTGGTCTTCTTTTTTGGGCATGAAAATTCGTATGTGTGTGCTATCTACACATCCATTAACGCCAGGAAATCCTGTCTTATTAAAGAAGCAAAGCTTAGCTTCAGATTTTTCTGCATCTGTCATTTGAAATCGAATCCTTTTGGGACAAATATGAATTTCCATGACGTTTATGATTTCTTTAAAAAATTTGCTAACTGTTGGTTGCGCTATTCCCAAATTGAAATCGTTGCCAGCGCCGCCGTGTTGGTAACTTCCCTCCGCTAGAATTCTTAAGGTGACTGCGAGCCTCAATATTACTGGAATCGATGATGAACGTTGCCGAATCGGTACCTTGTTATTTAATTCATCCAACACATATCTAAATGCTTCTTTGGACAATCTAAAGTACTGCTTGAATCTGTTAAAGGGTAAAAAAGTTTCACTACAATTTAATATAAAAAGTGAACTCACTTTGAATCAGGCAAATCAAATGGATTTGAGGTTTGTCTTATCTGTTTTCTTTTTATAATTAATTGTGCTTTTTTAAAAACTTCGCACTCCACCTTCTTCATCATCATCACTATCGCTATACTCGTGTTGTAATACATTTCTACACTTATCATTTTAGTTCCTTATTTATTTACCATTAAATAAAACCGCATTTGTTAAACATTGAACAATGATTTTTTATTTAGGTTTTAATTTCATTTTGGCAGATGTTTGTTACTTTTGCATCGTTTATAAATCTGCTACAAATTCGTCGCGTCGAAGAACTCATGGAATGCCACTTAAAAAACGACACGACAGAGAAAACGAGAGTCGTCGAAAAAACGAGACGACATCAGAAACAGGCATGATTATTTTAATGCACTAATTTATTAGTTGTAGCTAGGATTGTGTCTCCTAGATCTTTTTTCACTGTATACTTAACGTGTCTGGCGTTAGTTTTCTTTCGGATTCCTTTGATTGTCTTTATTTACTTCACTGCTGGTGATCATTGGAGGTGCGTCCAGTCGCGTCAAAAGTATGGCTCCAACTAGTGACACCAAATCAATAAAACGTTGCAGCATGTAAAAGCACGAGTTCCATCTTGTGCGTACATCGAGAATTATTCTTTTTATTTGACCTTCTTTCAGTCCCATTTCTTTTTGCCGCTTCCTTAGCTCTTCACTTACATTGACGCTTCTTTTAATGAATTTAAAAAGGTCTCGTACCTTTCCGATCAATGCACTGCATTTTTCTGTGTTATCAATGGATTTAGTTACTACAAATTTAGTGGTGTGCTGTCATTATCTGTTACAACAGCTGTAACCTTGTCAATAGAAACATTCCACTCGAGAAAGATTTCTTGAAGTTTTTCAGTTATGTACGCCGATGTGCGACTTTCTGTCAACTCAAAAACCCCTAATGTTCTACTGAGGAGCCTACAATTATCTAAGAAGTGTATTGTAACACCCACAAATTTTCAAACAAATGTTTTTAATAAAAAAATATATTTTATTTAAAATGCAACTTATTACTAGTTTTACAAGTATTGATGTTTATGGTTGCGGGGTTGGAATCGGACTGCTCGTTGTGATCGTCGTGTTCTCCTCGAAGGTTCGCATAGCGGTAGCTATCAAATTTATATCTTAGATCACTAGCTTTACATTCGAGAGCAGCAACATTAAGTAGATCAGTAATTAAAGCACAATTTGCACCAAAAATAAAAAGTGGAGAGCAAAAGTTTTTATTGCTTACAATAAGATTTGATGAGTACTGGGAAGCCTCTGCTTCTGTTGATTGATTGTTGTTGTGGCTGGTGTTGGTTGAATCAGTGACGTTTGTTTTCGCGCCTTTTTTTGATTGTTGATCAGAGAGAACTGCGGATGCCTGTTAAATACCCGATAATGCATAGAACGTGTTGTTTGATAATTTATTAGAACATTCTAAATTGTCATCATTTAGTTTTTTTTTGCCATAATGTTTGGCAGCATGCAGCAGCAAAGGCGTATTACTTTCTAGTTGCACAACGTGCTCCAGATGATCTGGAGCACAACGTTTGTTTTTAATTGAATTTATTTCCACTTTAATATTTTATAAGAGAAAATATTTTTTTGGGCGATTTGTGCCCCGTGGAATTTTAATATATTTAATGAAAGGTATATTCACTGAACAATCCATATTGATTGTGTTTGAAGTTTCATTCCTTATGTACATAATTTTTTTTTTTGTAGTTTAGAAATTGAATTCATTTTTGCTAGTTCTCGTCTTCTTCACTTCAAACAGCGCAACACACGTTCATAATTTGAATAACCTTCTCGGGTGGATAATGAAGTTCCCTGGCCGCCAAAAGACATCGGAATCTTGCCTTTAGGACACCAAAAACGCGCTCAATTATTGATCTTGAAACTTAAAATTTTTCGTTGAATTTTGATTCCATAGATCCTTCAGCTGCCGTTCTGTACGGTGTCATAATCCAAGGCTCTAACGGATATCCTGACATCCTGAGTCTCCTTAAATATTCTTTTAATATTATTTTGCTTTAAAACTATATAATGTAGGTATGTACTTACCTAAGATCCAGGACGACTTATCTCCATTCTCAAAGCAACGTTTGAGGTAAGCTCTTTCCGCATTAACAGCCCAGACATGGGAATCATGGGATGCTCCTCCATATCGTCCGTTTACTGATCTTATCGCCATAGTGTAGTCACATATCTAGTTACAAAAAAATTCCAATTTACATATGAATTTTAATTGAGTTTTCGCAAAGATTCAAAAAAAAATCTTTCTTCCTGTTCTGGGAACAGGGCAACCGAAATAAAAGACCGTTTTTATATTTAGTTAAAACACTTATTATTCAATTATGTGACAGATCACACATTTGTACAACGCGACGGTCAAAGTTGCACTTCAACACTTGACTGACGGAACTTTGTATAGAGGACAGAGTTCCTTCATGAGCAGAAAAAAACCTTTGCCCTCTACCATTGAAAACGGTTTGTTGTCCATGACAATAAAATTTGCTATGGCCTCACATATTTTCCGGGATTTAGCTCCACCCGGCGTGGTTATGCTTTTTATATTGTTTATGAAGTCATCAACATTTGGCTGAGAAGTACTCTTTGAATTGGAACTACGGCCGAGAATGAACCAGCAACAGGAACAGGAACAGGAAGAGGAACAGCAACGACATGGGAAGCCGAACTAGTTGAAGGACCAGCAACAGCAGTGACATTTCCAAATGACATTGTTGTGCTATATTTATTTTTCTGAGCTGCACGATTCTCAGTTGGGTTTTTTCCTTAAGGGATTCCCAGGTGGTGAATTCTGTATATTTGACTATATTGTAAGCTGGGCCAGTAAGTTTAGTTTTAATAATTAGAAGAAGGATAGGAATTTCGGCAGTGGTGATATCTTCGGATATCAAATCGCACGCATTTAGGAATTTGTGTAAATTTGCTCTGTTCCCATCAAATTCGGGGATTAATTTTAGAGCGAAAGATCGGTCGAGTTTTGGAGCCATTTCTGTTTCGGTTTCAAGGATAGAATTAGAGGTCTCAGAGGAAGAGGAGTTTTCGACAGTACTAGAATCGGATTCTTCGCAGTCGGATATTTCTATAGTCTTACTTTCGGACATAAACTGATTAGGTTTATTATAATCATAAGTATTAAAAAAAAAATTAATTCGAATTCATAAAATTTTAGGTTGATAAAGTAATGATAATAATAAATTATATTAATTGATAAAATTAAGTGATAAAAGTAATAAAATATATATTTTTTGTTTTCAATATAATTTTTTTTGAAATAATTTTCTTTTTCTTGCCTCTATAAGAATTAGTATGCTGGTGGGTAAAGATGTAAGTTGTTTAAAGATGACTGGTTGATATATAATGGTTGGCTAAAGATGAATGCTGATGCTGCTGAAGATCTAGTAGGTTAAAGATGAATTGTCTTTTGCTTCCACATTTATGAATATCAGGCTTTTTTTTTTGTTATGTTCTTTAAAAAGGAAGGTTTCACTTGTTATATTTATTTGTATAGATTTTGAAGATAATCAGAGATTTAAGATAAGATTTCTGGTAGGTTTGTTTGTTTTTTTTTTTTTTTATAATGTTCACTACCAACAAATATTCTTAAACACCTTTGTTTCCGGTTTTCACGTGTTCGGTTAAATTTAGTAATTAACGGTCACTGTTTGAATTTTATTTTTTTTTTAACTGCTTCGATTGTTATATTTTTTTTTTGTTTGTAAAAAAAAAAGGAGTATCACTTGGCACTAAACACTTTCCAGGCAAACCCCACATCTGACACCAATTTTTGTTGTGCTATATTTATTTTTCTGAGCTGCACGATTCTCAGTTGGGTTTTTTCCTGGTAAATTCGTGTTATGTTTTTTCTTGTTCCAAGTTTTTTAAAATAAAAAGAATATTGTTTTCGGTAACAGAAGTGTACCTTTTAGTTTTTTCTTTATTTTCCGTTTTTTTTAATAATATTTACTTAAATTTACTTAAGTCTAAGTTAATGTATCCACAAGAATTAGTATATTATATAATTATCGAAAAGAAGATATAGAAGACGACCGAACGATCCGAATTCAAGATACAGAGTGAAACGTCGATGGCTCGTCATCCGACACGACGAAACAGAAAAAATGCAACATGAGCACAAGTTTGCTTGTCTGTGGTTGCTATAGGGTTCAATGCACGTTTTACTGGGTTTGAAAAGGGAGTGCATTGATTGTTGAATATAGGAAAATGGAAAATGATGAACTGGGAATTTTGGGTTTGGTTTCAGTGTAGCAGGCAAAGAAATTGGAGAAGTTTAATGGATTGAAAAAGTGAATGGGTTTGGTTTAAGTGGAGCGATCGTTGATCGCGTGGTTGACAACATTGGAGTTGAATGGAATTTTTGTAGGTAATTAAAAGGAAATGATGAATATGGGAATTATAAGTGGGTCGGATATTGGTCAATAAAAGGAAATGATGACTGTGGGAATTTGAAGTGGCAATGGGTTGAATTGGTCAATCAAAGGAAATGATGACTGTGGGAATTTGAAGTGGCAATGGGTTGAATTGTAATGATATAAGAAATAATGATAAGGGAATGTTGTGAAGTACGCACTTTACAACAACATCTTTCTTTAAGTTTATCAGATAGTTTTTTAATTAGCTCATTATTTGTTGTTATATAAAAATGAATTTCTTCATACTTGTTGGCAACAAAATCACAGCTTGTTTTAATTTCGGACCTTTCCCTCCTCATTGCCTTCATTTCTTGTAAGATTTGAGCATTGCAACTCCCTCCTACGTCTTGCTTCTTGTTTACTTCTAGAGTGGAAGTATTTCGAGTTCGTTGTGAGGTCCTGGTTGTGAGGGTGTTTTTGTTGAAGAAATCGTATTTTGTTATGCATTCAAGTTGGCTATTTTTTTTTCTTCACGAAGAGCATCTCCACTCTTTTTTTTGTAATAGACATTGTTCTATATGATCGTTCAGATATAGTAGTGCATTGAAAGTGCAACTTAACATCACATCCAAAACAAGTAACAAAGTCTCCAAGTGGGGGGAGATCCGAAGAACACTCACTACATAAGTCCATTATAACAAAGGGATAAGTATTACATTTTTTTTTAGTTCTCGTTGGGGCAAGCAACCACGGTGGTCTTCATGTGTATGCACCAAATTGTTTTTCTGCTCACACACTAGCACCGCTTTAGGATGAAGCCCTTTACTTTTTGTCTTTCGTATCGTACACAATTGTTTTTCTTTCTATGGTGCGCACACCCGAATGATTGAATCTTTAATATTTTTTACATACGCGCACACACACACGACTTTATCGTTCTTGTTCTCTCTATTTTATTTTCGTTTGAGTGTACAACAACGAAACGGTTGATGCCGTTCGTCTTTCGTGTTGTCACCCCTTCTTTTCTTCAGCTTGTGTTCGCGTCTGAGCACGATTTAACACTGCGAATAAATGTAATACAAAAGTACAGCACGAATGGCGTCGTGTGTCTCAAAATGTTTTTTTTTTTTTCGTTTGCGGAAACAAACCGAACAAGTCAATTACCACGCACTCGCGTCTGGTACCATTCCCGGACGAACCCCCAAATGTAGAGTTCACTTATTATTTTTAAAGAAAACACGTTTAATTTGGATCGAATTATAATAATAGCGTATTATTTATTGAACAAATAAACTTTTAAACATAGCTTTAGCTAACTTTATTTAGACGTGATCTGTTCTCTTCGACAGGAGTTTAATGACTAACTTAAATCTACGTTGGACGCTTTGATGGTTTTCGTTCTTTCGTTGATCGTATGTGTGTGTGTCTATGTACGCGTCCGTCTGTCTGTGTTCCTACCCCACATGTATATGGGTAGAAATAGAGAGGAATTTGATTAAAACTAAAATTTAGCTTGGCAAGTTTTAATGACTTAATTTTCCTTAACTTATGAAAAAGAGCACAATTTTTAGTTTTAAAATCACTGCGTTCTCTACGTTTTCTATGGATACTTTTCCTATCATTTTGGATTATACATTCCCTAGATATATTAGAAATATCAATGTTATCACTTGAATTAAACACATTTTGTTTAATATTATTTTAATGCACTAATTTATTGGTTGTAGTTAGAATTGTTTCTCATAGATCTTTTTTCACTGTATACTTAACGTGTCTGGTTTTAGTTTTCTTTCGGATTCCTTTAATTATCCCGAAAATTGTATCAACTTCCTTGTAAGTTTTATCCTTACTTCCTTTGTTGAATGGTTTCAAGCACTTTTGTTGATGCACCTTTTAATTTATTGAAAATTTCTATATTTTTATTATATTTTGATTCGTTAAAATATATTTCACTAGGTTTCAAACATGTAACTAAGTGAATCGTGTTATTTAATTATTTTACACTTCTATAAACTTCTTCTATGAAGTTTGTACTGTTTTGTATCATAAATATACGTAATAGTTCACTTATTGTGTTGTGGACTCTCTCGACTTGTCCGATTGCTGTAGACGTACCAACTGGCGTCTGAATTTTTTGAATAATTTATTTTCTACACATAGCTTCTATTGCTGCTGAATTTAGACATTGTTCCTTATCTCTCATCATCTCAAGTCTTTTACAATGTGGGAAATTCTTTACTAATACTTCCTCAACTTTTGAGTATAAATGGATCTTTTTATCCAAATATCGTACTACAACATATTTAGAGTACCAACTTATCTTTTGATGTAAGCCAAATATCATTTTCATTATGATAAATGTCTATATGTATTTAGGCACTCTAAAATAAAATTAAAACAAGACTTTAATATTTTTAAAGTAATTTATTTAAAAGAAATGTTTTGAGAAGTGATCTCGTGATCGGTTACTGACAAACTGTTTTGTAGTTTTTTCTTTGCTTGAAGCTAAACCACAGCTGCATCTTGATTGGTCATTTTCAGGCGGCTTCTATCGACTCTCGAAACTGCATTTTGGTTGGCCAGTTTTAGGTGGCTTCTGTCGACTCTTGACGGGCGCAGCGTTGCCAGGGGCCCTATTATGTAACTCGATTCTACAATAAAAATGATCGAATTCGATAGCAAATTCTAATAAACGAAAATCGAACAGCTCTTGTAATGCCAACTACATATTTTTGTTTTATTCGGAAATTCGGTACAACTTATGTAATTCTAATTTAAATATCAAAGTCATCCGAATTCTTTAATAATCATTCTATATCAAATGTGTTTGCGAGCGGTCGAAACAAGAAGTTTTCTTTCGAAATGTAAGTAAATGGAAATTATATATGTATTGTTAATGTTTAGTTGAATTATTTAATAAACATAGTAATAAACATTTGTTTTCTGCTCAGGAATTCATCAAAAGTGAATAATAATGGCAGTGTCCTTTTGGAAGAACAAAATAACGGAAACCCTTCACATTTGGATAATGAAGTTACTAGTGATCTCATTGTTAAAAATGAAGTAAGAGGTATAGAAAATCTGAGTGGTGAATAAGAAAACATTCCACCCCCGCGAATAACACCAAAAACACGGCAGATTACACTCTTAGAAAAACAAGTTCAAAACCAAACATCCTACCAGAACAATTCCATGGAAGTGATGAAGGAAATGAATCAAAATTTGAAAGGAATTTTGAAATATAAACGAAGAGACTCGGAATTGAAGGAAAAAATATACAAACTTAAAAACGAAAAACTGGAACTTAAAAAAGAAATGTTTGAATTAAAAAAAAAAAGTTATATTGAAAAAAACCAACATGCTGTGACTAAATTGAAACTCAAATCCGAGATTCTAACACTTCGCCAATCACTGAACAATCCATATTGATTGTGTTTGAAGTTTCATTCCTTATGTACATAATTTTTTTTGTAGTTTAGAAATTGAATTCATTTTTGCTGGTTCTCGTCTTCTTCACTTCAAACAGAGATTGTGGAGAGCGCAACACACGTTCATAATTTGAGTAACCTTCTCGGGTGGATAATGAAGTTCCCTGGCCGCCAAAAGACATCGGAATCTTGCCTTTAGGACACAAAAAACGCGCTCAATTATTGATCTTGAAACTGAACATTTTTCGTTGAATTTCGATTCCATAGATCCTTCAGCTGCCGTTCTGTACGGTGTCATAATCCAAGGCTCTAACGTATATCCTGAGTCTCCTTAAATATTGTTTTAATATTATTTTGCTTTAAAACTATACATATATGTAGATATGTACTTACCTAAGATCCAGGACGACTGTATCTCCATTCTCAAAGCAACGTTTGAGGTAAGCTCTTTCCGCAGTAAGAGCCCAGACATGGGAATCATGGGATGCTCCTCCATATCGTCCGTTTACCGATCTTATCGGAATTTTTTGATTCCAATTTACATATGAATTTTAATTGAGTTTTCGCAAAGATTCAAACAAAATCTTTCTTCTGGGAACAGGGCAACCGAAATAAAAGGCCGTTTTTATATTTAGTTAAAACACTTATTATTCAAGCGTCAGATCCCTTACCGTTGGTCGGTGGAAATCATCGGCTATACGTAGTATGATAATCGAGAACTGAAAACTAAAACTAGAAAGAGATCTGGGGATCCCTTTTATATTATTAATATGCTTACGCAGCAAACCTTTGTTTGACTGTGGATGATGCAATGATTCAATATTGTGAAACACTTTTGATATCCATTTGATACTCTTGCACAAGGCTGAAGGCCAGGGTATGCAATTTATGTTTATGATCGTTGCATCATCTTTGAAGAATTATTACAAAGTATGTAATTGAATTTAAGGTCAAGATTTTGCGTGGGTTTATCTTTGTTTGAAATTTGTTGGGGCGCACAAGTGTGCTCGGATATAACATATGTACATAATGTATGTATGCATAAAGTAGGTGTATGAATAATGATAAATTGAACTCACCACCATCACATTTATACTATGCTTAAGCTTTCTGTTAAAAAAAAGTTGTTCACTGTTAGCTGGCCGAACCAGTTGAATGTGTGTTCCATCGACAACACCAATCACACCAAGAATTCCAGATTTTTCCCAAAAATGACGCTTTGACTTTCTTTTTTCTTCATCTGACATTTTGAAGTTGATAAGTTGAGGACAAATTACTTTTTCTACTGATGTTAAAACCTCTTTTATAATTTTGGATAAAGTTTGTTGAGCAAGCCCCGCATGCATGTCTCCACCGATCTGGTTTTGGTAATCACCTGTTGCCAAAAATTTCAATGTAGCTGATAGCTTAATTATGTTGGGAACAGAAGTTTGCTTTCTCCGAATACTTAAGTCTGTTGTTATATTGTTTAATAAATACATAAAGGCTTCTTTTGAAAGGCGGTAGTTTTTAACAAAGCTGAAATAAAGTAATTTTTTAGATTAAAAATGCCTA
This sequence comes from Eupeodes luniger, assembly GCA_951509635.1. Lineage (NCBI taxonomy): Eukaryota > Metazoa > Arthropoda > Insecta > Diptera > Syrphidae > Eupeodes > Eupeodes luniger. Next base: position 251,525,675 of record OX608073.1, read on the forward strand.
AAAAAATACTCAAAAAAGGAAACCTTTCGTCGCTGAGCTCCATTATGTTGGATTTATCCCTAATCCGCCTTCTTTCAATTTGATAAACTCTTTCTCCATTTCCTTCCGGCTCCAACCAAATTGCCACACTGTCCATTTTTATTTACATATAATCTTTATTTAATTATTTTCCGAATATATTGGTCGCCAAATCAACATGTCGATTCCTTATCCATTATTTATGATTCAATGTTAATTATTATTTAATGCTATTTCTTATTAAATGCAGCAATCCCAGAGCAGTCGCCACGCCAGTCGTCCGTTCTTCCAATTAACCTCTTTCCCCTTTAAAAATCCCAGACATCATCCCGTTCGATGCTCTAGAGTCTCGATCTGTGGACATCTCATGGGCTTTACACTAAGCGGCGAACGGGTTAACATTTCCCAGTGACTTAATACTCCGGTTTCACTTAGGCACACGCAAATGCGTAGTGTCTAGCATTTCTTATACCTCGCACTGCGACAAATTTTTGTTTTTTTTTTTTTTTTAACTTAACTTATGTCAAACATAATGCGAGACTCGTTCGAAATTCGCAAATTTGTTGGCTAAAAGGTTGGCATTACTGGCATTCGATTCTACTTTCATACGTAGTACGATTTGAAAGTAGAATCGGAAATGAGTTTCGAATAGAATCAAAAGTAGAATCGAGTTACATAGTAGGGCCCCAGAATTACCCGCCACATGTATATATGTTCCTACACATTCTAGTATATGCATAAAGCACAATGCCCGCCTTTTAAAGTGTCGCCGTCCGCTTCGCGTGCTGATTTTCGATTCCCTGCTAAATCCACTCCAAAATATTCCATCGTCTCAGAATATTGTACCAATATTATGACTCTCATGGTACAGCTCAACAGATATCTCAGTCCCACTACTGTTCCGACAAGTAACACAATATGTAATTGGCTTGGCATCTTGATATATCAACTCTTCACTCTAGTTTATCTTTCAGTATTTGCATTGAGTTAACAAATTGTAAAGTTATTTATTTTAAAAGAATATATTTATTTCACAAAATGTTATTACATTAGATTTAAGAAAAAAAATAAGTTATTCTAATGGAGTCGAAGTGTGTGAATTTTATATTATGATTTTTTTATAATTAATGTAATATTCTTGACATTATGATTTTCCGTTACTTTTTTAATAATAAAACAAGCACTTTAATATTCCATTTCTTTAATATCTTCTTTATTTTCTTGTCTTTTATTTTAAATGATATAATGAGTATTTTTAGTGAGCCTTTACCGAAGCGGGATGTTATATGTTTCGTCTCTTATCATTGACTGGCTTAATTTCCTCTTGATAGTTCCAAATGAACCATCGAAAACTAAAAGATAAGTTGACAGAGTATAATCTGCAACATTGCATTATTATTCGTCGTGTAGATGAATGATGATATTCTTATTTGTTTATCGTCGGTCGTGCAGACGGAATATTTTTTTAATTCGTTTGTATGCATATATAATTTATAAATTTTATTTCAGTTGAAAATAAAATCGAGGATTGCTTATATTGATTATATTATAGATTAACTTCCAAGTCGAACCTAATCGAAGGTACAAGTCGTTCTGCGCATGCGTCGATATGATCCACTATATATGAATCCTCGGTTGGTTCTCGGATGCTGTGCTGTTACGTTGGAGAAGTCGCGTACATACTCCTTTTTGGTTAAGTGGCTTCTTCGTCTATGCTCTAATCTTATCTTCTATGCATGGTTATCTTTTGGTTTTAATAGTTTGCAGATAACGTGCGGGCATCTTGTATATTGTGCGTTGTATTGTGTCATTTGGGTGTGTGGCTTTTTTTTAGGGTTTTTATATCTTCCAGATGTCATTGCCCGCTTTCTCTTCTTATCTGAGCGAATGACATTTTCTATTAAAATTTTTCAGGGGCCTGATTATGAGGTTCGCGGCGGATCGTTTTCAATTCGACCTTAAAAATTCGACTCGCGTCGTATTTCCTTATTAACGAATTCGCGGCGAAGCGAAAATAGTTCTTCCTATATTCCAGTGATTTGACACTTTGGTTTGACTTTTTCTCCCTATATTCCAGTGATTTGACAGCTTTCTAAACAAAATTTGTTTTGTTTTGATTGAATTTGTGGAATTTGAAGTGATTTATATTTTATTGTGAATTGTGGATAAATTATAAGAAAATTAAAATAAAGCTAACTCGCATTTTTATATAATTACAATCATGAAAGAATCCACGAAATCGAACAGTGAATAATAATAAACACTCTTTCGCCTGTGAATCCGCCAAAAAAAAGCTATCGGATTCAACTAGCCAACAAACATTATGACATTTCAAACTCGCCTTCGAATTCGTTAATTGGTCGAATTCAAAACGAAGAAGGCGAAAGCGAAAGCAATAATTGAAAAATGGCAAACTCGCTAGCAAAACGATTCGCCGCGAACCTCATAATCAGGCCCCAGGTTGAATGGAATTAACTAAGTGCTACCTTTTTGTTGGAAATGTTGGTATCTCAAATCAAAAAAAAAAAAACAAATTTCTGCAGTATACTGATGCCTTTTTACTTGGTTCTATTTATTGATTATACTTTTATTTATCTAAAAACAAAAACAGTAGAAATATTCTTTAATTTTTATATCTGTATACTCAAAAATTGTATAGTTTTTCTCGGCGTCTACATCAATTGAAGTATCTTTTATCTTTTTTCTTCTTGATTTTTCACGAGCAGTTGGATACAAAAATTCTTCTTCATGCCTCGTACGCCATCTGGTGTTGTTTTGATGTTTAGTAGTAAGTTAAAGACGTTGCCAGCAGTTCTTTTTTCGTAACACTTTTAGTTATTAGTCTTTTTGTGTTGTTGCCACCGATAGGCCAGAGTTGTTTGTAGTGGAGCGATTATTCCTGAAAGAAAAATAGGAAATATTAGAAAATAAAATGAAGAATATTTAGAAGGCTGACCAAGAAAATGGACGGAGTAAGACTCCAGTCAATGGTCCTGGTCAGAATATGAAGAATTCGATACACCAAACTCAATTTTCCTATTGACACTTTTTTTTTTTATTCGTTCGTTTTTTTGTTTTGATTGTTTTATTTTTGTTTATGTTAACGCGAATTAAATAAAACTATTAACGCTTTATTATAAAAAAACTATTTCTTGAAACTATGTCCTTTAAAATTACAACGATGGTCTTGAGCCAGTTTTTTTAAAGTTTAGTTCACTTAGTTCACGCGGGGAGAAGCAAATGCGAAGAGTGTCATCAAGGTGAGCGTCAGATAATCTCGAACGATATTTGTTCTTCAAAAAATTCTGAATCTGAAAATGGTTTCTGGTGTTTATTTAGCGTCCAGCACACCCGTAACGTAGCTTCAGCGCATTTTTTCCTGCTCGCTCATGTAACGAACTAATACGTTCGTGCTTTTCTTGTAAGAAGTTAAATATGCCTTCAGTTTTTCTTTACGAGCTTCACTGCAAAGAGGAAAATTTTTGTGGAATTGCTGATGAGTTGTTTCGTAATGTCGCTTTAAATTGGCACTTTTAACAATAGCAACATCTTTATTACATATGAGGCATACTGGAACCGCTCCCGGAAACGGACCGCGGACCGCCTGTTTATAGTATAAAATGTGTCTTCTACAAAATTCTCTTCATATGGAATTATATATTTAGATAGTTTAGCGAAATTGAGAATATTGATGACGGACTTTAGGTCAATGAAAAAAAACAATTATTTTTATTGTCACGACGTTTCGTTCATGTATATGAACATCATCAGGTGTGGCAATTAATCTATATTTGCATTAATAAATTGGTTACAATTCGATAACATTGAAAAACTATGAAAACTTACACTTGTTACATGAATATTGCACTTAAGAATAAAATCATTTGATTCACAACAATTTTTACAAAAACTAAAAAATTAGACCTAACTACACAAAGTTCAACTGACAAGTAACAAGCATAGGAAAATTAGTGTCAAAAGATCATAATTATTAGAAGTTTTTATTCTCGTACTCTTTAACAAGTGTTTGTGCTGAGGGCTTATCTCTTCCATGTCAGTTTTTTGGTTTATGGTGTTGTTGGTGTTGAACGGTGTTCTTAAAAACAGATGGAGATGTCTTTTTGGTGCAATGGAATTGCACTATCCACCTGCAAAAGCTATCAAAATCATCAATGTTCGTGCAGCGCTCTTTCAATTGTGTTTCGGCAACGTGAGTGGACTTCTTTAAATTAAGATTGAGGTGAACCACTCTCTGGTGTTCTATACGGAGTCAAAAGCCACGACAATTATACGAACTGTCAGTTCTGATTCGAAATGAAATTCTATTCGGGCGAAACTCGCAATAGTTTTTTAAATTCCGGGCGAACAAAAATATTTCGGGTAAATGATTTTACGGGCGAAACTCACAATAGGGCTGAATATATTTTCCATTAGTTAATTAAATGTCATTATCTATTTCATATACAGGTTTATCATATTCTTGTGATATGTTACAGTTTGCTTTAGCATTATTTAATATAGGTATAGTACATTCATCTTTTTGTATTTCTTTACAAATGTTTTTATTTAGGTAGTTTTGACACTTTGTCATCCTTATAAATTCATTAGTACAATTTGCAATGTTGTCATCTATAGTTAATTTTCCATATTTATTTGAAATAGGGGTTATTTTTAACATTTCACAATTTTGTATTAATAATGGGCAGATAATCTTTTTGCGTATATAAACAAACGTCATCAGTTCTCGTCAGTATGAATCTTTCGCGATTCACGTTTCTTATTTTTATCATTCCGTGAATATGCGTTATTGCACTCCCGAGTAATATTTGGTATAATAATGTCCTCATTTTTATCAAAACGGTATGATTTAATATTGTTTTTGTGCACTACAACTCCTTTAGTTTTTAATATTGTTTTGCCTTGGTCTTCTTTAACTATATGTCGGATGTGTCTAGCATTCGATTTTTTCCTAAGACCTTTAATAATACACAATATTTGATCACCTTCTTTGTATTCAATATGTTTTGAATTTTTGTTTAGTCTTACTAACACTTTTTTTGATGCACACTCTAGTTTTTTTAATTATATCACTTATATCTTGCAATAATGTTTGATTATTTATTTTTAATCTTTCAAGCCTTGCTAGAATACGAGCCATTTGGTCTTCGGTTGCCATTTCTGCTTGCTGAATTCATACACTGAATTAATTTAGATTCGTAGATTTAATTTATTTTTTTCACTGAATTATTGTATGATATTATGTATCTATTGATTGTATAACACTATATGTCACTGGAATTCACTTTACTTACTCGTCTGCTATGCTGGATCTGTTGGTTTTCAAATGCTTCCTTTTGGTCTGCTCACTAGAGTAAAACAGTATGTTAAACTCCTGGCAGGATCGCCAATTAAATAAAACTGTTAACGTTTTATTATAAAAAAAAATATTTCTTGGAACTATGTCCTTTATTAATACAAATATTTTATTAATTGACTACTACACTGAATTGACTTAATCTTATTACATTTAAATATTATGTGGGATTCTCTTCCCACAGTTCCGTTTAGTAAAATGAGAAAACACACTTTGTTAGTTTTTTCTTTTAAACTCAATTTAATTGGCTCAATTTTTAATATAAATGATGAATACAGAATTTTAATTTATTTAATTAAAAGATAAAAATACTTTGAGGGAACAAATAATGAAACGCGCACTCTCAGCTCAAGGGTTAACTCTATACTCCTTTGTTGATTTTGTTCTTTCTTTCGGCCTGTCTGTTTTGTCTCGTACCAGTGCGTGTTGTCGTTTTCTGTCTGTTCTGTCCGTTCTGTTCAGTGTTGTCGGTTTAGGATCCTACATATATTTGATTCGTCGCTTGTCACCGTAAAAGTGATCGTACATTGCTTCGTTCCTGGTATTTATACCATTTGATTCTGTGTTGACAGGCAGGTACAAAGAGAGTCCTTATCATCTACATGACTATGTGTTGGTTGTGATTGAGTACCTTAATAATACAGACTTATATGATATATAGTTAGGCTACGTTCAGACGGCGACTATTCGATTCGATTTTTTCACGTATGCGGTACGAGACGGCGTTTCACACGAGAAATATTCAATTCGAATTTTTCACGTACGGGTTTTGAGGCGTGGCAGGGGACACAGCACTGTCGGCAGTCAACCGACCATCGTCATCCCAAGTTTCGAAGCCTGGATAAATATTTACCTATTAAAATTTCTCTCCACGAATTTTGTGTGGCAACTTTATTTTTATACATGTCCAATGACTTATCCCACAAATTAGGACGTTCTTCAATTAGTGAAATAAATAATTTTGTTGAAATATTATCGTCTTCCATCTTGAATAGCTTAAAAATAATAATAATTCGTGAATCGAAAACACGACGTAATGAACGAATTCGATGAAATTTTGTTTGTGTGAACGACACAATATAAAAATAAGCGCTACTAATCATGTATACGATAAAAATACATTCGAGATTTATCGAATCGTAATGACAAGTTGTACGGTAAAAAATTATTTCACGAATACGGGATTTTCCCGCATGGGGTTTGTGTGAACGTACAAATATAACACTCGCTACCACTGCTCTATTGGATAAAATCCCGTATACGGTATACGAGAAAAATATGGTCGTCTGAACGTAGCCTTAAGAAATAAATGTTACCTTATATCTGTGTGAGTTTAAGTGTGTTAACACATATAATGTTTGTAAGACTAAGGGTAGGTTGACAGAAACTTATTTTGGAAAACCAAAATTCGTTTTACCCAGCGGAGTGTTACGGCATGCTGGCAATATAGCTCGGCTATAACTCGTCGGAGGGGGGGTTTTTTTTCCGCTGTCTATTCGTCCACAAAAATAAAAAAAATCATGCCGTGCCAGGAACTAAAGGGAAGGAAGGCAATCGGGAGTTTTATTCTTCATTAGGAAATTGTAAACTTGAGTTAAAAAAAAAAAATAGGCTGGTGTAACTGCCAAAGTGTACCTATGTTAGGAAATTTAAATTTAAAGGAAGTGGAAGTGGGAGGACGAGACAATTGGGATTTGAAATGAAAACTTGGTCGGTGTTGTTGACCCTGGCTGTACCCACCCTAAACCAATGACTCGTAAGTCAGGGTTCCATGGTCGTCCAAAGCCGGAATTTGTAAAGACGGCCCCAAAAAAAAACATTTTCAAACCACTCCATTCACTTATACCTACATCGCCAATATATCCCTATTTTAGTATGTCATGGTTAAATTAAAAAAAAAAAAATCCATAAGTTCAATGGAAAGTATTTGAAGTATCGTTATTATTATTTATTCTCATTGGTAATTCACAAAAAGGTAAACCAACTTAAGGTAAGCGAAACTAAATTTAATAAGAGAAAAATCTCTCGTAGTGAAATTAACATATCAAAAAAATGAACAAAAACAAAGTGCGAAACCGACCGAGGTACGATAGTGGTAATTCGTAGTGAAATTTAAACAAAAAAATGCAGTGAAATAGCACAAAAAAAAATAATAAAGTGATATCTATACTTGTACCGGAAATTCATTATAAATTATAAATTATTATAAATGTAATGTATAAATAATGTAAGGTAATATAAAAGTAATAAAACTTACTTACAGTTTGATATATAAATAGTTGGTTTGATTGTTTTGTATTTTTTTTTTTCCCAGGAACCGAGATGATCCGTGCGCACGAAGATCCGGCGGAATCTTGCCCCAAGCTCTAAGGCAAATAAATCCTATTGGATGGTGGGTGCGCTCCACTTGGCTTTTCGTGGCGAAACAGAGTGGGTAGCACCATGGACGTCCACCTCTGGCTGGTGGCGGGTTTCACTCGCTGGAGCGCACAAAGTTTTCCGGCGCCCACGGAGTTGCGTGTCCGGCCTTTGATGCAAAAAAAAAAGTTTCACCTGAAAATGGTTAAGTAAAGCCGTTGAAGTAAGACAAATTACCCATTCTTTCAGCACATAATGTTTTTCCTAACTACCCTTTCTTCTCATTTATACGCACCTTTTTGGTAAAATCCTCTGCTATTGATCTTTCTAACCTGCGTCCGCAAATTATTACCTTGAGGTGCAGTAGATTTGTAGTGTATTTCACTTATGACTGTACTATTCTGAACGATGAGTTCACTTCACTATTCTGTTCAGTATGACGATTGAAATGCAAAAGAATGCACATTTTTTTAATCGGAAACGGCTCGATGAGCTTCGTTCAGTTTCTTTTGGTTTTCGTTCGGTGAACGAAAGCAAACCAGAAGCATTGCCAGGTGTTCGTTTTACATGCAGGGTACGGAAATCCGTGCGAGCTGTTTAGACAAGAGCCGCGACAACTAAGTTGTGGCGGTAGAGTTGAGGCGGTAGAGCAAAAGCAGTAGAGTAGAGGCAGTAGAGTAAAGGTGACCGCTACATGTTAAAATAATATGTTATATATAAGTATTATAGTAGGGTGTTAACTCGCGCGAGTTAATAACGATGGTTCGTTATGGATCCAGAAATACAACTTAATATTAGCTTGGAATGATAGTACTGTCTTCTATCTGCAATTCAAATAATAAGAGACTGCGATTGGAGTATAAAATACACGATCAAGTGTTACTTTATTAAACGTTGCATTTAAAAGAACCACGATGAAACTGTGTTCATCGTATTTATACAATTTCTTGCATATATTTACTTTTTTCTAATAGATACAAGGAATACATTGCTTATTTCCTAATTGTAAATAATAGATAGTAAGAATACAAAGAGTACATTGCTTATCGCTTAATTCTAAATATAGAAATGACTGCGTGATGTTTGTTGGTCACGTAGTCCATTTCTTATCGCTGTGAGGAAATATGTTATCTTAATACTTATATAATTTGAAGTAGGGGTATAGCTGTATGTTGACTCTCCCCCTTTTAATTTTAAATGTCCTCATTTAACAATCCTTTATGGCTAAAAGTGCCTGTTTGTAAAGTCTGTTATATTCTCGTTTCTCTTTTAGTTTTTTATGGTTTACATATATTGTGTTAATTTTGTTTAAAACATAACATTAAAAATTATTATACTGATAGTTATAATTGTATAAAAAAGGTTTCATTTATTTTTGCTAAATATATTTTGGAATATTCTTGTACATTAACTATCGGTATTTGTATGTGTTCTTTTAACATTATTTCTTTTACTTCTCGTAAATTTATACTTCTTGAATTGAAATTGTTATGTTTAGCTAAATTAATGTTTTGTAGGGTAATTTCTAGTTCCCTGTACATTGTTTTTAAAATATGGCTTTCCCTAATAGTCCTTGAATCTAATTTATTGAACATTTTCTCAAAATGCGTATTTATTTTATTTTGTTTGTTATTACTTTCACTTAAATCATTTAAACTTTGATGAATTTCTATTAGATCATCATGATCTGGATTACCAAAGATGAATTTTATTGCACTTCCTAAAAAGTTAATAGATCTTGTTAATCTGGAATGACCCAAAATTTGATCTCCTAAAGCTTCTATTTCTTCCATTATTATTTTATCTTCCTCTGATGGTTCATATGGTGAGTTTTTAATATTATAATAGGGGTTAAAGAATTTATTTAAATCTACAACATGATATAGAAATTCTGTTTGTTTGAATAAGATTGTGTCGTCAGTTTGCATTGAGTTAACTATTATGTTAATTTTATTTAAAAAAAAAATAATTATATTTTTATTAATTACACAATAGATATTACATTAAGTATTAAACATTAAAAATCTAACTTAACGGAGACCGAGAGGCACGCGAAGGTTTGTTCAAAACTGCTCGAGGGCACAAGTCGTTCTGCCTGCTTGTGGATGTTCTTCTGTTTTACGAATCCTCAATTGATCTTTGGATGCTGCTTTACTCATTTGGGAAGTCACGTACGCCTTTTTGGTCAAGTGGCTTCTTATCTTCTATGCGGGGGTAATTTATGGTTTTTATCGATTCCAGATGTCATGCACACATTTTGTACAATGTGCATTCATCTATTGTATCTTGTGTGATGGCTATTCTGGTGTTTTTATGTTTTCCAGATGTGTGGAATTAACTCAATGACATCATTCAGATTTCTATACAACATCAAAATCTTAATGTTCTTCCTTCAGAAAGTTTTTTGTATGTTGAAGGAACAATTTCAAAAGCAGATGGAAAAGAGATACTCACTACAAAACTTGTAAAACTTGGCTTTTCTCTTTGATGAAATACGATATGAACTGAATGGCAAAGAAATTGACTGTAATCGCAATGTTGGAATAACATCAACAATTAAAAATTATTTATCTTTATCCAAAAATGAAAGTGATATGCTACTGAATGCATCTTGGTCCCCCGACTCAGCTATTAATTTGAAACCACTACATTTTAATTTAATTTAATTTTAAAATATACCACCAAACACATCAGCTTACTGTCTTATGCTCCATGATCGTATCATTGAATATAATTCACTTGATCAAGTAGTCAACAGAATTGTTTGAATTCATAAATGAAAAATGTAAACATGTTTAAATAAAATAAATAAATTTAAACAGTATTTTGTTTGTTTTTCTTTAAACGTTAATTCAGGTTCTCATTGGGGCTGCTTCCGTTGCGCTAGTTGTTTTGATATTTTTTGTTATTGATCTATCGAGCTTCGAAAATTTTTATGAAATAAAAACAACATACATTTTTTTTGATTAGTTAATTTTTCAGCACAAGTTTTTAATACATTTTTACATTTTATTATAATTTTTACAATGTTTGACATAATTAGTTTGTTTGTTTTTATAATTATATATTTTTAAGCAGGCTTGTATCGTTGTCTTTTAAATCCATATGGTAGCGAACTATGGTCTTCAAGAAAACGACGTTTTTCAGATTTAACGCTATAGGTTTTATTTCTGGAATGGTTATCACCTGATGGTTTTTCGTTCGTCGAATGTTTTCTGATTTTATTAAAATTTTGTCACTGCCTGAAGAAGATGAATTTAGTGCAGATTCTTTAATTGAGTCAAAATTAATTTGTTGAGATGCTGCATAATTAAGAAAAATCCCTTTCACTTTGCAGACAACGTATTCCATATTGTCTTTTGCATAAAACACTTTATACCAATAATTCTTAGGTCCTTCACTAACGAATTCTGTGATATAGCTTCCAACTCCATAAGTTTCCAATTCGTCTGTCATATCACCGATGAATTGTCCAGTAGGAGGTTCGAATTCTCCTTCACGACTTATGTAAATAACCGAATCAGTATCGTAATACAAAACTCTTTCTCCTAAGCTCTCCAGGTAGTTATAAAGTTTAAGCCGAGCTAAAGTTGTTGTGTAAGCAGCAACACAGACATTTACTGTGGATAAAGAGTCAATAGCTTCTTCTTTCATCTCGAAGTTAACGACGACGTTTTTTTAATTTACAGGAAGAATGTGAAGCACTTCAATAGATGGATGCGTTAGCAAATGAAAGAAAGTTGAAGGGTTGTTCACAACATTTGAACTGATGTTATGGATTACGTAAAATCATCAGTGCTTAGACCATCAGAATTACTCTGGAATATTTTGGAAATCATCTCCCAAACATCATCCATGCTGAGCTCTGAACAGGTTTTGTAATTGATCCATCCACTACTTCGCTCATGAGCAAAACTTTTTCCCGAAAACGTTATTCCCACCTTGTCGGATTCCTTCAGACCTTCCACAGCAAATCGTACCATATCTTCAATCGCCTTTCTTATCCATGAATAGGAATAGGGTTGATTTTAAAATCTATTTTCCGGCCATTTAAATTGAACCGTTTAATTTTGGTGTTAATATCTGTCAAAACTTGAATTCGCTGAAATTAAAAATAAAAACACAGGAAAAAATTATTTTTTTTTTAAATTTTTATTTTATTTAAAAAAGTGTTTTTGCGAATTGAGAAATTCGTTTTGTGTATTTAAAAAGAGTGTAGGCAAAATATGTTCTACCTCTTAAATTATAATTTCATTTTTTTGTTTCCTCCCTCTTGCTTTTTATCGTGGAAATCGATCACGAAGGAGCGATCGAAAGGCTCCACGACTTCCAGACAGAGCGTTTGTAGCTCCGCGATGTCCTCCTCTTCCATTTGGGTATTACACCTTTTTGGTAGGAATACCTAAATAATAAAAGTTTATTATAATTTTTTAAAGAAAATAGTAAGAAACATTTAAACATACCACATAGTCGTCTAGCTCGACTAAAATTTGTTGGCCAAACTTGGTTGCTATCCTTTTAGCAGAATTAATGGGAAACTTCCTCTTCTGAACCAATTTAGATAGAGAGAGAAGTGGTTTCCTGGTTGAACTTGTCGGCTCCTCCTTGCGTACACTCACTGCAGATTTCATTTTTTTTTTAAAAAAGTTTGACATATTGAATGTGCGTTTTCACTGAAGAACTAAAACTGAATCAAAAACTCAGGCAACTATTGCTTTTATAGTATGGACTGACGAATATTTTGGTCATTTCCCCTAATATGAAATTAAAAAAAAAAAAATCGAAGAATTACCACTCCTGACACTCAATGCATTTATTTTCTTCCACTGCAAATCGTACCATATCTTCAATCGCCTTTCTTATCCATGAAGTTGGTTCTTCATGCCTTGGAATAGGCTTGATTTTAAAATGTATTTTTCGGCCATTTAAATTGAACCGTTTAATTTTGGTGTTAATATCTGTCAAAACTTGAATTCGCTGAAATTAAAAATAAAAACACAGGAAAAAATTAATTTTTTTTTAAATTTTTATTTTATTTAAAAAAGTATTTTTGCGAATTGAGTAATTCGTTTTGTGTATTTAAAAAGAGTGTAGGCAAAATATGTTCTACCTCTTCAATTATAATTTCATTTTTTTGCTCTTTATCGTGGAAATCGATCACGAAGGAGCGATCGAAAGGCTCCACGACTTCCAGACAGAGCGTTTGTAGCTCCGCGATGTCCACCTCTTCCATTTGGGTATTACACCTTTTTGGTAGGAATACCTAAATAATAAAAGTTTATTATAATTTTTTAAAGAAAATAGTAAGAAAAATTTAAACATACCACATAGTCGTCTAGCTCGACTAAAATTTGTTGGCCAAACTTGGTTGCTATCCTTTTGGCAGAATTAATGGGAAACTTCCTCTTCTGAACCAATTTAGATAGAGAGAGAAGTGGTTTCCTGGTTGAACTTGTCGGCTCCTCCTTGCGTACACTCACTGCAGATTTCATTTTTTTTTTAAAAAGTTTGACATATTGAATGTGCGTTTTCACTGAAGAACTAAAACTGAATCAAAAACTCAGGCAACTATTGCTTTTATAGTATGGACTGACGAATATTTTGGTCATTTCCCCTAACATGAAATTAAAAAAAAAAATCGAAGAATTACCACTCCTGACACTCAATGCACTTATTTTCTTCAACTGCAAATCGCACCATATCTTCAATCGCCTTTCTTATCCATGAAGTTGGTTCTTCATGCCTTGGAATAGGGTTGATTTTAAAATGTATTTTTCGGCCATTTAAATTGAACCGTTTAATTTTGGTGTTAATATCTGTCAAAACTTGAATTCGCTGAAATTAAAAATAAAAACACAAGAAAAAATTAATTTTTTTTTTAAATTTTTATTTTATTTAAAAAAGTGTTTTTGCGAATTGAGTAATTCGTTTTGTGTATTTAAAAAGAGTGTAGGCAAAACATGTTTTACCTCTTCAATTATAATTTCATTTTTTTTCCTCCCTCTTGCTCTTTATCGTGGAAATCGATCACGAAGGAGCGATCGAAAGGCTCCACGACTTCCAGACAGAGCGTTTGTAGCTCCGCGATGTCCTCCTCTTCCATTTGGGTATTACACCTTTTTGGTAGGAATACCTAAATAATAAAAGTTTATTATAATTTTTTAAAGAAAATAGTAAGAAACATTTAAACATACCACATAGTCGTCTAGCTCGACTAAAATTTGTTGGCCAAACTTGGTTGCTATCCTTTTAGCAGAATTAATGGGAAACTTCCTCTTCTGAACCAATTTAGATAGAGAGAGAAGTGGTTTCCTGGTTGAACTTGTCGGCTCCTCCTTGCGTACACTCACTGCAGATTTCATTTTTTTTTTAAAAAAGTTTGACATATTGAATGTGCGTTTTCACTGAAGAACTAAAACTGAATCAAAAACTCAGGCAACTATTGCTTTTATAGTATGGACTGACGAATATTTTGGTCATTTCCCCTAATATGAAATTAAAAAAAAAAAAATCGAAGAATTACCACTCCTGACACTCAATGCATTTATTTTCTTCCACTGCAAATCGTACCATATCTTCAATCGCCTTTCTTATCCATGAAGTTGGTTCTTCATGCCTTGGAATAGGCTTGATTTTAAAATGTATTTTTCGGCCATTTAAATTGAACCGTTTAATTTTGGTGTTAATATCTGTCAAAACTTGAATTCGCTGAAATTAAAAATAAAAACACAGGAAAAAATTAATTTTTTTTTAAATTTTTATTTTATTTAAAAAAGTATTTTTGCGAATTGAGTAATTCGTTTTGTGTATTTAAAAAGAGTGTAGGCAAAATATGTTCTACCTCTTCAATTATAATTTCATTTTTTTGCTCTTTATCGTGGAAATCGATCACGAAGGAGCGATCGAAAGGCTCCACGACTTCCAGACAGAGCGTTTGTAGCTCCGCGATGTCCACCTCTTCCATTTGGGTATTACACCTTTTTGGTAGGAATACCTAAATAATAAAAGTTTATTATAATTTTTTAAAGAAAATAGTAAGAAAAATTTAAACATACCACATAGTCGTCTAGCTCGACTAAAATTTGTTGGCCAAACTTGGTTGCTATCCTTTTGGCAGAATTAATGGGAAACTTCCTCTTCTGAACCAATTTAGATAGAGAGAGAAGTGGTTTCCTGGTTGAACTTGTCGGCTCCTCCTTGCGTACACTCACTGCAGATTTCATTTTTTTTTTAAAAAGTTTGACATATTGAATGTGCGTTTTCACTGAAGAACTAAAACTGAATCAAAAACTCAGGCAACTATTGCTTTTATAGTATGGACTGACGAATATTTTGGTCATTTCCCCTAACATGAAATTAAAAAAAAAAATCGAAGAATTACCACTCCTGACACTCAATGCACTTATTTTCTTCAACTGCAAATCGCACCATATCTTCAATCGCCTTTCTTATCCATGAAGTTGGTTCTTCATGCCTTGGAATAGGGTTGATTTTAAAATGTATTTTTCGGCCATTTAAATTGAACCGTTTAATTTTGGTGTTAATATCTGTCAAAACTTGAATTCGCTGAAATTAAAAATAAAAACACAAGAAAAAATTAATTTTTTTTTAAATTTTTATTTTATTTAAAAAAGTGTTTTTGCGAATTGAGTAATTCGTTTTGTGTATTTAAAAAGAGTGTAGGCAAAATATGTTTTACCTCTTCAATTATAATTTCATTTTTTTTTCCTCCCTCTTGCTCTTTATCGTGGAAATCGATCACGAAGAAGCGATCGAAAGGCTCCACGACTTCCAGACAGAGCGTTTGTAGCTCCGCGATGTCCACCTCTTCCATTTGGGTATTACACCTTTTTGGTAGGAATACCTAAATAATAAAAGTTTATTCTAATTTTTTAAAGAAAATAGTAAGAAAAATTTAAACATACCACATAGTCGTCTAGCTCGACTAAAATTTGTTGGCCAAACTTGGTTGCTATCCTTTTAGCAGAATTAATGGGAAACTTCCTCTTCTGAACCAATTTAGATAGAGAGAGAAGTGGTTTCCTGGTTGAACTTGTCGGCTCCTCCTTGCGTACACTCACTGCAGATTTCATTTTTTTTTTAAAGTTTGACATATTGAATGTGCGTTTTCACTGAAGAACTAAAACTGAATCAAAAACTCAGGCACTTATTGCTTTTATAGTATGGACTGACGAATATTTTGGTCATTTCCCCTAATATGAAATTAAAAAAAAAAATTGATGAATTACCACTCCTGACACTCAGTCCATAAAATATTTCTCCACTTCTCGCTTGGCCAATGTTGGTGCTCTTTAGCAAAATGCAATTTTTTTTAAGGTGTTTCTGGCTGGCAACTTGGCTTCAAGCAAACGCCTTCTTATCGTTACAGCGCTTATTGAAAGTTGGAGCTCCTCTTTTATTTTAAAAGAGCTCATTTCAGGGCACTGTTTAACCATCTGAACTATTTTGCGGTCTGTTAGATCCCCCGTCTTTCTTTTTGGACCGCGTGTTTCGGGCTTTTTCTTCCATTTCAGAGTATTATTTATCATTTTCGCTGAACAACTCAATAAATTTTGAACTTTTTGATAGGAGCACCCCTCTGATCGTAATTTTTTGATTAAATTCCTTTCTTCTTCCGAGCAATATTTTCCTCTACCCATTTTACAAATTCCGTTAGAATTTTAAATAACAATTTTAGTGTAATAATAATCTTAAAATAAACATAGGTCTTTACATATCTGATAAAAATAAATATTAATACATTTTACACTCTTTTTAAATTTATTCAAAAAAGCACTGCTATTTTAATGATCACCTTTTAATTGGAAACTTTCAATGAATTATCACTTAAGTTAGAAACGGAGCACGTTTCAAATAAAATAATTTCAGGCGTCACTTATAAAGTACCGTTAAACAAAAATAAACTGGTTTTAACTTTAGAGACAAACGCATCTACAAAAAAAAATGGCTTGAAGTGGAATTCTTATAAGTACTGCTATTATTATGAACACAACTGTAGCTGTTTTGAGCGTTTCATATTTATTTTGCGATGGCGCATTGCTGACAATGTCGATCAGCTGGTAAGCGATGTTTAATGGCAGAGATTTCAGCAGCTGGTTGTATTTTTGCGCATCGCTTGTGATTCGGTTCGCAGTGAAGTCTGCCTCGGCGATCTCAATCACAAACCAAATGTCTGGTGATTCTGGCGCGAATTGAGGCAAATGCAAGTTTACGGCGTATACGAACTCTTGATGAGCTTGTGTACCCATGTACATTGCTGATGCCGATGTGAGTGGTTTTAGGATGTTGCCAGTTGGATCACAACCAGAAAGTATGTTGTTTGCTTCTGGGAAATTAGGGACATCAGAGTCAAGCAAACTCTGATTTTTGTCGTCATCAGCCATGGTTCCCAGTTTAGGGGTGTTTTTGGGAGGTGTTCTGTTAATCATATGAATGTAAATTACCTACAGATTTTATGTGATCACGTAGATCAAGTCGGGGTCACCAATGTGGTGTCTTTTATTGGCACCAACTAAACAAATGCGAAAGTCACCAAAAAAACAAGTGAAGTGAAGAAATGAAACACTGAAGTTTAGTTTAACAATTTTAATTAAAAGAATAAGAATAATAATTCAATGATTAAGTAAGCTAAAACTATATATTAATTTTTAATTAAAGAAACTGTCCGTTGGAACATAAGAAAAAACCAGACCGAATTCAAAAGGAATGAAAGTAAGAATGGTTTGGTTAGGAAGATTCAAATTGTATCTGCTCACTTTTGGCAGTTTGTTTTTTGTACACTAAAAATCAAAAATTGTTCTGTTCTGGAATTTTCTATTTTAACTTCGTCATAAGCAGGCAGAGGTGCCACCATCGCTACAGTGTGTTATGCTTGGTTCAATAAAAAGACGAAGTTCTTTTCTTTGCGTCTGAATTAAGACTACTCATTTATTCTTATGAAATTATATTTACAGTGTCGATGAATTGTGTAACGAATATTTTATAATGAGTATTTTTTTTAATTATATATATTTCTATTCCTTTCCTACAAACAGTCCCCCACGTTGGTTCCCATCTGTAACGGAATTTATAATAAATGAGTTGAGTTTACATTTCAGAGAACTATAAACTTATAACGAATCGCTAAACTCGTCATCCGTAACGAATTTCCACTCTGTTCTCTGTATATATTATATTATAATTTTATTGAGGTTAAATCATGAAACTCCAGGCCTTTAGTCGATAGCCTTCAGTAACATGCGAATAAGTCACATTACGTCCATATTCAAAACCCTCGAAATTAAAACAACCCAGATATATACTACTCATAGAGTTAACTTTATCCCTTGTTACAGAAGTGAGAGTGTTTTAAAAGTTGGACCTTCAAGGAAAAATGAAAAGCCTCACTTTCGTAACATCCTCACCTTGTTCGAATATGCTTCGATGCCTTACATATCCTTATTCTTCATCTACACCATGCAAAACTATCGACTAGTGAGTCGAGTTATATAAGAAAAAAAATTATTAAAATAAAACTGATTTCTTCAACCTAAAACGAAGTTACGATAACTCACTGCGTTACCCTTCTCGGTTTGTTAGTAACAGCTGACTATCATAACTCTAATACTAAACTGACATCGATGATATCCGAAAGGAAAACAAAAAAATAATCTCGATAATCATTTGATTCTTGTTACTCCCTAGGGACTTTAGTTCGCTCTCTCTTCCCTATTCAACGATGAAACTTCCCGCTCAAATCTTGATCGTTTCATCTCACCGCCTACAGAGAACGGAAGAGTGTTCCTGTTCAACAGCCACCTGGGCCTGCTGGGTGCTCGATTGCTTTGCTCGCCGGATGGGGGAGTGGTTCTTGTAGCTGGAACTCGGAACGGTGTTACCTATTTACAGACCCTATGAGTCCAAGGTGGAGTGGACTAAAAAAAATATAATTCTTGTTTGCGGAACCCGAATTACTTAACCCAACGATTATTTTTCCTAACCCCTGTTTTACCTTCAAAGCCTCGAATCCTATAATTGATAGTACGAATCAATCAAATAAGATGTTCTTGAATATGAACACTTGATCTCACGTGTATGAGAGAACTGGTGTATTGTCCCTCAGAGCTCGCTATGCCCTCCCTATTTCGACCGTCGTACCTACTGCCGAAATCCTATGATCGTTATACGCTCTAAATTTTCTGAGATCCCTTCGTCGAGTGACTAAGCTGGACTGTCACTCTATTGCCTTCTCTACCCACCCTATAATGTATCTGAGGTGACTCTCGGACACATCCAGTAACGATTCTTTTGGAGGCTATCACATATTTTAAAGAATCCCCTTAAAGTGGCAACAATGTCACGACAACATTATCGCCTTGTATCGAACTTACAGCTAGCGTTCTTCCGTTTCCTTATCCCCATTTAATCTCTAAATCACACAGAAATCATGCTTACTTTTCTTTGTTCTTGAATTAGTTTAAATTTTTATTCATAGTCAATCAAAATGTAATATATATAAATCTAAAATTATATGTTTCAACAAAACTAATGTTTCCTAAAAACATACGGTCTTACTTCTCAATTATACACAATACCAAAAGAATGATAATTCTATTCTTCCACTCTTTATCTATAAAGATTAAACTCTTCGATATATCAATTGATATTTTATATACCTTTGCTATAGGATAAACTTAGATATGTGTTGTGTAAATTAATATATCCTACAATAATAGTAATACACTTAATCTCTTTTTTTTTTCATTTGATTCCGTCTCAGGCAATACTTCCTGAATCTAGTTTTCGTCTTCGCTATATAAGTTTCCTCCTTGCGTCTCCATTCACCAAAAATCTTCACGAAAAACTTTTTGTGTAATACCTTACGATGATGATGACGTGGTTTTGGAAGAGACAACGTCAGAACGACTGTAACGAGTCTGCTTTCCTGAATAAATATCCCTTTGATATCGACGAACTGTTCGTGCGTTATCCTCGAATGACTTTTGCCGACGGCCGCATAAGATGCACCGCCAGGCAGATAGCTGCGGATGTTCACAAAAAGAATGAATTCCTGTTCGTTATATGGATTCCAAGGGTTGTTTTTGTGCAGTTCCCTTGAACGATAACAATCCCCGTGTGTACGTATATACCACACTTCGAATAAATTCGGACTAGACACAGTGATCGAGATTCGGCAACGTTCTCGTGCCTGCCTCGTGCGTGCGCCTCGTCGTCGTTTGCACTTAACTACAGAGAATGAATTCAGCAAAAGAATTTTCGTCGGTATATGACCACAGATTTTATATTAGCGAGCCGGTCGTCTCATGACACACCATCTCCCAAAGTAGATACATAAATGAGTAATAAATGAATGGATCGGATAGTTTGTAGTTTTTATACGGAGAATTCTAGGGCCTCCAGGGTCTCATGAATTATCCTCGGTTTTTATTATCTTAGTTTTTATTTTCTTCTTGAATAAGGTTCTTGATTGTTGCGGCGGTTCTTATAGTTTCTTTATTGTTGAAAACTTTCTTCGATATTGATGACTGACGAGTCGATTTATTTCTTTAATTTCGCCTCCGTACCTTTCATATCAAATAATAAAAAAGAAACTAATAAGAATTTTGGCCACCGGAGTGTATTTTAATTTCACTTTATTTTTTTTTGGGTAGTACCTCTTTTTATTCAACTATCAGAAGGATAGTGATTAAGTTTCCATGTTTCCATGAAAGTTAATAAAGAAATAAAAGATTACCTTTCGCTTGGAAGTCGCACGTTCACGTGCTCAAATAATTTTTGTTTTTTCTCTTATTCTTTTGGGTACTAAAATGATGTTAAATGGTTCCTACGCCCAGGGAATAGTTTTCAAGTTCCAATAAAGATTCGCCCTTTTCGAAGGGTACGGCTGCTGGGCCTAGAAATCGTTTTCAGTTTCAATTAACTTTGAAGTTTACTCCAAAGAGACTTAAATAAAAAGAAAGAAAAATTTCTTTAAACTTACCAAAAAAAATGTGAATGGATAATCCCAGTCAAATGCAGTGTGTTTGTTCTCGATGGCGGCCAGAATTAAAAGAAAGAGTTAAGGCCGAATCGTTCGAACTATAGCTCGTGAAGTTAGCCACAGCTACTTGGGCCAGTATGAAATCGAAACGGAAAAGTTTCGTTTCATAATCTGTTCGCCTTCGTGAACTTAAAGGACAGTTTAGATTCTTGAACATTTGTTCGTATAACAGTTTGAGTTTGATAAGGCTTTTAATAATCGATTGAATTTGTCAATAGATTTTTCCAGCTTTAATCTTTTGATTGTTCTAAAGGGTGTTTCCTACAATTGGCATCGACAGATACTTAATATTAATATTAGATGGAGAGATGCTGCACACTCAGCATATTTGCTGTATTATAAAAAGAAGATAAGGCACCCTAAGAAAAGTATCTCATTACGGGTGGCAGTTGATGTTTATTTCATAAACATAAACAAATGCATATCCAGAAGGGATATCCGCAGTTAATTAGAAGATATTATGCATGGTAAGCACAATAATAGTGACGGGCACAACAAGTGGTTGGATTTCTAGCACCGTCTGTATTTTTTTTATTTCAACATTGGTTGTGGGATTGGATGTTCAGTGATAAATTGGTTGTGGGATATACTTTCATAGTTGGATTTTTTGAGGAGCATAACATTAGCACCTGCACGGCATGCAATATAAAATTGATGTGTGCATTGGATAAACATATTCTTAATAGGATGTTCATATGCTTAAGATCAAATATGAACTAGCATTCCAAAATACTTACCTCTGTTGGTTGTGCTGGTAAGAATTATGTACAATGCAAGAGAATTTCAGAAGAGTTTGATTAAAAGACACATTTGTTTTTTTACGATATTTACTTATATTTAATTTTAGATTTTGAAAACTTTATTACATTGTTCTAATAAAAACCTTAAACATAAATGACCACAAATATACGTATCAAAATCTTGTTCTTGTATATAATTCTAGTTTATTTTGTTACCAAGATAGCTTATTACTTCTGAAGGTGGTCTTAAATTTCTAAAACTATCAAAATAGTAAAAACGTAAAATTCACGTGTTCATATGAGTGAAGAGAGAAAAGAATCGTCAAGTAAAAAGACATGTTATTTTTTTTTATTTTTTTATTAAATTTTAAGGCCACTGCCACAAGATCAGTTTTATATTTCATTTTCAAGTTCTATTCGATAATGACCCCAAGCTACAACTTAAACTTAATTTGTTTATACATTCGGTGTATATAGTATGGTGTTTAGATCTAAATTTCAACATTTTACTATAGAAGTTTTGTTTGTGTAGCAAACAGTCTCTATAATTTTGTAAAGACATTTTTTACAGCTGCTGATTTAACACCCTTAGCCTTTTTTATTAGTGCTGCATCTTCTATGTCTATACTATAACTGTTCTTCTTTTTTATTTAATTAATTTTGAACAACAAAATTAATTAATCGTTCGTAAAACACGTCCGCTCGCTTATATTGTAAGACTGCACGAAGAGGGTTTTATTTTTAATTTTCCAAATCAATATTTTTCCTTTCTTCGGTAGTCAAAAAAAAGATATAATAATTTTTTAATTTGAATACACCTTTATTAAAAAAAAAACACTTCTTGAAATTCTTGAAATCTTTACAATTTTCTCAATTTAATTACTTCTCAATAAACAAAATGGATCCCGGGTAAAAAAAGTTAAGTGTCGCGCTGTCGAAAGAAAAAGAATGAAAACGAAACAAGAATCATATCTTGGAGTGAAGTTGGTGGTGGTTGAATGATTGAATTGAACAAATGAAAGCTACAAAGACAATACCCTTAAGGCGATCACACATTAGTTTCGTGTTCGCTCCTCTTTTCACGTATTTGAAACGGAGTTCAACATATATCGTATCACTTAAACTGGTTTCATTGGAAGACGATTGAGTTAAACTTAATTAATGGGAATCCTGCAATGAACCTTCTGAAATATGAGCATAACCCCAAGAAACTGTGTACTTCTTTTGTATTTTTCGGTAAAGGAAAATTCTTTATAGACTCGATTCCTTTACTATCAGGTCGTATCCCATCTTTTGATATTATATAGCCTAAATATTGGATTTCTGACTCCAAAAATGTGACAGGCTCCTACCGGTCGCTTAGCTTTACGGCACTCTGATGCTAGATGTCCTTGACTATTGCAATTATAGCATCTGATGACGGTCTTCGGTTCTGGTCCTTCTGTAATGGCTCCTCGTCGTCGGAACGTTGATGTCGACGGAATGGCGATAGCATTAACTGTCGACTTTGGTTTAGGCAGTTCGATTTTACTGAACGCTTCTGCCAGTTGTCCAATTTCATTAAAACGTTGCATTCATGCTTGGGATTTTAGTTGAGCATTAGGTATCCCTTCAATTAAATCTTCCAAAATTTCTTCTTCTTCTAGGTCCAATTTGTTGGCTAAAATTACCTTTTCATGTAGATAATTATAGAACGTCTCGGCTGGTTGCCACTTGCTCTCTTCATACACTCTTTTTTGGGTTGTACGGCTTTCCTTAATGACAACAATTTTTTTCATTTCCAGCAATACCTGATCCGATGACATTTGGATGAGATCCGATCTTGAATGGAACCACCTCAATGCCTTGCCCTTTAGACGGCAAGAAATTAAAATTTTTGCATTCATGCCGTTCAAGTTATATACATCAATTAAATTTCGTGCTTGTGTTTCCCAGTGAGAGAAACAGTCTCCCTCAAATTCAGCCAAAAGTTCCTTCACCCCATTGTTGAGGTAGTCATTCTTGGTTGTTTGACCCAATTTTGCATTCTCTCTTCTTAAATCATCATTACATTTTTTCAAGAGCATATTATCTTTCATTTTCAACTCGACCTCTCGTTTAAGTATCTTGTTTTCCCATTTCATTAGTAACAATTCCTTTTCTCCATCCCCATTTCTCGTTTGTGTTTTCTCTCTTTGGATTTCATTCATTTGTGGTGGGTTTCTTTCATCATTCTCGTTCTCCTCATCATGGTTCTCACTTTCATTTGTCTGTTCATTTTCTGTTCTCTCTTTTGTTGATCTGTCCTTTTCCCTCTTTTCATTAGGTTGTCCATCGTTAGGTTGTCCATCTGGTGTGTACGTTTCATCTACGCTGTCCTCGTCTGCGTTTCCTTCGTCAAGAACGAAAAACAATTCGTCGCCTTCTGCATCTGCCGTTGCCGTTGATGTTGTTGCTTGTCTCTCCTTTGGTTGAGTCTCAGCGTGACTGGTTTTGTTGCCGTCTGGTTGGAATTCGCCACGTTCATAATCGGGTATGGAGAGCAGCCGCAAAATTAACTCGCTTTTGCTACCCGACGTTTTTCCCCCAGACGCTGCAGCTGCAGCCATGTCTTCAGTTGCGCAGCAGTATATAATGTAAAACGGCTTTAATTATCGGCGTCCATGGTTTTTGTCGGTTGACGGTTCGTTTTTGAATGGGTGCGTGGTTGTATATATGCGTTGTCATACGTCGTAGCCGTTCATGCGTTCGTGTGTTGCTTGTACGTTGCAATTTATATATTTTTTTAACCGACACTAAAAGGGTAGGTATCAATCGTTATTAATATTTATTGTTAGGAACACTCTTTTTATTTAGAACTTTTATTGTTTGTTCTTTTGTACTTTTAGTATTCACAATTCTTTTTCTTTTTAGGCTGTACACTCATTTATAGGTTGTACACTCATTTATAAGTTCACTCTTTTCGATCAAATTTTTTTTTAAATCTTTCTTTCTTTTTTTTCGCGAGGGGGGGATCTTTATCCCACTTCTGAAAATTGTAAGCGTTCTTCCGTAAAAAACTTCTTTAATTTAAATAAAAAAAACACTCTTTTTATATTAAAACAATATAAATCTTTATTAACGCGTGCTTTCACAAAGACGGTCATTCTACAAGTGACCCGTTCGTTCGCTTGTTTGTCTTATACATAATAAACATGGTTTCTTTCGTTAAGTGATAATACATATATACAAATGGATAATTTATAATGTAGTAGATAAACACCTCACACCGACAGTCTATACGTAGGGGAAACAGTATGTGTGTATATACAATTTTTTTATTTTTATATTATTAACTAGGTACTGAAAGGCTACAGAAGTATCAAATTTATCTATTATATCATTTCTTATATCATTGTAAAAATCATCTGTTCTTATTTTATAAATAAATTAATCGGTATCCATGTAGGCCAGATCTAGGTTGTCAGTAAGTTTAGGTTTCATGTATGCATAATGAAAGTCGTACATTTTATACTTTGAAATCTCCAAAACACAAAACCCTAAGTATATAGGCTTATTATATACACTGTGAATTCGTTTTAACTGAATAGCAGCCATGGTTTCCGAAAATTCTAATATGCTATGAAAATTAGGTTTTATTAGCTATAAGAGCGCGACTACCGAGATGATTACTTTTGCTTTCTATTGAATCGACAATTCAAACATCTTTTCGTTTGTCTACATTTTCCATAGTTTTTCCGAATACAGCATTATTGCAAAGTTTACGCTGATCCTTTTCAAACTTTGTGGTGGCTTTTTTTCTTAGTTCATTGTTTAAATTAATATATTTTTTCAGCCATTGAGATTGTTTGAATTGCATCACTCTATGAATTTTCTTAAGCACCAAACCATTATCAAGGCATTGAATTACTGTTTTGTAATGAATTATATAATTAACTTTATTATTCAAATCAGCAATTAATTTCTTATTGGATTTACCAGACAATGAAATGTTTGAAGGACAGAATGGAAGATCATTGTGATTATCATGAATTTCTAGGGGATACTCGAGATCCACTTCTAAAACATAACCAATGTTTATATTTGAAATTAACCAGCCTTTAATCTCATCTTAGTTAGTTGGAGGTTCAACCCATTTAAAGTCTGAATGTGGGAGGTAATCAGGCATGGCCCAACCGTATAGGTTATTAGCATCCAAGTACATTAAATAATCAGATGGTTTACTTGAATCATAATCAACCATATATTTATTATTTGCTTTACAATGTCACAAGCTGCATTGTGTTAAACCTCCTCTTATACCCTTAGCGAAAAAGTTATACATGTTAATGTCTGTCAAAATTTTAAGCTTAACACCTGTTTCTTTCGTTTAGACTTATCTTGTACTCTGTGTTAGTCATTTTCTTGAAAAAATGGAAAGGCAACTCCTCGAAAAATGAAGCTTTTGGAAATTGATTGCGGGTAGTAATTTTGGAAAATAAAGATAATAATATTTATACGAAAACCGACCGAGTTTAAACGCACTCGAAAACAAGATTTAAAGGATGGTAAAAAAAAATCCAAGTAAAAAGAAATAATAATCTGTAGATATAGTGTATGTAGGGAAATTATATAAATTGAAAGGTATTGAGAGGTATATCGTATATGACATAAAATATTTAAAAGAGATTTTAATGCACGTGTAAAAAAAAATTTCTATTTGTATTTATGAAACAATTTGTTTTGTATGGTTTAAAATATTTAAAAAAAAAAAAAAATCTATTTATTTTTATGAGGCAAACTCATTTTTTTTCTTGTTGATGATGATGGGAGGATGTTTTCACCAGATGTTGTTGTGTTATGATGTGTCAATGTGCCAGGCAAGCTTCGCGCCCTATAGTTGATAGAATTATAACCTGGTCTTTTTTCACTGCCTACTGTCTGCCAAATGCTTGCGCTCTAGAGCTAGCAAGGACTTACAATTGTAGGGCTTCTAACACTTTTTACACTGGTTCACTATTTTCACTTTTTTTCACTTATTGTCCCACTTTTTTTTATAACTTTAAACTTTTAATTTTTTTCTGGTGTATAGCCCCAGAACGCATCAAGAGTCAGTATGTCTTGTTTTTGGTAGGAGATCCCACCGCTGCTCCGTCTCACTTAATTTTTCTATAGAATCTAAATATGTAATCATAGCATAAAACACCCTTACGAGTCATAAGTTGAATAGATTCATCATCTTTGAAAAATGTTGATAAAATTTTAAAATCTTTTTTTTTCATCAAGAGTTTTTACTATCTTATCTATACTTGAAGGTAAAAATCTAAATGAGTCTAAGAACCGTAATTCTAGGAACTCGCTCTGCTCACTATTTATTAATAGTTTTTTTGATATGGATATATATTTCTCTTTGTTGAGAGGAATAATATTGATAAACCCTTTGATATTACCCAGCTCTTTTATAAATAAATGAGAATCATAACCAGTCAAATTATGGAAAAAAAAATTGGAATGAATTTAAGTATCTTATAGTTTAAGTTACAATTTGAATGCGCTGCTCCTCTGAATTTACCAGTTAAGTGATCATGATCTCGTACCTTTACGTCGCCCCATACTGCCTTCTTACAAATATGACAAATTTGATTTCATCCTGGGGTGTCATGTTAATTTTGATCTTCTTACTCAAATGATGTCGATGAATATGTTTGGAGTCTTCAATCAAGTTCGTAACAAAAACTCGTGCACAGTCTTCACCTAGAGTAAAAAAAAAAATGTATATTACAGCGCTCATAATTTGCATATAGCATAAGAGATAAATCCTTTAAAACAAATTTACTTACCGATGTATTTGAACAATTTATTTAGAGATGGATCAAATGAGCATTTGATAAAGTATGAAACAGCAATCGGGGCATGTTTTTTTATCGATGTAGTCGATGATTTTGAGGGATCAGGTTGGCAGCTATCTATATTCACCAGCATGCATTCAAAATCTGCATAGATGGCAAATGGCACTTCGAGTGACCTCGATTGATGCTCAAACTGTAGTATATTATTTGTCTCATTTGGTAGGGCTGTCACAATTTTGTTGCATTCAGTTTCATGCTTCTCAAATCCTTTATCCGTGTTGAATATCAGCAGGCATGAATTACACATTCTATTTGATCGTTTACCATGATTTATTTGAACTCCTATTAATCTGGACATATTTTTTATGCAGACATAGTGATTGTATTCGCCTTCTTGTATAAGTAACAAGTTTATGTGTAGGTCTCTCTTATGGTTATACTTATAATATGGACCTACAACTCTATAGTTTTCTCCAGTTCCATTTTTTTCTACTCCGAACACATTTACACTTATTGCAGGGTTTAGAGTTTCAAAAATCGAAATATCTTTAAGTTTCAAAGGGAAAACTAAATTTGTAAAGTTAACTAGAGTTCCATTCATTAAACTTATCACTCCGTTTTGAATGTTTTCAGTCACACATTTACTAGCTCTATGCGAATGGTCGTCTATGGGGAAAGAGCTTTTCGGGTCTTAGTATGAAGGCCAAAACGTTAAATAAGTTTCCGTGTCTCAGTATGAAGGCAAAAACGTTAAATACCATATATAAAACATTATTTGGTTTAACAAAAAACATATTGTAAAAATTTAACAATTAACTCTAAACAAGAAAAATGATGAGCTTGACTCGACGAGAGCAGACACTGGAAAAAAAAGAAAGAAAGAACCAGCCACGATGACGATGACAGCTGAGCGTTCAGGGAACGATGTGGAGGTTGACTGGTTAATTTCACTGCGGCTGCGTTCAGCCGAGTGACAGAGTGCTGATTCCACACGGCTTGTTTCAATTCAATACTTCACGGTAGTTTTAAGTAACTTGAACCTCTTAAGGGCTTATATTCGTTAATATTGACTTTAATATGTTTTATACAAAATAGTGTCCATCCAGAATTTCTATCCTCAAACTCTACACTTTTAGTCTCAATGATCTTACTCATATTTTCATATATCTTGGACATTTGAAAGATTTTATACTTATCTTAGTTTTTTCTGATTCCTCGTGCACTGTTATATATTTTATAAACTCTGCAAACAGCTTAATGCTGAACTTTACACTTCCTTTTGTTTCAAACGATTTTCCAATTAGTTGTATAATATCAGTCTTACAACTTTTCAAAAATATATTAATGTCTATACCCCCTCATTTGTATTTTCTAATGAGTACGTTTCCACTTTACCTTAAAAACAATGCCTTATTCTGTTAAACCGTGTATTAATAACTGGAACTCTACTTTTTCTCTTATGATCATTGGTTCTACTGTGATGTGACCATTCAGAAGTACTCTCGTCTATTTCACAAGTAAAGCATCTACTAAAACTATAACTATATAGAAAAATACTGAAATACTACACAATTTGCACTAAACTGAAAACTACTCACATTTCGGAAATCCTGAAACTGTGTTCCTTTGATGGTCGGCCGGTGGTACCTTCTTTAATTTCTTCTTTTATTTTTCTTCTACAGGCTTCCGTAGTCCAGGGTGGATCTTTTTGATTGTCTTTTATAGAATCTATCTCAAGAATAACTATACAATTGGTTTTAACACTTATACTCGTGCCGACGAGAAAAGGTTTAATCGCGACTAAACTTTACACTGAATTATTTTACTGTTTTTAAAATAACTACCGCAGATATGTAGAAGATATATATCTGTTTTTCGATTTCCAATTAATTTATAACGTTTAATTGGTATCCCGGTTGAGCCCCCAGTTAAGCTGTCGTAATTGTGATAAATAAAAAAAAATATATTTCTTTATTTTAGTTTTGTATACAAAATTCTTTATTAATATATTTTCTTAACAATTAGACAGGGTTTAACTTAGCACTATTTTTATTTGATGTGATTCTGGTTCTAAGGATGTTTCACTCGATTTCACTTATACCGTACTAAGGGCGATATTGTTTTGTCCTCAGCCTATATTTATATCCGCTGTGTTCAACGCTAATGATGAAGCCATGAATAGTGTTTGCAGTTCGCACCAGTTACTGGAGCAGATATGGGCATTTCCACAGTATTTTTAACTTTCATGTTACCACAGTATATTAAGCCTTAGAAATGAAATTGGCACTTTCTAAGTGGATAGATTTTCGTATCATAACTTATTTCAACTATATAACCTACTTTTGACTTGATTGGATTAAAATTTTTAATTAAAATTAATAAAAAATAGGCTTAAATATTGCAAATTTCAAGCGTACCAGATGCAAATTTATTAAGTTTTATAAAAAAAAACATTTCAACAACCTTTGAAACAACTTAACATCATTAATATATAATTATTTATAATATACACTGATAGAAAAACCTCGAAAGAAAGGTGTGCTACCATTTAAAAAATAGTACAAAGCAATTAAATTAGCGTACCTCCGTTTTTACAAATATTAAAATCTGATCTTTTTCTCTATGTAACTTTTTCAACGATCGATTCTGGTAGTATTTTATGGGCTTAAATTATTCTCTATCAATCAATAAATCAATTAAAATTTAATTGGATCATGTGCCTCTATTTCAAAATAAATAATGCCATTTTAAAGTTTAAAATTGAAAACGTGATTGGTATAAAATATGTGATTTTTTTAGCGGCACACCTATCGATAAGATCTAACAGCTAAATAAATGATTGTGAATGATAATATTACGAATAATCAATAGTAAAAAAAAGCTGTTGATCTAAATTCCAAAGTTTGTACGACAGTAAAAAACTAAAATTTATTATGAAATGATAGTTTTTCATTGAATGCACGGCACGAGTACGATAACTTTGGCGACAAGATATAATAACGGTTTTTGGTAGAGGGGCTTAATACAAGCATTTTTTACTATGGGAGGGGGGGGTCTATCTCCCCCCGTTTTGGCGGTAGGGGCAATTTAAAAAAATTGTTATTTAAAATGAAAAAAATTAATTAAAAAATAACGGTAATACTTACAATTAAGTATCATACCTTTTTTTAAAGCCAACATTCTGTTCTATTAGCCAGTTTTTAAATCAAGTCAAAACTGTGCGTAGTTTTTGAAAAATTTAATTTTAAACTCAAAATTTGAGTAAAAAAAGTTAAAAAAAGGTTTAAATTGTAACTTTTTTAATACTTCAAGATTATCTACCATTGTTTTTATTTCAGAATTTATTGCTCTTATTTGTTTTTGATCAAAAACTGAAAACTAGATGATTTTATGTCTTTTAGTTTTTGAGAAAATTGAAAATAACCATAACTACTATTTTAATTTAATTCTTTTTTTTTTGCTTGAGTGGTCTTATTTTGATAGTAATAATGGTATTTGCGTATGCGTAATGACTGTTTGGGTGTATGCAACAGTAAGGTGTGCGCGAGTTTGGGTGAATGCAACAGTGGCATCTGTAAAGGGGGGCATGCTCCCCCCCGCAACCCCCCTGCTTGGGCACACTATAGGATTTGGGGTGGGTGCAAGTTGGAGTGTGTGCACGGTGGGGAGGGTGCAAGATGGGGTGCATGCAAAGTTTCTTTTGCATTTAAATAAGCTGGATTTAAGAAAAATTAATTTACCCTAGGTATATCTTAATCCATATTCGATTATTACAATCAAAATAAGACTACGTTAATACTTCAATGAAAAAGTAATTAAATTAAAATATGTTTTTTGATAATTTTCAATTTTCTCAAGAACTAGAAGACATAAAGTCATCTAGTTTTCAGTTTTTGATCAAAAACAAATAAAAGCAATGAATTCTAAAGAAAAAAAATAGTAGATAATCTGAAAGTTTTGAAAAATTACACTTTAAACCTTTTTTTTTAACTTTTTTTTGCACAAATTTTGACTTTAAAACAATTTTTTTTTAAAAACTATGCATAGTTTTGACTTGATTTAAAAACAAGCTAATAGACAAAAGTGTTGGCTTTAAAAAAAGGTATAATACTTAATTGAGGGTATTACCGTTATTTTTTAATTATTTTTTTTCATTTATTGTACATATTTTTTTAAACTGCCCCTACCGCCTAAACGGGGGGAGATAGACCCCCCCTCCCATAGTAAAAAATGATTGTTTTTAACTGTTTTATACAAATCCGTCATTAAACTTTGTCGCCAAAGTTATCGTACTCTCCCCAATGCTTTTCATTGATCTAACGTACCGGATATTACGTGACGGATGTTAACGATGTTTCAAAATGAATCACGCAAGTATTTTCTTGTTATTTAGATGATAAGCAATCAAGAAAATGTTTGTTTATAGATGTGCCTCAAAATAAAAAAAAAAAAATTCAATTGTTGAAAATGAAAGATTCTGTGGAAATGCCTATATATTATCTTGGTTTACCTACATCTGTGTTAATTGGCTACGATCTACCGACTTACCTTCAATTTTATCTTGTTCCTCATCAGAACTGCTGAACTCTTTAACGATTGTATACTTTTCTGGTAAGTATCGTTGATTATTCGCTTCACGAAGTTGTTTTTCCTCTTCCAAACGTTTTATATGCAGGTCTTCCCGCGTGTTCGGTGGATCTGATAGACGTGAAGGTGAACGTTGGTTTGTAGAGTGTCGACAGGTTTCGCAAACCCAACTCCTGTCCTCCTGTCATTCACTGTCATTCACTGTAGAGTCGAACGTTGACGCACTGAAAATGGAACCAGGCATCGCATTTATCACATGCCACCATTTCGGGTAAGTCGGGCAAGGCACAAAGCTCGCAGCTATGCCTTTCCAATAGGTTATGTTAATTTGCAATTATTATTTCAGGGTTGGTAAAGAGAAGTTGTTGTAGTGCCATGAAAGGTGGTGTCAAGTTCGCTTTGGCTACTAAATAATTTCTTCTGTTAAAAAAAATGTCCTTTATTCGTTCGGAAATTTTTTTTTATATCACTGATTTTGCTTAGTATTATCGATATTCGTTCAATAATATTTTTTATAATATCTTCACTTTTTCAATGGTTTAAGCTACCATCAATCGATTTGTGTTCAATATTTCGACATCTTTTTTTTCTTCAATTTTATAAAATTCGTTTCCACTCAATTATATTTGCCGTTTATTTAAATTTTTGTTTAATTGTTTACTAAAACACTTTGTTGCATTTTTAGCTTTCACAAGTTAAAAAATGTAATGATCGCGAATTTTTGTAAGATTATTTTCGTTAATGCACTTATTGAAATTTCGGTTCGATTACGTGATACCCATGTCTCATATAATTCCCGTTTAGACGTTTGACAGGAATCCTACCGATTGCTCCAATTATATTCGAGTACTTTTGTTTCTCGTATTTTTTTTGGAAGCTTCAGATTCGTTTATCTTTGTTTACTGTTTGAAATTGTAAGCTTACATAATATATTGGTTGAGAATGGAAGTTAATGCCAATTGTTTGTGGGGGTGCGAATTAAAACATTTTGTTGTGCTATATTTATTTTAACTGAGCTGCACGATTCTCAGTTGGGTTTTTTCCTGTAAATTTGTGTTATGTTTTTCTAGTTCCAAGTTTCTTAAAATAAAAAAGACGTATTGTTTTCGGTAACAGAAGTGTACCCTTTTGTTTTTTCTTTATTTTCACTTTTTTATAATATTTACTTAAATTTACTTAAGTCTAAGTTTATTTATACACAAGAATTAGAATATTATATGATTATCGAAAAAGATATAGAAGACGAAACAAGAATTAGTATATTGTCGAAAAGAAGATATAGCAGTCGACCGAACCGTCCGAATTTAAGTTACAGAGTGAAACGTCGATGGCTCGTCACCCGACACGACGAAAATTCTATAAAAATTTGTATGGTGAAATTCCAGCAAAAATACAATAATGAAATGATCTTCGGTTCTCATGACCTTGTTTTATTATGTTATTTTTGATTTGTTAATGTGGGCACATGTAACACTTATACTCGTGCCGACGTGAAAAGGTTTAATCGCGACTAAACTTTACACTGAATTATTTTACTGTTTCTAAAATAACTACCGCAGATATGTAGAAGGTATGTATCTGTTTTTCGATTTCCAATTAATTTATACCGTTTGATTGGTATCCCGGTTGAGCCCCTAGTTAAGCTGTCGTAATTGTGATAAATAAAAAAAATATATTTCTTTTTTTTTATTTTTTTATTAAAAATTCTTTATTAATATATTTTCTTAACAATTAGACAGGGTTTAACTTAGCACTATTTTTATTTGATGTGATTCTGGTTCTAAGGATGTTTTACTCGATTTCACTTATGCAGTACTAAGGGCGATATTGTTTTGTCCTCAGCCTATATTTATATCCGCTGTGTTCAACGCTAATGATGAAGCCATGAATAGTGTTTGCAGTTCGCACCAGTTACTGGAGCAGGTATATTGTCTTGGTTTACCTACATCAGTGTTCATTGGCTACGATCTACCGACTTACCTTTAATTTTATCTTGTTCCTCATCAGAACTGCTGAAATCTTCAAAGATTTTATCCTTTTCTGATAAGTATTGTTGATTATTCGCTTCACGAAGTTGTTTTTCCTCTTCCAAACGTTTTGTAAGCAGGTCTTCCCGCTTTCGGAATTTCGAGGCCTTGGACTTGGCGTGTTCGGTGGATCTGATAGACGTGAAGGTGAACGTTGGTTTGTAGAGTGTCGACAGGTTTCGCAAACCCAACTCCTGTCCTCCTGTCATGCACTGTAGAGTCGACGTTGACGCACTGAAAATGGAACCAGGCATCGCATTTATCACATGCCACCATTTCGGGTAAGTCGGGCAAGGCACAAAGCTCGCAGCTATGCCTTTCCAATAGGTTATGTTAATTTGCAATTATTATTTCAGGGTTGGTAAAGAAAAGTTGTTGTAGTGCCATGAAAG
Organism: Eupeodes luniger; assembly: GCA_951509635.1. NCBI lineage: Eukaryota > Metazoa > Arthropoda > Insecta > Diptera > Syrphidae > Eupeodes > Eupeodes luniger. The sequence continues at coordinate 251,560,038 of OX608073.1, forward strand.
GTGGTGTCAAGTTCGCTTTGGCTACTAAATAATTTCTTTTGTTAAAAAAAATGTCCTTTATTCGTTCGGAAATTTTTTTTATATCACTGATTTTGCTTAGTATTATCGATATTCGTTCAGTAATATTTTATAATATCTTCACTTTTTCAATGGTTTAAGCTACCATCAATCGATTTGTGTTCAATATTTCGACATCTTTTTTTTCTGCAATTTTATAAAATTCGTTTCCACTCAATTATATTTGCCGTTTATTTAAATTTTTGTTTAATTGTTTACTAAAACACTTTGTTTTTCACAAGTTAAAAAATGTATTGATCGCGAATTTTTGTAAGATTATTTTCGTTAATGCACTTATTGAAATTTCGGTTCGATTACGTGATACCCATGTCTCATATAATTCCCGTTTAGACGTTTGACAGGAATCCTACCGATTGCTCCAATTATATTCGAGTACTTTTGTTTCGCGTATTTTTTTTGGAAGCTTCAGATTCGTTTATCTTTGTTTACTGTTTGAAATTGTAAGCTTACATAATATATTGGTTGAGAATGGAAGTTAATGCCAATTGTTTGTGGGGGTGCGAATTAAAACATTTTGTTGTGCTATATTTATTTTAACTGAGCTGCACGATTCTCAGTTGGGTTTTTTCCTGTAAATTTGTGTTATGTTTTTCTAGTTCCAAGTTTCTTAAAATAAAAAAGACGTATTGTTTTCGGTAACAGAAGTGTACCCTTTTGTTTTTTCTTTATTTTCACTTTTTTATAATATTTACTTAAATTTACTTAAGTCTAAGTTTATTTATACACAAGAATTAGAATATTATATGATTATCGAAAAAGATATAGAAGACGAAACAAGAATTAGTATATTGTCGAAAAGAAGATATAGCAGTCGACCGAACCGTCCGAATTTAAGTTACAGAGTGAAACGTCGATGGCTCGTCACCCGACACGACGAAACAGAAAAAATGCAACATGAGCACAAGTGTGCTTGTTTGTAGTTGCTATAGGGTTCAATGCACGTTTAATGGGTTTGAAAAGGGAGTGCGTTGATTGTTGAATATAGGAAATGGAAAATGATGAACTGGGAATTTTGGGTTTGGTTTCAGTGTAGCAGGCAAAGAAATTGGAGAAGTTTAATGGATTGAAAAAGTGAATGGGTTTGGTTTAAGTGGAGCGATCGTTGATCGCGTGGTTGACAACATTGGAGTTGAATGGAATTTTTGTAGGTAATTAAAAGGAAATGATGAATATGGGAATTATAAGTGGGTCGGATATTGGTCAATCAAATCAAAAGGAAATGATGACTGTGGGAATTTGAAGTGGCAATGGGTTGAATTGGTTAATCAAAGGAAATGATGACTGTGGGAATTTGAAGTGGCAATGGGTTGAATTGTAACGGGATAAGAAAGGATGATAAGGGAATGTTGTGAAGAACGCACTTTACAACAATTTGTTTTGTACTTTTAAAATTAAAAAAATATTTTTTGGAACTATGTCCTTTATTTTCTATTATTTTACATTAATCTTAAAAAGAGCTTAAGACTACTATTTACATTGTTTTATCTATAATGATTTGTCCGTGTTTTGAACGTAAAGGTGTTGCTTTATATAATTAATCTTTTTAATTAGAATTCGATGTTTAAATATTGTGATGAAGAATTCATCAGTTCTAGCTAAAAATATCTTAAAATACTCAAGTATATTTATTATGGGTACTTGAACTATTTCATGTTGAATAATATTCTTAATATCTTCTAAGTCCAGACTTTCTGATAAATATTTATTATTTTTTGTGGCATTAATAGTTCTGGCCAATAATAATAATTGTTCGTACACTTGTTCTATTATTAAATGTTCTCTAAGGCTCTGACCTTCAAATTGTTGCAAAATTTTTTCAAATCTAGAATTTATAGTTTTTTGTTTATTATTGTTTTCTACGAGATTATTTATACTCGTTTCTATGTTAACTAAGTGAAAACATATTTGTCAGCAATTTCTTTCCTTATAAGAGAAATCTCTGAACCACTATCAATCAAAGCTTGCAAATTAAAATTAAATATTTTCATAGCAACTAGAGCAGTATTTGGAGTTCAACAAACATTTACAGATTTTGAGGGTAGTTCTGGATTTTTGAACTCATTAAATTGTTCTTTTCTTTGTTTTGAAAAACATGTTTTTCTGTATGACCTATTTTCTTACAATAAGAATATTGAATATTTGTATCATTAAAATTCGACTGCGGCAATCTTGAGTGTTCGTTTACGGATTTATTTTTATTACGAAAGATCAAATAGTTTCGTTTAATGTGACCTATTTGTCCACAATGATGGCACTGACGACTACTTGATGGCTGTTGTTCAGTAATTGTTTGCCTTTTAAAATTAAGAACATCAGAACTAGAATAACTATCATAAGATCTTTTTAATTTTGATTTAGAATAAGTGTTTAAATGTCTATCTAGTCCGATAGTAATTCTCGGACCTGTGCATCTGCAATACCAGAAATTACTACTTAGATTTTATTCGCTTCACTCCAATTTGTCTCCAGCCTGTCGATCATCACAAGTTTGTTTGTAGAATATTCCAGATATGAAGTTTCTTGTTCGCTAGTAAAGGGTGTCCCAAAATTAACGCAAGATTTGAATTAAATAGAAAACGCCGTTTTTAGTCTTTTGATAGTTATATTTTTATTGACTCGTAAAGTACATAGGATAGGGTTATGTATGGAATAACACATCGGACAAATGGCCTCCACGGCTTTGCATGCACATGCGCACTCTTTTGTTGAAATTTTCCATGACCATTCTGCATAAATGTGGCTGAATTTCGTTGATGCAGAGTTGAATCTCCTCCTTTAATGCACGGGTGGTTGTGGGCTTGTTGACATAGACTTGTGATTTCAAATAACCCCATAAAAAGAAGTCTAATGGTGTTAAATCACACGATCTAGGAGGCCAATTTTGATCACCGAAACGAGAGAGTACACGACCTGGAAATGTCTCATGCAGTAATTGAATTGTTTCACGGGCTGTATGACATGTGGCACCGTCTTGTTGAAACCACATATTGGACACATCAATATCATCCAATTTTGGCAGAAAGAACTGTGTAATCATGTCGCGATATCGAGCACCAGTAACAGTCACTGCTTGACTAGCATCATTTTCAAAAAAATATGGCCCAATTATGCCTCCAGCCCAAAATCCACACCATACAGTCACGCGTTGTGGATGCATTTGTTTTTCGACAATCACATGTGGGTTCTCCGAACCCCAAATGCGGCAATTTTGGTCCATTTGTTGATGTTCAATAATCCATTCAACGAACTCTCTTCTCTGTGCATGGTCATTAGGCTTCAATTGTTGTGTTAATTGAATTTTGTAAGCATGAAGACACAGATCTTTGGTGAGTATACGCTGAAGAGAGGTTCTTGAAATTTGCAATTCTTGTCCACGACGTCGAATTGAGGTTCCTGGATTGTCAGCAACACTCTCACGCATTCGACATTCACATTTGAACGGCTTGTTTTTGGACGACCAGTGTGTTTGGCGTCTCCAACGGATCCAGTCTCCATGAATTTTTCAATTAATCTCTTCACAGTTGACGAAGTTAAAACACTATTCCGACCATATTTTGTATGAAATTTTCGAACTGCAGCCGCCCAGCTTTCACTATTTTTGAAATATTCTTTAATAATGAAGACACGTTGTTCTATCGTGTAACGCTCCATTTTTAATAACCCTATACTGTTAGATGTCAAATTGCTTTTTTCAGGGTTGCCAACACTTCACTGCACAAATGGCGGCAAATTCAAATCTTGCGTTAATTTTGGGACACCCTTTATAATCCACCATGTCACGAAAAAGATCGTGAAAACGTTTAGTTACTGCAAATTGTCTCGTGAATCTTGCTTTGAGATCTTTCAACGTTCGACATAATGGGTATGAGCGAGAGGCCCACTTTGTTATGGCCAACCAACAGTCCCTGGAGGAACCTGGAAAAAAAGGAATGGACGCTGTAGCAAAACTGTAAGAAAATGTAGAAGGCTGACCAGGAACATGGACTGGGTAAGACTCCATTCGATGGTTCTGGTCAGAATAGGCAGGGAAAGAACTTACCTAGGGCACTCTGGTTTCCATCCAGCGTAATTGGATTCTGATTATTTAATAATTCGTTATTTTATGTGATTAATTGATTTGTTTTTATGTTTGTTTTGTTGTGGCCACCGATAGGCCAGAGTTATCGGAGGTGGAGACACCTTTCCTGCAAGGAAAAACAAAGAAAAAATATTAGAAAATAATATAAACAATACCTACACGGCTGACCAGGAATATGGACGGAGTAAGACTCCAGTCAATGGTCCTGGTCAAAATAGGTACTAGAGATAGTAACCTTAGGCATCCGATAATTTTAAAGATAATTCTTGAATCCTGAACTTTTTCATTTTGTGTATTTATTATTTAATGTTTTTTTTGATTTTGTTATGTCGACGCGAGTTAAACTGTAACATTCGTGAAAGAATTTTAAAAAAAATATTTTTTTTTATATTTTTATTTACTTTATTATTTCTTAGACAAAGTTACAGGGTTGCTTAGTACTATTATTAACTATGTAAGTCTGGTTCTGAGCTAGGTCGATCGTACTGTTTACGATATTTTAACTGTACTAAGGACAATTTCGTTTTGTCCTCAGTCTATATTTATATGTGTTTCGATCTAGATGAAGCCAAGCCATTCCTTGGGAATTTTCCATGTTTATTTTTATTACTTCCATCTGGTCAGCGTTTGGTATCTTTCGAGATAGCGATGATGTTTGGGTTGCTGTGTTATCTTTCTTTTCTGACATATGGTGGTTCGGATTACGGTTATTGTTTGGGAATTTTGAATTTACATCTGTCCTTTATTGTCCTTTATTTGTATCTTAATAAAATATTACAGTAGTACGAAGCCTATGGCTTTGCTAGTAACTAAAGAGTGACTCGAATGAGCACTGTTTGGTGTATTTATGCACTTCTTTTACATATTGCAACTTATGTGCTATTATGTATAACGTTTTATCGTTATCTTGATATTTATTGGAATTTGTGTACGTGGCCATGATCATGTTTGCTTCCCTTTGTTTAATTCTTGTGTACTTGGTTTCTATATTTAGAAGCAAATATGATTGTTGGTATCGTGCGCAAATTTTACAGTTGTATTTCTTTTTATTTTTAATTTACAATAGTATATTGGAATTAACTCCCCCCCTACTTGAGAGAATATGTCCTCATATTTTCAAACATTTACTTTGTAAGATACATTTAATTTCTCTAATTCTTTTTGATAATTTTGTTAAATTTTTTATTAGTTCTTTGTTGATTGCATATTAGAAAAAAAATTGTTATTTTATATAGACAAATCATGATTATTGAAAATATTATGATATTTAATGCAATATGGATATAATTATAAATTGATTCTTCGTAAGGAATTACAAAAGGTTTAATGTAATCTAGATTATCAAAAGCTAAATCTGTTTCAGATTTTACATATTTTCGTATATTTACTGTGTTTTGGTTAGATTGTATTTCGATTTCCTTAATCTTAGTATCAAAATTTACATAGTCTTTATTATAAATTCTTACTTGATTTTTAAATGTTATTATATTGTTTCCTTTAATAGTTTGATTATTTACTTTATTTTCTCCTGATAATAATATAATTCCATTTTTAATTTCTTTTAGTTTAATATTTTTTTCCTGTAAGTATTCACAATCTGAATTTTTATGTTTTACCATATTTAGTGTACAATTATCATTATTTAGATTTTCTTCACAAATATTCTTGCTTATGAATGTTTTACAGTTTATAATTCTTTTATAAGTATTGTTTTGGCATAATGCAATATTTTTATCTAAAATTGGTTTACCTTTCAACCCTCCTATGTTGATTATTTCTTTAAATTCACATTTCTTAGTGATAATTGGATATTTATATATAATGACTGCTAAATCTTCTGTTAGAATGGTGAATACTTTACTATACTCTAATATATTTATTACTGGTATATTTAGTTTCTCTTTATTAATGATTTCTTTAATATCTTTGATGTTAATCGTGTTTGATAAGAATATATTACCCTTTGCCATATTTATGCTTGTTAATACGTTATTTAGTTCTTGATAACTTCCTTCAATGATATTGTGTTCCAATCGATCCGTATCTATGGTTTTCATTGCTTTTTGTAACCCTTTGTTAATTATAATTTGTTTGTTATTCATCTCGATGAGTTTATTTAGTGTATTAGTAATTGCTATAAGATCGTCGTGGTCTGGGTTTCCATAGACGTATTTTATTATTTTACCTAAGAAATCTATACTCCTTTTGTTTATTTTATGCTCTTTGAGTTGTTCTATCATATTACTAGTTTTTAGGATAATTATCTCTTCCTCTGCAGTTGGTTCGTAAACCGAGTTTATTATTGTTTCGAATGGTTTAATTATTTCTGTTAGGTTTGTTATGTGGTATAGATATTCTGATTGTTGGAATATGTATACTTCATTGAGGTTTATGAGCAGCAGCTCTTTTTCTTTCAAAGGCCTGATTTCCAAATCTGCCTGGTTTTTTGATGATGCCAGAACGAGTAAGTTCAGGAATATCAATATCTTGTTCTTTATGGATAACATTTTGTTTAATGCTGTTTTTATGGATTTTCTTGGTTCTGGTTCCAGTTACTTCTTTGATTATTAAAATTATTATTTTGATTAAAATTATTCTTTGAGATTTGATTATTATGTTGGTTTGTATTTATATTTGGTCGTCTCTCAAATCTTTCTCCTGGTTTCGTCTCTCTACGTGAAGTTTCTTGTGGTGATCTCACTAATTGCATATGTCTATATGAGTTATCGTGTTCTATACGCCTAGCTATGGCAAATGCGTGTTCAAGACTTCTTAAGTTGGCTGTGTATAGAGCTCCTCTCATGAATGTATCTGCAGTACCGTCTACAAATGTACGTACTGCGTCGTTTGTAGAGTTCTCAATGAGTCTGTTAGTGACTTCCTCGCTATCGCCGTTCATAGAAATTTTAGATTTGATTTCATTTAAAGTACAGTTTATGCGATCAAAATATTCGCTAAGACTGGATTTGCCTTGACGTATACTTTTTAATCTATCGTGGAGAACGTATAATGGCTCTTGATTACCATATGTATAATCCAATCGATTTCTTATGGCTTCGAAATTGAATACGACGCTGTGATTACTTAATATCGTGGCTGCATTACCCTGTATTTTACTTTTGACTATAGTTAAAGCAGCTGAATATTTTGGGTGTGTAGTGAAGTTTTTTATACTGTCCATAAGTCTGGTTGCTTCGTCCCTCCATATTTTATATGTATTCTTTTCCCCTGAGAATATGCATAATGATTTGAATGCATCCAATTGTATGTCGTTACCATTTGTATATGTAGTCTCTATTCCTTTAAGAGGTTCCACGTTAATATCAAACCCTTTAGTTTGTTTTTCTAAATTTTGTATCGTTTGTTTTAACGATAGGTTTGTGTTTATTTGTTCTGTGGCGATTGCATTTTGTGCTGAATTATTTTGTTCTAGGATTGCCAATCGACTGGTCGATCTAGCTAATTCCTGTTCCATTTTGCGATTTTCTTTTTTCTTATTATAAAAAACTTTCATATACTTATGTATGATTATGTTTGTCTTCTTGTCCTGTGTTATGCACAGTTGGGTATGGTTGATGATTCAGGAATCTTTCACTTTACTTACATGAGCTACGCAACGTGTTTGTTATAGTTGGATCACTGAATCTTTGCAATGTTGTATAGTTGAAGTGTGTTTTTAATACAGTTACACTGAATTTACGTTAACACTTTAATACTTCAAAAATTTAAACCCTGTTTCCAAGCTGTATTTCTTTTTATTTTTAATTTACAATGGTATATTGGAATTAACTCGCGCGACTTCCACGGATAGATTTCAAGCAATGACGGACGGAATAAGCTACAGAGCAGACGTACTGGGAATAAGTTAGAGAGAGTAAGGGATCTTAAATAAAGAAAAGAAAAGTAGATACATTAGAAAAGGATGACGAGGTTGAGCAGCGCGACCGATATATTTTCGCGGGTTTTGATAAGGACGACGACATAGAGAAAAAGACATGATTTAACGTTTCGGCGAAATGGGAAAGACAAGGAAAGTAAGGAATAAAAAAATGTTTAGAGATAGGTTTGTAGAAAAAGAAGCTTTTGGGATTATATCGGAGTATATTTGAGCTGAAAAGCAAGGGTTCGGGTATAACAAAAATACGAAAAGAAGTAGTTCGATGAACCTTACGGTAGGCAACGAAATTAAGCGGTAAGTTTATAGCTGAACCGCTAAAAGACCACTATTTAAATCATTTTTAGTTTAGCCACCGCGAAGATAACATCTCAAAAGAAAGTGTAAAGAAGTAGTGTAAAATATAAAGTGTTAAGTGTTTGTAATTAACAATTTTTATAATTAAATTTCGTATAGTTTAGTGATCCTAATATATATATATAAAAAAAAGGGAATCATTAAAGAAGGAAAACCTTTGACCAACAGGAAAGGAAAAACTAGGGTAACTAGGGTACAAAGAAATATCTCAAATTAAAGAAATAAGGGTGAGTTTGATTTTTTGTGAAATATTATATTAGAGTGAGTGGTGAAAGTACCTTTTGTAGTGAGATTGATTTTTTTTTCGACCGTCGCGTCGCAGCCGCGGGCGAACGAGCAACCCATACGTTACGAAGACCCACTCGAGATATAAAGGTGCCGCTAAGCTGGAAAGATAGAGGAATGATCCATCGATGTTCCCGGATCACCAAGTAATTCTATATACATGCAAGAAAAAAAAATCAATCTCACCTCGTTTAAATTAAATTACACTCGAAGTTCATAAAATATCATTTAAATATCCCGACAAATTGAAATACTCACCTGCAGCCGCAGGGAACTACTACATAAGGCACCGTATGCCTATATGTACATATATATATAAATTAAATTCTTTTAATTAATTTTCTTTTAAAAAAAAACTTTATTCAAAAATAACAACTTATTAATATCTTTACAAAATTTAACTTAAACTAGTGAATGCCCGATCGAACTAACGGCTTGACTGATCTGAATCGTAATGCCCCCTCTGGACAACTCCGGATGGTTTTTATACTGCAATAAAAGATTCAAGTTGATGCTGTGTGTGTTGGTGCGTGTTGCAAGATGCTGCGACACTTTGGTTTGTTTATAGAATATGTAGAACAATGATGCGATACTTTGTTTTCGTAACCAAGACGATTTAAACACTTGAATATAAAAGGGGTGTTTTCTGTGTCCGAGTGGATTATTTGGGCACACAATAAATATCAAGTTCATTTAATAGAACAATGATCCCTTTGTTAGATTTGTATGGCTTTTTGTTTTTATTATTTCTTGGTGCCATAACTTATATATAAATCTCTACATATAGATTCAAATTTAAAATTTCGTCAATAACCTTACTATTCATCTTAATTTTTTTGTTATATTTTTTTTCTTGATTTTTGTATTGTAAGTCCTTGAGTTTATGTGTCGGAAGTGCTTTTTTGTGTCGTTAATTTCATTTCGGGTAGAGTTCGTCGGGGCGGCGTAGGTTCCTTAATTCCCTCCCTGTTGAGGTAGAGGCAAATTTTTGCATCCCTTTAGCTACCTATAGAGAGCTCTTGATAGGTAGGGTATAAGCGGAAGAAAACAAGGTTTCCGAACAAAGGGAAACAAAGTAATTTTCTGGGGAGATCCCGGGAGAAAGACCATTTCTTATTATAATATTAAGTGTGCACTGGGTACATATTCTGATAAGGATAAATCTTAGTTTTCTTTTAATTTCAAAATTTAAATTCTTTGTTTGATGTAACCGTTTTCTTTTTCTTTGTTCTTTAAAAATTTTTCATAATCATTCGTTATGTGTTATGATAAATTTGTATATGTAAATTTTCATTTTTATTAATAAAAGGAAGATGTAAATGTAAATCTCGTTAAGAAATCGAATATCTCGTTGCGTTTTTTTTATTCTTTTTTGAAATTGGAACCTCAAGATGAGGTGTTAATTGGAATTTTCAGGGAGGTGCGGTAAGGCGGGATGAAGTTCTTCAGCGAAGGAAGCATGGACTAGACTTAAACTTCAGCTTCACAGTCAATGAGGGGAGTTCGAAAGATGAGGCCAGTCGAACTCCAGGTTGAGTGGGTACGGTCAAGCTGCAACAACAGCCGCAGCGTTCCCAAGGTGTGTCAGGTCCAGCGTGAATGTCGTGTATCCGGTGGTGGTGTGTCTGGAGTTAGTGTGTCTGGTATTAGTGTGTCTGGCGATTGTGTGTCGGTTGTGGTGTGTCGGTCGTCGTGTGTCTGGTGGCGGTTTGTAGGTTGTCCTGTGTTTGGTATGCTAGTTTGCAAGTCGTGTTTTGGTTGCAGTGTGCAAGTCAGTATAAGTTTTTGTTCGTTTAGAGGTATGTGGTATTTTAATGTTTTGGGATCGTTTAAGTTTTTGTAATGGCATGATATTAAGTTTTGAAAGAGGTGAGGTCCTTCTACGGAGGCAAGATCCCCCCCTTATTCGGCGAGCTTAGCCGAGCATCGCAAGCATGCCATCGCCTTCGTAGTGGACATTCTATCCCCACTCCTATACCCCCTCTTCCCATCCTGGTTCTGGTCTAACCTTATGTGTTGGTCAGGGCATCCTCCGCGCTCCTAACCTATCCTGAATCCTAAATCCCTTCCTTATTGCCTGCCAATTGCCTCATTTCAACTTCTTAGCACGCCCCTGCAAATGCGTGAACGCTGCATTTCTTGTTTCGTAGTCTGTCCACAAATTATGTTTGCGATGATACTCAATTTCCTCGCACCATTGAGCTGCTGTAAATTGGGGCTCATCCGGGTCAAATGCTGGAACATAAATCTCACTAGATTTCATTTTCTTCGGTTGCACATTTGATGACGAAGATGATGATGAAAGCGATCGTTCCTGCTGATTTCCTTTCATAATTTCCATCATTCCTTTAAAAAATGTTGGCCACATTTCTGGAGTCACATCTCTCGGCAATGACTCTGACTGCTGCTGTACAAGACCATCATCAGTAGATGCAGGATCCTCTTTATTCAGGGTATTAATATTGGGAGAATTTAGATTAGATCCCACCGCTGCTGTTAGACATTTCTTAAGCTCCGTTTGTTCTACTGCCATTTTTATATCTTAATTTGTTCTCAGCATGCAAGCTTTGGCATCGGCGAACAATCTAGAACAGATACCGAATCAAACAATAAAATGTTCTTCGATGTTCGCACTGCTGACAACGTGACAATGAAAAACAAAAACACATGTAATTACTGCCAGAATATAGAGGGCATTAGTAACTCTAGAGAGAGCTCAATTTCCATAAATAATGTCTAAGGCCTTTGTCACACGTACCTATTCATGATTTTATCTCCCATATATTTTCTTTATTTTTTTTATCTTTTCCTAAACAGAGAGTTATTTGTTTCATGATCATGTCGTAATCATAGATGAACTTTCTATAGTATCCAGTTAGGCCTAGGAAAGATTGGATTTCCTTAATAGTTTTTGGTATAGGAACATTTTGTATCATGTTTATTTTATTGGAATTTGGTTTTATTTCGTCTGGGGTAATATAATATGACCTAGGAAAACGCTTTTTTTCATAAAATCGCATTTATTAAGGGATATCTTTAAATTTACAGACTGTAATTTGGTTTGGATCTTCTTTAATTGCCTGGAAGTTGGGTCAACTTCAAAAGGTTTATATTGCCTACTGAGAGGTTTGTAATTTTGGATATAAAACCTGCTTGTGCAAAGCTGCTTGTAAATTTGGGCAGATAAAACAGTTCTCATATGAACAGGTAAACGTTCTTTGAATATGTTGAGAGCTGTTTCAGTATTGTCAGGGATTTCAGATTGTTTACCTTTTTGAAAAGTTTTTTGATTCAGTTCACACAATGCCCTTTGGATGTCGTTATAAAAGTTCGTAACACTTCCTTTGTACGGAATTTGTTGTAACTCGTCATATAATTGGAATGAACTTTTAAACCCTCCAAAATTTTAAATTAATAGTGCTTTGATATCCGTCCATCTAGTTAGGTGGGCATGAATCTCTATGCACCTTTTGGCTTTACCAATTAGTTTAGATTTTAAAATATTTATACACATTTGTTGACTCTGGTCGTCATATTTTTCTAATGTCAGTTGAATGCTGTCTATGTTTGCTATCCTCCCTTCGTCCGTCAAAAGTGTTCAACTTTTCGATATATTTTAATGGGTCAAGAGTTAGTGGTAGAGACATTTTGTAATTTGTTTTTTTCTGAACTATTATTTGACAAACTATTTGCAATATTTTCACTTGTGTACAAAAACAAAAACTATTCTTTTGTAAATTTTTTTTAAAGAAAAAAAAACAATTATACTTTTTAAATATGCGGAGCACTTTATTCACGTCTTTTTGCGTCTGAGGCTAACGATTGAATGACTCGCCGTACTCAACGATGAGCAGTAACGGCTTTATTTGAATATACTAATACATAGAATAGAATAAATTTCTCCTACCGGCTCTTTATATATATATGTAATTTTTTTTTTTTGTCTACACTTGTAATAATTTTATTTTTTAAATTTGGCTCTATAATACTTTTATTTATTTGTATGTTTCTTAACTCTAAGTAAGACTTACAATGTTCAAGTATTTGGGTGTTTCTTATTTCTTATTTTATTTAGGTGTGAATCTTCTTCTTCAGTAGATGATTCTGTGTCCGCATACATGGGGTTATTCTTCCTTGTATTTCTAAATTTGTTGACGAAGCTCATCGGTTGATTTTACAGCATTGTTGTTAATTAACGAATTAAGGATCGCCTGTCTAATGAAGACAGACTTTACTTAGCCTCAATTACCTACACCTCAATACCTCACATAACCACTTGCTTTGCCGCTGCATGATGATTCGCAGAGTCGGCAACCTTCAAGGCTCCCGTGCATTTACCCCAAAATGTGCCGATATAATATGATATCCGCCAATCGTGGGAAATCATAACTGGCTCATTCATTGTTAACTTTGTTTTATTATTTGTTTTTGTTTTTTATTTAAAAATCAGTTTCCTCTCTGGAATTCGTAGCATTGTCATTTGCGTTGACGTGAATTATTAACTGAAATTATTCACTGAAGTATTCTTTATTTTCGTCAAAAGGTACAAGTTAATTTAAAATATTTTCTTTCTGTTTGTAGAAAATTAATTTTTATTTAACTATTAAGTACACTTGAACGATAGGAAGCAGGGATACACAACTTTGAATAAACCGTGTATAGATGTTATTTCGTGTGCTCTTTTGCGTAGAGTCTTATACGAATGTAATTACAAAAATTTTATAAATCCGTGGTATCTTTATCGCTTGGAGATTAAGTCTTCCGCTAATCTTTCGCCATATGACACATGCGAACGAGATGAGCAACAAGAGGATGACAGCGTCCGACACGGTGGAAATACGTACTTTATTCGTAAGGTTGCTGAGGCGTTCTATATTTCGAAGACTAAGGCTATGCACGAATTGCACATCTATTTTATGTCCTTCGTTAGTGATGTTCGTCATAATTGGTGCTAAAGCTTGCAAAACTGTAGAGCTTGAACTCGTGAAGGTCCTGTTCTTAATTTGGATGGTTTCGTTGTTTAGTCGCACAATTAAGGTTCCTGATAAGGTTTGTATTGAGTTGTTAGATCTAAGTTCACCGTTGAAGTTCGTGAGGAAGATGGTATCCTCTTGAATCAGCTCAATGACTTCATTGGGTTCGGTAAGTGCATGCTGCACGACCTCCTTTAAGTAGTCTAGACAGGCAATAATCTTCTGGAACTTTCTGGAGAGCTTCTTCCCTACAGACCGTAGAGTTGTTGATGGAGAGGCAATTCTTTACTATGCCATAGGTTTCATCCTGATTGACTAGGACTTTATTGAAGTCGATGTTCACTTGTTTGTCATTAATGATTGTTGGTCTAATCAGGAGCATGTTATAGTCGTTTTTTCTGACTTTTGGTATTGACAAGATGTATAGTAGCATTGAACTGTTGGCGTAAATTGATGGGACTCCAAACTCAATTGCTTCAATTTCGTTTTCGTATGGAAGCGTCTCGAATTCATTAATCAGCATGGTAGCTTCGTCATGGTTCAGGAGATTTGTATTAACGATGCCACTTTTCGCCATCGCTGGCCTGGTATCGTTCAATCTTCCCCATTCATAGGCCTGAAGGATTGGTTGATTGGGGCGGTTATAGAATTGGTCACGTATGGGTTATGAATCATGTTGCTTCTGAAATTCAAATTCTGAACTTCCAAGCAAGCCGTGTAGGCCTCAGGGAAAGTCTTAGGTTTCTGTATGATTAGGATACGAGAAAGATCCCCAGACAGCCCATGTATAACGCACGGTTGCGGTACGTCTCTACTAATGCATTTACCGTCTCTGGTGAATAGGTCTCCGTTTTAATTTTGTTGATTATGAGGGAGAATTGATGGTTCACGGTAGCATAGAACTCATCAATTTTAGAACCCCTCTGAGACAACTGACTCAACTGGTGCTCAAGAGTACTTATGTCCCTCTTGTCTACGTAATGCAGCGAGAGACATCTCTTGATCGCACTCCAGTCGTTCTCAAATATGTTGTACGATATTAATGCGGTGTCCGCATTCCCCCTAATTTTATTTCGAATATGCTGCATTATTGCTCTGTAAATCGGCTTACCTCTTACGATTTTGAAGTCGCTCAAAACCGACTCCACGTTGTGGATCCACGACACATATGGCGTCGGATTCCCATCAAATACTTGTAGCTCTTTTACACTGTCCGGAAGCTTGCTAATTTCCTTTAGCTGAACTTCGGTCCTCGGACCTACTAAGGGTGCTTCTGCAGCACCGAAACCACTCACACCACTCACGCTAGCTGTGTTCGCAACCTCGAGCGACATTACTCTGTTTTCAACAATTTTTAACGGGTTTTATAACGGAAACCCGGCAAGGAAGTGTCGTGTTGGTCCCGTTTTGACGTTTTTAAAACGACCTACTATTGGCACGATCAATCTTCACACCACATTCTTATGCCTTTTCGAATATCCGCATGTTCCCATGTGAATGCAGAAAGGTGTGCTCAAGATCCAGGAAAGCGACTGTGTTCCCATGTGAACAGTGACGATCACTTTTATTAAAAGGTGTTGTGGTCTTTAATAGCACTGATTCATAGGCTTAAAGGATGCAGTTTGCCGGCTCCCTGCTCGGGCGCCAATTAAGGATTTTGCATCCTTTATTAATAAAAAAAAAAACCGAACGCCAACGTGAGTTGGCCCAACTGTTCGTACCGTTATTGAATGAAATGACAAGACAAAAAGAAGAAGTGAAGAATTTCATGCATCATTGATTTATTCTTATTAAAAAATACCTTAGCCTCCAGTTCATGTTCATTATTATTTTGAACAGAAAGGGAAATTACGCGATTTTTGCACTTTGGTTTTGTGTTAATTTTTGCCCATTACCCATTTGCTTTTGGGTATTTGTCCTTCGCAAAATGTACGATTGATGCAATTCCCGCTGCAGAAGTTGATGGTTGGTCGTCATTTATTTTTAAACCTGCTGATCAAATTGATGGACGTTCTTGTTGCTGTTTCTTATGTTGTTGTTGAAGTTCGCGTATCTGTAATTGGAGTTTTTCAATTAATTTCTGATGTTGTTGTTATTTGAACTTCTTTCTCTGCCACACCTTCACCTATTGCTCCTGGTATATTATATATTACTTCTTGCAATTGAGGACTACCTAGGTGAAGAAGTTTGTTTTTTTATTTTGTTTACCTCCACAATCTCTTCGGCTTCTAAATACAAAGTGAATAACCACATCCATTTTTCCCATTCTAATCGTATTAAAGACTTGTCAATCGTTTCAAACAAAAATGGTTTTATCCTAGTGTCTCCCATTTTTTTTATTTTTGCTGCCGGTATTGTGATCTAAAAATCACACAAAACAATTGTTTTTTTTATCGTTTCTCCTCTATACTTACATGCCAACAAAATTATTCACCGTTTTCTCTTTTCTATTTACTTTTTTGCAAATTTCTTCAAATTCTCTTTATATTTTCTCAAACAACAACAGATGTTGCTGTTCTTCTTCTTTCCGTATCAACTTTTTTACGGAAATTTTTCGCTTCTGTACATATGTACATATGTACAGCTGTCAACAAAATAATAGCAGCGCTACTTTTTTCTCATTTCTTTTTATTATATCTTCTTTGTTTTTGCCTTTTTCTCTCTAACTTAAGGTTTTTCTGAAAGCTCTTATTCTAAGCTTTCATTATCACCATCAATCATATCAATATGCATTATATCAATAAAATAACGGCACTTTGTTTAAAAAATTGCAAATTTTGGACACACAAAATAATAGCAGCGTTAATGCAAAAAACAGTTAAAATCAATAAAATAAAGTATAATTCAACTAAAATAGCCAACAAACAGTGAGTATTTTCTGCAAATATCATTTTTTGTTATTTTGCATGTTTTTTTGTTAAATTTATTAAACAGTGGGGGGAGAAAAACCTTGCCTTTAAGAGCTACGCCAAATCATACGTCAAATGAGGAGCGCCGGACAATCGTACAGGCAAATCCAAACAAATTTGAACGTTTCTGCAAAGCTGATCCATAATGCCATCAATTTTGTGGAAAAAGTGGAAACCAGAGGTCGAAAACGCAAATTGGAGGACGGAGACCATAGGCAAATAGTCAAAATGTTAAAGAAAGACCCCTTTAAATCAGCTGTGGAGATAAACAAAGAGCTCGAGCTCAATGTGAGGGATGAGACAGTGCGTCGCACTCTTCGCACAGCTAATTTGAAGGCATGCCACCCAAGAAGAAAGCCACTCCTCGCCAAACGTCATCTGGTTCAACACCTTGCTTTTGCCATTATTTTGCTGCATCCATGCTTGACTGTTTTCATGGTGTATTTTGGCTGGAACTCTGTGTTCGGTGGACGCCAAACAAAATTTCTAGACCCATTGCCACCAAAAAGAACGATTTTGCTTTCGTCTGAAAACAAGACGTTCCGCCACTTCTCTCGTGTCCAACCACCATACTTTTTTGCAAAAGCAAGGCGTTGAACCAGATGACGTTTGGAGAGGAGTGGCTTTCTTCTTGGGTGGCATGCCTTCAAATTAGCTGTGCGAAGAGTGCGACGCACTGTCTCATCCCTCACATTGAGCTCGAGCTCTTTGTTTATCTCCACAGCTGATTTAAAGGGGTCTTTCTTTAACATTTTGACTATTTGCCTATGGTCTCCGTCCTCCAATTTGCGTTTTCGACCTCTGGTTTCCACTTTTTCCACAAAATTGATGGCATTATGGATCAGCTTTGCAGAAACGTTCAAATTTTTTTGGATTTGCCTGTACGATTGTCCGGCGCTCCTCATTTGACGTATGATTTGGCGTAGCTCTTAAAGGCAAGGTTTTTCTCCCCCCACTGTTTAATAAATTTAATAAAAAAACATGCAAAATAACAAAAAATGATATTTGCAGAAAATACTCACTGTTTGTTGGCTATTTTAGTTGAATTATACTTTATTTTATTGATTTTAACTGTTTTTTGCATTAACGCTGCTATTATTTTGTGTGTCCAAAATTTGCAATTTTTTAAACAAAGTGCCGTTATTTTATTGATATAATGCATATTGATATGATTGATGGTGATAATGAAAGCTTAGAATAAGAGCTTTCAGAAAAACCTTAAGTTAGAGAGAAAAAGGCAAAAACAAAGAAGATATAATAAAAAGAAATGAGAAAAAAGTAGCGCTGCTATTATTTTGTTGACAGCTGTATATGTTTTTCAGTTTTGTTTTTTTCTTTTGCATGAAATTTTTTGCAAACTGTCTTTATCGTTTTCCTTTTTTGTGAAGGACTAGAAAACAAGAATTTAAACATTTTCTTTTTTATCTTGTGCAGGTTTTATATTAAGATTGAGTGGGGATCTTGAGATACTTCTACTAAAATACAAAGATTTGAATGCGAGGACTTGTAGAAAAGGAAATTTCGTTGTTACCGACGAGCACAGTTTATTACGAGAATTAAGAAGCCAACATGTATTTTGAAGAAGAATATTCCAAATTCACTCTTGATGATGATATTCCCAACTTAGATATTTGATCGGATTTCAGGGTCTTTTTCCGTTCCTTCCTTTTCAACTAAGCTATGAACATTATCTTATAATGGGCACAGTTGAAAGAAAACTAAATGCTTTATTCGAGTTCAATTTAATAAAAATGACTTGAACGGAACGGACGGGTTAGGTTGGGTTAGAAATGTCCTTTCTCAATTTTAATCTGTTCTACTTGAAGTTAGTGTTGATTCGTTTCGTTAATTGTTCAAGTGTTGACGACAAGGTGGCATGATGGGATAGCCGTGTTACATTTAACAATTCTTTTAGTTTAACAAATCAAGACCTAAGATTTTTTTGCACGAAACTTTCGGTATCTCTCTTGCGTTTAACAGTACGAATCATTCGATCAGTTATGTCCAATGTGTGGAAAAAAATGTTTTCGTCGTTTTTCATTATCAATCGTGAAATAAAATAATTGATTAAATGTTCTTGGATGTTGTGCATTAGAGCAACGGTACTGTTATTGAAGTAAATTTTAATAACTATATGTTATAACTAATAACAAAAACTCTAGAATGCAATTATTTCTTCATTATTTTATTTAAGAAAAATACTAGTTAAAAAATGAAAAAACAGACAGACTAAAATTTTTGTTGGTACCAAAAATGAAAAGAAACGTCGAGTAATTTCCTGTGGACCTCGTGACCTTTTTTATTTATAAGTTGGTGATGCCAAGTTTTGTTGGGGTTTTGGAGGGTTTTAGCGTTGGCAGGTTTGACAACAGGTACTTTAGAGCAATTTCATTAATACAAGAGTTGATGTATGATCGTTGAAGATCAATGTCAACAACATTTTCTAAAAAGTGTTATTTCTGATCCTCATTGATGTTCTCACATCTCACGACATTTGAGCCTACACTTTTCAGAACAAGCAGGTTTTAAGGATCGTGCTTTAATTTTGCGCTTGGATCTAGAAATCGATGTGTACTCGTAAGCTTGACCACTTTTTCTCGCAATTATATAAAGATATATTATATCTTCTTAAAAGTTTCATGGAGTTAATTTATTGATAGTTAACAGAACCATGAAAGTATTTATTTGAATTCGTTAAGATTTCAGGAGACTCTAGTTGAGTTTAGAAGGCTTGGTTGACCCTTTATCAATCCGTGCTATATAATTTTGTTACTTATTTAGTATCAAGGAAAAACACCTTTTTTTTTAATTAGTATAGTTTATTATTTCAGAAAAAAAATCTATCAACTAAAAAATTAAGTGTGTTTGTCCAGAAAACTTTTTACAAGAGTAAAAGCGTTAAAATTTAAAATTCTGAGATAGAGAATGTAAGAAAGAGTACAATGTATGTGTATAGAAACGAAAAAAAAAGCGAAAAAAAAAATTACACCAGGTAATAACTAAGACGAAAGTTTACCACGTTATAATATTTTATTATCAGATTTTACCCTGTGTCTGGTCGAAATCCAAATGACCGAGAAATAATTAATTTTCAAAGATTAGCTTTAAAACTTAACAAAAATTGAGAGAGCATGTACAGCTGATGATATACAAATGATATAAATTTACAGCTTTACCCTTGAAATTATATACATAGGTAAATGATACAAAGTTTTTCATAAATAAGCAAATAAGATAAACGAACGAATAATAAAAAAAAAAATGAGATAAAGATGACGAATAATAAATTATTGTTGAGCCCATTCTCAAACAGTATGTAAATAAAAAAGGGACCACTTTATGATTGTGGACACGTTCAGTGCAAGCCCATTTTCATCCCGGGAACGTTCAAGCGTCTTGTGCTTTTTTGTTCTACATCAGCAACATAATCTATTATTTTCAAAAGTTAATTGTATGCAAATTTGTCTTTTATCCGAGGCTGGTGATTTTCTATTTGGTTATTTTCTTCTCTTTTACTTTAACTGAACACTTGATCAAACTCTTTGATTAAAACTGCTTTCAGTCCCTTATAATCGCGCACTACACTTTGGCTAGCACAAACAGCATCAGCACCAGCTAAAAGACTTCGGAGACAGACATATTTGAAAGCGTCGTCACACTATTTTAAAAAAAAACACACTTTAGATTTCGTGGTTGACTTATTTGTGCCAATTTTATTTTATTCACCTGTATTTATATATTTATAAATTGCTTATGCTACAAAAATTATACAATTTGTTTCAAAGTAATTCTTAGAAATACAAACGATAATATAAAATTCAATACAAGTTATCATTGGAATCCAATTATTTACTATTTATTTGAATTTGGGTTTCTGCTGATTAATGGGAATGGATTATTGTGGGAAAGGTAGAATGGGAAAAGAAAAAGAGGTTCAATGTTTGTTATGGGAAAAGGAAATTGGGTGTCGTCTTAACTTCAATATGTTTCACAAACCTGCTCCAGGTCATTTATGAAATGTTTGACATCGTATCCTGACATACGGTCGCCGCTGAACATCGGAATGACGTTTAAACGAACCCGATTTACCGGCTCGGTCATCATTTGTTCTCACTGACGTGTGAGCGTAAGAAGATGTGGGAAATCGATGCCCCTTTCTTGCAAAAGGTTCATGATTTCTATTTTACTTGCTTTTGGCATATTATGATTATTTTTTAGGATTACCCCACACCTGAAAGATTTAATCTTCAATTCTAATAAAACACGACTTGTCCTGTTTCTCTAATAATCGGAAGTGAGTATTCGCCATCTTCTATTTTGTTTTCTTATATACAAGTTTCTGATTCTGAACAGCAGACGGCGTTCGCTCTACTAAATCATTCTTAGGGTCTATTTACATTATTTTGTTTTTTATTATATCGTTTCTCTATTGATTATTTTGATGTCCTCTGAACGGGTTACAATAATTATTTCCTTGATCGTTGTATTGTTGTCTCTGGTTATTATTTGAAAAAGGTCTTCTGTATGCACTTAACCCTACCTCCATTAATTGAGGCGATTCAAATTTCTTTTGTGGCTGCATATGTTGTTGTGAAAGTGAATATCTCGTAGCATTTGGCACAAAATGTTGGGTATCTCTTCTTGTCTTTGGTTTGCTGCTCACTTTTAATTGCTGATGTTTATTATCCTGGTATATTGTGCTTGCATAGGCTTCACTTAAACTCTTCGGATTATCTTGATATAACGTATTTTTTTCAAATCCATTATTTATTCTAATGATTAATGTCCTAACAGACTTCGTTTTTATTTCACCAATTAATGCAGTTGCTGCTTCGTTATTCTAATAAGTCATATCTTTTTTAGAGATGACTAAATTCAATGATTGTGTAATCTTGTCGTGATATTTTAACAACGACAAATTACGTTGCTCGATTTCACACATTTCTTCTTCAAGAACATATAGTGGTCTTTGGTCCGCATATGTAAAGTACAGACGGTCTATGATTGCATAGAAATTATTTTTAGTATCACTGTTTATTTGTGGGATGCTGGACCAGTGATTTTTGTCCGAACTATTCCCAACGCTTCGAAATAGTTATTATGAGTTGTGTGTTCTTTAATGTTGTCCATGGCATTCCATACTTGTTTTCTCCAGCTTCTAAACTCATCTATGTCTCCTTTGAATTGAGGCAAACTTTGGAATATCGTCATTTTGATGTCGTTGGGAGATGTGTAATTCGGTACTATATCTGTGTACACTGTCACATTGTTCCCTATATTAGCGTGGGATTCGAGTTAAATGAGCCTTTCTCTTGATTCTTTTCTTTGAAATATTTGTGTTTTCGATTTCCAATTAATTTATAACGTTTAATTGGTATCCCGGTTGAGCCCCCAGTTTAGCTGTAGTAATTACGCCGAAGGAAAAAAATGTATTTTTTTTTTTTTGATATATCGTTAATTTAATTACACAGGGTCTTAACACTATTCTTATAAGTCTTAAGTCTGGTTCTGGACAGCTGCTGTAGTATGTGACTTTGGCCAGAATCAGTTGTTGTGACTGCGGCTTAATTGAACGCTTGTGTTCGTATCGGTCCAATCTGAACAATAACTCACCATAGGACTTACAATCATTTTTGAGCGTTATGTTGTTGCTGCTATCGTTAAATCCATCGATGATAAACGTGACTAGCTCTGCCTCGGGGACGTCAACCTTCGCAGCTATGGATTTCATTGCTATGACGAACTCTAGGCAAGACTCTTTCTCTTGGATTTTTCGACATTCCAGCTGCCGATAAACATCGCGATGGGAAATTTGTCGTCCAAACATCTCGATCAGCGCTGCTTTCAATTCATCGTAGTTGACGACACCCAGAGTGTTCAGTAAATCCCTCGCGATCTCCTTTAATAGCCGGCGCACCCCCAGGCACATCTCGTCCGACGTGAACGAACGTGTTGTGGTATATTGTTCATATTCTTTGAACCACTTACGGATGTCATAATTATTTTTGCCAGTGAAGGGGTTCAGCGCATGTTCCAACTGGTCGATATTCACACGAGGACTGGAGGTGTTGGCGTTTGAACACGATCTCATCACTTCTATTTGCTGTTGTAAGGATGCCATTTCGTGTTCCAATTTCAGCACCTTAATTTGCGCCTCCAATCGCTGTACATGCTCGTCGTCATGTGGTGTCACGGCATACGCATTCTCATCTGGTCGCTGAACATCATCAGCGGGTTCATTGTCTTTGAAAGTGAGACTCTCCTGAACAACCAAATCCAGATACAGCGCACGTAACTGCGCAAGTGAAGCGGTTGGTGAAAATTCCACACCTGCTGCACTCAGGGCGGCCATTATGGCTTGTCTTGTTAGTTTTTCTGCGACATTATTATTTTTCTGGTAACCCCACACCTAAGATTTAATGTGACCAATTATTATATATTTCTTTTCTAATAAAATGAACAACTTGCTTTAATGTGACCAATTAATTTATATATTTCTTTTCTTATAAAATGAACAACTTCCATGGGACCAATTCTTATTATATTCTCTTCTAAATCCGTTACCTCTTTTTCGCGTTCAGGCTTTTTCTTATTCTTCTTTTTTTTCTCAATGTTGGCCGCCCTCCGAAACAAAGATGAAGCCGGTTGATCTTTTGTAACATGGACTTAAGGTCCATCTTGTTGGACAATCTCTTTAATTGCAAAAGAAAAGAGCAAAAGTTATTTTGGATGAACTATTTATTTTCAGTCTAAGTAATAAGAAAACGGTTATAGTGAAGTGAACAGTTTGAGATAAAAGTAAAATGTAAAGGCGTTCTTTTTAGGCAGCTTCTCCTCAAAAAGGACGAAGTTGGTTGCAGTTGTGTTCATTGTAGTTGTGTTCATTGTTTTAGTAGTGTTTTAGTAGTAAAGGTTTGTTCGCTCAATACATCTCGCACTTTGATATATTACAATATATTTTATTTTTTTGTACAAACAGTACTTCTATTCATTTTACGAGCAACGATCAGGTGAATCACTTTGTACGATGGTTTTCTTCTTGAAGACATCGTATTTGTAGCATAGATATTTGTCTTTAATCAAGGAATGTAGGTAGTGATAGTTAGTGAAGTAAAGTTCCGAGCTTATTTATTAATAACATTTCCCTTATGTCTCTTAAACTGCCCATTTTACAAAATAATTTATTCCATCAACTTTTAATTCGTTTGTGGGAAAGGTTATGTCTATGTGTAATTTTTTTGTGTGAATAACTGAAGAAAACACAAGAAATTAGATTTGTTTCCATTGGTGAAATTAATTCAAATATTTCATCTTGCACCAACATCAACACAATTTTGTATATATTCTTTTACAATGTGATTTTTTCGATAACATTGTATTTAAAATATTTTAGAAAAAATTCTGCCTCAAACATGGAATCATTTTAAAGTAAATATTTGATATTTCAAGCCCACTTGCTTTTTCAGAAACAGTGCAATTTACATATAATTATTTGAATCGATTGTTTTAGTTACTTACTAAATCATCTTACATTTGTTTGTGATTAGCTTTATAACATTAATAACAATAATACAAGTGGAAAGTATATTGTTCTTCAACATTTACCTTAAAATTGCAAAGACATATTTCTGCTTACTCGTTATTTTAATAAAACCCACTTTCAACAACTAAACAAAATCCTAATAAATCACTGTCATAAATTAAAAATTTAATTAAACAGTTAAAATATAATTTAATACTTTTTTAATGTAAAATAAAAATCCAATTGGTTGAAGTTTTAAGTTTTATACATTGTAATTAACTTCTTAAGCATTTTTATATCTATCATAAATTTTAAGTTTTAATAATAATCATTTTAAATATTATTTATAAACGAACTTTATCATGCATTATTCAAATTTATATATATTTTGTTTTCATATTAATCAATTCAATTATAAATAAAATAATAAAAAAAAAACTTGAGACAACAAAAAAAAGCAAAAAGTTTGTATTTATTTAAATTTCTTTTAAATTTACTACAAACAAAAAGCCATTTAAAAATGGTGAAAAGCAGCTTTCACAGAAAGATACTTCATTGAGTGGAACATCAATTGGTCACAAAAATAATCTCTCCAAGAAGACTCTACACCAGAAGTCAACATCAGTGGGAAATATTTCGTCAGCGCCAATAAGTGCTCTCAAGGATAATGTTAGCTCATTGCCAGGTAAGAATTATAAATTTAATATTTTAATTAATCTTATTAAATATAAATGGTGAAATATTTAACAAATAAATAAATATAATAATGCATTTACCATTTGACGCTTACCGTGAAGTGTGAAGTGCATATATTGTTCTATCCTGGTTCTCTTCTGTCAAAATTTTGAGTATGGTAGCTTATAACAATTTTGACAAGTCATTTGACATTCGACTCAGAAATCATATTTGGCCAGTTTATATTTCAAATATTTCCGAAATCTTTCTCTGTCAGGTTGACAGTACCGAATAAATATTACAAAATTTGGGTCTAAAAATTATATTCTTAGAGTTTTACTATACAAATTTTATTTTTATGTTTCTAAGATTACTGTTATTTTTTAGATCTTATAAACATTTGAACTTGTCATAAATAATTATTTTGGTGCAAAATGCAATACAAATATTATTATTAAAATATGACAGTAATACAGTACAAACGAATTACGTAATTTCAGATAACAAAAATGAACAAATAGAAGATGATACAGTCTCAGAATTTATCTTTTGAAGCTTTTATAACCTACCAGGTGCTTCTTTAATGTTTTCTTCTTTTTTTTTTAATTTTCGGTAATCATTCTTAGACTAGAATATGTACATACTTAATACTTTAAAATTGAAAACAAATTAAATACAATCATTGCAAGTAGTTCAATTTTTCATTACAATGCTTTCATTGATAGTAAGAAAGTTAAATTAGCGGGAATTTTTGAGTCATACAAAGGTTGTTTTGTATTAAAAAACCATACAAATTTTTTACAGATTTCGAAGAAATACGTTTTTTAAATGAAAATCAACAGCTAATTTGTTATACAATCAAGTTTAATAGGCTAAATAAAAGGCCTTGCACATGAGAGCGAACAACGAATGAACGAATGGACGAACAAACGTGATTTTACACATTTCAAAAAGTCAATTTCAAACAAAAACACATTTAAATTATAAGAAACCAATTAACACTAATGTTAAAATAATAAAATTTTCATTTTGTTCTCTAAAACAAGAAAATTTTGTAAAAACAATTTGGTAGTATCGAATTGCAGTGTGGTTTCTACGAACTGTCAAACTCTATTCGCGTTCCACATACCATCCACACTGCAACGAATAAATTGTTCGTGCGCAACTTAACCTCAAAATTATACCACTCTTGTTTTGTTTTTTATGTGAAAGATCATGGCTGATGAAAATATGGAGAAAAGGGTAATTCAATTCGTCCCTGTCAGCGAATAGAAAAAAGTTCATGTGAAAGAAAAGTCAAAATATGCGAACATCCACAGTTCGCAGTTCGTAGAACTGCTTAAAGGTGCAAGATGCTTAAGGGTTACGCTTTATTGATTTTCATTGGGCAAAATAAATTAATTTAGTTTAAATAGGTAAATAGGTTTGACTTTATTTAACAGAAAAAGGAGAAAAATATTTTAAAATCTAGTAATTTTAGATGGTTTAAAATATAAAGGCTATCCATTTTAAAATATCAATTAATATTTGATAAATCAGAAGCTATTAGGATATGTCAGGGCATAATTGCAAAAACTGAACACAACGAAACAGCCCCGAGATCCAGTTAATGTATCGTAGAGATTATTTAAAGTCAGAAAACCTTCGCATTTCTTGTAAAATAGGACAATCTGACATAAAATGGAATAATTTTCAACCGTGAGGTATAAATGCTGAAGATCTGCTCTGTGAGGTATAAATGCTAAAGATCTGCTCTGTGAGGTATAAAATTAAAATTTAATAACTCGACTCTTGCTTTAAAAATGGTGCTTATCACCTCAGATGAGTACTTACTATTGAAAAAACTTTCTCTAATAGACTGAGACTATTGTAGAACGGTCTAGAGGCTTATGATGATGCTCTTGTTAAGTGCTGGACACATATTTTGTCGTCCACTTTACGAGGCTATGATCATTATAAATATGTCCATCCAATCACGAACGTAATTCTCAGATAACAATAGTGTAATGTCAGTTACTTCCATTCCCTGACTAGAGAAGCATTAGTTCTCAAGGATCTTAAGGCGATTGATCTATAAAGACTATTTTCATTTCTTTTCATTACTTTTATTAAATAATCTGAATGCGCTCTTCAATGGGGCTGACCCCAAACGCCTGCACTCCATAAAACATAAACGTTTTGACAGTAAAGACTTCATAATCAGAGCAAGATCAATATTTGGATTTGAAAAAAAATTTCGACCACATCAAATTAATTGTCAATTTAGCTTTCATGTTTGCCAACGTTTAGGTTTGATGATAACCATACATCGAGGTATTCCAATTCGGTCAGCACATCTATCAGCTCTTCCCGTAGCCTTCCTGTCTGTCGATTCTGGAAGATCATGATTTTCGTTTTCAATATGTTCATATGAAGACCCAATGTCTTTCAGTATGTTTCTAATCGATTTATTTGAAGTTGAAGCGAAAAGTCATCTGCATAGAGAAGAACCTTTATGAGAGCTCCCGTAATGTTTACGCCCCCCTTTAGAATATCTGGTACATCATCAATGTACAAAGTGAACAGAATAGGACTCAAAATGCATCCCTGTGGTACACCTGCAAACGTATCAAAATATTCTGAAAACTTAGAACCATCCCATACAGCTGCACTTGATGACGCCAGAAACTTCATGTACAACATTAAAAACTTTATTCAACCTCCGATCGATGACAGTTTATAAATCAATGCCTGCCTATTAACTGTGTCGAATGCCGCTCTAAAGTCGACAAAACACAAATAGTTGAAAAAATCCACAATGTATTGCTTGAGCTTTTCTGTTGCAATTTTATAGAATTCAGCTGGAATACCATCCATCACTCCCCGTATCTTTGTTGTTCTTCATAACCCGAAAAGTGTTCTCAATTTCTCTTAGTAAAATTTGAGTGTCAAGTTCAGACACTTGCACATTCTGTAAGCCAAAGCTTAAAGTATGAAAGTTCTCCTCCTCTGTCAATACTGTTTTAAAATACGCCGCCATTGTATCATCTTCGAGAACGTTATTCATACCATGGTAACGCCCCACAAACTCACGTACATTAGACCAAAATCCCTTAGAGTTTTGGGTTTTTGATTTAGTTTTAATTTACAATCATTTGCACATTTCTTTATTATGTATTTTGAATGATAAATAAGTCAGTTTGAATTTTATTCCAAATTACTATTCTTAAATATAGCATCTTCGTTTTGTGAAATTATTCTTCGTAAAGTTCAGAATCTTTGTAATATAAATGGTTTTAATTTAATTAATTTTTTCTTCAGAGGTACGAGTATCATAAATAAATAAATTTAAATGAAAATTTGACAGCATTCCGGAAAACATAACATTTCTGACATTTTCTTTTCGATTTGAAATCAAAATCAAAATCGAAACCAGAAGCATTTACACATTCATATTCTTAAACGTCAAACTCGATAGTTGTTATTATTGGTATGGTTATTAATCATCAGGCAACATTACGGACATCATTTGCAGTCAACTTCATTCTTTGAACGTACATTTTGGCTAAGGCAACTGTTTAGTTTTCCAAGTGTCATGAATTTCAAGTTCAGAACTTTACTTCACAAACCTCTACTTTAAGTTCATAGTACAAAAACTACCAAAAACATTATTGTCTACAAAACACTTTTCACATCACGATTTGTATTTTGTATTGTAGAAGACATTGAATGAAGTTGAGCATATAATAATAAAGTTCAGATTTCAGTTTAATGAAAAAATATTATCAACTGTCATTTTGACAGAAGTAGACTTGACTTGATAGTAAGGAAGATTTTTCTTTTCTAACTTTCCAGTCAATTTTCCATTAAAGTTGCCTAAATTGGAAGGTAATTTTTTGGCAGCTGGCCAATCAGATACTAGAAACTCGCCTTACTTCCTGAACCTGCCCATTATTTTTGATTTGGAAATAGATAACTGTAAAAATGACACAAAATGTCAGGATCAAAACAATGTGTAAAATTGAGAAAAATTAAAAATTTGTAAGAATTTAATTTGTATCTTAGTTTCAACGGATTTTAGAACAATCACTTTGTTCTAATGGATCCGGTTTAGTAGCAGTTTTATGGAAAACACCTGAGGAAATATGAATAGAAATTAAACAAGTCATATTTATAAGTAGATGGTAGAAATTTTAGGGTTTTTAATCAATTAAAATTATAATCTGAAGCGAGCACCTTGAAACTATGTAAATCAACCTTTTTACTTTTAACCATTTTACAATAAATTCTAAAACTACGGCACTTGACAAAATCTAAAACATAGTGTCAGTTCGTTGTCATTTAAATGTATCATATTATAGCGCTAGATTATTATTCTACCCTAAACTGCATAGTTATAGTGAGTACTAAATAGGTACATCATTTCAAAACCTAGAACCCTTTTTTGAATTTAAACTATAACTTCAAAAAATTTATAATTTCATAAATTTCTTAAAATATGATTGATTTTTTTATTAATTTTTGTTTTTGTTCTTCTTTTTTAATTTAGATATGCTTGACAGTCCAATTGCTGTCAATCCAGCATCAACACGCAGTTCCAGTGACAGTTATTCATCCAGTTCGTCAACAAAACAATTGTTAAGTTCAAATCAACCAAGTTCCAGTGCGACAAAAATTATGGTAGATGATAAAGCAGCAGTTCAAAATGCAGTTAATGTTTAAATATAAACATATTAATAATAATACTCAAACATTTTATTAACCTTAAATGAAATATTAAGTGTGACAAAAAAAATTAAATAACCATAACATTATACCAGTTTAAAACTTACACTAGCCATGGTGTCAAATAAAAATACTCTTTAAATATTTAAGAAAAATAAAGACAAATATTTTTTTTATTTACTTTTAGTTTATTTATTTTAATTTTTATTTGTATTATATTAACAAACTTCCGGAATATTTGACAACCATTTGCCGTTACTATCGCAAGTTATTTCATACAAGCTACCACTACATTTTATTGTTAGTGTGTCTTCAAAGAGATATGAGCTTCCTGTCACAATTTCAGAATTTTCCGGTAAGTTTGGATCGTCACATGAGATTCCTGTAAATATATTTTAAAAAAACCGTTAGTGTACCAATTGTATTTCATACGTTATATTTCAACATTCTTACTTTTACACCAAGTGTGAATTCTAGACCAAATGCCATTGGAAAGGCATTCAATGGTATTATTTTTGTTTGAAAGATAGAAACCTTCCTCACAACTTAATTTCACAACATGACCTATCCGAAAGCTTTCGGAATCTGAATCCAAAAGCATATTCTTGAGTGTAGGCGGTTGGTCACACCACTTAACTAAAATAAAAGAAAAAAATAAATATATATATGTCCCCAACTCTGGATTGATTACCTACGATGACATTCGTAGTCGATTTCGCTCCATTGACCATTCTTCAAACATTTAGACAACCAAGTTTTACCAATTCGTTGAAGATGTGATGCACATCCATACTCAACATCACCGGCGAAATTAGAAGCTTGATATTCCAAAAGCTGGTATTTGACGATAATGCCGTGTTGTGGCGGATCTGGAAGATTACCCCAATCACATCCTTGTGATTCTCTACTACTTCCATCAGTCCAATCAGACTCATCAGATTTGTTTTCTTCTACGGAGCTGATTTTCTTAGGGATTTCAGTTGTACTGCTCACTCCCTGAAACCGTCTCTTATAATTCTCATAAACCGGCACAATCAGTTTTCTGATCAACTTTTTCAGAATGCCACTACGATTTTCTAAGGCAGTTGCATCCTCCTCGACGGGAGGCTTTTGATCATACTTATTCTCCCAGGCAATAGCATCGATGAAGATAGAAAGTGTGAATCTCAAGGCATTCTCCAGATCAGCATTCATTTTTGTGGCATTGGCAAAGTCCTTCCCATAGATGAGAATGTCAAAGAAATCTTCATATGGCACATCACTGATGGATGCATTCAAAACATCCATGGAATGAAGTTCTAGTAAATCCAAAAGTTGGACATCAGCATTTGGAAACTTTTCCAAATTATTTTGATCCGAAATGAAGAGATTCGTAAGATGAACAGGTTTAATAAGATGTGAGCAAAGAATGACTTGCGTTGCAGTTTCGCCTAGACAACCTTTGTATAGAAATTCATACAAAAGATTCCAGAAATCTTTTTCAGGGTAGGCAAAGGTGTTATGATTGTGGGATTGCGGAGATGTTGAAGGCAATGGTTTTCCAGTCGTTGTTGTTGATGGTAAGTTTTCCTCGTTGGTAGTTGTAGTGGATGGTTCATTTTCACTAAGAGTTAAAAATGTTGTTGTTGTAGAAAATGTATTGGATTCGTCAGTATTTTTGATGTCATAAGTTGGGGTGGTAGAAGGCATTATCGATGTGATTGTAGTTCTTGCAATGTTATTGATGAGTGGTGTTAAAGTTGTTTCAGCGGGTGTTTCACTTGTGGTTGTAACATGAGTGCAGTTTGGAGTCAAGCCATACCACTCACCTGAAAATATAGTACTACAGTAATTTCGGAGAAAATACAAAAAAAAAAATAAGTCCACAATGTCTCGACGGGCTAAAGTTATTTATGTTAAATCGGAAATCGAATAAAAAACTGAACTAGAATGTTTTAAAACTGAACACAAAGAAGCCACCAATTGCTCCAATTCCTGATAAATGCATTATGTGTCCGATCCTCAGTCTATGAGAAAGATGAATCCCCTGGGTATGAAACTATAACATTTTTGACAGTAAGCCACCATTTTCACGACGGACGTCAACTAGATGAACTAATTATTAAAATAAAGACGTGTTGGCAGTACTTATATAACTATCCTAGTGCTCCGTTTAATATTTCATAAAGTCGACTTGAAGAAAAGTAGGTTAGGTTAGGTTAAATTGGCTGTCCGTGTAGGACAGCTTACACTTAGGTCATTTTAATGACCCATTGTGATACCACATGAATCATGAGGCTTTCTTTAAAGGTCAATTAAACCAGTTTGAGTCCCTAACGAAGCGTGAGAGATTGATTATGTTAATATCATTGAGATCGTTATAGAAGAATTCTCCTAGGTAGGTTTTTTGTTTTTGAGCTGTGTAAAAGTGGGCTAACTCGTCTTCCAGGAATGCAATATTCTCCCAGAAAGATTTGGAACGTATAGAAAATCTGGAAGTTTCTGTCGAATTGCAGTTAGGGGATAGTGTAGTCTAATTATATCAACAGGTGTTAGATGAGTAAGGTATCCATCCAGTGCCGAAGATGGGGTCGTGCGAAGCGATCCGCTTAAACATATGGAGGGTTAACATATGGAATTTTGTATTTCCTCTAAAATAGGACTAATTTGGTTTTGTGTGACTTAAAACTCGGTCCACACTAATCAGTTCAAAGTATTAGTTTGTCTAAGGCATTTTGGAAGAGTTCTTTTGGGGTGTTATACGCAATCACTCTGAAATCCTCCGCCTCCAAAGCAGTTCTTATTTCATTTACCACCAGGTTCCAAAGGAAAGGGGATAGAACAGTTAAGAGGTAATTATTCTGCTAGTCAGCATTAAATGAATTAACTCCTCTACATTCAGAGATGTTAGTGCAGATGTGATTGCAGATGTGTCCACGTTGTTTAAAGCGCATTCGAAGAAAAGTAACTTTTATCAAAAATACAACCGGCGATTTTCCTGCAGTATAGGCCAATTGGCAATAAAATAGCTCTTACGTCTTCATCTTCCGGTTTATTCCAAAGATGACAGATTTGAGGTAGGACAGATGATGGTTAGTGCGTTGGACTGTAATGCAAGAGGTCTTTGGTTCAATCCTTGCCTGTGTCATCTAAAGCTACTGTCTCTTGCTAGGAATTGAAAATAAATTCTTGTCATAAAAAGTGCTTTCTCAAATAAGCCGTTCGGATTCGGCTTAAAACTGTAGGTCCGCTCCATCCCTGACAACATTACCCGCACACAGGAATGGCTGAGAGTTGTAAGTCACTAGGCCCTTGTTCTAAACGGACTGTTGTGCCACCTAATTTATTTATTTAGATCGAGGGGACATAAAGTTTAAGTTACCCTCAAAATAGGTTCCTGAACAGAACTGGTGATTTAGGTTCATGTGTGTATTCCTAAACGATGGTTAAGTTGCTCTGGATAGATGCTGGGTGGAAAGCTTCTCATTTTTTTTTTGTCGTGACATTTGCAAACATGCCCTGCCATTCATCAACGTTTGACGCCATAAATGATGAATGAACTTCATGGAAATGGGGTATTTTATTCCATTCCTTGAATGGGGAAACGTTTGTTTGAACAAATCTTACTTGACTCTTGACTTTGAGCAGCAAGTTATGGCATCTGTAAACCTTTTTAAAGAAACATTTATGTCAAGCACAATGATAACGTTTTCCTCTATAAATAACGCGATAGATCCAGCATTGTCTCCTTTTACTTCTCCTAAAAGTGTAAATCTCTACAGATCTTCCATTAATAATAAAAAATCATCTGGAATCGACCAAATTTCTAATTACATATTTAGAAAATGTCCATATTCTTTGGACGTAGTATTATCGTTGATTTT
Organism: Eupeodes luniger; assembly: GCA_951509635.1. NCBI lineage: Eukaryota > Metazoa > Arthropoda > Insecta > Diptera > Syrphidae > Eupeodes > Eupeodes luniger. The sequence goes on from OX608073.1 coordinate 251,593,377, forward strand.
CAAACAATGTATAAATAACGGTTATTTTCCAAACATTTGGAAACGAGCTATGATCTTGCCAATTGCGAAAATAAAAGCTACAAGAGAAGTTAATAACTTTCGACCTATCTCCCTTCTTTCTAACATTGGTAAACTGTTTGAGCGGGTATTAGCTGACCCATTGAATAGCTTCTGCAAGACAGGAATATCATTCCATGCAATCAATTTGGTTTCAATAAAGGACACTCAACGGAACATGCTTTGCTTCTATTTCAAGATAAGGTCATTCAAAATCTTAGAAATAAAATGTGCACAGTGAGTCTAGATATTGACCTTCAAAAAGCTTTCGATTCACTTTGGCATCGGGGACTTGTATATAAACTTATAAAGCTCAATTTTCCGGATTGGCTTATCAAAATAATTTTCAGTTTTTTAACAAACAGGAAAAGCTCAATTCTTATTAATTCTGAGCATTCTGACTTTTTCAACGTGCATACAGGTGTTCCTCAGGGATCGATATTGGGTCCATCTTTATTCAACATTTATCTCCAAGACTTCCCTCTTTCAGAGTCTTATTCTAATGAACCTTGTTCAATACATTACGCTGATGATACTAACATATTAGCAAGTGACAGTCGACCAATTCTAGCTCTTAATAAAATTAAACGCAGGTTGCCACTTATCGAAAACTTTTTCAAAAAATGGGGATTAAAAATCAATATAAATAAGTGTGGATTGACTTGTTTCAGAAACGCCAGCGGAAAAGGACACTACCTCGCTGTTAAAGAGAGCAAGTTCCTAGATCTCAAAATAAATAACGAAGCAATCCCACTACGTCTGTAGTACCCGTGGCATGATGGTTAGTGCGTTGGACTGTCATGCGAGAGGTCTTGGGTTCGATCCCTGCCTGTGCCACCTTAATTTAAAAAACGGGTACTGCCTCTTGCGAGGAATTGACAAATTCTCCAAGAGTAATGCTTGTCATGAAAAAGTGCTTTCTCAAATTAGCCGTTCGGATTCGGCATTAAACTGTAGGTCCCCTGCATCACTGACAACAGTACTCGCACACAGGAATGGTTGAGAGTTGTAAGTCACTAGGCCCTGGTTCTCTACGGACTGTTGCGCCACCTAATTTATTTTTTAATCCCACTACGTCTAGAAACGAAGTATCTAGGAATAAACTTCCAGAACCGATTTCAATTTAATAAACATGCTAGGACGGTACTAAAAAAAGCAAAAATGGCTACCGCATTATTAAAAGTGCTGTTTAATTCTAAGTTCCTTTTAGCAAAAACTAAAATTCTAATGTACAAGACACTCATTAGGCAAATTTTGACATACAGTTTTTGTACTTGGTTCACCATATCACCGACAGTTGCAAATGAATTGGAAGTGTTTGAAAGAAAAATATTAAGATTTTGTTGTGGATTGTTCCGAAAGCCTAATAAAAAATGATATTCAAATAACTCTATTTATGAGGCTACTCACACTACACCTTTGATGAAATACCAAATAGATCTTCTAGTTAAAAAACTTTCAAAAATAAATTTGCATGCAAACCCATTGATAAGATCCCTAATGGATTCTAATGCCAATGTAGTGTAGTTGAAAAACATTATCTGTCACCATTTAATATTCTTAATGAGGGGTCTATCGCTGTTTTAAGACCAGATGTAAACGTTAACGAAATCCCTTTTTATGTAAAAGCTTCGCCTTCCAATTACAGAGGGTAATATTGCTAAAATTGAAAAAATTGTTGTTAACATAAACTTTTGCAAATATCGGTAAAGTTCCCAATAATTATATATGAAAATGAAAATGTTATGTAAGGAGAATTTCTAACTTTAGTATCATTGTATTTTATTTTAGATTAAGTGTAGTTTTAGTTTTATTTATAGTTTTTAGTGTTTAAGTCATATTTGCCAAAATAGAGCAATAATGATAATGTTCGCCGGGAGCAAGCGAACAAGTTAAAACTTGTATATTTTAAAATTTATAATTTAATAGATTATGTTTTTGAACATTTAGAATTTTGATTCAGTCAGACATATCTCTAAGTCGACCAAATATAGTTTTTGAAATTTAGTTTTTATCAAATTGTACTGTTTTTAATTGTCTCAATAAAACTTGAACTTGAACAAATCTTACCATGATACTCTTGTGAAGACTTCTTCAACTTCTTTTCATCACCCCAATCAAATAATCATAGTTGGCTTTTAGATTTTGTATGTACACACAATTTGGGTTTGGATTAGGCAGCCTGAATAATCAATTGAAGAATAATCTCTACACCGTTTCAGACATCTCAAAGAACACAAACCCAAAAACCTGGGTACCATAGCGCATACATGTGTTAATCGTTGCATGAAAAACACGGTATTTTGACGCGAGATCGATATCCTGGTTAACAAAGAACTTAGGTCACATTATGTCCAAAGTGAAAGTTATGTCGGCTTTTAATACTAAGTCATTAGTGTAAAGTAGGACTTTTACTTGTATCTCGGCAAAAGGCTTTCCTTCTAGAAATCCATCACAAATTTCATTAATAAATAAAGCAAAACATAATGGACTTAAAATGCAGCCTTGGGGAACACCTGTCGATGTTTCAAACCATTCTGAGAAAGTTCAAGTACAACATAAAGAATTTGCGGGAGATTCATAGCGTTGAGAGCTTGTACATCAGAGCTTGTCTATTTATCTTGTCGAATGCTGCTTTGATGTCGACGAAGCAATTTCAATTGACTTTCTAGCAATACAATATATGGTCCATCGTTGAAAAACCTGCCTGAAAACCAGTCGAATGCTGCTTTGAAGTCGACATAGCAGTTTCAATTGACTTTCTAGCAATATAATATATGGTCCATAGTTGAAAAACCTGCCTGAAAACCAGCTTGAAACATGCTTAGAAGGGCTCTGTCTTTTTTTCCATTTTTTAAGTCTTTCAAAGAATATTGAAGTTTAGTTTTTAAGACAGGATCTTGTAGTTTGTTTTCAAGAGAATGTGCTTCGCTTAGTTAAAGTCATCTTGAACTTCCTAAGCTATAAAGCTTAAATAAAGAAGAATCTTTGAATCTGACCTTTAGACGACGAAGCAGAAAAAGGCTATGCGACTCATATAATACACGTGAAGGGAGCTGACTGGATGACTCTAAATAGTTAAAGCTATAGATACGTATTCAAAATAAAAATTAAAAAAAAAAACGCTTTAAAGAAATTTTGTCGCTGTAAGTGGTTAAATAAATTGTTCTATAAAAGAATTTAGAACCAATATACCTTCAATGAAACATTATAATTTGTACTTACCATCATCCATGCATATCTTAGTTTGACTCACTGATGTTATTAAACAAGTCAATTCTGCAAAAACTCCAACTGGATAGTAATCCATATCCCATTTGATTATTCCTTTATCATTAGCATACAAAACTCTAATATTCTCTTGTGGAAACAATTTTTCACACTGCACATAACCTTTAAAATATAAGAGAAAATATAAATTGATTTAAAGAAAATATTATGTATCGTTGTAAAAACTTTACTTTGACAAAGTGGATCTTGGCCAGACCACATTCCCATAGTTAAACATACTCTCTTGTCATTTCCATCAACAGCATATCCAATGTTGCATTCATATTCGGCAATACTATGTAAAGTTGTCCCCGATGAATAGTTTATTCGTCCATTTTCTAATGGTCGTAAATTACCACAATCGACAACTTGAAAAAAAAATTTGATTATCCAAAAGTTTTCTGCCAATGTTTACATCTTAACTTACCCTCACAATGGGGTACTTCATAAGACCATTCCGAAGTTCTCAAGCAGTTCCTTATATTTGTGGGACCATGTAGAATATAACCTGGAGAACAGTAATACATCGCCTGATTGTGATTGTAGCGTATAAAACCGTTTGCAATTTGAAGATCTCTAGGACAGTCTTGACAAAATTGCGATGGTAAAATTTCTATTTCACCATGAATATTTTCTTTAAAATCTGTCCACGAATATAGACTTCCACGATAGGGATCACAACTTCTGTAGAATTCTTGAACTTGATCGGCAGTTATGACTGTATCCCAAACTTCCAGGTAAGCTATTTGACCGATAAATGACTCCGATTCACTAAAACCACCACCAAGCCTGTCCTATAAATATTTTATAACAAATTATGTAGGACTTGTTGTCAACAAGTGATGAACAATAAGTTTACTTGTTCCTGGCCAATGATGAAAATACCATCTTTAGGAATATGCTGTCCTGCACTTAAATTCAATCCTGCATGCTCCAATCGACCATCGAAAAAGAGCTCAAAATAACCATCTTCACTTGTCCAAGAGGCACACAAGAAATGCCATTCACCATCGTTGGCAACAATATCCGAACCTGATGAGTTACCATTAACATACAAAACAAACCTGTGATTACAACAAAAACAAACGCTTAAAATATGCTTATAAATTCTGAGATTACTGACGAATATTACCCAGAGTAGTCGGTCAGAGTAAAGGCGTTGTCGTTATCCTTTGTGGCATATGATAAAATAGCTCCATACGTAAAGCTGTCATCTGTTTTAATCCAAGTGCAAAATGAGAGCTTTCATGGGAAAAGATATTTAACACATCACTTTCTGGATTAAAATAACCTTGATTAAACTTACCTCGGATAGATCATGATCAGGACCTTTCATTTTCACATAATTCAATGTACTTGCTTTGCTGAATTTCATAATAAAATCTGGCTTGGTGAAGATCTCACATAGTTCTCCATAAAAATAAGGTGGACATTTGCATGTAAATTTCTCATATACATCATCGTTTAAAATTTGTCCATCTGGCACCGGCTCCCCTCTAAGTGCTACAGCTTTGCATATTCCATTATTTTTACATGGCGAAGATTCACACGGACTCAATGCCTTCGAGCAATCTAATCCCGACAGGCCTGTGGGACATTTGCACTCGTAACTACCCCTGGTTGCTGGGACATCCATCAAATCTACACACGTTGCATTTGGATGACAAGGGAAGTTATCGCAAGGCCTCAGATGGCATCTTCTTCCGATGATGCCAGGAGGGCAGATACAAATGTATCCGTTAATTTGATTGTGACAAAAACCCGACTCACAAGGCTTTGAATCGCAGTAGTTGACCGATTCCTCACATAACTTCCCCTCAAAGTCCAATGGACATTCGCACACAGCCTCACCATCTTCTGATACGACGCATGTGCCACCATTTTCACAAACGGTCACTTCACACGGGTTACGTAATTCCTCGCAAAACTTTCCGGTATATTCTGGAGGACACTGGCATATTATAGTAGTGTCATTGAGATAAGTACAAATGCCATTATTGACACATGGTGCCGAATGGCAAAGGTCAATTGCATGCTCGCACTGTGCTCCTTGATAGCCGGCCAAGCATTGACAGCTATAAAGATCGTCACCACCTTTTTCAATTATACACCTCCCGAATTCTCCACAAATTGTCGGCTGAGTCTCACAGATGTGCTGTCTTTCCTCATTGCAATCGTAGAGTGATGTTGAACCTCGTTGTGAGGTAAAGCCTTTTGGACACTGGTAGCATCTTACTTGATTGAATGAAGGTTGGTAATCACCAGCTGCACATTTTCTACAAAAAGGCATTAGACTATGGGTAAGTGTGACTCCTGTAGAGGTTTTACGAGGTTTCTTGCGTAATTTGGCCCAAGTTCCCGGTGGACATTCAGCTGTAGGAGATGGAGGAAGGGTATAATAGGTAATAAATTAATAAAATGCTATACATTTTAACACCAATATTACTTACCTATGCAATCGACTTGATAAAGACGTCCTTCTTTCCGTGTGCTATAATGCAGAGGGCATTTCGTACATTCAATTTGTCCATAATCAGGGTTAAAGGTTCCCAATGGACACAACTTGCACATATTTAAAGCTGCATCTTCGTACGTTCCACGAGCACATTGCACTGAAAATGAAGACGATAAAGCACATTTTTGAATACCTCGATAATTGCTAAATCCTAATAATTTTGTGTTCAGGCTTTTCCTCAGGCCTCAACTTCAGTTATTTTTAAGATTAAAAGGTCATTAAAATATCTTACCACAAATATTTTTCCTCGATACACTTCCATCGGGACACCGAACAAATTCTTCAATTTTCAGCCCCTTAACATTGATTTTCATATCTTCCAATACTCTCTTCAATGGTTCATTCGTATCGAATTTTTGAAATTCATGTTTCATAAGACGAATATTTTCCGATGGTGAAGCATCATTTTCCCATAAGCCCATAAATTTGCTTATTTTCGAAAAGATTCGAATTTTAACATTAAATCGAAGACGTTTTTTGTTCTTTTTTGGACGATTTGCCACTGCATTTATTTCTCTTTTAGAAATATGATATTTTTCTCGTTCTCTTTGTAGTTTATCGCCAATATTTTTATTTTCAATTTCATCTGTATCTGTTTCATCTTCTTCTTCAGTACATTCTGGAATCTCTGAAATAATATTACAATCCTTCTGATCATTGCATAAGTGTGCCTTCATTTGATCTGATAAGCTCGTAACAAACTGAAAGTTTCGCAATAAAGGAGGCGACATAATTTTTGGCATTTTTCTTTAAAAGAAAACATCAAAAGAACAACAACCAAAACTTACAGTTTCTTGAGATTCCTTACTAGTGCAAAGGGGATTATCACTATCTAATTCTAAAGTCAAGGAATGTCCAGCAGCATCAGGTAAGTCTAATTCTGTGAGCAAACAAATCAAGGTTTATTAAGTCTGGTATATAATTTAATTTTGTATTAATATTTACTTGTACAGTCAGGTATTGTTCTGTACTTCCAACCAGGATGTTTTTGATCACAGGATAGTCGAAAATTATCCAAATATTCACCGATTTCTTCATCAAAAATTGCATATCCATAATCACAGGTAACTTCACACCAAGTGTGTGATGTATTCTTGGCGCAGTATGAAAGACCGTTTTCTGGCGATGCCAAAGGATCACAAGTTAGCTCTGCAAATAAAGGATATTAAACATTTGACACGAAACGCTTTAGGGACATACATATGTAGAAAATATTTATTTTATAAAATGCCAAAATTAAAATTCTCACTGAGGGCTTTAACTGTATTTCAAAATAGATAATTTTATGAAGATATTTAAATCGTTAAAAAAAAACCTCTTCAAATTAAACTAATGCAGGATATTTAAAATCTTATTAGGAAATCAAGATATAAGAACCAGAACCAATGTACCAAATAACCAAAACAAAAGAGCTGACGTAAGAACTTTATTTGTATCATATCCAAAATTAAAATAAACGCGATTTCGAAAGTAAAGCTTAATAAAATAACAAGTAGCGTTACATTTTTGTTAAAAAATTGTTCATTAACTGTGAAAAACAAAATCGTTCGTATGGACACCTTTAAAAGATTATCGACTTTAATTTTTAAACACCTTTTCAAACATTTGGGTGGTATCAATATTGAGTAACAGCCCAGGATTTACCCTTAGGTCCCTTTCACACCAAACGAATCCGAATCAATCAGAATCACTCCGAATCAAGTTGAATCTGATTGACCAAGATTCGGCTTCGAGCGCTCCGTTTAAATGTGAAGGGATTCTTTTCCCACCTTCAGACCGGACGAATCTGGTTCAATCAAGTTTGATTCGAGATCGCACTTGATTCAACCTGTCAGATTCCTCGTCCGGTCAGTCTTGAATCAGCAACCATAAGAGAGAGAGAGCAACTAAAAGAAGGAAAACAAAAAGAAGATGAAAGGATTTTTATAGAATTAGGTTGATTCAGCTGGTGTGAAAGAGTGGAGATGACGAATCAGATTCAACTTGATTCGGAGTGATTCTGATTGATTCGGATTCGTTTGGTGTGAAAGGGCCCTTAGGCCAACCAGGCCCAGGCCTGGGGCATCACGAAAAAAGGGGCTACAAAAGTAAGTAGAAGCAACTGAATCTTTATTGCTTATACGAGCAAAATGGATAATAGATTTTCACAAATCTTCAAATTCGGCAAACGGCAACGCTCAATTATTTTCATATGTACCTACAAATAAATACATTTCATTTTCAAGCAAACAATATACAATATACATAGCACCACATGTATTTCGAATAACGATAATTAAGGTACTCATGGAAATGTAGATGACGTTCCATCTGGATCAGACAGTATGATAAACAATGGAAAATCGGGAACTGAAACGAATGAAATAAAAGAAGCTGATGAAAAAACAAATCCTAACCCTGCGCTATGGAGTAAGTTTTCCGCTGATGATATTGAATATTAGATCGTCTCTGTACCTAGCAAATGCAATAATCATGATGGTCCTTTTTTTTAAATCTCGACGAACATACGCAGAATGTAAAATTAGAGTTTGCCAATCGTCTTATTTTATTGGTAAAAAAGCAAATGGCGAGAACTATCAACGTGAATGGAATGATTTTGTATTCCATCTCAAAAAGAGCGTTGTTCTGCTTTTATTGTAAGCTATTTCCTGATCACAGTAGGCCAGGAAGGTTTTTCTGATTGGAGAAATGCATAGATAATCATGAAATATCGAGCTCTCATAAAAAAGCGATGATGGATTATATTACGCGTAGATCTCACCGCGGAATTAAGACAGATTTTGACAAACAAAATCATGTTCATGTCATGTTCATACTATAAACATGTTGCTGTTATTTGCACATTGTCTGAACGTGGTCAAATAACATGGCAATTTTATGGGTCTTCTTGAATTAATAGCAAAGTTTGATCCTTTCTTGTCCACTCATATTTAAAAATTCAAACATCCTGGTTCAGGAGCAACTTCATATCTATATAAAACTATATATGTATGTATGAAGAATTGATTGAAATAATGGCCAAAGAGTTCGCGAGGAAATCATTAAACAAATAAATATTTCTGGATACTTTAGCTTGCCTGTAGATTCTACGCCAGATTTGTCTCATGTGGATCAATTGAGGATTGTTATGCGGTATGTTAAAGATGGCCAGCCTATTGAACGCTTCTTAACGTTTTTTGGAGATGCATCCTCATACTGGATGCGGTATTGCTTATCAAGCATTAAAGTATCTAAGTGAACATAACATAACAATTTTGTAATGCAGAGGGCAAACATACGACAATGCTCCAAATATGTCCGGTCAGTATAAAAGGATGCAACAGCAAATTCTTCTGACAAATCCATAATGCAGTCTATGTACCTTGTGCATCACACTCTTTAAATCTTGTTGGTCGCTGTGCTGTGGATTACTGTCCTATCGCAGTTGATTTTTTTTCTGTCGTACAATCGCTTTACAATTTTTTTTCTGCATCAACTAGTAGATGGAAAACGTTAAAATCTGCTCTTCAAAATGATAATTTGATAAAATCACTCTCAGATACACGGTGGGAAGCTCATGCTGCAGATACTTTTGCCATCATTAAGTCATATAACAAATTATTAGATACTTTAAACGACATTTCTGAAGATAATACATTAAAAGGAGATGCTAGGAGGGAAGCTGGTGATCTACTAAACAAAATGAATAAACTAGAATTTGCCTTAATGCTTGGGATTTGGAACGATATTTTACAAAGTTTTCAAAAAGTAAGTAAGGTTTTGCAAAGCGAAGACGTAACACTACTGACATCCGCGAATTTGTATAGATCATTGTCCGATCAACTGGAGAAAATGGTGATAATTACGACACTATTGAAATGCGCTCTAAGGTACTTCTACCTGATGGTAGCTACATGATTACACGAAAACGATTTCGCAAAAAAATGGCTAACGATGGTAATGCTCCTGATGTAGATTAAAGCCCGAAGGATAAGTTTCGAATAAACGCTTTTTATATTATTATCGATAAGTTAAGAATACAAATGGATTCCAGAGGTCAAATATAAAGAAATTTCTAAACGATTTGATTTTCCTTGCACAAGCAATGAAAAAGTCAACGTTTTAGCCTGTGCCCAGCGTTTGGTGTCAAATTATCCGGAAGATTTAAATTCAGAACTTGCTGACGAGTTAATACAATTCCATCGTTATGCATAAAAATGGCAATAATTTTAAATTTTTCAATTAAGCTAATTTATATAAGATTATGTATGAAGATAAAATTTCATCAGCGTTTTATGGAAATCGTTGTAATTTGTTTTCTTAAGTAGGTATTTAATTTTGTGTGAAGTCAACCATACAATATAAGAGAATATATGCAAAGAGGGCACCATTTACTCTTCAGGCCTAGGGCCCAAAAAAGCTAAATCCGGCGCTGTTGAGTAATATTGATTTTTAATGCATTCACAGTTCGATGATTATTCTCGTAGACACGGTTTTTTGCGCAGCCCTACAGAAAATCTCATTGTGTCAAAGTGTTCATCTTGGTGAAAAATTAACGTCGCTAAAGTATTAAACTACGCTACTAATAAACTTCTCATGCATATGCCATAATTCTTGTAGGCCTTATATGTATCGTTTAAATTGTAATCTATAAGCGCTGGCTAAAAAAAATCTGTTATCATTTGATCATATCGCTCCATATTCAAAGAAGTACGGTCCATTGACACCTTTCTACTATTGAGCACACCCAACAGTCTCTTTGTCTGCATTTCTTCGATTACTGAAAAATTTGTGATATTTATTGTCTGAATTTAAATATTTACAATGATAGAGATGCAAAATATGCTATGGACCATAATCATCGTGTAATGCGCTAAAACTCATCGACATTTAAATCGCCAATTTTTAAGTAAGTTTTTATACAATTATAACGAGTTTTTTGTATTGCTAAGCTAATATTAGGTCTGTTTGGTTACTTTTCTAGCACGAAGTGTAAAACCTGTCAAATTTTTAAAAAGAGGGGCAAGTTCAGAGAGAGTCCAACTTGCCATAAATTAAACAAACGCTCTTGTTTCACTTTGGGCATACACTATACACATTGCACGTCAATGTGACAGGGTCATTTTTGTGAAATTTTAATTTATTTATAAGACCGAAATGTCTTTTGAAAGTATTTTAAAAGTGGTGCCGAAAATTTTAGATTAATCGAAATGAGAAAATTTTGGAAATGATGGATGATTCAGATGTAAGGAAGCAGTGCAAAAAGAAATTGCGACAACTAATTTTGAAATTTTAACTAGAAAAAAAAAACACAAAACAAAATATCACATGAAAGTGACATTGACAGAAATGGCAGTTGCTGATTTTGGCTCTGCGAAATTAGGCCCCAGGAAATTAGGCCCAAAAGAAAAAATGAAATAAGGCCCCAAAAAAGGCATACAAAACAACAACAATGAAAATTCTTGAATTTTGGGGTGCTATTTCATTTTTTGGGGCCTTATTTCATTTTTTTTTTTTTGGGGCCTTATTTCATTATGAAATAAGGCCCCAATGAAAAAAGACCCCAATATTAAATTTGGGGCTTAATTTCATTTTATTTTGAAAAACAATTTGGGGCCTTATTTCATTTTGCATAATTTACTTAAAATTGCCAAAACAACATTGTTTTCACAAAAAGTATTGAAAAAATCCGCTAATCGAGGACCCAGAGCTAGCAAAATACCGCTTTGTGTGGTCCCAGCAATTATGTTTCAATGTAAAACCGAGGTGATGTAAAAGCTTGAAGAGAAAACCATCGTCACTCTGGTTAAATCAGATTAACGAAGTGTTGTTAAGTGCGGATTTTAATTATCTAATTTATATTAATTATTATGAATTGTGAAAAGTTTGTGGGAAAAAGGAGGAACAGTGAATTACTGTATGTTCCTATCCAAAAAATGATATACAAAAAAAAATCAGTGTATAAAGACATTACTAAATATGAGTGCTGGAGAAGTTCTTGTAAGGCAAGAATTGTTTTATTGCCAGATGGAACTTGTGAGAAGGCAAAAAATTATGTGGACCATAGTCATGAGAACGATGAGGGTTCTTACAATGAACTTAAGGCTTTAAATAAAATTAAAGACGATTGCGTGGATGCAGCAGGAACTCTTGGTGCGGAAGTAAATGCTCTAAGCACAATAAGAGTTGCCTTTCGCAATACTTGTAAAAAGTAAGAACTATTAAGTACTTCTAGAACATGAAAATTCGTTTATTTTAATTTTGTGATTTATGATATACAGTGTGTTAATTTTCTTAAAAAAAGATTTCAGGAAGAAACCCAGAATTTATCATTTTCAAAGAAAAGAAGGGGTCTGCAGTATATAGTAAATAAAGCGTTTGTCACATCTCCAACAAGTCCGCTGCAAATAATTGAGGCTTTCCAATTGGAAACGGTTTTTAACAATTTTGGAGTTTCAAAGGACGAGGCAAATCCAATGCCATTTTATACATCATGTATAGTTGAGGAAGGGCTGTTCACGTTTTGTTTGTTTTCATCATACAAAACAATAAAACTTATTAAAGAGAACGTTCCAACCAACAGAACCATCTTTATGGACGGAACTTTTAAAATTGTCCCGCAAGGGTGTTTCAAACAACTGTTGGTTATATATATAGAATATTTTGACGAGGTAAGATTATTCAATTATTTTGAATGCTTAAATTCGAGCATCGTGTTGAAAACCATCAGCGAGTAACAGAATAGCTGACAAAATCGCGCGATTTTTTTCAGCTATTCTGTTACTCGCTGATGGTTTTCAACACGATCCTTATATTGAAAAGCATCAGTAAGTAACAGAATAGCTGACAAAATCGCGCGATTTTTGTCAGCTATTCTGTTACTCGCTGATGGTTTTCAACACGATCCTTATATTGAAAAGCATCAGTAAGTAACAGAATAGCTGACAAAATCAGCGGATTTTTACTTGCATATATAATTTTTAACATATTTTAAAATTTAAGATTTTTCCCATTTTTTTGTTCTTATGGATAAAAGAACAAAAAAGGCGTATGAACAGCTGTTCATATACATAAAAAATCATATTTTTGATTTAAACCCTTCCAAGTGTTTAACGGATTATGAACAAGGAATGAGACAAGCCGTTAAAAATGTTTTTCCGCAGGCAAAATTAATCGGTTGCTGGTAATAATTTTTCATATTTAATAAAATGGTTTATACATAGTAAATTTCAATGTTTTCTAAAATTATTAAAGGTTCCATTTTTGTCAGGCCGTAAGGCGTAACATGCGAAGCAGGCACACCTTGTTTGAATACATAAGAGCTTCGAAACCAGCTTCATGCGCATTTCATAAAATAATGGCTCTTCCTCTACATCCACCAAATATGATTCCAATGGCATTTCGGGACATCAAATCAAGGATTTTGTTGATGGACAGTAATAATAATTTCGGATCATTCCTTAATTATTTTGAAAAATTCTGGATTCAAAAGGTATTTTTAAGTTTTAGCGGTACGTCTTGTTCTGTTAATTACTCATGTTTTTATTTTTAGGTAGGGTGTGTCAACTTTTCTGTTTTTAAAGAAAACATCCGAACGACTTCTGCTGTTGAGGCATACAACGGTGTTTTGGGTCGTTCTGCCTTAAAAAATGGAAACTTCTTCAAATTTGTTGCCATGATAAGGGATGAAGAGTTTTTCAAAAGCCGACAGTTTTCAACTTAAGCAGAAAGTGGTGGTTCAATGGGGGCCAAACGTAAAAAATACAACGTAGAACGAAGCTCCAAAATTGAGGAAGCAACTTCGTTACTTGAGGAGGGTAAACTAACCGTTGCTTCCTTCCTTTCAAGGATGGTTTTCGACAAAAATGGAATATGTGTAGAGATGCTTCCAGAAGAAGATATTTTTAACGTTGACGAATCCTGTGAGGAAGACATTAACGAAGAGGATGAAAGCCCTGTTTTTGTAAGCACATCCATTGACGAACATATTTGCGTTGTTTGTAAGGATTTGCGACCAAATATTGTTCTGTTGCCTTGCAGGCATTTAAAAATGTGTGCTGAATGCAACCTCAAAATTCAAGCTGAAGCTATAGCTGAAGGAGAGGAGAATTACAAGTGTCCTTGTTGCAGGGAAATTGTACAGGATACAATCCAAGTATTTGTTTGATGGTTTGGGGTATTATTTCATTTTTGAAAATATACTTTAATATAAAAAAAAACAAATTGGGGTCTTATTTCATTAAAAATAAAAAAGACAAAACAAGCTGGGGCCTTATTTCATTTATTTTTGGGGCCTTTTTTCATTTCGATGGGGCCTTACTTCATTGGGGCATAATTTCATTATGAAAAATTACTCCAATTTGGGGCCTTATTTCATTTTTTCTTTTGGGGTCTAATTTCCTGGGGCCTAATTTCGCGGAGCCGCTGATTTTGACAGTTGTTAAACTCCTTGTCCTCAGAAATTCTTGCAGCCGAATTTTGGAAGTTTTTCAATGGAGTACTCGTTTTTTATTCTCTCGTTATGTTGTCTTGTTGCAACTTTCTTGAGATATTAACAGGATTTATCCTGCGACGTCGTGACGTTGTACGAAGTTTGAGTAACCAAACAGACCTATTTGACAGCTGAGTTTTGAAATGTTTCAAACGTGAGAGCTAATAACTTGAAAGCAAGAAATAAATGAAAAAAAAATTTGTGTCGATATTTTAAAATTTAAAAAAATGTATGTTGGTCTATTTAGGTAAAAACATAAATGGATTACGAAGCATTAACAGATTTAAATGTTAGGTAGTGTTATTTTTAGTCATCGTGCCCGATTACACGAGATGTTTTTTTGGTTGTTTCCTCTTTCGTCTTTTTGACAGATCGGGTGAGGGGTGTAGAAACGTAGGGGGAAAGAAGTCGTGAAAAGAGTCCTGAAAATTTATGGACTTTTTTTGGTTGAACTTTGACGTTTATGCTTTGACAACCAATAAAAAAAAACAAAATGCATAATTTACAGCTATAAGTTCAGTTTTCCAGAGTACGGTGTAGTAAAGGCAAATATAAACGTGAAATAATGTAAATTTAATTATTTATTTAAACGATTTAAGAAATGTGGACAAAAACTCAAACGGAAGTATTATTAACGCTGTTTCAAAGTTGGCCCAATTTGTATAACAAGCTGAACAAAAATTATAAAAATAGAAATAAAAGAATTGAGGCACTTGAAATTATTCCAAAAGAGCTTTTAAAAATCAAACCGGGTGTTACAATTTCGGATATAAAAAGTAAAATAAAAACAATTCGGTCACAAACGTCAAAAAGAGGAATAACGAAAGGAACGAAAAAAGGAAAGGTGTAATCACGAGGGTAGGTACCTGTCAAAAAGACGAAAGACGAAAACGAACGAAAAAACATCCCGTGTAATCGGGGTCATCGTTGGCAATACAAAATTCTAGAAGTGTGGATACTATTCTATTATTTTCTCAATTTTTAACAATGTTTCTGTTCTTTGCGGAATTTAAAGGATGTCTCAAATTCAAAGCAAATGTTTTTAATTTTTGGTAAAACGAAATCATTTTGAATTCGGACAATGTTTTTTTTTTTAACTGACCACTAGATGAGAAAAAACATGTTTGAATGAACAAAAGGAGTCTATTGTCACTCGGATACGCGAACGAACATTTTAACAAAGCTGCTCTATAAAAGACTCTACACTTGGGTTCATGCAAACAATCTGCTGGGTGAATCACAAGCCAGGTTTCGAAAAAATTGTTCAAAAATTGATCAAATCTACAGACTTACTAGAAATGCGACCATTTCTATCATAGAGACAAATATTAGCTGCACGCTTTTAAAATAGATTTTAAAGCAGCCTTCGACACTACCGATGGAAAAGCTCTGATGCTTAAACTTTATAACACAGAACTTTATGCAAAGAAATTTGGACGCATTTTGGAAAATTTATATGAAAATACATATGCAGATCCATAAGAGGTGGAAATTGGTGTAAGACAAGGTTGCAACCTCGGCCCCTTTCTGTTTGCTCTTTTCATTAATGACATTGAGAACGTTCTACAGGGTGGTGTAAAAGTTACAGCAAATCTTATAATAAAATCCTTGAAATGCGCTGACGAAATCGTGAAACGTCTGAAAGTCACCAATTGATGATAAACCGAACAGCTTAATGCTGCTACAAATGAGGATTCAGGTAAACCTCAGTAAATCAAAGGTTATAATCTTTCGAAACGGTGAAGGCCCAAACTTTCGCAGTGGAAAGTGGAGATTTGACAATGACAAGTAAATATCAAAAAATCTTAATCTGAAAAAACATATGGTGGAAAAACTAGCCAAATCAAAAAGCGCTCTTAATGTAACGGAGATTTTGCATAACAAGGACGTCAACTTCAATTAAAAGTTACGCGTTTTTAAAACAACAGCCAAGGCTGCGATGTGCTACGCCACACAAGTATGGTGTGATATTGAATTCGGTGAGGTGGTGCAACTTCTCCAATATTTACTACAGAGTATGTTATGGCTGCCAAATAGCACTCCACATCATATTCTCATGCTCGAGAAAGGTCTTCCTTCTATTTTCATCTATACACTACAAATGCAAGTAGACTACATATTATAAAGTTGAAGTAACTTTTTGCGGCCGTCAGCTTACTCTCTCTAAAAATAGACCAGACCTATGAAAAACTGAAATCTATGATCTTATCAGTGCAGTACATTAAAAAAAAAAGAGAAGAGTTTGAGACAGTAGTATTTACGTATTGCTTGACTACAACCTTTCATCTAAAAGCTACTTCAAAGAAAAGTACTCAACCGAACTCATGTTGTTTTGAAAACAAAAGGAGAGTTATTGCCACTAAACTTTATACCGAACAGAGATGATCGCCCAGAAATCTGCAGTTTGTGCAATCAAAGATAAATTAAAATAACTACCACTTCTTTTGTAGATGACCACTTTGAATGGAAACCCGGAAGAGCGTTTTGCGTTAAGACGAGATTAAGCGGGTTGAAAAGTTTTGTTTTTAATTTATGAAACTTGCGCTTTCCTACAGATCTAATCTAATCTAGATTCATCGCAGTGGTTTAACAACAACATTGGCCACTCCGTAATACTGAAAATATTTAGAATCAATTTCAAAGCACACACACTATACCTGCATTTGATTTCTATACCTTCCAGATCTTCCTGGGAGGATAGGGCATTCCTGTAAGACGAGTCAATTCCCTTTTACACAAATCGATCAAAAACAAGTAAACGACTGAAATTAAGTCTCTCATTTCGCCTTCCCAATCATTGCAGCGTATTACAGGCGGAACTTTTGGCGATAAAAAAAGTCTTGTCCTGGCTTAAAGAATACGTGATATCACCATCTTATATCAGTCTCAGATAGTCTCAGTCTTAGTCTCAGATAGTCAGGCCGCTATCAAATCTCTGGACTCTGCCTCTACAAACTCTATAACTGTCCATAATACTGTCGATCATCTACAATGGAGATGGCACAATGGGGCACACTCTGGGAAATTGTAGATCGCTAGAAATGGTACAGTACAACCCATTCTACCACGTTTGAAGAAGGTGCAATAACATAACCACGTGTCAAGTTACAAAAAACATCTTGCCTACACTTGATTTAAAGCACTCAAGATGCTTGCTATCTCTAAGCAGATCGCATATAAGCTCTATAATCGATATCATAACCGGGCACTACCTTATAGAAAAGCACACCATACGGCTAGGCGTATTCTCAAATGACTTTTGCAGAAGCTGTATGGTTGAGGAAGAGGAGAAAACAGTTCTTCACCTCCTCTGTACATGCCCTTCTCTAGCTCAAAAATGCAAGACTTACATAGGAGAATTCTTTTATAACGATCTAAACGATCTTAATCATATTAACATAATCAGTCTTTCACGTTTCGTAAGGTACTCAAGATACACGTTATATCACAACGGGCTATAAAACTGGCCTAAGTGTGTCCTACTCCATCACGGACAGCGTAACCTACGTCGTTTTCAATTGGCAATCTGGAAGTGAAAAAAGCATTCTGAATGCGTTCAATTGGGCAAAAGTGACAGTTCTGATTCTGAAAAGAAGAGAATTTCCCTTCTGGTTTTAAAAACAGAATCTGAAGCAGAATCACTCACACATTCATAAATTTTAAATGTCACTTCCTCCATGTTTGCAGCACAAAAACAAAATGAAATTTAGCGCGAATACACATATATGTGACACATGTCATACTCAACCAATACATTCTCATTTATTCTTCGGAATAAAAAAAAACTGGGGAGTCATTCCGTAATTTTCAAAACGATAATCGTCAAAACGAGTATCATTAACGATATTGTCAATAATTTGCTTCACGTAACTTTATCGCTATCGTCTCGTCAATCGTTTTTAGTAGTAGATCGTTCAGTATATTTCAAATACTATTATACTATGACTGAAATGTCAAAAAGAACTCAACGAAAGAAAATGCTTGTTCAATAACTTGAAAATGTTATTAAACTTGGTTTTTCTATATGGAAAATTTTGAAAATTTGCAAAAAATGTATTGTTAGTAAACATGGCAACTATTTTGTGATGTTTATTGTTATTGTTACTTTTTGTGTATTCATTTGCTGCCGTCGACGATAAAACTATAATATCAAAATGTTTTGTTTATGTCTGATATTTTTGTAAATTAATAATTCTAATAATTATAATTTAGTGTATTCAAAAGTCAGTAACAGAAAATCAGCTGCAATATTAAACCCAACTCTGTCCAAGGGAAGGAAGATAAGACTTCATTTTATATACAGGGGACACAAATATTTGTTGTTTCCAAAACTACTTTGGATTAGTGCTTTGTGCAAGGGCGATACTAAAAGCGATGCCTTTCCAACATACCAATGTTCCCCCGCCCCCAAAGTTTCAATGGTTACAGCAAATATTAATATGGAAGGTATATAGTATGAATGTAGAACGACAACCGTCTGACGAATTTATTGTTTCCAATATCATCATTGGGTCTATGAAATAACTCCCACGAAATAAGTCCCACTTTTAAAAACGAAATAAGTCCCACCAAAAATTGCTATTTTGAAAGTGGGAGTTATTTCGTTTTTAAAAGTGGGACTTATTTCGTCAATTGGTGGGACTTATTTCGTTACGCGTTTTTATTTTAAGTGGGACTTATTTCGTTTTGAGTGGGAATAAATTCGTTTTGTAGAGTGGGAGTTATTTCATACCCCTAAATTTATATTTGGTGGGATTTATTTCGTTTTAAGTGGGACTTATTTCATTTTCATAATTTTGCATTTTAAGTGAATGCTTAATAATTTTTGCCGTTATTTGTTGCTCTTCACGTTGTTTCTCATTGAATTTCATAATGTTCTTTTTGTTGCTTTTTAAAAAGAACACGCAAAAATGGTTGATTTATTGTCTAGAATAGCTACTTTTCTAAAGTTTTTTTGAATTGATAGCACGGTGTACTAACAGCTAGGTATGTAAGGGGGCATGCTGCCCCCCTGCAACCCCCCTGCTTGGGATCACTATAGGATTTGGGGTGGGTGCGAGTTTGGGTATATGCAAAGAACACGAATGCGTTGTGATTCTTTCATAACTGTGAGCCATTCTTGCTTTTTTTTTGTTAGGAATTTCTTTGATTTTAGTGCTCAAATGCAAAAGTTCTTTGCATATACCCAAACTCGCACCCACCCAAAATCCTATAGTGATCCCAAGCAGGGGGGTTGCATACCTTAGCTGTTAGTACGCCGCCGTGCTATCAATTCAAAAAAACTTGTTTTAGCATAGAGAGAAAACAAAAGATAATTTTACTTTATGTTTTTTCCTAATTCTGCAAAATTTTAAATCGAAACAATGCCAAATTGCTTTTATTTCGTTTTCTAAAGTGAAATAGTAAACCCAAATTGAAAATTTGGCCTTATTTCGTTTTCAAAAAGGAATAATGCCAAATTTTTTGAATTTGGCTTTATTTCATTTGGCGTTATTTCACGTCACCTTTACGAATCCAAACGTTGTTACTAGTGGGACTTATTTCGTTTATGAAAGTGGGACTTAATTCATTTAAGAAATATATTATTCAAGGGGGAGTTATTTCATTTTGAGTGGGAGTTATTTCATTTCAAGAAAATTTTTAAATCATTTCATTTTGGTGGGACTTATTTCGTTTTCAAAAGTGGGACTTATTTCGTGGGAGTTATTTCATTTTTTTAAGCAATTTTTGGTGGGACTTATTTCGTTTTTAAAAGTGGGACTTATTTCGTGGGAGTTATTTCATAGACCCATCATCATTATCATCATTATCCTCTTTTGCAATTCCAAGACTTTGAACAAAACTACAATTATTTTATATATTTAACAACAATTAAGAAAGATTACTTATGTACATACATACATAGGTGTTAGATGTTTTGTATATAAAAAAAATGCTTACATATGGGTTAGAGTAGGTAGAAGGTCCGATAAATGTCTTAATTTTCTTCGTAACCGTATTATTTGTATTTTTTTGAGTTTTTATTTTATTTTGTAACAAAACTAAACTTCGCCGAAACATTTTTGCTTTAATTTGTTTTGGTTATCAATGGCAATTAATAGCAGACGATAGCTACTTAGCTATCGTGCAAACGCTATCGTTTTGACGATATCACTTTGACGATTATCGTCTTACGTGAAGTGAGACTATCGTCGAAACGATATCGTCTGACGATAATCGTTTTACGGAATGACCCCCCTGTTCAATTGGAATTCCGAATCGAAGAACAATTCCAGATTGCCAATTGAAAACGTCGCTAATCTAGTATAATCTAATGAATGAAAGGTAAAAAACACTTTTTCAATACGTAGGTACACAGCATTTGTAGCTTGAGTGAGGATAAGATTAGAAATTATATTATTGGAGCTCTTCAAAAACGATTAAAGTTAAATAATTGTGATCCGAATTTTAAAGTTTTGACAACTGAAAAACTTTGGGCCTTAAAGAAAGTTTTGTGAGATCAATTGGAAAAGTCAAGATATGATCACATAATTTCTATTAAACCTCTCCAATAGTGAATTATTGCAAGTTCGAAAAGAAAAAAAATCGTATATATAGATCAATGGTCAAATTTTAAACTCAAATCTTACCTCTTATGGTTATATTTAAAAGACATTCATTATAATTTTTCGATCCATCTTGTCCGGTATACAAAATTGGATATTCTCCTGCAATAAGTGTTTCCATTTTACGTGGATCCAATGCTGTTAAAATTCTAACATCAACATCTTCTTTCGAATTATCAACAAAATTTGGTTCCTCCCATTCAATTTTCGAACTTCGATTATCCGATGTTATCCAAAATTCTTCCGAATCAACACAATTTTCTACAATTGGTGGTGTATTATCGAGAACTGTGACACGAAAATTACACTCGGCTTTGTTATTCGATTGATCACTGGCAAAATAAGTAAAAATATGATGTCCAACTTTTAGACCAACTCCTGTTGCATCGTCTATTGATGGTTTTGTCCAAATTTTTAAACTTGACAATGATGAATCTTAAAATATTTAAATAATTTATTAAGAAGAGAATTTGCGAAGTTATAGTCAAATTTGTCAAACCTTTAACTTCTAAGGGAGGTGGTAGAGATAGTACGAAAATTGAGTCACTATTTGGTGGCAACTCTAGAGTATAATTATCGGGACAGACAAGTTTTGGTGGGGTTATATCTGAAACAAAAAAGTACAAAAACTCAAATGAGTTTAATTAGTGTCAAAACCACTTTTATCGGTCTTACCAACGCATTTAGAATTTTTATATTTTGGTGTCCAAAAACCATTCTTTTTTCCACTGCAAACCCGGGTTTCTGGGCCTTTTAATGTAAAACCTTCTGGGCAAATGAGTGTACAATTTGTTCCATGAGGTTGTTTACCTTGTGTACATTCTGGGTGCTGAAATTTTCCAAATTTTGGCTTTGGCAAAGGTGCACACATAATAGCTGAAACAAAAAGGAAAACGTAGCCAAAGATTAACAAAAATAAATTCAATTATGAAGGAGAGGTATACTTACTTTTACAAGTCGTCTGACGACCATCCCATTTGGATATAGGCAAACAATTTCTATTCTTTGAACCGACTATATAGTGTCCAGGAAGGCAAATGTAAGAGCACTCAGTATCGATGGGCATTGGTTCTGTACGACGTTTAGTGTCATCTAGATATGATTCCATAAAACTGTCATTTTTGAGGGAGTATTCGAACGATGGCAGTTCTATGTCATGATTCTGACAAGTGATAGTACCATTGGCGGGCACCAAAAGACTTGGACATGATTTTACTATGTGAAAAAATATTGGGAAAAATAAATCAGAAAAAGAAAAAATTATTACTTAAAATTCACTTACAAACGCACTGAGCCTCAGTTCCAGACCAAGTTCCATTTTCCTGGCACAGCCGAAGACTACTTCCTGCAATAAGGAGTTTTAGTAGTTTTAAGCAAAAACCAACAAATCTTTATTACTAACCCAATAAATGATAACCAGATTTACAACGAATTCCACAAGCAGCATTCAGAACATTTGCATAACCCGCGGGCTGAGTTACAAAATAACCATTATCTGGCGGGCTAAGTTTTGGACATGTTATTCCTTAGATATAACAAAAAGTTAGTTAGACACATTTATTTAATTTGGGGGCTGTCTTTATACCTTCACATCGATGATCAGGAGTTCGTTTGAATCCTGGTTTACATACACAATCTTCAACGCTTACAGCTGGACTAACTAATGTAACGTGGTTTATATCGGGACAAGGTACACAAGTTTGTGAATGAATCCAATATGATCTCGAAGGACAAGCTTTAAAGTTTTTTGAGCTTTATAAATGCATAAATGACTTTGTTCTTTTGTCAACTTACGTTTACAGTCTTCCAACAGTCCATTTCCAATATATCCATCTGGACAGGTGCAAGCATAGTGTCCTGATGGTATACCACACTCACAGTTGGCCAGAGGGTGGCAGCAAGAAGACCTTTAAAAATAAAACAGTCATTAATAATTCTAAAGTGTCCCTTAAGTTTTAAAACAAAACCATGAGCTTACGTGATATTACGATCCAGGCTTGGATTTGTATTATTGCAAAGTATGTTACACCGATCTGAATTATTTAGTTTGATACTGTAGCCAAGTTTATGGTCTAAATTCAAAAATAAATTAATGATCAGTAAATTAGAACTCTACAAATATAATGTTATACTCACCCTGAAGAAGAGCTCCACGAGCTAATTTTTCAAATTCCTTGAAACTACCCAAAAAGAAGCTGTGCTTCTCCTTAGGATAACTAGAAATATTATAGAGCTCATCATAATTTCCTGATAGAATGCCAATTGTAAATATGGTAACATTGTTGGATTTTAATTCTTCAGCAACTGGAATCGGATCCTTGCCATTCGAAAATCCATCTGTCACCAGAAAAATGTATTTTCGGCTTTTTGGGCGTGCAGTACTTAATATTGTCTATTTTTGTATGATTAGTTCAAATTCAGAATTTTTATAAATTTGGTGCAACAAACCTGAGCATCTTTAAGGGCACCATACGTATATGTACCGCCACTTGCAAACTCAATACGAGGTATATCGTTCATAATAGCGCTGCATTGATCATGTTCTTCACTTGGAGAGGAAATTTGATCGATGTGACGAATCTTTAAGAAATTAAAAATGTATTCCGATATACATACAAATTATACTAAAGATAATATCAGCTTCTATGATAATCAATTTTCTTTTATGTTTTTGTATGCATATTGAATTTTAATAAGTCGATTAATCTCTGTACGAGAATCACCAGTTCAATTCAAGGTCAGAGACAATTACTCTAAAAACAACAAATGAGTTACTTTTAGCTTGTCTACTGTCGAAAATGCGTAGCCCTCTCCTAATAACACTATCCATGGGTGGTACTTGCATCGAGGAGACTGAACAGCTTTCAGTTCTAAGTATGCGCATCACAAGCCATCTTTTGTGGAGTGAGCACATATTTGACATCGCCAAAAACGCTGCTAAGTGTTGTGGTTTTTAACGCCTCCGATGCAAGAATTTTGTTACCCCTTCTGATTTGGCTATAGTTTACAAAGCTTTTATACGTCTAAAACTTAAGTATATTTGTTCGTGTTAATTTTAAGATTCCAGGCTATCGTTTTTAAATGGGTTTAAATTGTCTATGAATAACATAAAGTTCAGCTATTAGCTGGACGAAAAAACATGATCAGCTGTCAGTTTGACATTCATAAGTAGGTTTGATTTGCAAGGAAAGCTAAGTATACACGATTGTAAGATCTTACAATGTTGGCAGATCTTTCGCAAACAATTTTAACCAATCTTTTATCAACCATGTAAACACCCCATTTTATCTGTCAAAAGTGACAGAAACAAAATTGACTGCCAATCGTTTGAACTCGTATAAACACCCATTTTTTTGTCCACTTATTGGGTATTGGATGATTTTCTTGTCAACAAAATTATCCAATTTTTAATTGGCAGAATGTTCACAGAATTTTGAAAGAATTTAAAACTACGAAAATGGATAGAAATAAAAAGTCGCCATCTGGCAAAATAACGAAAAGGGGTAATACAAAAAAACCAACGTTGTGCTTAAGCTAACTCTAAAAATAGTCAATGGGCTAGTTCAGACGACATAAGGAACTTGAAGTTCAAGTACGTTTCTAGTATCTCATTGGCAGTTGATTGTATCGATTCCCATCTAACTAAAGGGTTTTCCACCAATGAGGACAGGTTCATTTTGGCAGCTCGAGGCGGCCATATTGTTTCTTTTACTTTCTGTCAAAATATATTATTTTAGTTAGTCAATAAAGACAAATCGTTATGGCAAGTAACAGCGTCGAGCAACACGTGCAAATGATAAAACGCAGCTTTGTTTGTTCGCTATTAAAGCCTAGTACATACTTGTGAATCATCTCGTGAACCCATACAAATTTCGGTTTTTCGTTCACCCGTGAACGTGCTCGTGAAGCTGAGTGGAGAACAAAGTGGAGAGTTTTCGTTCACGGGCAATTCACGTGCAAAATGTACGGGAACTGTTGGTGAAGCTTTGACATTTGGTTTCCGCATTTAAAGTTTGTGGCTGCTTTGCGCGTTGTGTGTATTCACAAGTGTGTACCAGTGAGCAATGTCAAAAGTTCACTTGCTCCACTGGCGAACGTTCACTTCACGAGGAAGTATGTACTAGGCTTAAGCCTAGTACATACTTGTGAACCATCTCGTGAACCCATACAAATTTCGGTTTTTGGTTCACCCGTGAACGTGCTCGTGAAGCTGAGTGGAGAACAAAGTGGAGAGTTTTCGTTCACGGGCAATTCACGTGCAAAATGTACGGGAACTGTTGGTGAAGCTTTGACATTTGGTTACAAAAAAAAGGACAGTTTTCAATTTGTACTGAATACTGATACTGATTCCTCATTTAAAGTTTGTGGCTGCTTTGCGTGTGGTTTTAAAAAAAAAAGTTAAAATTAATTTATATGAAATAGAATACAAATGTTCACAACGTGTATTCACAAGTGTGTACCAGTGAGCAATTTCAAAAGTTCACTTTCTCCACTGGCGAACGTTCACTTCACGAGGAAGTATGTACTAGGCTTTAGGATATTAGAGCAGCAATTTTTGTCGAAAAATCATCTTTAGCGAAGATGCCCTTTTTGGATGCGTGAATTGTCAAAATTGCTGGATATGAGACAACACCATATCCACGCCAGATTCAGGAGGTGTAAATGCATCCAAATAAAAATCGGTAATGATGCCATTCCACCACCGTCAACGGCGATAGCTATAAGTCGATGATCACCAACGTCTTGAGCGCTTGAATTCGAGGATATGGACACCGAAGACATATGGTTTCAATAAGATGGCGTTACGTGCCACACAGCTCAAGACACAGTCGATATTCTGCATGACATGGTTATCTCGCACCGAGGCGACGTGAATTGGCGTGTGTGATTTTACCCCTTTAGACTTGTTTCTGGTAGGGCTTTCTTAAGTCGCAGGTGTATGCCAATAAGCCGAAAACCACCGTGGTCCTCAAATACAACATAATGCAAGCCATCTATCAATACCGATCGGTAAAACAGTTAGTTGCTTATTAACTTGATTATAGCATATTTATTCACCTTTTTTGTAGAAGTTTCACTTACGTATATGAAATATCAAAACAGCGTATGTTGGGCCTCGCAAATAAAATATGTATGTATCTATATAGAAGAATATTTCCGAAAATCTAAAATCCTAAGTATAGTTTTTCTCTCAAGCTATAATTGACCATTGATAACTCAGACTATGACGCGTAGCGTTATCAATACAAAAAATGCAAAACAAACGTCTATCATCAGCCGAACCAAAACAGAGTATCCCATAATCGGCACGCGGTACGTGAATCAGAAATAAAAGTATATGTAACTTCTCGTTCTCGATTCTCCATT
This sequence comes from Eupeodes luniger, assembly GCA_951509635.1. Taxonomy (NCBI): domain Eukaryota; kingdom Metazoa; phylum Arthropoda; class Insecta; order Diptera; family Syrphidae; genus Eupeodes; species Eupeodes luniger. Next base: position 251,619,661 of record OX608073.1, read on the forward strand.
TATGCATTTTGCCGCTTTGTAAATTTATTCATCATGTACCCAGCTGGCTTGGCGGCCAGCCGGTCTGCGGCAGTAATTTCTTATCGCTCAAATATTATATTATTTCGATAAGCTATACTTAATGTACATAGTTATCCCCATCAGTGGGTCAGAAATGGACATTAACATTATTATAAAGTAAGGCCAATAACATTACAATATTCTTAAACTAAACTAAAAGCCATGCGATCTACATTGTTTACATTCATAAATAAACTATTTAGAGGTTATCAACATTTTAAACTTCTATTATCAGCTTAAGCCTTAGACTATACTCATATAAAATATATAGCTAGAAATAATTAAGTCTTCAAAACTTTGAATAAAACTAAATGTGACATTTAAAAATTAAAGATAAGATGCCAAAACAATGTGCCGGTATTTGGATTTCATCTGAATCACACTAAGCGAGAAATGTTTACAGAGTTCATTTTTAATAATAAATTAAAAATGAACATTTGATTACACTATCATTTGTAAATTGCAACTTATTTGATTTCTAGAGGGTTCTTTTTTAATTCTTAGAAATCATAAGGCACTTTGGGTGTGCGGAAGGTCTGAGAATTTGAATTTGATAACAAGCGGCATTTATGACAGAATAAAAGATAACTTTTTATTTCTCAAATAAGAATTGCATTAAATTTAGTCTGAAGTTTAAATTTCGACTTTCGATATTTTATGGACTGGTCACAATTTTATTCGAAAATGAATTTCTAGCTAAAATGTCTAATGAGTTTTTAAGTATCACTAAAGATTTACTCTTTCTCAATTTTTAAATCGGACTTAGAGACTTAATCTAGGATTTTAATATTTGAAAAGCAATTTATTTCCCAAAACTTACCACTTTTGTTTGAGAACTAAACGTAATCAGTGCAATTCGCGTATAGTTGAAACTTAAATCGAAATGATTAAGCAATTTCTTCACAAAACGTATTTCACTATTAAAATTCACTTTTCCAATGCTTGAACTTGAGTCGATTAGAAATATTATATCGACATTTTTACTTTTCATTTTTATAGTATCGACACTATTTCTAAACACATCCTTTAAGTTGATTGCTCCCGATTTAGTTATCGAATTTTCCAAGCTCTTCCATCGAAGACCATCGAGCACAGGAAGTTCGAATTTATTTCCAACCGACGGATATGACCAATCCATATCGTTTCTAATGAAAACTTTTTCAAATCCGGCGGCGGCGGCGGTGGGAATGCATTGTGTACTTAGAATTATGTTGGCGGTTATAAGTAAGAGAATCGATTTAAAATAATTCATCTTTTAAGGATTAATAACTCATTTTGGTTTTCAATCTAAATAAATGTACACAAAACTATTATAAGTGTTGGAATTTAGTTTCAATTGCGGCAGGATGAGAGATAACCTTATGTGCTCGTTTGAGTCTTAAAAGCAGATTTTAACGAAGAAACAAGTTGAACCGATCACAGATAAGACCTAATGAAGACTGAAGTCGGATTTTAGTAAATTCATATAAATGACTTGAGAATTCATTTAGTTTAACTGAACAGAGAGCGTTTGTTGATAACAGCTCAGCATTCCTTTGAAGATTTAATAATTCTATGAGTCTAAGGAAATTTATCGCATTAATTTTTCGATAAAACTAAGAAATGTTTAACTAAATATTAGTTGGGGTTGACATAATATCAAACACTCAGGGGGTCAAGGCAGTTAGATTTAAATCGGGCTTATTGTAAACATGCGTTTAGCGTTTGGAAAATAGGGAAGGATTTAAGAGGAGATACCGGTGCACATTGGCCTTAGAGTTCTGATCATCACAATGGGAGGGAAAAACAGAGTTGACCAAAACATTTCACATTCTCGAAGTGCGATTCAAGAAAGAATCTTTTTACTTGACAGTAGGCCCGAAATTGAGCTCAAGGGTAGACTGATTCAAAAGAACATTGTTTGTAAAAATATCGATTAAACAACAAAAGACCTGAAATATTGCGGTGGTGCTAGAGTGATGTTTCAGTTAAATTTCTATCGCCTATCATTTTTAAAACCCTTTTTTGAAGTCTATCCAAGAGATTAAAACTTGTTTTAGGAGCACTTGCCCAGATATGCGAATTATATTCAATCTTAAGACGGATGAAGACTTTGTAAAATACAGCCAGATTAGAAGGAGTGAACAATTTCTTGCACCGTAGGAGAGATCCTAAGCACCTTACATCACTTTTGGCAACGTCGAATTTGTGATCAATCCATAGGAAATGATCTTTGATACTGTGAAAGTTGGATGCAAGTGCCACTCAAGGATAGTGCCATCGGGGCTGGATTGCGCTTTAATGACAGGAAACAGCATTGAGTTTTTGAAGCATTAAATTCTACACGATTTGTAATTCCCATCTGGACTATGCTGTCGAGATCGGAATGTTATGACCTTAACATATGCTCCCGGTGAAGTTCCACATCCGAAGGGCAAGTATGTGAATCTAGAAACGAATATGATAAGGTAAGGCTACTTTCGTCAGCGAAACAGTTTGATGGATTAGAATTAGACAGACAAGAGATCGTTTATGAATATTAGGAAGAGAGTCGGAGACATAACAGAGCTCTGGGGGACACCAGCATTTATTCTAGGAGTTTCAGATTTGAAACCATCAAAGACATCTAGTATTGAACGGTTCAAAAGGTAGTTTCTAATCGAGCAAAAGAGAGATTCAAACTAAGAGATACTAAAAGCATGCATTTTCGATAAGAGAGGTTGGTCCCAAACTCTATCAAATGCTCTTGAAATATCAAGCAATAATCTTACTTTCTCCAAAACGATGTACAAATTTTGTCCAGTGTTCAAATCACCGGTGGTTCTATTCTTACGAAAGCCATAGTCATTAAGAAGCTTCTGTTCTTAGAGATATTTCTTAGGCTGATAATTAATCCGCGTTTCAACGACCTTGGAAAGAAGGGAAGAAGATTGCAATTGGACTATAGTAAGGAGGGGATGAGGATTCACTATTTTTAGGGACAATCGGGACAAATGCTGTTTTCCATCCCCTCGGTAAGAGACCTGTAGAGTAAGAAAGACGGAAAAGCTTACGCAGTAGTTTTGCTAGCGTTGAAGAACATTTCTTCACAACAATAGGGGTGATACTATCCCGGCCAGCGGATTTGTGTATATCAAGGTCTTTCAATTCTCTTGGAATTGCACGAGTGCGAAAGAAGATTTGTGCCTAAGATCGTTTACGCAGAACAGAATTGGGCCAATCTTTTATTTGGTAAAATTTATTTTTTTATTTAAACAAATCTAAAACACTAATGTTTGATACTAGAAAAATAGTAATAATAATTATATTTACTGCAGTAAATGCACCATTTTCGAATGGTATAAATGAACGACTAAACCAGACCTTAGTGAATAAAATAAGATGTAAAACAAATGAATTAAAAAAGAACATCTATAATAATTTACCCCATGATAGAAAAATTGCACTGGAAAGGACAATTAAGTCTCATAATTACAACAAAAAGCAATTCGATAAAAACAGGAAAGATTATAAGTTCAACGTGGGAGACCTGGTTTACGTTGAAAATGGAAATAAATTAAATAGAAAGAAAATGGATGAACTTAAAATTGGACCATACAAAATCATAGAAAAAATATCAAATTCAATTTTTAGAATAGATACAGGACATAAAAAATCTGAATCAAACTTGTTTCATATAACAAAGCTTATTCCGAGGTTAGAAAATTAGAATTTAATACGAAAAATAAAAGGAAACATGAAGAATAACTAATTAAAAAAAAATTTAAATAAAAAAAAAAAATAAAAAAAAAAAAAAACAATAGTTAATAATATAATTGTATAAAATTAATTGATCTTATGATTATTTTCTACCCTGGAGGGGGAGATGTAAAGAAAATGTATTATCTTTAATATAATATTTTATCCGAATCCGAACCCTAGTTAAGAAATGAAAGCAACAGAACTCTCTTCTGTCAAATTTATTAAAATGTAAACAAAATCAAATAAGAGTTGTCAAAGAAAACTAAAACGTGTTTTTGTAGAGAGGGAATATTAATAGTTAAATTAAATAAAAACTTTAAATGTCGTTTCTGTATTTACAGGTAAATAAAAAATTGTAAATTAAAAAACAAGAACAATAAATAAACTCTGTATTTACAGCAACTTAATTAAGTTTTTATTAATTTTGAACAACATTCCCGGATAGTTTATTACTACATTATATTTATAACAAAATTATTCAAATTTTTCATTAATTTTCCTGGAGATATTTTAAGAACATCAAGCAGATCAACTTTCAAATTCTAACACCAGAGTTGAAACCTGCACAACTTTACTTTCAAGTCAACTATAAATTTAATATAAACTCTAGAGTTAATGAACATCACAGTTTTAGGCAAGTTAAAAAAGAGTGAAAGAAACTGATATTTTAGAGTAAAAGTAAAAACTAATTTAATTTTAATAAGAAGACAAAATACGGAACAAAATACAAATAAGCAAATTGGTATAATTGTTTGTATATTTTTTTCACGATTAATTCTTAAGAAAATCATACTTTTTTGGCATGTACACTGGGCAGGGGACTTAAAGGTTGAAGGTAAGGCAAGTTTCTAGTATCTAATTGGCCAGCTGCCAAAAAATTGACTTTCAATCAAGGCAACTTTTTAGGAAAGTTGACTGGAAAGATATTCAAGAAAACCTCCTTTTCTTCCAGGTCAAATACACTTGTGTCAAAATATCAGCTGATTGCATTTGCGTATTTTACTAAAAGCTAATCTTCATAACTCTGTGGTTCATTTATTTTTTAATGAAAACTCAAAAGTTAATGTTCGAAAAGTCGGTGTTTATTGTATGTTGTTTCAACACCTACCATACAGCCATATTTTAGGCTGAAAGCGCATTTCGACATAGGTAACGTTTTTACTTTTTACAAATTTTTAAATAATTTTACCGATTGTTTGCTTAACCTGTTGATTATAACAAACGAAAACTTGCCACGTTTGAATCACCATTTTTGTAAATTGAGTTTAAATAACTTGAATGCGTAATTTCATAGTTAAGCGGTCCATTACGTAAATTGAAGCAATTTAACTAATATTATTACACTACAAGTGACAGTAGCTGACCTTTTTAGTAGATGTCAAATGTTAGTGCTTCCAATTTTAAAACAACAGTTGAATAACCCCTTACTAATTTTGGACAACGATAAAATTAAAAGCATCGATGTGTTATGCATGCATGAAGGGCCCGACATCAAAACTTGTTTGTACCCCTATATGAAAATATGATAAATGTAAATCTTGACAAAATTGTTCATATAAAATTATAAAACCTAAAGCCTTATTTAAAAATGCATATATGAAGTTATGTACTCTTTATTATGCCTAATAAAACGTTGCCTTGAGCAATAGTAAGGTAAACGCGTTTTGAGTTTAAATAGTGCCTACATGAGGAAATTGTAGTGACGAAATGTCATTTTGGTTACTGTATGTATAGCTGTTTACCTTTCCATTTTGCCTCCTTATAAATTTTTATGATTTAATTCGAGTTATTCCGATATCCAGTTTAAGTGCCTTGTAATTGTGCTTGAAATAGTAATATTGGTAAAAATTATTTTAGCTTTCGACTCTATTTTCATTTGTTTTTGTTTATTGCATTATTCAATCATAATTGAAACCTGTATTTTCTATTTTCTTGTCATATGATAGATAACTGTTTTAATAATGACAGCTAAATGGAATAGCTGAAATGACAATGTGCTGCGTTCAATCTTGGGCAGATAGGGTATCTGGATACCTTTTTGTTAGTGTTTTACGTGTTTGAAAACATTCGGGATGTCAAAAAAAAGAGATCCAAAGGTATACATTCGAGAATTTTTAGTATATGTGTGTATTTGAACAGAACAGCTGATTCAACATAAATATGGTTGAATTTGAAGGAGCCTAAAAAAATTCCTAAAAATTCAGTGAATTATTAAAATTATCCATTAAAAAATGTATTTTACAATAATTTTGAACCTCAAAATCTAAACGCTTGCTTTCTTATTGCGAAAAGCTGAAAGTTGTCTTTATTGATTTTTAGCTATCTCAATTTAGGTATCCAACTCGTTCAATAAATTATCCAAAAATTCAATTATCCAAGATGCCCTATCCAACACGAGATTGAACGTAGCCATTTAAGAAATTTGTTTGACATAAAATACAGTTATCATTGGATTCCATCATTGAAACCAATTATTGAAATTTTTTGACAGGTTGGTTATAGCTTTCATTGAAAATGTCTGTCTTTTGCATAGGTACATCATTTCTTAATACAAATTTCTATTATTCTGCTCATTAAATATTTTCTCTTCAATTATTTCATTTTAAATCATTTCATGAAAAATACGAGTACTACGGAACCCGTTTAGTAGCCCATGTGTACGTTTCTTAATCAATATTGTGAATTAACCATTCCCGCTGTCAGTATGACCTCTGCCTTAATTGTTGAATAAAAATGCAACCGCCTATCAACAACAAACTGTCAATTTTGCATCACAGAAAAAACACAAATAAATAAAATAACAAAGCTTGTTATCGTTTGGACTTGTGTAGACTTGATTCGACTTGTTTTGTTAATTTTCTTGTTATAATTTGGTAAAAATCATAGCATTAAACATAGTATTTTAATACAAACCATAAACTATGCTTAGTTATTTGTAAAAACCATTTATATAATTGAATTAAACTACTTCTTGAAATAGATATTAGACTACCGTGAAAAAGGTCATGAATCATCCAAATAGAAAGAAATTATATTTCTTTGTATCTATGAAGATGCAAATAATATAAATCTAAAATATAAAATTTAAGTTTGTGTACTGTCCTAATAATTTTCAATAAATTGCATGAACCAAAAAGTTATTGTTTTCATAATAAAACACAATTTTCATGAATTTTGGAAGGGGTCATCGAACTTAGATCATTATCCACAGTTTTTGTTGAGATTATTTTCAAGGTTTCCTATGTGCAGTGCTTATCTGAGTGCATTTTATGTATTCTTTAGTGTTATTTTTTTATTGAAACACATAATCTAGGAAACTAAAGGCGAACTTTGGAATGAGTAATAGTAAGCTGGAAATTTGTTTATAACTACCCTTTTTATGTTTTAATCAATGTCTCACAAAATCTCGTATTTGCCTCGCAAAAACCGTCTCTATTGATGATATCACCCTTACCAATATTGTCAAGAATACGATTTGCGTACTATCTCCATTCCAAGATAAAACCCTTATTTAATTGCACTATTAAAGTATTAAATTACAAGATAGTGAACTATTGTTTATCATTGATTTAGTTACATTATTCTTTAGTAAGGTACAGTCATATTAGAATATATTTCATTCAATTTTACAGATAGACATTTATATTGTTCCATTAGTTAACAACAAGCAAGAATGGAAAACAGCCACAGGGAGCATATTCGGAAGAATATGAATGAGCTAATTCGTTCAACAAGATATGAACCCCTTATCAAAGCCTGTGAAAATAAAAAGATTATATCAGAAGTGATGAGAGCACGGATTGATGTGAGTAGCTTTAACTAAACATAACACTTTTTAAGATTTACTTTTAACTATACATATTTTTCTTTTTTAAGAATCTACCTAACGCAGAACAGGAAGAAAAGCACAAAGAGCTCTTTATAAAATTAACCAAACGCGGACCAACTGCCTACAATGAACTATTAAAAATCTTAATAGACTTGAATTTCGAATCTGCCGCCAGGTTACTACGTGCCCCCCAGCAAGATCAGAAAAAGTACATTTCAATCCATGAACATAACGCGTCATCGGTTCAATCGACTTCCATAGAACCCCCCCAACAAATCCCAGAAAATCTTCCATCGAGTGTTCCAGAAGGATGCTACCCTTCGAAAGACATTGTCGATTCGAAACATAAGCTTGTGCCATTCACCGGCAAAATCCATTTGCCGAAGCCTTTCGAAGTAATTAAATCAAAAGTCATCCACTATCATCCACAACTGAAGGTCTATCCAATGAAGTCGAAAAATCGGGGAGTTTTTTTCATGGTCAACATCATTGAGTTTCCGAACAACGAGAAGAAGAGACGTTCTGGTGCTGAAGTCGATTCAAAGTATATGTTGAGTTTGTTTCAAGAATTAGGCTTCACTTGCTTTCCGTATGACAACCTCAACCAAAAGGAATTCTTCGACCTTTTGACAGAATTGCGCAGTTCGGAATATTTGAAACAGACTGAATCATTTGTAATGGCCTTGATGACTCACGGTGAAATGCGAGAGGACATGCATGACAGGGTAGAATTCTATGGAGGATCCATTGTCAAGGTGAAAGAAATTGAAGAATTTTTTTCGAACAAGGAATGCAAAAGCTTAAGGAACAAACCTAAAGTGTTGATCTTTCCGTTTTGCAGGTGAATCATTTAAGATTTTGAAAGTTGTACTTTTTATTTACAAGTAAATCAAACATTAGGGGAGATGCTCCAGATCAGGGATTCAATCGTATAGAAACCGATAGTATTGTGAAACTTGATCCGAAAATATCCTTGCAAATGGAAACTTTGTCAGATATGCTCGTTTGTTACGCATCTGTTAGAGGTAAGGATTAGTTATTGTTATGTTTTGATATTGTTTAAGCATTTTTTTTTTTGTGATAGGCTTTCAAGCTTTGCGCGACCCAGATGAAGGTTCCTGGTATATACAGATCTTTTGTAAAGTTCTTGCTGAGAATGCTCATAATACGCCATTTGAAGATATGCTTAAGTTGATTGCAACTAAAATAAAATCCTTACGATCACCAGAAGGTTATTTACAAACTCCAGCCTATAACAATCATGGATTTGATAAATGTCTTTATTTTAATCCAGGAGTTTATGAAGAGTAAATAACTTTTTCGATTGCGTGGCATGAATTTTAAAAATTAGTATTTTTATACAACAAAACAAATATGTATTCCATTTTTAACATTTTTTATACAAAAAAAAAAAAAACAATTATGTTTAAGAATAAACGATCTGATTTTATCATAATCAATAGGATATGTATTTTTCTTTGTCTTAAATCTATTCATATCATTTCGTTATTCAGTTCAGGTGATGAGGACGTAAGGACTTCAGACCGCTAATTGAAATTAGCCCGTCTGTTTTTAGTTGATTTACACGACTGACAAAATTCCACTATTCCTGTTGAATTGGAGGAGTTTTGTGGGTTACATAAATCAAGCATAAAATTGTACCCTCCATTAACTTCCCGTTATTTCAGATAACGAATATATGAAATATTAATGACAAATGTAGATTTGTTATTTGTTTAAGTTCAACATTAGTTCATCTGAAGCTTACAAAAGAGAACAAAATTACGTTTTTGTTCTGTCCCACAAACAAAACAATACTTATTTATGGGATTAAGACGTCCTCAATTCGAATCTTATTTTTCTATAACATCAGGTTTTAAAAATATACCACTTTAAAAATGCTGAAAACAACCAAAAACTGTGTTTTTTAAGGCTAAGTTTAAACTCAAAAATCTCTATACAATAAATTGTATGCTGATTTTGCAAAGTATAAATCTTTCTCTTCTTGATACAATGATTTTAGTATCTTACTAAGTTTCTGGAAATAATCATTAGTTATGATGATTCTTTATTTGACTCTATATGAAGTTTCGAAAAATCCTTGAATTTGATACTTTCATAGTTCTGAAAAATACATTTTGGGAATTTTAACATTATATTTATATTTTTAAATAATAGAATGGTTTAGCGTTTCTCTCAGGTTTTTTTGGAAGATAGGTGAAATCTAGCAACTTTTTTTTATAATAAGCACACACTCAAGGGGATATTACTACCCTTATTATGCAGATGCACAGTGTGAGCACTAGGAAGAGGAGGGAGGGTTTAAAAGGAGATGTCGGTGAACATTAGTTTTGAATTCCTGAATATTGTAATGACTAGGAAAGACAGAATGTGGTAAGACATTCCACATTCGCGTAGTACGGCTAAAGAACGAATCTCTGTATTTGACAGTACGGCCGAAGTTGGGCTCGAGGGTATACTGATTAGCATTCCTAGAAGCGCGAGTATTACGGTTGAACTGTTTAAGGGGAGGAATGCAACTGGCTACTTCACTAGAGCATAGCTGTTAAAATAACGGTAAAAAAGGGTCAGACAAGAGACCTTACGACGATGTTCAAGCGATGAATATTATATGAAATAAAATAAATATTTCAACTGAATATTGAATTAAAAATAATCTACTTCATAAATTTAGATATAGCCTCAAAAAGCCTTTTATACATGTTTTTCGAATTTTTGAAAGTAATAGCTCAAAAACCTGACGTGAAACATTAATTTGAAGTCGAATTTAAATTGAGGCCACCAAAACTCTTTGGAAAAGTGCAACCTTGAAAAGGAAACCTTGTAATTACTATTCTTAAACAAAATTAGGCCTATGACTAAGAAGCCCGAAATGAAAAAAAGATTAGCTTTATTGTTTTGTTTTCAATTTTGTTTAATCCACAAATTTGTTGACAATTTAACTATACTCACCAAAAAAACAGTTTGTCTGTCAAAAAACAACTTAAATCTTGGTAATAATGGGCAAGCTCAGACGACATAAGGGCTTGAAAGTTAGGCAAGTTTCTAGTATCTGACTGGACTGGCCAGCTGCAAAAAAATTATCTTCCAATTAAGGCAACTTTATTGGAAAGTTGACTTTAAAGCTAGTCAAGAAAATGGGCAGGTTCAGGAGACATAATGGACTTGAAAGTAAGGCAAGTTTCTAGCATCTGATTGGCCAGCTGCCAAAAAATTGCCTTCCAATTGAGGCAACTTTATTGGAAAGTTGACTGGAAAGTTAGGCAAGAAAAATCTCCCTTAGGCGCCAGTTATAGCTATCATTGGTTTTCATCGTCGTTTATAGCTTTCATTAAAAATTTCTGTCATTGGAAAAAATTTCCTGATTGAAATGCAGCCGAAAAACTTTTTCTGACAGAAATCTGTCATTGGAATTGAGTGAAACACAAATCATTGGAACGATTTGTACCATTTTTGGTCATAAAAGAATCAGCTGTTCAGGAAAATGAATTTCCTTCCGGAAAAAAGAAAAATACATTTTTAGAAAAAAATAAATGTGCAACTAAACTTTTTTTTTCTCAAAAAAAATTCTTTGTGTGAGTTCCGATCGATCAGTATATAATTTTCATTTCTAATCAAAGAGAAACACCGTCAAATATCGATTGAAAAATTTTTCCGGATCGATTTTAATGATAGCTATAACTGGCGCCTTACTATCAAGTCAAGTCAACTTATGTCAAAATGACAATTGATCATGTTTTTTAATTCAAGTAAAAGTTGAACTTTATTACTCAATGATGTATTTATTTTCTGCACAACTTCATTTAATGCTTTCTGTAAAAAGGTTCCTTGTAAATTTGGAAAAAAATAAGTAATATTTCTTTAAAATACAAAATACAAATCATGATAGACTTGTAGCTTGCTTGAGGAGTGTTTTGTAGAAAATAATGATTTTGGTAATTTTTGTACCATGAACTTGAAGTAGAGGTTTGTGAAGTAAAGTTCTGAATTTAAAATTCATGACACTTGAAAAACTGACTAGTTGCCTTGGTCAAAATTTAAGTTCAAAGAATGAAGTTGACTGCAAATGAAGTCCCTTATGTTGTCTGAACCTGCCCAATCTCCCTAACTATCAAGTTAAGTCTACTTCTATCAAAATGACAGTTGATCATGTTTTTTCATTTAAATCAAAGCTGAACTTTGTTTTATTTTACTCTATTATTTATTTACATATTTTCTGCACAATTTCATTTAATGCTTTCTGTAAAAAGGTTCCTTGTTAATTAGAAAAGAAATAAGTAATATTTCTTTACTATACAAAATACAAATCGTGATGGACTTGTATCTTGCCTTAGGAGTGTTTTATTATAATTATTTCGTAAATGCCATTTTGACTTCTCTTTTTGAAATTAAAATACAAACAATAATGCCTCTCCAGTTTAGCTCGTTTATTAGCGATTTAAAGAATTTAAATCGCGTTTTACCGACTCCAAGTAGCCGGAAAGTTTATAAAAAAAGGTTCAACCCAATGAGCCTAAGAAACGAAGAATTTAAAAAAAGAATAAAATCCTAAAATGGAGTGGCTACGAAAATCACTATTCTAAAATTAACACCGATCTTCATACCCCCATCTACCCACCATCTTTATCCAGAGCAACAACATCAAAATTCATCCGACTTCGGTTAGGTCACACTACCTCAACCCATCAGCACATCTTAAAGAAAGAAGACCCACCTTTGTGTCCAGTCTGTAACAACATCATTAATACCTCACATTTACTCGGCCTCGCAGTATGCAGTATCTCTCAACAAATCAATACCATTTTGCCTTATAATCAAAATATCTATTCATTTTTAAACACTATTAGTATCGAAAACATTTTAAAAATCGAAAAATACCTTAATATTCATAAATTAGTTATCTAAATAAATACATTTATCTTTGAGTGGAAAGCTTTTGCAGCTAGCGCTCTTTTCTTCCTATTAGCATGTAATTTTTAAAATTGTATGTTAATAAATAATAATAATAATAATAATAAAAAAAAATATAGATTTTCTAAAGAGAATATCATACAAATAATTGGAATTATCCGTTCGGACAACACAAGCTTTTATATTTTATTTGTTATGACAAACAGCTGATTTGATAGACAGATAAATGGAATAGATTGCTCCATTTTTGGTACTTTTTTTGACATAAGTATTGAATAACTAAAATTTATAGCAGAATTTTTTATGAATGTGAATTTTTGGAACGTTACATAGAGCCTACATAAAGCCTTATGCACTGTATAACTATTCATCTGTTTAGCGAATTCTATTAAATAAGACTGAATATGTTTATTTTTGGAAAAAAGCTACGTTTCAAACAAATTTCTAACATTTCTGCATGAAATGTACCCAAAACCCCTCTTCACCTTTTGTGTGTTAGCGCTTAAATAGGGCATATTCAAAAAAGTGTTGAAATCTTAGAGTGCTTCCATGTGTAGGTAAGTAGTCGTCCAAATTAAATAGTTACACCATGCCTTGCTGGACAATAGTCTTCTTTACAAATCTAATAACTAAAATTGTCACTTTAACCCTTAAAACAAAAACACTCTATATGTTAGAGATTTAATAAGTCAATGAGATCATTTGTATTAGGTCAATGAATAGATGTATACCAAAAAACCAAATGTATCAAATAGTGAATCCTTGAAGATAAACATATTCTTATCTTTAATCACCATTATGGCACATCCTATAATCTGCGTTTATGAAGATTTCTTCATTATTAGTTCACCATCTCTATCCAACTAATGTCGACTTTGTATATGAAATCTATAGTAATTTCATGTTTTATGAAAATTAAAGAATTTCACGTAAGAATTTCAAATAGAAAAATACTTATTGTGAATTGATATACTCCATACCGTAACTTACGATATTACACTATCCTCCTAGCATCCCTGAACATATATTTGACAGCAGCTATCATTTGCCGACAGTGACAGAAACAGAAAAATAGAAACAAAATTTCCATCACGTCAGGACTTGCAATTTCTTATTTTTAATTTAAACAAAGAAAATCAATCGTATTTAATTAACAAAGAAATTAAAAACATGGCTTCAACATCTGAAATGGCTATGAAAACATGGGAGTTGGAGAACAACGTCAAAACGCTCCCATCTTGCGACGAGATATTTCGCTACGATGGCGAACAACAAAGGCAGGTTCTTGATGCCAAACCTTGGGAGAAGGATCCACATTATTTCAAAGATATCAAAATATCTGCCCTATCTTTGCTGAAAATGGTCATGCATGCCAGATCTGGTGGAACTCTGGAAGTTATGGGATTGCTTTTGGGCAAAGTTGAGGACAATACAATGGTTTGTTTTTTTTTTGCTTTGGTATTTAAAGATACCCAATTTATTTGTTAAAATTTTATTTGTAAGATTGTCATGGATGCATTTGCCTTGCCTGTCGAAGGAACCGAAACAAGAGTTAATGCTCAATCCCAAGCCTATGAGTATATGTCGGCCTACATCGATTCGGCAAAGGAAGTTGGTCGCCTGGAAAACGCCATCGGATGGTATCACAGCCATCCCGGCTATGGCTGTTGGTTGTCCGGTATTGATGTGTCCACACAAATGCTCAATCAGAACTTCCAAGAGCCATTCGTGGCTATTGTCGTCGATCCAGTTCGGACTGTGTCGGCTGGCAAAGTATGTCTAGGGGCTTTCCGCACCTATCCCAAGGGCTACAAACCACCAAATGAGGAACCCTCGGAATATCAAACAATTCCATTGAATAAAATCGAAGATTTCGGTGTTCACTGCAAACAGTACTATCCGCTTGAGGTGAGCTACTTTAAGTCGGCCCTCGACAGGAAGCTCCTTGATTCTTTGTGGAACAAGTACTGGGTAAACACTCTGGGAAGCTCTGGATTGCTCACAAACACCGAATACACAACCGGACAGATTTTTGATTTGTCCGAGAAACTTGAGCAAAGTGAATCAAGTTTAGGACGTGGACCATTTGTTGTTTCAGGTCAGTAAAACAAAAAGATTAGAAAGCTTAATATTAATCCACTTAATTTACCATAAGGTGGGGATATCAACGAAAAACGCACCGAAGACAAACTTACCAAAGCCACGCGGGACTGCAGTCGTGCCTCAATTGAACTTATCCACGGTCTAATGGCACAAATTGCCAAGGATAAACTTTTCAACAAAGTAGGAATAAATAAAAACTAAGAATTTCATGTTAAATAAAAATTACACTTTAATAAACTTTAACAAATGGTTTGCCTATTCTATACGCTATCGAGTCACGTACCCGTTTGCCGAGTAATTGATCGCCATTGGGGATTAGAGCAGGATTTCTGATGAAGATGCCACGTCGTTCTGGTGTCCAGACTTTGAATACGCAATAACGATCCACTGGGATCCGTACTCCTAGCCAACCAGCAGAAGACAGCAGGATATCTAAAGTTTATAACAAATGTATGCATCAAATAAGATTCTATGAGTTGTGATTGAAGATCTATTACCACAAGTGGCTGAGTCCCTGGATTCTCCATAGATGGTTATTTCTTCGGAGGCTTTAAGACCAGGCCATTTTTTCAAACGTTCTTCACCGCCAACAGGCAAGCCAAAGAGCTCGCTTCCAAGGTACTCTCGATAAACATCGTCGGCATCTTCCGTTGGAGTTATAACGATGGGAAGTTCATGAGATGAATACACTGGTAATCTTGAGGAGGAGGAGAGTCATGAAATCATTAACATTTAAAGAAAGAGAGTCTTATTCCTACCTAATTGAGTCAATATCTCCATCTAGGAAGTCAACTCTTGCCAAACCAGCCAGGAACAATGTCATCCCCCGTTTTAAACGGAATCCTCTGGGGGCAATCATTTGTGTAGGGAATATTCTCAATAGTTCCTCCGTTGTTAGTAAGTTGTGAATCTAAATTGGAACATGGTTGATTAATCTTCATCTTGTTGATGCATCACTGCTTACCTGTTCTGGTTGCATAACTCCCGGTGTATCGAAACACCAATGACACGTTTTAAATTCTTTACTGTGTTCGTTGAGTGTTTCAATTGGCTGACAACCAGATGACATGGAAAACATGTCCGCAGATTCTTTTCTATCGATTACAGTTCTACCTAAAAACAAGGGGCTCGATTGAATTCGTTGAAAGTAAATGAAGGTGAATGGAAACGTTACCAATATGACCGACCAATGTTGCCGCTTTAACACTGCCCGTTTCATTTGCTTGATCTCGTCGCAGTTTTAGCTCGGCTGCTCGTTGGGCACGCTCTGAGAAAAGTCTGCGAAATCGATGATAGACTCTGAAATCTGAAGAATTATTGTTGAATTTATTGTTAAACAAATTTTTAAATATAAAAATATGCATATTAAGATTAACAATTGGGCATTTTTCCAAAACTGTGAGAATAAATTTCCATAATTTTCATTAGTATGTCTCTGGTTTCCGAGAAAGATACACAGCTTTTTTTAAAGTAAATTATTCCCAGCTCCTTTTTATTTATAAATAAATTAAAACTTGATGAAATTTCCTTCATATATGTACATATGTGGTTTAAAATTGTTTCCTAAGATTTGAACTTTAGTTTTAAATATCATTCTTATTTGGAACGCAGAGAGATGGGTACTGAAGTAAAACAATCAGTAGATGGACTTTTACCCTTCTTATAAGTCTACGTCGGTTTACAGCCCGTACAGCTCGTTGTTCCATCTTCTCCTCCACTCACCTTCTATGTATGCAGGACCGTAGATCACGCGAAGAATTTTTCTTTCGAAACAACCAAAGGTGCTTTCATCCGCTTTCGTTATAATCCACGCTTCTGCACCGTATAGCAGGACGGGGATGACAAAGGTCTTATATAGGAACACTTTGGTCGCTCGAGAGAGGGATTTACTACTAAATTGCTTGAATAGCCCAAAGAAACAGAGGTTAGCAAGAGTAAATCTTCGTTTGATCTCAGTGCTGGTGTTGTTTTCTGTGTTCATAGCGGAGCCCAGGTATACAAAAACCTTAATTATCTTAAGGTTACGTCTGTTGATAGTGAAATATTCACTGAGACGTCTGTGTTGTAGCTCCTTTCTTGATGACTTTGTTTTGCCTCATTAACCGTTAAACTGATTTTTGCCGCCTCTACCTCAATACCCACAAAAGCCCAATTGGCAACACGTCTTTCGATAATGTCAATGGGCAGGTTCAGACGACATAAGGGACTTGAAAGTTAAGGCCGCCAATTCACGACACAAAATAACTGCGCAAACTGAAATTTTACTCAAGTCGGTTTGTGCAAAACACGATACAAGTGAACTGCACAGTTCTCAGTTTAAAAAAGTTTTCGTTCTGTAAACATGCGTTCAAAATTAGCTCTTTATATATTACTTGCTATTGCAATAAAAAAAAATATTGAAAACTTAGTGCAAAAAAGGAGTACTGGTTTCTTGATCTTCCAGAAAAGATAGTATTGAATAATATAATAAAGATGGTGCATATATGTCATCGGCTCAGGCACCAGACTTTTCGCTGCATTTAACTTTTTTTAATTCTTTTCTGTAGTTTGTCCGAAAATTATTAATTTTTTTTGACAACCGTGTCTCGGTCAGCTTCTGGGTTTTTTTCTTTTAGTTTTAGAACCAAGAGCTCATAGGCTTTACTTTTCATTATCCTGTTGCTATATTCCGGGCTTTTTATTTTCGATAGAGCCGGATGTTCTTCAGCCATTATAAAAAAAAAACAATGTATACTGGCGTAAATCAAATTTTTATACTGAGCGGTTGCACAGTTTTTGACATTCACGATACAAATAACTGCACAAATTTAAGACTTGAGCAAAAATATCAAAATTTTTTAATTTTTACACAGTTAACTGCACAAACCGCTCAAACAACCCCATTCACAACACAACTAAACTGCGCAACCTCCAGTTTGCGCAGTTATTTTGTGTCGTGAATTGGCGGCCTTAGGCAAGTTTCTAGTATCTGATTGGCCAACTGCCAAAAAATGACCTTCCAATTAAGGCAACTTTAATGGAAAGTTTACTGAAAAGTTACTACTTCAATCTGTGAGCTGAACTTTATTACTCCTATGATTTATGAAGTTTGTGCACAACTTAATTTAATGCTTTCTGTAAAAGGGTTCCTTGTCAATTTGGAAAAGAAATAACTAATATTTCTTTACAATACAAAATACAAATCGTGATGGACTTGTAGCTTGCCTGAGGAGTATTTTTTAGACAATAATTTTGTGGATACTTTTTGTACAATGAACTTAAAGTATAGGTTTGCGAAGCATAGTTCTGAATTTGAAATTCATGACACTTGAAAAACTAACTAGTTGCTTTGGTCAAAATTTACGTTCAAAGAATGAAGTTGACTGCAAATGAAGTCCCTTAGGTATATTGCCGGAACCTGCCCAATATCATCAGTAATTTGACAGACTCTTGTGTAGAAGAGGAAGCTCTGCAAAAAACATGGCATTACAACGCATCACCTTGTCTAAAGCTTTTTTCAACATCTAAAGGATCGGTTAAGTTGTTTCCAACATTTATAGAGCAGCGCGAATTCTCCATGGTCACCCTGCACAAACAGACGATTTGCCCAGGCATGCCAAAACTAGACATGGCTCTATATAGCTCATCCATGTAGATACTTTCACATGTCGCATTGAAATCCATGAACAGATGGTGCTTGTCGATTTGATGAAATGTGAATATTTGATTGACTGTGGACTTTTCTGGTCTAAAACCAAACTGATAAGGACCTGTCACTTAGTTGATGATGGACATTAGACGTTTACATATTTCGTCAGAGAAGTTTTTCTAAGCGATGTTAAGTAGACTGATTCCTCTATTGTTATTGGCTTATTGCAGTTTGGAGGGTCTCCTTTGTTCAGTATCGGGGAAACAATACTGAAGTTCTATTCATCGGTCATGCTTTCTTCCGAGCATATTTTACAAATAGGTTGGTGCATGCTATTAACAAAATAATCTCCAGCTGCTTTGAAAAGCTCTGTATTGAAGCCATATGCTCCAGCTGCTTTGTTAGACTTCAGCTGAGCTATGGGAATCTTTACATTACATTTCATACTACTCAGCACATAAATGTACAGAGTAGAGAACACAGCACCTTGAGCGACAAGACTATATAAGGTGATAACAACACAAGACAT
Organism: Eupeodes luniger; assembly: GCA_951509635.1. Lineage (NCBI taxonomy): Eukaryota > Metazoa > Arthropoda > Insecta > Diptera > Syrphidae > Eupeodes > Eupeodes luniger. Next base: position 251,638,462 of record OX608073.1, read on the forward strand.
TAATACAAGACAGAAGGACAGAGGAGAAAGAAGAACGAACAGACAGAAAGAAAACACATGACAACAGCACGAGGTAGGTTTCGAGACGGTCCCCCATCTTTCTACTAACCACGCTCACTGATGCTTGATTTCGGTGATCGATGGGAACCGAAGCTTTATCAGTGACTAGGCCGTTGCAACTATGGGAATCTTTGCCCGTTTATGGCTTTTTTAACAATAGGTCCAGTTGTGATCTCATGGTTTATCTCACCAAACAGTGGAAGCAATCTTTACATCGTTTTGGAGAAAGTAAGATTATTGCGCTTGATATTTCAAAGGCATTTGATAGAGATTAGCATCAAGCTCCGTTATCGAAACTGATGAATCATCTCTTCTTCGTTCAAGTAGTATTGGACGGGTTAAAATCTGATATTGACAAAAAACAAATCCTAGCGTGCCCCAGGGCTTCGTTTTACCTCCGTCACTCTCCTTTATTTATATAAATGATCTTTTGTCTGAAACTTCTTACCCACTAAATTGTTTCGCTGATGACAGTACCATCAGCTTTTCATATTCGTTTTTAGATTCTCATCCTTGTTCTTCGGATGTCAACATAGGCATGCAGCGTATGATAAGCTCATTAAATTCTGATTTGGACAGCATTCAAATAGGGGATCAAAACCCGTGTCGCAAAAGTGTAACCCTCACCCAAAGTCAATATCCATGGGGGGTGGTTCTTGCATCGAAGAGACTGAACAGCTTTCAGTTTCAGTGTGTGAAATGATCATATATTTGACATCACCAAAAATGTTGCTCAATATTATATTTTCTCCGACGATGGAAGAAGTTGTTTCCTTCTTCTGATCTGGCTATAATTTACAAGGCTTTAATTCGTCCAACACTCGAGCATACATACATACTTCTCATATTTGGGTTGGTGTAACAATAACGTTCTTGAGTCTTTTGGATAGAATAGAAAAGAGAGCTCTTGAAATGATAGGCGATCGTTCCATTACTGAGACATATGCTTCTCTTGAACACCGCCCCAAGGCTTATCATTGTTTTATAGTTATTTCCACAAAGAATGCTCTAGTGAAATAGCCAGTTTTATTCCTTCCCTCAAACAATTCGACCGTAATACCTGTACTTCCAGCAATGCTCATCATATTAACATTTCAGCCGAAGTTCGGACGTACTATTAGGTATAGGGATTTTTTCTTTAGCCGCTCTACACGAATGTGAAATAATTTATCAGGTTCAATATTTCCCACTCATTACTATGTGTCCTCCCTTCTTAATTGCACGCACTGTGTTAAATCATTATAAGGGTATGCTTAGCCCCTTTAGTGCGCGCTCAATATAAACAAAAAATGTCTCATCAAATCAGGAGTTTCTTGTTGGTGGCTTTTTTACTACAACAGCACGTCAAAGCCGGCTTATCTTATTGAATCTTGGTGGCAGAGAATTTCGAAAGAGGTAACTTGTGATTCGGTCTGAGAAGGATTTATCGATCTCTTAAGATTGTAACCGTTGTATCTTCTCCCAGCATCTCCCTGTTTTGCCCCAGTGTCGATCGTAATATGGTCAATTTTAGTGGCTTTAGATTGATCTGGAGAGCTCCAAGTTTCTTTATGAATGTTGGGGTGTGGAAATCGCGTACTGACTACCATGACTTTTCGTCTGCAGCAAAATCGATGAGCCTGAATCTGTCATCGGAGCTGTTCTCTTAGAGACAAAGATGTCTTCCCTACTTAGCTTAGCATTCAAATATTCGAAGACAATTTTAATATTGTAGCTTAGTCACTAATCATATCTTTCTGTTCTATGGGGGTCTCTGGTTAGTTTTAGACCGAAAACGTTTGATAAATGAAACTTACCTGATGGTCGTTGAATGGGAAATTTGAGCATTTGTAATGTTGTTCCCGGCCATGGACATGTCGTAGCTTTCTTTACCAAATCCGTAGCTTCAAGCTTAAATATAAAACACACCAAAAATTACTAAAAACTTTTTCTCACGATTAAAAACTGCCAAGAAAATGTACCTTGCAATAATCTGAATTCAAAAGAATATTAAACAACGAACTCTTGCCAACGTTTGTGCAACCCACAAGATAAACATCACCCTTATGAGCCCAAATTTTTTGCAATTGTGTTATGAGCTCTTCAATGCCGTAACCAGTTTTTGCTGAAATTAAACTTACATTCTTTATGTTCATTGCATTGAGACCTGTGAACCAAAAGAAAGTTATGATCAAAATCCACCAAAAAGACCAACAAAATAAGTATTACAAACCACTCTTGACAATTTCATCTTTTAAACATGATTTTATGTGATTCAAATAGCCAGGCGAATCTTTGGGTAAAAGGTCAACTTTATTGCCAATTACAAAAATTGGACGTTTATCGCCGAGAATTTTCTGCATGTCCGGCCAAATGGAACAAGGAAAATCTAAGAGATCAACAATTAGAATGGCAAGAGCAAATTTATCTTTTATGGCTGAAAGTGTTTTGATGTAGGTTTCGGCTGTGACCTCGACATCTAGGGCGATATTGTAGTTCTCGAGGAAGTGACAACGCTGGCATACAATTTGCTGTAAAGTTGATAGAATTAAATTATCTATGAGTATATTTTGTCTAAGTTAAAGGTACCTGAAGTTCGGTTTTAGTACGACCTTTAAAGATTTCACTGGGGATATAGCCGGGAGTTACTATGTTGGAGCAGTGCAGATGAGCTCCACAGCCATTACAGGGTATTTTTGAGGCTGGTATCGACGGATCTTTAAATACACACAATGAGTAATATATTTTGAAGTTCTTACTACTTCCATATTTACCAGGAGTTCCATATTTCGAATTAGCTTCACCGTTTTCGTCAATGGTGCTTTCATAGAATTCGTAGTCATTCATCCATTTTAATGGCGGTTGGTTTTGCTGCTCACGTAAAGCTTCATGGCGGTTTTCCAAATCATCACATTTCTCGATTAACTTCTTAAGTTCCTCGTCTTCTTCATTCACATCTTCTTCGTCCTCTTTGTAGGATTGAAGTGCTCCCAACGAAACCGGGAACGATCGTACTGATAAATTTTGTACTTTATCACGTTCGGCTGCTTGTTGGAGTTTAGTTTCTAGGATCTTTTTTCGTTTGAATCCTAGAAGAGGTTTTTGTTTCTCAAGAAATGAACTGAAGATGATTTTTGGTCTTGTTTCGGGTGGGAGTTTTTCGTAAGGATCTTCGTTAGGATTTGTTAGACGTAAATTCTTTTTAACAGCATAATTACGCCATGATTTGGTTAAATGACTTTGTGTAATGATTTTTGTAAGGTTATTTAAACGAATCATTTTTGTTTTATTTCATTTATTTAAGTTTTAAAAATTCAATATTTTGGCAAAACAGAAAGTAAATTGTTGCAACAGCATTTAAATTTATAAATGCGGCTTAGCGAAATGTCAAAAACATATGTTTTTCTCGCCATCTCTAAAAAAAATAACAATGTTTTAAGCTCTAAACACAATATTGGCGTCCGCTTTTAATTCCCAACATTGACTTTGGCATTTATTTTCGTTTATAACTTACTTTTGTTGCATACATTTTTATGCAAGGATTCAACATATCAATCATTTTCTAGAGATTTTTGCTTTTACGAATTGATAAAATAAGTGTTTTCTGTCCTTGAATTTTTTTCAGAAACGTTTAGACTTAACCACATTCAACTTAAAATATTCCAGAATTGAACAAATCTTTTTTCTTTTACCAACACACTGCGAATTTCTATCTCTCAACTCTATTAAACAAAAGTAAAAATGTTGTTGAAATGGGCTTCAGGTCAAATAAATAAAACACTAAGTTTTCACGACGTTTCGTTCATGATTATGAACATTATCAGGTGTAAACAGTTTTCTATTTGGCATTGAAAAATAGGGTACAAAATTATTACATTTAAATTAAAAACAATTTCTATCAAACTTACATTTGTTACATTAAAAATTTTTACTTTGTTTTTAATTTTTAATGTAACAAATGTAAGTTTGATGGAAATTGTTTTTAATTTAAATGTAATAATTTTGTACCCTATTTTTCAATGCCAAATAGAAAACTGTTTACACCTGATGATGTTCATAATCATGAACGAAACGTCGTGCGTAAAAACTTAGTGTTTTATTTATTTGACCTGAAGCCCATTTCAACAACATTACATAAACAAAAAGTTCACTACCAAACAACATACACAAAAGTAAAAAGTTAAAACGGCTTTAATTTTACATTTTCACTTTTTAACGACACCAAACATGTAACCAAAGTAAAACCTATTGACATAATTCCAATCTTCTAACGCTTTTTCAGAGATATATGGTATGGCGCTATCTTATGTGTGTATATTGCGTTTTGTTAATAAAAGGATAAAAACAAAAGTGGCTACACTGCTCCAGACATTTTTTATAAAATATTTGTGATGTGGTTTCTATAACAAACTATAATGCCTTATTCATTAAACCGTATTATCGACGGCGTAAAGTTATTCCGAATTAACAACGCCTTTAATACTGTAAAGCTTATTTATAAAAAAAAATACAAGTATTAGAGGCGAAGTAAGCAAAACCTGGTTCATATGTAGGAGTGTTAAGGCGGGAAAAAAGCCGTTTAAGTATTCAAAAATAATTTTGACATTTCAAAGGAGAATTTTTTTACAGTTTTGAGAAAATATAGATGGTTTCATTGAATTTGTGAATGATAGAATAATTTTAATGACTTAATAACGAGAAGAAGAAGGCCAAAGCATGTTTAAGCTGGACATACACGACCGAGGCAATTAGCTCCTAGCCATTTGGACACTATCCGAATTTGCTGCCATACAAGACCGAGCCACAGCCACTTTTACAGATTGATTATTTTATAAGTTTTCATTTCGAAAACAAACAAATATTATGTGTATCTGGATATTAATCAACATAAAAAAGGATTTTTATAAATCAATACAGAATTTCAAGCCTTTTGTTTAGAAAAATATCGTAAGATTACGAAACTTGTAGGTAGAAAGACATGGCCGAAAATGATAACCCCGTATAATAAAAGTTGGGGAAACTAACACAGAAAAACATTAAGTATTTGTTTCCGTGAACTTTTGTATGAGTTAGTTGTTGGGTGGTGGGAGCTACATGGCGCGTTGATTCCCCATACACGGTAGGACAAAGCCTTTGCTCGTTGGCTCAGGCTCGTTGATTTTTGACTTGCTAAAAATCCAAATGGATCGACAGAGCCAAACCGAGGCACTTCCGTTTCCTTTCACACGCTCGGTTTTGAATCGGCTGGCGTTCATTTGAATCTTTGTCTCTACCGTGTATGGCCAGCTTAAAACTCGGTTGTATATGTGAGGACCTTTTGCTACGAATCCCATACTGCCGGTCATTAAAAAGCTTTCGTTCTTCAAGATATTTCTTAACCTGAAAATTAATCAGTGTTTCCATGACCTTGGAAAAAAGGGCGTAAGCGCGTAAGTGTAATTAGACGATAGTTGGAAAGGGCGGATGATTCGCCTTTTTTAAGGACAGGCTAGACGAATGCTGTTTTAGGTTAGGACGGATAAAAAAGCTTACGCAGTGGTTTTGCCACTTTGAAGATCACAGAAGATAAAATATCGTTTACACTTTTAAGTGCAGGAAGAATTGAACTAACCGCAAACTGTGCTTCAAGCAAATTGGCTTTATCAATCATCGAACTTACAAAAGGAGTGTCATTAAAAACGAGAGAGTGGTGAAACCGACAATGACGTACGTACCTTTAGGACATTGTTGCATCATTGTATGTATGTATGTCCGTTACAGGTCTTTTCTAGCTTGATTGAACTTGTTCCGGTTTTCCTTATTGGGGTTGGCTTTGTTAATCCGGAAACTTACATCTTTGCTCCTAATAACCTCTTTTAGGGATAAACTTTCTAATTCCACAATGAATTAAGTTTGAAATCATATCTGCACTAGAATCCACATCACTATCGATTAAGCATAGTGAGTAGTTTAAGTTCCTATAGAAGTCGATGATACCGTCCCAGTAGGGCTTTCTCATATTGCCAAACGGTTCCCGTTTAGGGTTTTTACTTCAACTAGGGCTTTTTTGCATGAGAAATTTGCAGATATGACACAATGGGCTGATGTGCCTAGAAGCTATAATACATTAACCGCATTTTTAATAGGATCAGAGGTACGATACAAGTCTAGAGTGATGGTGGACTGACCTGCAATGTTAGGTATCCGAGTTGGCTTGCCAACTAACTGAGTCAGGTGGCTCAACTCAACAAAAATCTCGACATACCTTCCTTCGGGTGTTGTCTGATCAAAAGAGCCCAGCCACGAAGAATTGTGTACACTGAAATCGCCCGTAACAACGAGCTCATTGTGCGTAAAATGGTTAACAATTCTCTGGATAAGTCAAATTCGTTGCAAGTCAAATTACTATCTAGACTTAAGCTGCAATAAATGAAACACTTATGAACGATTAACAGTGAATTTGAATCTCATATACATAATTAAAATTTGTACTTATAAACTGGCAATACTGTGGTAGAAACTGGTAGGCAATGTAATTACGTACGTAAACGGATAGATCATGGTGAGAAAAGTATAATGGCACTTGCTATAACCATGAAGTTTAACCTTCTCCTTATATGGTCGGTATTTTCACCAACCTGGGTTTTGCTTATTGCCAGAACAGCAAGCCTGTTCAAAAAAGTGTGAACGTATGCAACATGGACATTTCTTATAAGCCCAATAATTATATCAATTTCCAATTGAAAGAAATAGCTAAGGAATTGACCGCACGCGCAAGCAAATCAAAAATAGTGAAGTATTTTGTTATAACAATTTTTAGACATTTTTAGAGTATAGTAAGATTTTCCATAGTAGGTATATTTTGGTTTTCGGGGTAATAAAAATGTAACTAATTACAGCTTTTGTAGAATAGTAAAGTTGTATTGTTCAAAGAAGTGATGAATATGAACACAGAGTGAGTGAGAATTGGGTACGTGATACCAATTTTAATAGATTTCTAGCCAACTGCAAATGAAAGCATCTTGCTTTTATAAATGTGTACTAATCAGATTACATAATTTTGAAACGTCGATCGCCACTGCATATCGCTTTGGTGTGCCAACTGTTTTGATATTCGATTCATATCACAGTTATTTTAACTAACCTAACTTCTTCACCTAACTTTTAACCATAATAGTTCGATTTGAAAATGTGGAAAAAGTCAATAATATTCCTTAGTCTTGGTTAGTACTTAGTTGATTTAAAAAATTAGTGGGGAACAATTGTATCATAGCGTTTCAATTTCAATACTGAACTAATGGTTTAGCAATTACTATCATTGGTTTTTGCAAACAAAAATTGTAAATATAATTTTAAGCTTGTCTTCTACATAATAAATATATAAAACGTTGTTTGAGAATTCAGTGTCACTGCTATTTATGTTTAATTAATGCCAAAACCATAAACAGTACTGGAATGTTTGCTTTTAATAAATGTTCATATAGTTGCATTTTTAAAATGAAACTTGTGTATGAAATTCAATTTAAAATTTTTCAATTGGTCCCTTAGGTTTAGAGTGGAAAATTACTACACTTGTGCATGCACCCTAGTTTTAGGTTGTTCGAATTATTATTAAACTTGCCTAAAGCAGTTAACCTTAAATATGACAGTTCGTCTATTTTGACAATATGCACCGTTATGACAAAAACAACAACAAATGAAATATAGCGGATTTTAAGCAATACCAAATTTTCATTTCACATTCACATTTCCTTCTCGAAAATCCGTTCTTTTCAATTTTCATGTTTTTCATTGTATTTGAATTTATTTTAAGTTATGCGTTTTTAAGAAACTATTTATAAATATAAAAAAAAATAAAAAAAACAAAAATAATAAAAAAAATAATGGAACTTTCATCGGATAATATTGAAGAACTAGCAACTGTTCTAAATTCGTGAGTTATTTTGATTGTGATCTGAAACTCCTCTATTTTGTTTGATGGTGGATTTATTTTTCAGTGATGCATCCCATCGAGAGGATGTTTTTAGGTCCAAAACAGGCCTATTAACATTAGATGTTGATCGTGTTATCTCAGAAGCTCAGGATAGTTTGCTTAATTCTTCCTTAGAAGCTATAAGGTAAGGTTGGAAGCTAATTTGCTGAATTTTATTGTATCCATCGGACATTCAGACATAATCTTTTCTTTCTTTTTTGTATAGTTCTTGTGATGTTCCATGTTCATTTAATGATATCCTTGACGATATTTGTAAAATGAACAATAGCATAGAACTGCAGCAGGCTGCAGTTAACACCGTTGTGACTCCACATCATCAGCTGCCTCTAGAAACTTCAGCTTATTATCATATGCCCGATCTAGAGATGCAGTCTGAAGATTACGCATCCGAGTGTAATTTGTCAAATCAAACTGATTTCCTACAACCACTGGGTCAGTGGTCAGAGTATCTTCCTTTGCCACCATCCTCTTTGAGCACAATTCAAGATATTCCACAGCTTGCTCCCATTCCAACTACAATACCCTCTCCCCCTCCAGTTCCAGTAGAGGCGCCTCAAACTACTGGTTTCTCTTGTGACATTCCAATGGGCAGTATTCACCCAATTACCGAAGAAAAAACAGCTATAATGGCTCCAGCTTTGCAGTTTCTCAACGATTACTCAATGCCCTTAGGACCGGGCACACGGCAAAACGAGATGCCAAATAGCAACTTGCACTTCACCCAGGTACCGGAATGTAATATAAACTTTATGATGATTCCAGAGTCGTCGGTGTCGATGCCAATGGGAGCTCCACACAAACGGATTGTCCAACAATCGCCACCATTCTTCGACTGGGCCCGAGTTGTTCCGCGGAGAGCTTTCATCCAACCATCAGAAATTGTGGTGCTCCGTCCTCTGAGGACCAGAAAAGTGATGTCATCTCGTCCGAGTTTCGATTTGGCGTCGTATTTCGACACAAGTTCCATCTCAATTCCTATGATTAGAGAAAGACCACGATGCAGAACGTATCGACGGAAGCAGAAACTCTATACGATTCCAGGAGCTGATAATTTGGTATTCGAAGTTCAACTGCACCCACTGGAACACGACGAAAATGACGATAGCAACAACAACAACGAAGACGGCAAAGAGCAATTGTATCCAGAAACTGAAATTCCCGAATTGGACGAGATATTTAAACGCAAACGTCGCACCCTGAATACCCGTCGTATTCCTCCAAATCAAGAATCCATCAAGACCCCTCCACCACAACCTCAATCTCAACCGATTGAGGTTGTGTCAAAGAAAATTGAAAAAATGTCGCCATCTCCGAGTAGGGAACTAGACTCTCCTTCAGATGTTGACTCCGATGATGCTCCTCTGACAATTATCAAGTCAATGAAATGTTCCAATTGTCAGAAACTCTTCAAAACTTACCGATCACTGGCAATTCACTCAAAGCGATGCACAAATGTTGCTTCTACTCCAGCAAACGGAAAGGAGGCTTCGCCAGAGTTATTTAGATTGACTAGAACTACAAGTTGTAGGGTTTCTGTCCAGAGGCGAAGTAGTAAAGAGAATATTGAATGTAAGAATCAAGATGGTGGAGAAAAAGGAGGAGGAGAGGATAAAGTGGCAACGAGACCCTTAACTCGCTCGCAAACAAGAAATGCTCTCAAACGCAAACCTACTGCTGAAGATGATGGTGGTGGTCCTCAGAAGCAAGCGAAATGATGTTTCGTTTTTTCTTTTCTTTCTATTATAAATATTTAATTTAGTTAATTACCATTGATTTAATTTATTACAAAAGCCTCTCATTATTGTTGTAATTTTTTTCTATTTGAACTTTGAAGTAAATAAAGAAATTAAATTTCTTGAGCTACCAACTTAGATCTTGGTGTTTATACCTATTTCAATTTTAGCCGAGAGACGATTCGTCTTTCATGTTTCTGAAAAAGCAACAACTTTAAATTGAAATTTTTTCGAAATCATGACATTTTTATTAAAAAATAAACTATCGAGATCTACTTCTACGTCGTTGATGGTTTCTGCGATCATGACTGCGACTACGGCTCCTGTGTCTATCTCTTCTGTCGTCACTTCTATTTCTATGATGATCTGATCTACCTTCATGGTGTTTTTTCGAAGGACTTCTGATTCGGGGTCTTGTTTCTTCTCGGTCAGGTTTACTATCTGAGGATGATTCATCTTCGGATGAACTCTCCTCCGAAGAGCTTGACTGTACTTGTTTTTTCTTTTTCTTAGATTTTTTCTCCTTTTTGGATTTCTTTTCCTTCTTTGATTTTTTCTTCTTCTCTTTTTTAACTTTAACTTTGGATTCTTTTCGTATTGCTGACACAGAACCTGACTTGGTTTTATCACTTTCACGTTTAATGTTTTCTTCAGAAATTTGAGGTTTCGGAGCACATCCTTCCATATACAAACGTCGAGTTTCCTCATCGGTTTTGTCGTTTTCCTTTGGTGGTTTATAGTCAGAAACATGATCCACTCGAAGTGACCTATTTAGGATCTTGTATAGAAAAATAAATACATAGATAATTGGGAGATTTATGGTGAAATCTAGCTAAACACGTACCTTGACTCCATTTAAATTATCAACAGCCAAGATTGTAGAACGTTGATCTTCGTAGCAGATAAAACAAAAACCCTTCGATTTTCCCGAGATTTTGTCACGAACAAGATTAATATTTACAATTTCTCCATATTGGGAGAAGACTGCAAGTATATCTCCTTCGCTTAAATCGAATGGCATTCCACCAACAAATATCCAGGCGGAATCTCGATACATATCGTGCCAAGATGATTTGCCACCGCGTTGCAGGTCGCGTTCACTTAGTTTAAGGACGTTTTTCATATTTCTGCATAGAGGAATTAAATAAATTGTTGTAATAAATTAAGGAAATTTATTTTACATATATACTTACGTTAAAGGATTCATTTTGATGATTTTATTAATTTATTTATTTTGTGTGAATTGTAAACAAATTAAGAAAGAAAAATCAACTCTGCTCTGACTGTGCTATGAAATCTGACAGACAAGACAACTGACAGCAAATACAAGATTGACAGTAGACTTACTGGCCTATTCACAATAGAAATGTGGCATTTTTAATATTTTTTTTTTTTAAATTATTAGGCCCACCCCCCACTAGGAAACATAAGGTTGTTCATCCACCCAAACATCCACTTTATTTAAAAGTAAAATAAAAATATTTTCGCCTTAATTTAATAATGTATTTATTGTTTATGTGGAATTTGTACTAAATATGTATACAGGGTGCTTCCCACCAATATTCAAGCGACTGATAGATTTATTGCAAAAAGTAGACGAAATTTGGACTCATCAAAGGTACTATCCCAACTAGGTAACTATCGATTTTGTTTCTGTTAAGCCCAATTCTTGAAAACTTTGGAAGTAATAGTAAGTATATCGTATAGAAACAATATAAGGCTTTTTTATGCAAGTCAGCTTCTTTTCCAAATATTTTCAAAATAATAGCTTGTATAAGCCTGTAAATATGAAATGGACAGTTCATAACAAGGCTAGTATATTTTATTAACCAGAAGAACTTTGCTGGTATTGATGTTATTTATTTTTCATTTTGATGGTATTTTAAAGTCTTTTTACGTCTTTCATCAAAAGTTTTAGTTTAGGTGTTGAAATAATAAAAACAATTAGACAACCGATTACGTATTTACAAAGAAATTAATCACATTTTCCAAAAGATTAGTGGACGAAAATTCGCATTGATTTAGGTTTCTGATCGGGAATTGTGATTTGTTTTTAATTGGTTTTCGACATTACTGTGTAACATAAGTTTAATTTTAAATTATGTGACTTCAAAATGAGAAACCTGAAATGAGTAGAACCTAAATTCTGTATATGTGAAATTTCGATTAATGTTCCAAAAGCATTTAGAATTTTACAGAATTACGAATCGAAAATAGTAATGATTTTTTTTTTTATAATGAACGGGAACACAAAGGGTTATTAATACCCTTAACATGTTTAAAGTTTAAGCACAGTGCGAGTTTTTGGAAAATAGGGAAGGATTAAAGAGGAAATACCGATATGCACATTGGTCTTAAAGTTTTGAATATTAAAATCATAGGGAAAAACAGAGCTGGGTAAAGCACTCCACATTCTCGATGTGCGGTTAAAAAAAGAATCTCTATACTTGACAGTACGTCCGAAATTGAGCTCAAGGTTAAACTGATGTGCATTCCTAGAAGTACGAGTATTACGGCTGAATTGTTTGAGGGGGGAATGCAACTGGCTAATTCGACAGAACACTGTTTATAAAAATATCGGTAGAACAACGAAAGGCATGAAACATTGCGGCGGTGTTCAAGTGACGTAATTGTTTCGGTTATAGTTCTATCGCCTATCATTTTCAAAGCTCTTTTTTGGATCCTGTCTAAAATACTTAAACTTGTTTTAGGGGCACCTGCGCCTTGATTGAATTTAATAATAGCTTCCATTTTACTTTCTATGATGTTTTGGTCTTGAGATTAAAAGGTTTGAATTTATTCTCTAAATTCTATGACAAATTGACTCTTTTAATGTTATATTTTACAAGCTTTGCAATGAAGTTCAATACCTTTTGTTCATCTTGTCTTGAAATTTGTTTTTTATTAAAAAATAAAAAAAGTGCCGAAAATAGAATTGCTTGCCCTGATAATCATTTTAATCTTAAATCATTTTGTTCATATCATTGAGACAAAAGATAAGTTAATTATATAAGAACAGTGATTTAGTTGGATTCTGTTTTTTTTTTATGTTACAGCTCTTTATAATATTGGATTCCGGAATGAAGAATCTTTTGTATGTTACTCAAATTCTTGACCTCTTAGGTGAGCGTTTATGAAAAGAAAGCTATAACCTATAAAAGCTGGAACTTTCTTTTATTTGTATCATTTTATTATACCTTCTCATAAGAAAGTTGTAACTTGGTATAAAATGCTTTTAGGAAACTTATTAAAGTTATTGCATTCTGTCAAATTATAAAACATAGTTAATAATAAGTCCAATAAATTTGCTTTATATATTCTAAAAGTACATGGAAGTTCCTTTTATGATAAGAAAACCAGACGTTAGCGGTAACAATTTGTAAGTTCAGCTGAAAACGATTATAACCTCATTTAATAATGCTCAGATGTTAGTACCGCGCTAGAAAGATATACCGGTAGATTTGACGGTATATGTAAGCATACTATAAGTATTTTTCAAATAAAATAAATTTGCATCATTTCAGAAAAAATAGAGAAGTAAATCAAATTGGCGGAGAAATAATCATGCATATAATATACATGTGGGAGGGGTGCGCCGACAAAAGACAGTTTTGTTCAGTAAAACTGATTTAAAAGTTTTATTTTAAATACTAAAATATAAGTACAAATTTAATTGAGTAATGAAAAATATTAATTAAGTTAAACTTTAAGCAAAATTAGAAAATAATATCAAAAAAAGGTCGATGCGTCGCGATGATGTCGTAACCGTAGCGTGTTCGTAATTGTTCTCTTTCTCTGGTCGTTTGTTCTTTTTGTCTGGCTGGTGGTTTATTTGACTGTCGTATGATTAAGCAACGGTGCCAAGGATTAACAGAAGATGATGGGATGATATGGTATTGGTACATCGTTTTCCGGCATACGGACTAGGGGTATTGACAGTAGGCACATCCTACATCCGGCCATCCTGCGCTGAATCCGTCTCGGATGAATCAGATTCGTTATCGGCATCATCATTTATCCATCGTTTCATAAGATCTGCAGCAGATGACGTTTTATTGGGTCCTTCGTGGTTTCCAATTTTACTTAGTTCGTATCGGTCGTTGCGTTTGATTTTTGTAACTTCATACGGCCCAAGGTACTTAGGTTGAACCTTAAGTCCTGGACCAAATTGCGTGCGTTGTATTGCCACAAGGTCGTGCACGGCGTATTTGTAAGCTGGTTTTCGGTTTTTGTCGTAGTTTTTTCTGTTCTCTTGTTGCAACATTTCTATTTGTAGTTTAGCATCTCTTCGAAGCTCAACTCTGCTTGCTTCAAATTCGTTCCTTATCTCCTCTTCCATCATTTCCGAAAGCCTCATATCCTCTTCATTTCTCATTGGTACACCGATCAAAAGTTCAAACGGTGTCTTTTTAGTAGCTCTGGATACTGTTGAGTTAATCGTCCTTTGAAGTCGTGAAACGTGTTGATACCATCTAAGTGGATTTTCAATCGATAGCTTGGTGAGCATTTCTATGATAATGCGGTTCATACGTTCCACCTGACCATTACCCCGAGGAACTCCAGTCGTGATTTGAACGTTTTGGATACTTCTTTGCTCGCAATACTCTTTGAATGCTGTCGATGTAAAAGCAGCACCTTTATCCGTTATAATTCGGTGTGGGTTTCCAAATATGTCTTCAAGGAATGTCATCTTTTTAAGGACTTCATCCGTCGTTGTTGTCTTGACCGGGAAAATCCACACAAATTTTGTAAAAGCATCCATTACACAAAATATGTACTTATAGTTTTTAGCCGTTGAGGGCATCGGGCCAAGGTGGTCTACATGATAGGTGTGTAGCGGTATATCAACTTTTTCTATAGGGTTTAGAAAACCTTCCTGTTTCCCGCTCTTTTTTACTGCAAGAATGCAGGACACACAATTCGAAATAACGTCTGCAACTCTTTTTTGGATACAAGGGAAGTAATATTCCTGCCTAACGATCTTTTCTACCTTTTGGGCGTTGATGTGACCTGGTTCGTGTACGTTTCGAATAATTTCTTTTTGCATGTTTTTAGGGACAACAAGTAAATAAGAACCTTTGAGGAATTTGTACAAAACACCGCCTCTGTTAACGTAGTTTTCGTAGCTATCACGTTGCATCACATTTAAAATTAATTTACAAGTTTCATCTTTGCTTTGCGCGTTTTTGACACGATGTAAAATTCCGGTTTCGACGTTTGTTATAGTAAGTACTCTGCTAAGAGCATCTACATGTTTCATGGCAGTAGCTGGTCTATGCAAAACCTCGCAATCGAATTCTTCTAGTTGTAGAGCCCATCTCGCCACCCGTGAACATAACTCTTTTTTTTTCATAGTCATCTGAAACGCTAAACAGTCAGTGTAAACTTTAAATTTTAGTCCCATTAGATAAACGCGAAGTTTGTTCAAAGATCTTACTACAGCGAGCACCTCGAGCTCGTAGCTGCTGTATTTTTCTTCTGCAGGCTTAGTTTTGAAACTTAGATAAAAAACTGGGTGTAAAGCACTATCGTGAAGTTGGAGTAGGACTGCTCCAAGGCCGATCTTACTGGCGTCGGTATGTAATTCGGTTTGTAAATTTGGATTAAAGATTTTTAAGACAGGGTCGTTACACAGAAGATCTTTTAAATGTTCGAACGCGGATCTTTGCTCATGTCCAAAACGAAATACAGAGATAGAGTTTTTTGTCATATCTGATAGGGGTTTCGCAATTCTTGAATAATTGGGTATGAATTTTCTAAAAAAACCTGTTAACCCGAGAAAGCTTTGCATTTGTTTAACGTTTTTAGGCTCAGGGAAGTTTCTTACTGCTTTCGTCTTTTCGATCGAGGGCTTAACCGTACCGTGTTCGACAATGTGTCCCAAAAATTCTATAGATCGTAACATAAATTTGCATTTTTTCCAATTAAATTGAAGACCGTTTTTAGCTGCGACGTCTAAAACTAACTTTAATGTATCGAAATTTTCGTGTTCATCTTTCGAAGCGATTATAAAGTCATCAACGTAAATACGCACTAGCTTTTTCAAAATGAGATCTTTAAAAATTTGGTTAATATATTCCTGAAAAACAGAAGGAGATATACAAAGACCAAACGGCACTTTACAGAACTCGTACTGTGCATCAGGTGTTAAGAAAGAGGTATATTTTCTACTTTCAGGAGCAATGTCAACGTGAAAGAAACCGTTTTTTAAGTCTAAAGTCGTAAATACATGGGCGTTGTAAAGTTCATCGAGAACGTCTTCCATAAGCGGAAGGGGATATCGTATTTTTATAATTTTCGTATTAAGTCTTCTAAAATCAATGCATACGCGGTAAGCACCATCCTTTTTTTTCGCGAGCACAATGGGGCTTGCAAAATCAGAGTTACTGGGGACAATAACACCCTCGTCCAACCATTTTGCAATTTCTAACTGAACTATCTCTTTCTCTTTTGGAGCTAATCTCCTCGCGCGTTGATAAATAGGTTTTTCATTTTCTAACACAATATTCATTTGGACACATGACTTTTCCGGTTTTTGTGGTCTATAAGCTTTAATGGCGATTTTGAGACTATCTTTTATTTCAGCATTTTGAATGCCATCAAAATCACAAATTTGTTCACTTTTCATAACATTAGGGTCTATTTTAAAGATGTCATTTTCGTAAACATCGTTAGCACAACATGAGTTTGAAAATATAGGGGTTAATTTAACTTGTCCGTGTTCAATGTTCAAATTTGCGTATTTTAAAATCTCTGTACCTATTAATATATCTTCTGATAACCATTCATCGTTTACGATATCGAAAATAAGCGTATATGTCGTGTCCTGAATCATAACTGATAATTTCAAGGAACCAATCGATTGTCGAATCTCTTGGCCCAAGCCCGCAAGGAGAGTACCCGAGTTTTCGACTTTTTCATCTAAACGGTCAAATATTGACTTCTTAATAAGTGACAATTGACTACCGGTATCGATAAGAACACTAAACGAAAAAAAATTGATTTTTAATTCCACTAAAACTGTCGGCGTGGTAACTCTGTTTACTTTCGAGATTTTTTTAGGGCAGTTCTTCGATAGATGCCCGAAATCACTACAATTGAAACATCGTGATCCTTTTTCTTTGTATGGGCAATCACTTGTATTATGGGTCTTTGCCCCACAATTGACACAACGTTGTTTGTTTGGTTCTTTGTCTTTGCCGTTCCCGTTTGTTTTTACAGGCTGAGCTTGCGCGCGCTCATCGCCCCGATTTCGTTGCCTTTGCACTTTCATTTCGTGATAAATTTTGAATTTGGATTTTAGTTCATCGAAAGTTTTTGCCTCATATAAAATGGTTTTATTTAAAACACTGTCAGGTATCCCACCCACTATATAAGACAATAAAGACTCATCATCAACTTTTCCCCTATTTGCTATCTGTTTCATATGAAACATATACTCAAGGTATGATTCTTCGGTACGTTTCTTTCGCGCCTCTAATGCGCGATGCGCGACTAAACTAGACGTTGTTTGACCGAATTCTTTCGTTAACATTTTTTGGAGTTCGTTCCAACTATGTACCCCCGTTTCTGACTCTATCGCTAACTTCGCAGCACCCCTCAAAAGCCTTCTTGCATACAAATAGCGCTGTATATCATTCCACCCACATACGCTTGAAATGTCATCAAATTCCTTTAACCAATCTGTTATATTTTTTCCCGTTTCACCATTGAAAGTTTCAAGTGAATCTTCTACATCTTTAAACACAAAATTATTGTTTTGGGCCATTTTTATCGATTCACTATTTTCGGTATTTTTACTGCAATCGCTTAGACCGTTTTTAATTAGATCGTTTTCAGTTAGATTATCTTCCTTTTCGCTTTCACAGTTATCGACACTGTCCGTTAATAACGTTTCTTCTACTTCGGACATCAAAGCATTTCTTAACCTTTCTATTAATTCTTTTTTTAATCTATAACTTGACGATAGACCACGTTGTTTTAAAAGAAATTGAAGCTTTTTAGTAGATAGTTCCTCTAACTTCATTTAATGCATGTGAACAAAATTATCTTACACAAATTAAAATAAGGATATAGCTGTTATGGAAATATTTCTATTGATTTTTAAGTTCAATATAAAAAATGATACTTATCGGTTTTAATATGTCTGTTATCCGTTATTTTTTTGTGGAGACTGTACTCAAAGAGAGTAACTTTTTATTCTGTGGGAATGGGAATGACTTTTTTTTTTCACATAGCACTTTCACAGATTATTTTTTTTTTCTTTTGCATGTAACATCTAATTCACTATTTCTTTTTTCTTTTCTTTTAATTAATCAAATTATTTGATATTAATCAACACTCATAGTTCACAATCCGATACCGAATTTATAGAAATTAAGGGCAGGGGGATCTTAACACTTCTGACACCATGTGGGAGGGGTGCGCCGACAAAAGACAGTTTTGTTCAGTAAAACTGATTTAAAAGTTTTATTTTAAATACTAAAATATAAGTACAAATTTAATTGAGTAATGAAAAATATTAATTAAGTTAAACTTTAAGCAAAATTAGAAAATAATATCAAAAAAAGGTCGATGCGTCGCGATGATGTCGTAACCGTAGCGTGTTCGTAATTGTTCTCTTTCTCTGGTCGTTTGTTCTTTTTGTCTGGCTGGTGGTTTATTTGACTGTCGTATGATTAAGCAACGGTGCCAAGGATTAACAGAAGATGATGGGATGATATGGTATTGGTACATCGTTTTCCGGCATACGGACTAGGGGTATTGACAGTAGGCACATCCTACATACATTATAATAATAAATCGCACGTCATTTTCATTTTTAAGGCCACAAACGTAAGCCACTTCAATATGTTACATACTTAAGCAAGTCTTTGACCATAATATGAATACAATTCGACTTTGCAAATGAATGTCTTATAGAGCTAAGTTAGCTTCTTTAGTGAAGCAATAGCTCTCTTTAACAAGTTGTTTCTAACATTTTTTTGCCTGCTTGCTAACACTATTCATGAACACTTATTTCCCAAATATAAGACTTGTTATTACAGGTATTAAGGGAATTGTCTCACCTACACCAAATTAGTTCGTATAAGGTCTTAACGTGTTTGAATACAAGTCAGAAATAAGCTTGTATTAAGCCTTATACAAGTTAAATCACTAGTTGAGTGACTCGTATTCTCGGTGAACATATGTTGGAAATCATATTTAAAACATAAATGCTATGAAATTACGACCAGAGTGCAATAATAAAAAGTTAATTCCAAAGAATTTTTTTGCCTTGTATTATTATTTCAATTTTTCAAACTATTAAAGAAACACCCGATGTATTAGTCACTTGTTTCGCAAACCATTAAATACAAATTTAATATCATAGTTGTTCTATAAATTGTTAAAATTCAATACTTCGTAGTCACACTTTACAAAACTAAAGCATTTTTTGATCGTTGTGCACATTTTCAGCCTGCAATAATGAAACTGGTGGACAAATTTGAACTGTCGGGACAAATTATTGATCTAAAGAATTTAAAACGTGTTCGCTGAAACAACACAAAATATTGCTGCTGTAGCCTGTAGAAGTGACGAAAGTTCGGGTTGATCGATTGTTCATCTATCTTTGAAATTAAAAACTATAAAAACGTAATAACATCGTATTTTGTTTTAAGAATATAGTCTAAGAACATTTAAAATTCAGTTAATAAACGAACTCAAACCGGTCGATCACTAGCAACTTCGTATCTTAGCTAATTTGGTCGATGAAATTTATGAAAATGCTGTACATTTTAATTCGAAAAATCATGCTCTATAGAGCTATAAATAATAATTGTTTTGGGTGGGAAGGTATTGATATGGATAATGGCACAAGCCTCGAAACAACAGCAATTTTACAATAACAAATTCCTCAACGTTTATTTTTCCAAAAGGATATCACAACTGACCAATAATATATTGTACTTTAATACCTTTTGACTAAGAGTACATGAAAAACAATACAATATATCTAATTCAAGATCTTTTAAATGGAATTCATGAAGTTATCGAGGATATACAGCCGCAAATATGCGAACTAATCATGGGAAAGTTATGGTGCTGCAACTGTGCAATAGTGGCATCCTTCTCTCCTAACGAGGAAATAAATTTCTATTATTGGTTTATCTTAAATCATATTCTTATATCATGAAATTAAACCTTTGATATTGAGCGCAACAACAAATAAGTTGAGAGTTACAAAAAGTTGCTCGAAGCTGCCTAGTGGCAATCTAGCCGGCAACTTTAACCAATCTCCAGCAACTTTAGGTTGCCAGAAACTTAGTTGTTAATTCTGAATCCACCCGCACGTCATTCATTAGATTCCTTAATCAGCATAAATAACGAATCCACCACAACTATTGAAATATATAAAATCTTTAAAACCGAATTTTGTTGTACATTCTCAATTATCAGTGTTCACAAGACCTTAGCATTTATTTGATTATTGTGAATTACTTAAAGAAAATAGATTTTGGTATCATTCCAATCACAAGGTTTTGACATGTGTCAGCTGACCTGATGAAAAATTCGATATTCCTCGACATCCCATACTTGTCTTTAGTTAATTTTTATTAAAAAAAATAAAATCTTCCACAAAAAATGGCTCTACACTCAGCAATTAAAGGAAAACTTATCTCTGTCATTGGAGACGAAGTAAGTTTGATATTAATAAAACATATTTTAGTCAAACTAAGCGTATTTAACTTACATAAATCTTTAAACAAAAAACCAGGACACTTGTGTAGGATTCTTGCTCGGAGGTGTTGGCGAAATCAACAAAAATCGTCACGCCAATTTCATGGTTGTCGACAAAAGTAAGATTTTTCTACCTATTATAAATCCCTTACATTTAATTGTTAATATCTGAATTCATAGACACACCAGTAAGCGAAATTGAGGATTGTTTTAAGCGTTTTCTTAAACGCGATGACATCGACATCATTCTAATTAATCAAAATTACGCTGAGCTCATTCGCCATGTAATCGATTCGCACACCTCACCTATTCCTGCGGTCTTGGAAATTCCATCCAAAGATCATCCATATGATGCAAGCAAGGATTCAATTTTGAGACGTGCCAGGGTAAAAATTTCACGACTTTCCATTGTATGTTTCATGTAATTATGGTTTTTATTTTGTTTTCTCTTTCAAAGGGCATGTTCAATCCCGAAGACTTGGTCCGTTAAACGTTCCCGGCGAATATGGACTTCATTGGGGTCATAAAGTATTAGTTTCCGATTGTTTTGTGTAAAATATAATCCATCTTGTTAATCAAATCTTTAGTTTCTTTATCGTTGCTGGCTTGATGTGCATTTTCATTCCAATAAAAAGGATTTTGTTTTCTGGTTGAACTTTGAAATTTTATTGGTTTTTATTTTATAAAGGTTCTGCTTGATGTAAGCTTCTTTCTTCACATAGATTGTGAAAAAAATTCGGATCTGACTACATTTTACGTCCAAAGCATGAGTATAACCATTGAATAATTACAAATAGAAGTGGACACCGAACATTGCTCAAACGACCATGCGACTTATGAGCACCCAGTGAGTACTATTAGTAGCTTGAATATCATTTTCATGATATTGGTTTTTGTATATGCTAATTTTAATGCTCAAAAGGTTTTTGTATACAAAGTCAAAAGGGATTAAAAAAGTCCTTTTGGGATCTTTTTTGAAAACGAACTATATGAATATTTATAGATGAAGACAATAATATGTACGCGTTAAAAGGGATAATGTTTTTGTGTCGCCATAAAAAAAGGAATAGGTATATCTACATCTTAATATGTTAGGTAGGTATTTGAAAAGATACTACCTATTCATTTTTCGTGTGTAAAAAATTGCCATTTTCTTACTATTTTTATTTTGTTTTGGAGATTTGGTTAAATTGATTTACCAAATCGTTTACTTGGAGGTTTGTTGTTCCAAATAAAAAAAATTGCAACTACTTTTTCATGATTTTTTTGATCGGTACTGGCAGATATACCATTTTACGAATACCTACATAGTTTTGTGAATGTTAGTACGATATGGCCAAGTGCATGTTGTATACCTATTAACTCAAAAAATAAATTTCTTCAGTAAAGCCATTTGAAGGTTTTTAAATAAACTGAAACACATACCTATAGGTAATATATTTAATAGTACTTATATGTCAGAGTTGTAAAGACTGCAGTCTTTTTGGGACTGCATTCAATTAAGTCGCAGTTAATTAACTAATTTTTTGAATGTAAGTTAATACTGCGACTGGGAAATTTAACTGCAAAAAACCAGTCAGCAGTCAGTACTTACTTTCTGACTTGGCAGTTAAAAAAAGCAGTTAATTGACTAAAAGTTAATTAACTGCAGTTCTTTTAACTGGTTTTAGTCTTTTTAGTCAGTACAAATTCATTTGTACTGGGGTATTAGAATTTTAAGTCAGTAAGTCTTTTTACTGCAGTTAATTAACTTTAAGTCAATTAACTTTTTTTTTAGTCTTTTGACTTCTTTTAGTCTTTATAATCAGCATATCTCAATGATATCAGATCATTTTGGGAAAACCAAAATATTATTTAATTATTACAACAATATATTATACATATACATACTATGTATACATGAATGTATGACAAATCTGAACAACATCTTTAAAGGCGTTTTCAAAAAGCATCAGTATTCAAACTTTTTGGAAAAAAAAACAGAAATACAGATGTATTTCTTATTGTTATATTTACATATCTCTATACTTTGTTTTTCGATTTACAATATACTCTCAAACGACGAACTCTTGATACTCTTTGGACTTATAAAGACTAAAAGAAGTCAAAAGACTAAAAAAAAGTTAATTGACTTAAAGTTAATTAACTGCAGTAAAAAGACTTACTGACTAAAAATTCTAATACCCCAGTACAAATGAATTTGTACTGACTAAAAAGACTAAAACCAGTTAAAAGAACTGCAGTTAATTAACTTTTAGTCAATTAACTGCTTTTTTAACTGCCAAGTCGGAAAGTAAGTACTGACTGCTGACTGGTTTTTTGCAGTTAAAGTACTTTTGTAAGTTAAAAGACTAATGAAAAAAAGTCTTATTCGTGACTTAACTGCAGTCCCAAAAAGACTGCAGTTTTTACAACTCTGTTATATGTACCTACCTATATGCACATAAATAATGCATTAGTATTTCTTGAAACTTTTTTTTACAATTTGCAATGTGTAACTTAAATCAAATAAATTATTTTGTCTTAATTTTGTTAAGGAGACGTTGAAAATAATTGGAATGAAATAAATGAAAATGACAATAAAATGTCCCTAACATAGGTATTTTGTAGGATATATTGCAAAATCTGTGGTAAAGAAAAATTACTGATTTATGCAAATTGTTTATGGACAAAAGCAAATGTCAAAACAAAGACACTCCATATATAGAGTGTCCTTATGTCAAAATAAGTATGAAACAAGGGAACATTTAATAAAATTTCGTCAATTCGAAAAAAAGATTAATGGAGGCTTGTCAATTCCCACAAGAGAATTTGTAAGTCATGTAAGAATTACTGTGCAATGTTTTGTAGAAGAGTGCTTCAAAAGTACACTTTTCTCAGAATTCAACCACAACAGCACTTAATTATGAAACTTATGTTAAAATTAAATGATGAACCACAAAAATCTTATATCGATCAAAATTCTCTAGCAGCAGTTTTTCATAACGTAGCTTGGTCTTGATCATTTAGTTTCAATCTTAGTTTCATACTCAATTTAACTCGATCGAGGTTAAATTTTAAAGGAAGTGTTTTTTCATTGTAATGTACATATGTACCAGTATACCTATCTGATCTTATTAATAATATCTATATTCATGTACATTATCTTTTTAACGCTGTTTTTATTTTATTTAAGAGTTTTGGTAAAGTGTTGCAATGCAACTATAATTTGATGTGGTTTGTTCAATTTACAGTTTTTTTTTTTCAAGCAAAACAAAAATTACGTATAAAATCGTCTGCTTTACCTACAAAGGTATAGGTATGTTAGTACATTACTTACCTAACTCAAGAAAAAACTCAAAACTGTATGATTTAAATATAACATAATATAACACCATAATATATATGTACCTTATGTTGTTGTTGTTGGCGCAACACATTATAATAAAAAGAGGCTGGGATGCGACCCACACTGATAACATCCCATCCCGTCTGCCGATTTGTCTTGCTTAAAATATTTGTAGGTTTTCGTGTTTTGTTAAAAAAGTTGTCAGTTGAAATATTTCTAAAAATTAAAAAAATTACAACAAAATTTTGCATATATCTAATGAAAAAATTTTTCCGAACTTATGGTCATTTTTTTTTCAAAATTTTACCAGATGTCAAAAACGTTATTCTTCTTTGTAAAAAATTATTTTGGAGATAAAATCATTTTTTTTCGTAAAATATTCGAGGTGACAAATATTTGTTTACAGTTTTTTTGATATATAAAAAACCGTTAACCAGATTTTTTTTTCAAAAATATACTTGTTTGGTATCACGTTACAATATAAAATTCAATTTAAGCATCTAGCGTTATTGTTTCGTGAAATATTTTGGGTTAACAACATTTTAATTTTTTTTTAAATTGCTATGGTAAAAAAAACACCCACCCGATTTTGTTTAGAGTCCTTTCTACATCTTTCTGTATTTTTGTCTGTATAACAAAATTTATTTGAAGTCGATATCTCTACTGCTTCTTGAGGTATGGACGACAAAAAAAACTTAGTGATGGTACGGACATACGAACATAGTACGTACACACGCACGCACAGACATCTCTCTAAAAATCTTTTATTTCGGCTCTAGGGATCTTGAAACGTCGAGAAATGTCAAATTTTTCAATTCGACAAATCGGACCAATAACTTCCTATGTGAAGTTAAAATTAAAGTTACTACAAAAACTGCTAAACGTCAAAACTACTTCCATGCCACCGGCAACCTAAAGAAAAACAATATCTCAAAAAAAAAAATACGTAAAAGCAAAAACAAAGTAAGAAAATAATTTCTTAAAGCTACATAATAATGACAATGTAATATTATGTATACCTACCACAAAATGTATATAAAAAAATTCAACAACTCGAGTAGAAATTGTATGTTATTTGTGTACGCGCAGTGCACTGGTAAATCTTAACAGTAGGCTTTAAGAATCCTTTTTTACTCCACTTTGATTATAGGTATCTTTTTTTCTTCAGCCGACAGTTTTGTTTAAAGCAAAGAAATCTGCCAAAAATACTCGGTACTAAAATAGTTGAAAAATCTAACAGGTAGGTAACCCCCTCCCAAATTATGTTATACATATGTGTATATTTACATATATACATATATGTACCTATATTCATATTAACCTACTAACCTCCATTTGTGCATATGAATACCTACCTACATATAAGTAATTACTAATTACCTACCTAAACATTAGCCTAAACAATATATCTACCTATGCTTATGTATGTACATTGGCAATGTACCTAACCTATACTTTGTAGTAAAGTATGATTCGTCCGCTATCCCTATTTTCAGAAAAAAAAAAAAAATTAAAAATAAACCTATCCCAACCCATATCAACCTAATAACGAAATTGAAGACAAAATTACAGAAACTCACAAAACATCATCATGTCGAATCCACCGAAAAGCACCAAAATCATTTTCGTTTTATGAATGAGAACGAAATTTAAAAAAGAAAAACAAACCTTCAAAATACATTTTCTGCAGCGAACGTGATTTGGCCTTGAATGCCACACTTTAACAGACATTATGTACCTACACAGTTGTTATTGTTGTTTTTTATTCTAAATAACAATATTCCGTTATCTTTCTCGACCATAACAAATTGTCAGTAAATTTCCCATAAGGACCAAATCTGTAAAATTGGGTGTTGTATTTGATAGACTGATATACAATAACTCGCCGTGCGATACTAGCGACTTATGAGCATTTGAGAAATAAGTGTCGCCATCTAGAGCAGGATTTGCCCGGTGTCCCTTCTATTTGTAATTATTCAATGGTATAACTCCAATCTGTGGGCTTCTATTTTTATTGACAATAACATCATTAACTTACTTACGTCA
The DNA here is from genome assembly GCA_951509635.1 of Eupeodes luniger. Classification (NCBI taxonomy): domain Eukaryota; kingdom Metazoa; phylum Arthropoda; class Insecta; order Diptera; family Syrphidae; genus Eupeodes; species Eupeodes luniger. The sequence goes on from OX608073.1 coordinate 251,664,302, forward strand.
TATAAATTTCATTGTAATATTTCTTGCTTCACCCTTTTTTACCGTTATTTTAACAGGCTTTGCTCTAACCAGCTGCATTTTCAACCTAAACTGTCAGTGTCAAGTACAGAGATTTTTCTTTTGCTGTACTACACGAATATGGAATTTAAAATAAAAATGCACCGACGCGACGCCTCCTTTAAAACTCTCTCTTTCTGTGCTTGGATTCTGTCTTGGAGCACCGTCTTATGAGTAAACAAAATCTAGAGAACAAATTTGTTAATATTGGCATTATTTCGTATTCCATACTCAATCTAAAGTATAGCTACTTAACAAACGTAAGGAAGACTTAACTAGGGCGTGCCTGAGTAAAAGTTTATTTTTTAATTCAGTGATCTAAGATTCAAGTTGTTCAAAATATCGACTCTTGGGAGGAGTTGACAAATCCTCCAAGAAAAGCATTTTCTCAAATTAAAGCTGTAGGTCCCCTCCATACCTGACAACAGTACTCGCACACAGGAATGGTTGAGAGTTGTAAGTCACTAGGCTCTAGTTCTCAACGGACTGTTGCGCCACCTATTATATTTTTTTTATTATAAATGAATTTGGTTGTCTAAAAATCAAAATAAATTGTTTTCGTTAGTTTTATTGCCATTTTTATTAAATGTCTGGAATAGTTATTAGATTGATACATGTATAATGAACTGTCGCGAAGGTAACACTGGTCAACAAGGTTTTTTTACTCGCATTAAAATTGCACTTTCCGACTTCAAAATTTTGGAGCTTCCTCTTTGAGTTGGACAAATTCCATTCGAATGTTACCACTTAAAAAAAAAAACATTTACGCTTGGACCAAACATAGAACCATTCTTGAAGAAAGTTAAACATAGAAATGCGCTTCCATGACACGTTAAGTTTTTGAGTGCCTTGCAACCAAAATTCATTATCAGATCGTTGTCTCAGACTTTGTGTGATAGGGAAATCTACTGCTCCGAATAAGAAATTGCAAGTGGGAAATTCATAAAATGATTGTTGAAGAGCCTTTCCTTTTTACTCTCATTTTTCTTGTAAAACAAACCTATATCTTATAACCGTAATGATGAAACACTCTTAATTTTGCCAGAGATCGCTGCAAAGCAAACAAACTATCACCATCGGCATCCCTCTCTGAAGACTCTGAAGATAGGGCATTCCTGGAAGACGAGTCAATCGATGGATCAAAAACTCTGAACGACTAAATAAAGTGACTCATCCTGCCTTCCCGATCACTTAAGCGTGTTCCAGGCCGAACTTTAGACGACAGACTTCCAGAATTTTAAGGCTGATGAACTCGCAAAAAATGGTACATTCTGCCATGTTTAGCTAATGCTGGCATACCAATCGCTACGTGTAGGTTTTTGCTTGGACAAGACGCTATAAAAAAACTCAACATCAGATGTAAAAATATCCCCATGACCTTAAAGATTGGATTTATGAAGCAATCGACACATACGACGTACAGCCCCAAAATTACGAATTTTCAGGTGTTAAAACATAGAAAAAATGTTTATACAAAACAAAATTAGACAAAAGTTGATTCTTAAGTTCAATGAACAAAAAAAACAAAAAAGTGGTTAAATTATTTAAAATTAGTTCAAATAAATTGAAAAGAAATTCTGTCGAAATATCAAGAGTCCATCTTGTCTTGTATGCTGTATACTATGCAATCACAACTATCGCTGCTCAAGAAAGTATCAAACGTAAAACTTCTAAAATTGGTTACTATACTCAAATAAAAGTCAAATCTCTAAACACAGTTGGGTGTAGTTTAGTTAAGTTTGTGGTTATAATTACTCAGTACTCAGTAACCAATTTTAGAAGTTTTGTTCAAATACGTTTGATACTTTCTTGAGCAGCGATGGATTTATTTTTGAATAGCGTAAAGAGTTTAGCAAACATTTATGAATTAGCCCCAATTCTAGTTAAAATTTTCCTTTTCGCTATAAGTCAAGATATAGTTAGAACAGTGTTTCTGACTGGAAAACGTATGAAAATGATGCATTGACTTAAATTTTGTTTTTTTTTTTACAAATATTTTTACTTTTGTACAAAAGTACTTTTTGGCTTATGTAGTTAAGCCTTTAAAAGCAACGCAAGTTTACGGACTATTTATTTAGACTCTACTTAAGTCACTTATGGCTGAATCACATACACGCTTCAGCTTCGGCTTCGCCTGACGTTTACGAGTTCAGCCATAGGAATTCAATGCATGCTATCACAATGGAGCTTCGACCTCACGTTTCGTTTGGCAATCGTAAGGAAAAGAACGTAATGTGACTCTAAACGGAAGATCTAGTTCAATTTTCTGAACATTTGCTTCGTCTGACAGCTCAAGAGCTGTAAAAAAATGTCAACAAACAAAATATTAGGCGTGTACCATCAACTGAGCGCTCTGAGCGCTCAACTTTTTTAAGTGAGACAAAAAATCTCAGCTGAGCACTGAGATTTTTTGCGGAGATCTCTGAGACAAAAAATTCATGGATTCATTTCTCAATTTGCTTGCTCACCCAAAACAGCTGTTCAGTTGTCATTTGTCTGGTGTGGCGCGTAATTTAAATAATTTTAATTTTAGGAGTTCCATCGAAATCTTTTCATGCTCCTCATTCCTTTTTTTATTTCTTATTTTATCTGATAAACTACTTAAAATTTGACGCAAAACTTGTTCTTGTTTGTTGTCCATTTTAATAGTTTTTTTTTTTCAAAAGTAACAAAGAATTATCAATAGAAAAAAATAATAAATTCACATCAAAAACTACAATTGACAACATATGTTTTTGACAGCATGTGTTTGTACGGAGATTCTTGTCCCACAAAACGATTCTGCCTCCGTCAATCTGACATTGAGCGCTCACTGAACGCTCAGTTGATGGTACACGCCTATTATAATAGAAATGTCATTCAAAGCAACCTCGAAGCATGCCCAACGTAACGCAGACGAAGCCGAAGCTGAAGCGTGTATGTGATTCAGCCATTAGTTTCAGCGTTTTGGAAATGTGGTGGGTAATGTAAAGAAAAAAGACAACGAGTACACACAAATAAAACAGGAATGGAAAAAAAGATGGGTGTATACAAACGTTTTCAATGTTCCTGCGTTGTTTTATTTTCAAAATCGTTGTTTACATTCTGTAAATCTCGTTTTCAATGTTCCTGCAACTCTCGCATCGACAAAATTAAGTCGATAACTCTGAAAATTAAAACAAATCTGAGTTTTTTTTTGCATTTTTCAACGGTCTGAGCGAAAATTAAACGCATAAACGCAGCTAATAAATAAGAAAATAATAGTAGTAGTGCTTTCAGAGCCGTATGTTTCTAGGTCCTAGTTTTCATTGGACTGTTGCGCCACCTAGTTCATTTTACTTACTTTATGATTAAAATTGGCTTCAAATAACTAACTAATATTTCTCTAAATGCGTGATTTAGAATTGTTTCTAAATCTTCATTGTTCTCGCACCTAACAAGAGCAATTAATTTCACTTCATATTCGAATGATATTACTCCCAAACGAACACAATGGGCGTTTTTCTTTTTTAGTTCAGAGCTGAGCTCTGAGCAGACTCTGAGCGAACAGAGTAGAGTAGAGTAGAGTTCTGAGCAGAGTATGTTCAGAGCTCTCTGATTTAATTATGAAACAACTTGAGCACTAAACTGTCATGATTTGAAATGTCGTCTGTTTGAAGGCGTTCAAAATTTTCTTTAATCAAATGAATTAAAAAAACAGTCATAGCGTTGGTCCATTTGAAGCCTGAAATAAATTTGATTCATAAAAATGCTATCTGCAATTAGTTTTTTCTAAATTATCTTTTCTTCTGCACCAGAGCAACCAGCCTCTTCCGCCATTTTCATTGTTTTGATGATGATTTTTTTTAATTTCCCGGCTTTCAGATATCAAATTGTTTGTGCTCAGCATCAAAAACACTCTATATGAAGATATAAATCTTTCGTACGTATCACCCTCCAAAACCCATTTGTTTACATTGTTGTATTTGTAATGTGGACGAATTGAACGAGAAAAATTGACGTGTTTTCACGCATACATAGACACAATTACTGAGTTTTTAGGGGAAATTTCATAAATTAGAGGAGAAATTACACGCACACTAAGAAATACTTTATGAGGTCAGTTTCCGGTTTAGCTTGTAGGCAAACCAATATGGCTACCGAGGATTTATATCTTTACTAGAGTGTTCTTGGTTACGACTTTAGAAATTTCGAAGTGCGCATCCTGCTGTATACTATGCAATCACAACTATCGCTGCTCAAGAAAGTATCAAACGTAAAACTTCTAAAATTGGTTACTATTCTCAAATAAAAGTCAAATCTCTAAACACAGTTGGGTGTAGTTTAGTTAAGTTTGGTGTTATAATTAATCAGTACTCAATAACCAATTTTAGAAGTTTTCGTTCAAATACGTTTGATACTTTCTTGAGCAGCGATTGATTTATTTTTAAATAGCGTAAAGAGTTTAGCAAACATTTATATGAATTAGCCCCAATGCATTATCAGAAAAATTCTAGTTAAAATTTTCCTTTTTGCTATAAGTCAAGATATAGTTAGAACAGTGTTTCTGACTGGAAAACGTATGAAAATGATGCATTGACTTAAATTTTTTTTTTTTTTTTTACAAATATTGTTACTTTTGTACAAAAGTACTTTTTGGCTTATGTAGTTAAGCCTTTAAAAGCAACGCAAGTTTACGGACTATTTATTTATACTCTACTTAAGTCACTTAGTATCAGCGTTTTGGAAATGTGGTGGGTAATGTAAGGAAAAAAGACAACGAGTACACACAAATAAAACAGGAATGGAAAAAAATTTGGGTATATACAAACGTTTTCAATGTTCCTGCGTTGTTTTATTTTCAAAATCGATGTTTACATTCTGTAAATCTCGTTTTCAATGTTCCTGCAACTCTCGCATCGACAAAATTAAGTCGATAAACTCTGAAAATTGAAACAAATCTGAGTTTTTTTTTGCATTTTTCAACGGTCTGAGCGAAAATTAAACGCATAAACGCAGCTAATAAATAAGAAAATAATAGTAGTAGTGCTTTCAGAGCCGTATGTTTCTAGGTCCTAGTTTTCATTGGACTGTTGCGCCACCTATAGTTTATTTTACTTAATTTATGATTAGAATTGGCTTCAAATAACTAACTAATATTTCTCTAAATGCATGATTTAGAATTGTTTCTAAATCTTCATTGTTCTCGCACCTAACAAGAGTAATTAATTTCACTTCATATTCGAATGAATGAATTACTCCCAAACGAACACAATGAGTACCACAAAAATTGATCATCCACAATCTATTTTCTTTGAAAACCTCTGAACAGCTGACTACATCCGCCATTTTTTAAAGGTGGTGAGTATGCACATCTTCTTGCATAAGGGTTTGTCCCCATATTTTTCTTATATGGAGTTAATACATATGCGAGTTGGTGTGCAAATCACAGCTAGTAGGCAAAAAGAGAGCCAGCGTCGAATTTGGCTCTCTCGATTAGATTTTTTCTCTCTGTGCTATACTATTGAAAGCTATGTACATTAAGTTTATTCTTCTCACAGCAAAACCGTAAAATAGAAACTAACAACGTCTTGGCTAATATCATTCGCGTTCTAAGCGGGGTTATATGTTTGGAGGCCCAAAGTAATCCTATACCTCCATAGATCTTTTCTAAAGTAAGTCTTATATGATTTTTCCAGGTCAGGGCACGATCATATTAAGTAAGTCCTAGGCTTTTTTTTTCTGAGTCAACAAATTTAATCAAAGCATGTGATAAGCACCTACATAAGATAGAATTGATTTGAGAAAGGTTGGTTGCATGCCAGCAATCGGGTTATGTCGGAAATAATTGTACTTCAAATATTTTGTATTCATATACATATACTTCTACTGTACTGTTTATGATCTATCCAAAAAAACACGGGTATTGTAAAACTCAATAACGAATTTAAGCACATCTTCTAAATTTAATGATGATTAAGGACATTAAAAATTTTTTTGAGAAAATACTCATCACACTCAATTTTTGATTGTTTTTACCAATGAATTGAAACACCTCTTGTTTTGTTTTTTTTTTTTTCTCAATTTTATTGTAAAATAATTTTAAAACATTGTAACTAACAATTCTTTGTCATAGTAGCTTTCAATTATGTTACACACAAACTTCAAAACTTTGCTCTTTTATCTTACCATAAATTCTCAAAGTGTGTTTTTCATAACAAATACATTTAATGGTAAGTACATTCAATTATTTTTGTTTTTTTTTTATTATTTCAAAATCAACATCATTAAAAAAGAAAATATATAATTATAATAATAATTGTTTTTTTTTTGTTTTGTTTAACACTAATTAATTGGTTTTGTTTTTGTTTTTCATTTTCTTTAGCTTGTAAACTAAGTCTCTGTGTTTTTTGTGTGTGTTGTGTTTTTTTTATTTTTATTCTATACTTTCTTCGAATTTATTTTTGTTTTGTTTTACTTATATAAAATAATAACTAATTGAGTATACAGTTAATAAAACTTATTTACTAATTCATCAGTTAATCATACAAAAACTAAATTATATATTTTACTTACGTTTTTTTCTTCGTTTTTTGTTTTTGTTTTTATTTTTTTGTTTTGTTTTATTTTTGAAAAATCAACTATGTTGTTTATAAATGTATGTGTGTATATAATATAATTATTTTTATTTTTGTTTTCGTTCCTCTAAACCACAATAAATTTTCAATTTTTTTTTGTTTTCATCATTATTTTTTATTGTTTTTAAGTTTAAATTTGTTTAGTTAGTTTGCAAATTTTGTTTGTATATTTACATTTATTTATTTAAATTGTAATTAACATTGACGATTTATTTATGTATTTATTTTGTTTTAAACTTTTCTTTTTTTAGTTGATAAAATATTTGTTTTTTGTTTTTCTGTTTTAATTCAATTAATTTATTTGACTATTTTCTTTTTCTACACATTCACCTATATGTATTGTTTTTTGTTTTTTAATTGTTATTTTGTTTTTACTTATTTACTAAAAATGTTAACTTTCTATTTCACATGTTTTTTTTTTTTTCTTAATTTTTCTGATTTTATCCATCATACGTTTTAATGGCTTCATTCTGTAGGTTTTGTTTTTGTATTTATGTTTTTGATCTAACGATAAAAAATAAAATTTAATAAAGAATCATAATCTTTGGATTCTATTTAATTACTCAAACACTCTTTAATGTTTTTTGTTGCTGTTTTTGAATTAATTTTAATTATATTTAATTTATTTCTTGTGATTGCTAATTTATCAAAGTATTTTGGAAAACTATTTTTGTTGTAAGACATAATATTGTTGTATTTTGGCAGTTTGTTTATTTTGAACTAAAAAGTTTTATTCTTATTAAATTTAAAATGAAAACTAAGATATCAAAAGAGGAGAGGCAATAAATTCCTTTATTTTTTTTTTTAAATATTAATTGAATTTAAAACAAGAAAACTTTCTATGAAACAAAAATTCGTGAAGGCGCAGGGTTGAAACTCAACAGTAAAACAGAAGCAGTCCATATATAAAACATTAGGTCAAGGGCGGATGCAGACATTCAATCAGGGGGGGGGGATCACATACTTAACATAAAGATGAGTTTTTGAGCACCGTTTACAAATTTTCTTTAATTTTCTCTTAAGGAGCCTGACGATTTTAAATAACAGAATGTGTATCTTAACCTTAAATTTACATGTTTCAAGGTGTAAAGAGAGATGCAGAAACCCAGACAATGAGAAAGTTCCCCAGAAAATATGATCATTTTTCGTAGAAAAAGACTCAATTTTCGGAAGTTTATTATTTTATTGCTATCGGTATCAGTCTACTTACTCGAAGATTGGAGCTGATGCTAGAAGAAATTCAAATAAATTACTGTTTTTCGTGAACCTTTTGAAAATATTTTGATCTTAAATGAGTTAACAAAACTTACAAATTGTAGAGAGACACATTTTTGAACTTGAATTTTTTGAATTAAAGGAAACATGTGCATTTAAGTTCTCTAAAAATGAAATAAAAACAGAAGAAACTTTAGTGTGGCACTCAGAAACTCCACGTTGCAGAATCTGTTTTCACTTCAGTTCTGGAGAGATTCAAAGCTTTTAAAGCCATTAGTTTAACGAAAGTGTCACTTTTGCTGTGTTTGGGACATTTATATTCTTGAAATTCGTGTTTGAATCTCAGTTCTAGAACATCCAAAGTAAATTCACTTCAAAAAGTAGATTTCTTTAGTTTTTTAAGATCTTAAAAGTTTTGTATTTTATAGAGAATCAGTTTTTAAAGAAAAAAAAAAAAACATTTTAAGAAAGCCTTACACATTTTTTGTGCGTCAAAATAAAATAAGAAGGAATTGAAGACGAGTTTAAGGAATTTACAGTTTCATGAATTTACTCATGACCCGTACGCCCCCCCTGGATCCGCCATTGCATTAGATACTCTCATAGGTAAGTCATAGTTCTACAAATGAAGGATTTTCTATGATATTATATGTGAGCTATAACTCTATAGTTTGGCCCATTCGCCATAGTTAAAGTCATCAAAAATAAAAAGTCGCCAGGGTTACCCTTCCACAGGTTTGATTTATCATTCGTTATAATTCCTGTTAAATGACTTATTTATATTTTAAAGGTAGTATGAACTCCTACGTTATTTGGCCGCTTATGGGTTAGTTCTTTTTATAAATATTGATATAGAGCGATTTAGGAAGAATAGTAGACCCTGTTTTTGGTTTAAGGATAAGCTCTTCTTATTAGCCTTATCCAAAATATGCTGAATATCAAAATCGGCATATAGTTTTCGTTGATGCTAGGTGTTGAGATAAGCTCACGGATGATAATAAGTACCTCCTGCACTGGTACATTCGTAAATAGTGACCCAACGTCAAATCTCACCATAATTTCATCATCTTCAATTTTTAGACCATAACATTTTTATGGTAGTTTCCCGGTGACCACGCTCACGTTCGGGATGAGTAATTAATTGAACTCGCTTGGTATTTAACATTTATGACGTGGCTAATCCGGGTATTTAAAAATGTGTCATGAAAACACAGCGGAAACCTTTAAAGTTTTTATTGAAAAGTATTTTTTCCTGATCTTAAGGTTAATCGATGTTTAAAGCCTTTTTAGAAGTATGTATTATGACTACAATAAGGATGTACCAACATAAATTACCTAGCTAACGAGTGATATCAATTCAACTAGTGAGAAAGAAAACTCAAACAATCGAGTAAAATGAATATAACTAGCGAGTAAAAGATTACTCAAGCAGCAGCGTAATGGCAATAAAACTAACTAGTAAAATTACACAAACTAACGAAAAAGATCATTCAGACTAATGAGTAACCTCACTCAAACTAGCGAGTAGGACTGCACAAACTAACGAGTACGGTTGCATTAATATGCCTTAATTCATTGAATAAATAAAGAATATCTTATGTAAAGTCTTAGACCAAACGCCTAAAGAGTGTTTTAACTAAAAAATGTGTTTGTTTTAAATAAAAAAATATTTGTTGTGAGAAGAGAATTCGAGTATCAAAACTTTGGGCTGGCTCTTACAGTGATTTTTAAACGTTATTTAAGTTAGAAAGAGAAATTTTTATGAAATATACACGAAGGTATGAAACTGGACTTTTTGTTTGTTTTTGTTTTTGTTTTTGTTTTTCTTTTTAATTTGTTTTAACTTTATTTTGTTCAAAATTAATAATTTTTTTTTCAAAATTTTAAAATTTTAAGAAAAAATTAATAATAGAAAGAATTGAGACAGACAGATGAAGTATTTTGTTTTTAGTAAGTTTAGAAAGAGATTTGTCTACTTTGATATAAACAATTTTTCTGTGCGTGGTTGTGGGAGGAGAAACTAACATCTTAAAATCAATTTTTAATTGAACTAGTTTTTTTTTTTTAAATTTATTTTCTTATTTTTAGTTTATAGTTTTTATCTTTTTGGTTTTTGTTCATTTATTATGAATGAATTAACTGCTTATGAATATATATGTATAATCTTCTTACATAATTTCTGTTTTCTTCTTAAATAATCTTTCATACTTGGTTTCTGTTTTTTTTTTTTTATTTTAAATTTTTTTTTTCAATTTTTTTGTTTTATTTTATTTTTTGTTAAAATATTTTTTTTTTTTGTATTTGGTTCTCGTATTTTTTGTTTGTTTTTGTTTTATTTTCTAGTTTCACTGTCGTTCTCCTAAACAAAAAATCGTTCTAGATATTTTTTAACAAACGCGTAATAACTTTCAGACATTAAAACACAGGCACTCATTCCCATTGCACATAATATTATAGGAGGAATTAAAAATACGAATTTTGTACAGTAAAACTGCTATTGGGGCGGACGACAACGGCCAGCCGATGTTCCCGAAAAATCAATGGACTTTTGTTCGATAATAGGAATTCGATCATCGTAGAGTGTTGGTGCTTGTAGTATAATACCAGCAGTACCTGCTACAACAGCTAATGTAAATATCCATAAGAATAAACGATCGAGGACCATGGCAACGTATTTCCAATCTTCTTTTACCTGTAATTAAAAAAAAGTAAATGAGTCTCGTTTTAAAAACAAAAGTAAGCATTTATACCGAGATCGAAAAAAAACAAAAATTAAAACAAAAATCTGATAAACAATGAATGTTAACATAATTTGTTTGTTTGATTTTGAAAGCTTCTAAAAATTGTAGAAGTCCATGAAATAATTTCAGTAAAAATCATTTCTTTTAAGAAATTTATTGGTTCAATTATCAAACGCTTGAAACATAATTTAACGAGCATAAGAAGAAATATCAATTCCGTCTGTTGAGAAGAAAAATATTGAGTCTAAGATCTACAATCATATGTATGTACATCCCAACAGCAAAATGTTTGTTTTTATTCAATTTCCTTAAGAACAGTTCTGATTTAAACGAGGAATTAAAAATGTTTTTTTCTAAACGAAAAAATGTAATTAAGAAAACTTTCCATTCGTTTGTGTAAACGTCTGGGAGCTCTATTCAAAAACGACATATTTGGTGGAAAATGACCATCACATTTTTGTTGTGACATCTTTTTAGCTATCAATTTGACTATCACCCTACATAGATCAAATTCGTTCATTTTGATTGTCATTTTTTCACTCCAGATTGACATAGCATGAGAATTAATAAAATACATAATACATTATTCATTCTCACCTAGCAATCAAATTAGCTTTGTATTTCTTTTCATCGTTTTTGGATTTTGCGATAGAGAATTCTGGAGGAATCGAATTATAACAATTCGGTTCTTAAATTTCTGACATAAATAAATAAATTATGTAACGTTGAGAACTAGGGCCTAGTGACTTACAACTTTCAACCATTCCTGTGTGCGAGTAATTTAGAAAGGAATGGAGGGGACCTACAATTTTAAGCCGAATCCGAACGGCTAATTTGAGAAAGCACTTTTCAGGACAAGAATTACTCTTGGAGAATTTGTCAATTCCTCGCAAGAGGCAGTACCCGTGAAAAAAACTTTAGATGGCACAGGCAGGGTTTGAACCCAAGACGTCTGGCATGACAGTCCAACGCACGAACCAACACCCCACGGGTACTACGATTTCTGATTTCTGACAGCAAAAGTAAAAAAATTGTTCGAGAATATTTGTTTATTTTCCTGAGAATACGGAAATCTCTGAGATCTTTGAAATTTGAACTGGCCAAATATTAGTTTGGGGCTGTTTACAATTTCAAAAGATTTTTGACAAACGCAGTTTGATTCACTCGAACGTTGAATAGAAATAAAATATTTTGATATATTGCTGGTTTGACAAGCTCATACGAATATACTTCAACCTATGTACTTTGTAGGTATAGTACAGACGTACAATTATTTTATCATACACAAATCAGTGCCATTTTAAGTTTTGAAAAGAACATCGAGCATATGACGTCCATCTTGTTCATAGCACGAAGAAAGTTGCTTCAATAAATTTGAGTGAATGCGTTGAAGCAAGTTTTCGTCTACCAATGCAATTTTCGTTTTTATTGCATCGTTAAGTTCGTCTAGTGTACGTGGTTTTGACTCTTAAACACGTGACTTCAGATAAACCCCAAAAAAATCGCACACCGTCAAGTCATGGTGATCTAGGAGGCCAATGCACACCTCCGAAACATGAAATAAGGTGGGAAACATCTCGAGTACGACGTTCTTTGTGGCGATCGCAGTGAAGAAGTACTCGTACTTCATCTTGTTGAAACCAGACATTTTACTGATTTTAAAAAGTTATTAAACATGTCAATGTAACGGGCATTATTGACGGTCACTGTGTTGCCTTGTTCCACTAAAAAGTAAGGACCAATGATTAATTTTATTGAAACTGCACATCAAACAGTTAATTGAACAATTGCCAACTTCTAAGGTAGAAGTTCAACTCACGCTTGACGATGCGTCGAACGGAGGAACGATTACTTTGTAAAGCCTTAGCTTGTTTGCACACCGAGCGTCGTGGACTTTGGAGAACAGCGGCTCTTACTCTTTCCGTATTTTCGGAGCCAGGTATCTTCTTTTTTGTAATTATTCCCGTTGTTCGAAAAGCAGTGACCAATCTCATAATTTTTTTCCGATTTGGAACCGCACCGTGGCAGCCAATGTTAAAATCAATTCCGAATGCACGCTGTACTTTCACTACTGATTCGTTGTTTCTGACAAATGGGTCGTACGCGAACACACTGGAAGGACACTCCATTGCTCTATTGTAAGTCTATTGTAGAAACTAAATGGCATTATCTAACGGATCGAATAAGACCTTTCCAACTTACTCACAGTCAGCATACGTTGAGAAAAACCTAGCCTTAGCTTTCTTTGGAAATAAGTTGATACGAGACAAAAGGTGCAAGGAGTCAATATTTCCGTTTATAAGTTTAACAGTAAACACAAAACATAAATATGAACGTCTATTTTCAAGACTCGGCATATTAATATCTGTTCTGACAAGCCTATCCTAGCCCCTCAACAAACATTTCAGAAACTTTTTTTGCACCAGTTCTTGTCTGGATTTATGACAGGCATAATTTGGTGCCCACACCTGATAAGTGTCTTCGAGAATTGGCCGAAAAAATGTTATAAAAAGCTGCATTATGACAAAAAATCAGAAAATGTTTCGATTCTCTCTCCATCCAACCAAGAATTGAGTTAGCTGTATTAGTCATTGAGATAATGTGTTTTAAAAATTTTCCATCGCTTAACACACCAAGGACAGACATTTCATTCACACGAAATTATGATAATCCGTCAAACATATATGTAACTAAAAAAAATTACAGACAGCTTTTTTGTAAAGCTCATAATAGTTTATTCAATGCAATTTTTCCAAAAATGCTTTCACGAGAACTTGAAACAGTTTTGAAAATTTTAACATCGTCGGCATAAATGATGTACTTATAGTGCTTCAGCACAGACGGTAAATCGTTTATAAATTAAATAAAAAGAATATGACCTAAATGACTACTTTACTTTGTAGAATTCCAGAGTGAACTTTGAACTTGTTTGATTCATAACCATTGAAAAGTTCGATCCATCCAATGAATAACATTGAAGTCATTGTACGAAATATTCACTAAAACCCAGTTTTCTTAATTTAACAAGCAAAACTTGAGAGTTTGTCAAAAGCCTTACTGAAGGCTTTCAGTAAAAATACAGTCTAATTGTTTTTTGCTTTTAAATGAGGCAATATAATTTTCAGCTAGTTCCATTAAAATCGTTACCTAGAACGCCCTTAGTAAAACCGGGCTGATATGGAATGATAATAAATTTAAAATAAAAATACAGTGGTACAATGCAGTGATGATACAAATAAAATACTCTAAGAGCTTAGAAATAACTGATAATATAGCAATAGGTCTGTAATTTTCAACTTCGTCTTTTTATTTTGTTTATGTAAAGGGATGCCAAATCGTTGGAAACACACAAAATGATATTGAGAAAATGGTAAAAAATGGACAAACGAAACGATAAATTACTTACACTGTTTTTCAAAACAGTAGATGGTATGGTATCAGGGCCTAGTAAACAAGTTTCGTCAAGTTTAGATACTAACTTTGCAATGTTGTCAGCATTAATATTAAAGATCGTATCAGCAAGTTAAAGATTTCAATAGATCAAAGTTTTGATGTATTAAGTCAGATTTATTAAAGGTTGAAGTATCACAGTTAAAATTATCACTATTGAAGTCTGAAAAAGCTGAGTTATAACCCGTGAATCATGACATGAAATTCTGTTGAAAATATCTCTTTGAATCACAAAAAAATTTAAAATTATATTCAACTGGAGACTTTCTGTTTATTGACCATAACTTGTTTCTTCGGTTTTTAAGTCTTTTTTTTTTCACTATCGTACTAATATGGAACAAAATTTCGCGATTTTACAATTTGAAGAGGAACAGATTCAAGAAAACAATCAAACATATCAAATTTAACTCAAAGAACATAAATTAACATTTAAATAATTATTCAAACGAGACAAATCTACTGGGGCCAGATCCAGATGGAATGAAGTGTAACATAAACAGTTTTTATAAAATTAAATAAGTACAAATTGTCTGATATCTTATTTATAAAGTTTTTGAAATTAAACAAATCAGCGCTGGTTTATTATTATATTCAGATAACAGAGAATCAATGGATTTATTTACAATAATGTTGTCATCATCAGCACTATTTAAATTTAAAACTCCGTTATGTTGATGAAGTACAGTTGATTTAATGATCTAAGCGATGTTTTACTATCACTTTCTGATTTTCCACACAATTTTTCTGCAAAAACACTGTTATCCATTACTGATGCATTCGTAATTTGTGGTGACAAGTAATTGAAGCTTATTTTTATCACAATATAACCTTGCAGTAAAACCGTATTAACACTAAAATGGATGTATAGTTCCGTATTTGACAGAAACTACGTTTGCTGTTCCAGCTTAACTCAAGCTGCTTTTCAGTGTTAAGCCAAGTACTGATGGTTGTCAAATCTCACATTACAATATCTGATGTACATGTACTAGTACTAAATAAAGTAATTTAAAAAAAAATTTCAGTGTCAAAACTCTCCAGTTAAAGAAAGAGCTCCTAAGAGACCGTTTGGCAATACGAGAAAGCCGACTGGGACGGTCTCAATAATTATTTTAGGATCTTTAACTGCTTCCTCGATAGTGACGTTGACGCCAGCGCTGATATGATCACAAGTTTGATTCTCCTGGGAATGAGAACTTTTATCCCGAATAGGGTTAAAAGCATCAGACTTAAAGCCAATCCAACTGAGGAAAACCGGAATAATTTAAAGCAAGCCAGGAAGGCCTGCAACGTCCATATTCGACGAACCAAATTTTTACATGACCAAAAATTACGGCAAAAAATACTGCAATGTCCCAAAGGCAGTAAAAATGTTTGGTCATTTGTAAAAAACATGAGGAATTCTTCCTCTTCGTCGGTTCCTACGCTCGTTGTCAATGACACTCCACTTGTTAGCTCTTTAGAGAAAGCTTATCTCTTCGCTAAGCAGTTCGCCGCCAATTCAACGCTGCCAACGAGTGTTATGACTCCGCCTGTCATCGAGCGCGTTATTGATTCTGTGGGACCAATTTTTTTTTTTGCACTCGTACTGTGGCGAGATTCCTAAAAGATCTTAACATACATAAATCCGCTGGTCCGGATGGTATCCCCACTATTGTTCTGAAGAGACGTTCTTCGACGCTGACAAAACCACTGCGTACGCTTTTTCATCTGTCCTACTCCTCAGGTCTCGTTCCGAGTGGATGGAAAACCGTATTTGTCCAGCTTATTCCCAAAAAAGGCGAATCTTCCTCACCCTCTAATTACCGACCGATTGCACTTACGTCCCTCCTTTCCAAGGTCATGGAAACGCTGATTAATTATCAGCTTAAGAAATATCTTGAGGAACGGAAGCTTCTTAATGACCGGCAATACGGCTTTCGTAGCAATAGGTCCACTGGTTATCTCATGGTTCATCTCACCAAACAGTGGAACAAATCTTTACATCGTTTTGGAGAAAGTAAGATTATTGCACTTGATATTTCAAAGGCATTTGATAAAGTCTGGCATCTTGCTCTCTTATCGAAAATGCGTGCTTTCGGTATCGACGAATCGCTCTTCGTTGGATTAGAAATTTTCTTTCGAACCGTTCAATACAAGTTGTTTTGGACGGATTCAAGTCTGAAACCCATAATATAAATGCTGGTGTGCCCCAGGGCTCCGTTTTGTCTCCGACCCTCTTCTTCATTTTTATAAATGATCTCCTGTCTGTTACTTCCAATCCAATACATTGTTTCGCAGACGATAGCACTCTTAGCTTTTCATATTCGTTTCCAGACTCACAACCCTCCTCTTCGGATGTGGAACTGCAACGACAAAATATGATTAGCTCATTAAATTCCGACCTACACAGCATTGTACAATGGGGAATAAAAAATCGTGTGGAATTTAATGCTTCAAAAACGCAATGCTGTCTTGCATCGTTAAAGCAAAATAAACCCCTTTTGTCACTTTTTTTAAATGATTGGTAACATTTACATCATCAACTCGTTTACGTCACTCGAACATCGACGCAAGGTTTCTTGTCTAACTCTTTTTTACCTTTATTTTAACGGACTATGCTCTAGTGAAATAGCCAGTTGCATTCCTCCCCTTAAAAAATTTAACCGTAATACTCGCGCTTCTAGGAATGCCCATCAGTTTACCCTTGAGCCCAATTTCGGCCGTACTATGAAGTACAGAGATTCATTTTTTAGCCGTACTACGCGAATGTGGAACGCCTTGCCACGCTCTATCTTTCCCTATCATTGCAATGTTCAGGAGTTCAAAATCAATGTACACCGACACCTCCTATCCAACCCTTCCCTCTTTTCCTAATGCTCACACTATGTCTTTGGCATATTAAAGGTATAAAAAAAACCCTTTTAGTGTTCGGTAATTATAAAAAAAAAAAATGGTCATAAGTATTATAATGTAACATCGAAGACATATTCCTGATGTTCAGGGTTAAAGAAAACAGTTTTTGTCACAAACCATAAACGTTAATTCGTGACAGCTAAATGCTCCAAATACTCAGATACTGTAATTGAAATGTCAAAATGAAAGATATTGATTGCTTGATAACTTCAAAATGTAACCAAGTTTACCAAACTTGTTATTTTTTCTATGAGAAATTGTGAAAATTTGCAAGAAATTTCCTATTACCCAAAATACCAACTATTTTGTGTTTTTATTTTTAGACGCCCCCGAAAATATAGTAGGAATTTCAAAATGTCAGCTTCTTATGTCTAATAATATTTTAAATTAATAAATTTAATTATAATTGGTTGATTTTGACAGATTTGACAATCGCCTATTATAAACTGCCAATTTTAAATGAGGAATTTCAAAAATGTAGATATTAAAAAATATCGCTTTATAAACTATTAGCCTTTTCCGAAAATGGTTCTCTAAAGATATTGTAGGGAAGTAAACTTTGTTTTCTTTTATACATTGCATTCAAAAAAGACTAAAGTAATTGTATATATGTATAAAAAAATAAAAACATCCAAAATCCATATCCTGAAATCATAAGCCACCGAAAAGTCCATTTATACGAAAAATCATTTTCAATTTCAATCAATTATCTGAAAACGGAAATTGTTCTTTCCTTTTTTATTTTCGTGCGATTTTTATTTCTTTTCGTTTTGTTGAAAATCGATTTTTTCCAATATCCGCTTAAACAACAAAATTGTAAACAAAAATATATAAACAATACAAAAAGAAGTTTTACCTTAGTTGAGTCCTCTTGCATTTTTGTATGCTCCGCAATAAAACGTACACAAAAACAACTTCGATGCACTCTCGGTGGACACTTCGAATGGGAGAATGCTGGGTTATTGATTATGGGACTCTTAATGCCCGTAGGTGGTCCCATGTCTAAATCGGGAACGGCAGATAAATCATTCGATCCAGATTGTGGCAGGGTTGGAATTGGCCCATGTATTTGACAACTACCGCCGAACGGTCCAGTTCCAGTTAAGCTGCAAAAAGCAACGCTATATAAAATATATGAAAGGAAGAAAAAAATATAAAAATAAAATAAACTGTAGTAAAACATTGGATTGAAATTTTTTTCAAAAATAATAAAAATATACACGCAACATCCATAAAATAAAATTTAACACTCTGATGGCTACACTAATTGTTCGTTTTTCCTTCAGATTTTTATTTTTTAAGTCGCGTCGAATTCAATTTCCAAAACGAATAAACTTTATTAGATTATACAGATTTCCATATACAGGTACATTATAAGTAACGACAGGAAAGCTTTCAAACATAAAAAAAAAAATCTCAGGAAATTTGTTTCCGATTGCCTGGCTATTGACTATAAAAGGTTAAGAATTCTCGCTACAAGCACTCACCTGGATGGCGACAAATCCTCTTTTGATGGCGTTCGACTGTAGGCTGTTGGACTGTGGTCCAGATTCGTTGTTGAATAGTATGGATAGAAGCAGGCGTGGGTGTCTTTCAGCAGCAATTTACTGGAAATAGGAATGTGATAATAGGTTTACGAGCCGGGTATATATATTTCCCAGAGAGTTCTGTACAGATTATGCAGCAGGTAGTAAAATTATACTGATACTCTATAAGTGGTTATGCTGCATTTATTATTGATAGATATTCATTTTATTGGATCTAGTTGGTGTCCCATTTTAGTTGTTTTCGGGGATTAAATATATGTACAATGTACATACTTAGTTTTTATACAGAAATCGTTTTTAATTTAATATTGGCAACACTGTTTCTGATGACAGTTGAAGGTTAATTTGCTTGAAAAGCAATGGTGGCGTTCGGATATGAATCCAAAGTTGCCCGAAAGGTTTGTGTTGTTGTAATTGCATAGGAAAACCTCCTGTCCAAGACAAATCTCTAGCTTACCCAACATGTTCGGTAAACTTAACTTTGGAATTAGCTTTTTTTGAATTTC
The DNA here is from genome assembly GCA_951509635.1 of Eupeodes luniger. NCBI lineage: Eukaryota > Metazoa > Arthropoda > Insecta > Diptera > Syrphidae > Eupeodes > Eupeodes luniger. Next base: position 251,683,306 of record OX608073.1, read on the forward strand.
TATAAAACACTATTTTGACAGTTGACACACAATTAGGCACTTTTAGACCAGGCCTATGTTTGTTTGCACACAGTATGTCTAAATTTTATTTTGGCGCAATCCAGGTGAATTGAGAATTGTTAACACACAACAAATTTTGACAAGCGTAACATTACTCGAATTGCCAAGTATACTTGAAAAATAACAATACTTATCTACAATTGTTTGAATTTGAATTTGAATTCTCAAAGGAAGGAATCTACAATTTTATGATGATTCTAAAAATGTTAGTTGATAATTCTGACGAAACACAAAGTATAGGGTTTTCCAATAAGAATTTGCGATGTCCAATTGCGATCACCTTTTCGAGAACTAACACTTGTCAGGAACCTTTTCTTGGAAAACTGCGAACTTCACCATTTTTGCAATTAATTTTAAGAATTTTAATGTTGTTGAATTGTTCCATTTTTAGTAATGGCGTAGTTTTTGCTTTTCAAATGTCAAAAGATGACAGCTTCTAAAGTTACAGTTAACCAAATATCAGGTTTAAAACTATTAAAGCCAATGAAAACAAATATTAATTGATTACTATATGTTTAAACCAAACATCACTCAATGACTACAATTTTTGTGTTTTTATAACAGTATAATGTACTAACCTTGTTTCAAAGTTATATTTTGGCCGTTTGATGAATAAAAATTTGGGCAGGAAATTGATGAACACTCGTTTAACCCATGGTGCCATTCGATGCGTTTGCGGCGATCGGAAATGGACATTGAGTACGACTACGGTGACGCATATACTAAAAATAAATAAATACACAAAAATTAGAAAACATTATTTACAATCATAATACCTATTACATATTTATTTGTAATTTTATAACTTTAAAAGTATATTTAAGTTCTTAGTATCTAAATTCATAAACGTGGTATTTTTTTTAAGAATAATTTCTTCTTTCCAAACTTAAAAACAAAGTCCACTGACGGATTAATGTATAAAATCAGTGCACATACTTCTACGTAAAATGCTTGTACTGAATTTATAAAAGCTTACGTGTAATGGTTACATTTCGATTTAAATATGAAATTTAAATTGACGAGAGTATCTTAAACCAACATCAGCAATCAAATATTGAGTCCATATTTTCGTATCTGTTCAATGCAGTTCATTATGTGATGAGTACAAGAAATGTATATTGAGAGTATAGTTTTACTAGTTCAAATCTAAGTAAGCAAAATTTGAAAATTTTGCAGGGAAGAGATGTTTACATTTACAAAACATCAACAAAAGAAGTTGATGTACGAAAAACAGAGCAATTAAAATAGTCTTAAGGATATGAAGAGATCATAAAAACATCCAATAATTAAGTAAATCAATAAAAATGTATGTAATGAGTGTAGATATTTAGATTTATGTAACGAGTGCATAGATGCATGTAATGAGTCCACTTAAGGTGGTGCTACAGTGCGGGGCGGACCTGGGCCTCAACCAAAATGCGTCTCTCTACTTCTAAACTACTCCCTCGGGATTGGTTTGGAAGACCTTCCGGGCTAGAGCGTTGATGTCCATTCGCTCTACATGACCCATCCATCTAAGTGGTTGAACTTTTATTCTTTTTACCAGGTCATTGTCACTGTACACTGTACAGCCCGTACAGTTCGCCGTTGCATTTTCTCCTCCACTCTCCATCTGTGCAGCAGGACCAAAAATCACCCGAAGAATTTTTCTCTCCAAGCTGAGAGCGTCTAAGGATGCTCTCATCTATCTTTGAAAGGATCCAAGTCTCGAGAGAGGACTTTACTACTCAATTTGCTTCTAAGTTCGAAGACGCAGCGATTTGCAAGAGTTATTCTTCGTTTGATTTCAGCGCGGGTGTCTTACTTACTTACTTACTTAAGGTGGCGCTACAGTCCTGTGTGAACTAGGGCCTCACCCAACAAACTTCTCCATCTAGCTCGGTCCCTAGCTAGATGTCTCCAGTTTCGCGCTCCGAGTTGGGTGAGGTCACCTTCCACTTGTGCGCGCCACCTGATTCGCGGTCTTCCTCTACTGCGCTGTCCTGTGGGTGTGGATTCCATGCGCTCTACGTGACCCAGCCATCTTAGTCGTTGGACTTTTACCCTTCTGGCTAAGTCTACGTCGCTGTACAGCCCGTACAGCTCGTCGTTCCATCTTCTCCTCCACTCCCCTTCGATGCATACGGGACCGTAGATCATCCGCTTTTGTCATAGTCCATGCTTCTACAGGACGGGGATGATAAGGGTCTTATATAGCTACACTTTGGTCCTTCGAGAGAGGATTTTTCCACTCAATTGCTTTCTTAGCCCAAAGAAACAGCGGTTAGCATTCGTTTGATCTCAGCGCTTTAACTTATATTATGAGTCAAAAAATGTAAACATTACTGATTGCAAAAGCTTGTACTCATCACAGAAAACCTATGTATGAACTTATTTTTAGTTTGTCCGCAATAATAAGTTTATTGAAGCAAAATTATTTTGTGAACCTACGAGTATAACATAAAAATATACATAAGTTAATACAATCTTTATTGGTCTGTAATCAGTAAAGATTTGATTATGTAATGAATACAAAAAGTATGTGTGTAGAATTTTATGATGGCTAAATTCCTTACTGTGCATACTTTTTCCTCAGGGTAATTGGGTTATTATCTAAGAATATTGAAGTGTTACAGTCGGTGTCAAGTGTGTGAATAATAATTTATTTTAATCTGAATTTTAGCCTAGGATTAACTTGGATCATAGAAACCACTTAAGATATGGAATTAAATTCATCTGACGAAAATGTCGTAGGTACTTAACATACAATCTAAAAAAACATATTACAATGTTACTCGAATACAAAAATAATTACATCAAGATTATTTGGTAAAATATAATATCTCTCTTTTTGTCGAAGAGGCTACTCAACATTGACATCACTTAATTCATTTGGAGCATCGCAAATACACATTGCCGAGGATGGTATGATAGATTGTTGAAATATTTTCAAGAATTCTATGTAGCACAGGTTTCATTGCAAATACAAAATATACCTGTGATCCAGCTACAATCTCACCCGACGACCTACCGACACATAACAAGGTGGCCAAAGCTACCAGGAGCTAAAACAGTATACTATGCCCATAATCTCATTCCGTGTAATGGCGTTTCCTTCCTCTCTTGATGTGATTGATTGATTGATTGATGTGATGTGTCTATGGAAGCATAGGTGGATGATGGAATCCTTATGAAGAGAAATCATCATCCAAGTGGCTACAATGCCGTTGGGCATTATGAAGCACTCGTATAATGTGTACGAGTATACCTATGTTCTCTCGGAAACCATCATAATCAGGTAGACGACAACGGTTAATTGTCGTCGTAATCCAGCTCCATGGAGAAGCTAATTAAATCAGCAATCCTATGGATGAACAGCACCGCTAATGGGGAAGGATTTCTTCTTCTTCCGATATACGAGTAGAGCAATGTATCCGAACAGCATTGTGATAATTTTGAAATTTCAAGGTGTTGTTTATTTTTGCGTATCTATATAGGTTTGTTTTTGCTTTGTTTAATTATTTCTTTATTTTTATTTGGCTGGTTGCTGATGGTTTTAATATTCTAGCTGACTTCTCGGAAATTCAATCATCACAATGTTAATCGAAATAATTTCATTACATTTAAGTTTAATCACGGAAGTAACACAGTGCTGCTGCTTCTGTTGGTTTCAATTTCGAGTCGTATAATTTTGTTCCGGAATAAGGAGAGACGACGAGCGACGCCCGCGCCAGAACGATGTGAAAGTCATGAATGGTAAATCGATATATGTACAATACAATGTAGATATTGTATCTCATTAGTGAAATCGGCATCAATGTCACACTCGCTGGAAAAATCGAATGTTATAAACTTGGGGGAGGTTGTTTTATGTGAATTAATTGGATGTTAGATTTCGGATTTAATTAATTTTTCATCTGCCGAAACCATAATGTGCGAATGCGAGAGTGTAGTGAAATAATTACTCACTGTTGTGATGGCTCAGGCAAGAAAGTAAGCAAAATTGATGAAAAAAAACAACTCCTAATAAAGCTATTAATTAATTTTCATAAATTATTATTATAACACTAAATGTTGGAGAAACATGATTAATCGAAATATTTCTTGTAGAACTAATTTAATAACATATAAATAAGACATTGGGAGAGCTTCTTTAATTTGTTGTTATTTTTTGTATCAGTTTTCCAATATATAATTTTATATACGTAGATAAAACATTATAATAAATGTAGGCAGTCGAATGATGATTAATATTGGAAGCATTAATAAGCCAGACTTGATGTGTGTACAGACATTTTTGTTTTCAATTAAAGTTAGTCCGTTTTTATGTAGTGGAGTTTATTAAGTAATAATCATAAATTTGATACATGGTTGGTATTTTATTTGTAAGATGATGATGATATAGACATTCATTGGGTTAGGAAAATGTTAAATGTAAGATTTGGACAAAATTATGTTTTGATAGTCTTAGAATTTCGTTAGAAATTTCATCATCTTTACAGGCATTTTTCAGAGATTTTGTTCAGGAGTTTCGGGGTAGGTCAAAGTAATACGTGGCGAAGATTCGATCTGATGCGCCAGATTTCGGCACGAAAATTGACTTTTGTTCAGTTTTCGCCAAAATGTTGTTCAAAATAATGAAAACAAATTTCTAGAAAATTAGAGCTTTTAGTTTTTTTTTTGGCGTTAGGTCTTTTCGCTCAAAACCATATCGCCCAAATTAAAAATGCCATAGCAGTTAAAACAGTTTTATTAAAATTTTGCCGTTGCATATTATGGGCAGTATTACCCAATCTCTGGGCGTTACAACTTTTTTGGGTTTTATGAAATTTCAAATAAAAAGAAGCATTCGGTCTTATTTCCCAAAAAAAAAGATGCTGGAACACTGATAACTTCCCATCCCCTCTGTCGATTTGTCTTGCTTAAAAGATTGTAGGTTTTTGGTTTTGTTAAAAAAGTTGTCAGTTGAATTATTCTAAAAAATTTAAAAATTACCAACAATATTTTGAATATGATGAAATAGTTTGATTTCAAAATCTATTTTCGTAAACGAGATTTTCAGTTGAAATCCAATCTTAACCAATTTTAGTAGCATTTCTTAAAATTTTGTATTTCTTATATAAACAAATACAAATTGGATGAATGAATGAATTTGAAGTCAATATCTTCTATTTTTAAAGAGATATCGAAAATCGAATATTAATTTTTACCAAATTCGTGTACTATTGTTTGTAGATTTTATTTTTTATGAAAAAACGGACTGTTGAATTTTTATAAAAAAATTACTGAATGTCGAAAACAATATTTTCTGTGAAATAAAATAAGTTTGAAGCCAATATTTCAAATGTTTGAAAAGATATTTGAGTCGAAAATCAATGTTTACCAACTTTTAGTAATGCTTTTTTAGGTTTTTATTTCTTGTTAAAAAACTGTCAATTCGATTTTTCTCAAAATTTTACCAGATGTTAAAAACGTTATTTTTCGTTGCACAAAATTGTTTTGGAGATAAAATCATTTTTTGTTCGTTAAATTTTCAAGGTGACAAATATTTTTTTCAGTTATTTTGATTTATAAAAAAAACAGTTATTTGGAATTTTTTTCAAAATTATATTTATTTGGTATCGCGTTGCAATATATAATATAAAATTTAATTCAAGTCTCTAGCGTTATTGGTTCGTGAGATATTTAGGGTTGACCAACATTTTTACCTTTTTTTTAAATTGCTATGGTAAAGAAACTGCCCACGCAATTTTCTTGAGAGCCCTTTCTCCACTTTCTGCATTATTGTCTGTATAACAAAATTTATTTGAAGTCGATATCTCTACTGGTTCTTGAGCTATGGTTTACGAAAAAAACTTAGCCAACGTACGTACACACGCACGCACAAAGATCTTTCTAAAAATCTTTTAATTCGGCTCTAGGGACCTTGAAACGTCGATAAATGTCAAAGTTTTCAATTCGACAAATCGGACCCATTACAATAACTTCCTATGGGAAGTAAATAACGCCTACATATTAAAAATGTCTCTCTCGACCAAAAAGAAGAAAATGTCACAAAGCACAAAAACAAAATGTCACAAAAACATTTGAGCATTCTAAAAAAAAGTTTGTTAATTTTGGGCACGACGATATTTTAAGTTTTAAATTGTATCGCCCAAATGCAAGCATTAAACGAACAAAATGTCTGATTGCCCAAAAACTGTTAACGTCAAGGAAGCATTACAAATATATTTTTCTTTATTTGGCTTTCTGAAAGGCTTATTATCAAATTATCAATGTGCTTGCTCACAAAGCTAGCACCCAGCATTATGGCATATAAACAGTGAAAAATGTATGGGCAACCGCCCTGCGTGGGCTCACTATAAGTAGGGCTCACTCGGGGTAGGTGCGAGGTTGTGTGCTTGCAAAGTTTCTTTAATTGCAAAGAAATTTTGATTACACCCAAGTTCGCGCCTACCCCAAATCCTGTATTGAGTCCAAGCAAGGGGGTTGCAAGGGGCAGCATGCCCCCCAATAGATACTTCACTGTTTATACACGTCTCAAAGCCAACCACTCAATATTTATTGGGACTTATGACTTTTCTTAATGTGGGCTTTACAACATTGAAAGATGGTTTGGGTGATTTGACATTTTATTTGGGCTTAGTGACGTTTTCTTAGTGATATTTTTTACGACGTTTCTCTTTTTGGGCTTTAAATCATTTTATGATTTTGGGTCATTAGGTGATAAGACATTAGACACGATAGAAATTATAAAAGTCGTAATGTCCAAAATAAATGTCACAACGCCCAACCCCTGTGTCATAAAACTTAAATTCAAAATTCTTTTGGGAAAAATGGCAACTTTGGGCGCTCTTTTATGCAAAGTTTATTTGGACGTGACGAAACTTGCGTTGGGTTTTTTGAAAAATGTTTTGTTTACTTTTTGGGCTTTGTGATCAATTTTGGACTTCATGTCCATAATTTTGAGCAAAAAGACCTAATGTCGTTTTTTTAGTTAAAGTTTTTGTAAAAAGTGGGCCAAGTACAAAGTTCTTTGAAAAAAAATCAACCAAATTTACTTCTTTTCATTAAATGTGGTTTTATTTGTTTAAGCAAACATTATAACGTTGTAGTACCCGTAGCGTGATGGTTAGTGCGTTGGATTGTCATGCAAGGGGTCTTGGGTTCAATCCCTGCCTGTGCCACCTAATTTTTTTCACGGGTACTGCCTCTTGCGAGGAATTGACAAATTCTCCAAGAGTAATTCTTGTCATGAAAAGTGCTTTCTCAAATTAGCCGTTCGGATTCGGCATATAAACTGTAGGTCCCTTCCATCTCTGACAACATTACTCGCACACAGGAATGGTTGAGAGTTGTAAGTTACTAGGCCCTGGTTCTTCATGGACTGTTGCGCCACCTAATTTATTTATTTTAAACATTAACGTTGAATATGGAACACAACCTCGTTTAAGTGACCCAATTACTTGAAATTAACTGAGATTCATTATTTTCAAATTTGCGCTTAGATGTAATGATTTTTCGATTTAATGAAATCTTATTTGATTATTTTTCAAATGCTATCCCACTGTGTGTTTTAAAACTTTAAATAGTAGTCCGCTATGGTTTAATTTGAATTTAAGAACTTTAAAATATTAAAGAAATAAGGCCTGGTTGAAGTTCAATCTATTGATGAGACGCTTAGTGTTTACCAAGAAATACGACTTCGTAACTTCTTTTTACTCTCAATTCATTTCAAATTTATTGATTTATTTCGAAAGTATGACATTTCAAAATTCTTCAAGACATCTTCCAGAGTCAATTTCGAACATGTTGGCTGATTATTCGAAGACTGTCTTCGAAGATTTCTCTTTTCAAAGCAATTCTTCTCTTATTTTCCTTACACACAAGAATACAGTCAAATTACATCAATAAATTTGTCGACTTCTGGGACAATATTTTAAAACTAAATGTATGTTTCAGTCCTGGTCCTGATGGAATACCATCATTTATGTTTGAAAAACGTGTGTCTTATATTTCCTATGTTATGTGGATTTCGTCATATCTTAAAGATATACATATATTATAGCGTCATGTTCAGGAGTTGTCCTTCATGTCAATTTAAAGTCAATTCTGGTGCACCTCAAGGTAGTCACCTTGGATCATTGCTGTTTACTTATATTATTAATTCTAATCGCTAATCCATGTAACATTTTTCAAATTATTCACTAAATTATTAAGTATTGTAAGGAGCTTAAAGAAGATCTAAATCAATATTTGGAATGGTGCAGTAAAAATCATTTGATTTAAATATTGAAAAACCTAATACAATTTGCGTCACACGCAAACGTATTATAATAATACGTAATGGCTATATTTTGATGTTCAAATGGTAGACATGTGCATTCAAGAGGACGGACACAAGCCTCCACAGGTTTTTCTCAAAAATCTACCTCTGTCTTCTAACTCCTACTTTCACCTCTCCGTGGACAACATAGGGTGTCTATCACCTCAACTGGAGATTGGGTTCCAACCCTAGTGGAAAGTTGTTGGGGGTAGCAAATTAGAGAGAAGTGTTTCCATTTAGGCACCTCTTCTTTCATTCAGACGGAACCGGAGTAATTTCTAAGATGGAATCAAATTTTGGTGTCTACAGCTCCAGTTGGGTTAAACTACATAGTGATCACCTTATTGGGCTACTACGACATAATCGGAGCCTAAGCCTGTAAGGTTATGCCGGCTCTTGCTCATGTTTTTAAATCAGGGACTTGGTCCTTCAGGTTGAAGGTCATGCGTCACGGTGACTTCCTGGCTAGAAAAACCAGTTGCGTAGCAACACCAAGCCTCGAATACGGACGGATTTACTGTTGACAATCCACGCTAACGATTTAGGGACAACGAACTTCGGATATGCACGTGAAATGTTAGGTCCCTTAATAGACAACGTGCAGCAGAAGAATTTGTCATTGGAGTCAGACTTAGGCAACAAGCCTTGAGCTTCAGCTGCATAAACGAGCACCTCATGACCATCCGCATCAAGGCTAAATTTGGTAACATTAGTCTAATATGCGCACACATCCCCACAGAAGGGAGGAATGACAACACCAAGGATGTGTTCTTTGAGCTCTTGGACAAAACATATGATCAGTGTCCCAGGAAATCAGGACAGGAAAAACAGCTTGCACGACAACACTTCCGATAACGGATTCAGGCTCATCGATTTTGCTGCGGGATGAAACGTAATGGTAGCCAGTACGCGTTTTCCATACCTCAACATCCACAAATTAACTTGGAGTTCTCCAGATCAATTTACCGTCAACCAGATTGTCCACAATGCGATCGGCACTAGACACGCTTGCAGTATCATGAATGTCCCAACCTGCCGAGGAGCTAATATGGACTGGGACCACTACCTTGTTGTAGCTAAGGTATCACTTCGGGTTTCCAGACCCAAAGCAAAACAGAGAGATGCTGATGCTGGGAAAAGATACAACGTCGAACGGCTACAATTGCAAGAGATCGCCAAATCCTTTTTTGACTGAGTTACAAGTAATTCTCTGTCGCCAACACATTGTATCGAGAATCAGTGACAACATTGCCAATATGCAATCCAAGAAGACGCCTCGGAGGTGCTGGGTTTCAAGCAACCACTTACAAGAAACCCCTGGTTTGAAGACAAATGTCGGCAGGCAAATGCAGAGAACCAACAGGCACGCAAATCGGTGCTGCATAGAAATACGAGACCTGCTCCCGAGCTCTACGAAGAGTGGTAGTTAAGGACTTTGTCTACCTAGGCACCGCTATGAACACAGAATCCAACATCAAGGCTGAGTTCAAACGCTTACCGCTGTTTCTTTGGGCTAAGAATGCAATCGAGTAGTAAAAAGGAAAGTGACCTCACCCAACTTGCAGTGCGCAACTGGACGAGACATCTAGCTACGGACCGAGCTGACCATTCTAAATTTCTGTGTAAAGGTTATTTGAAAACCAAAGTGAACTTCAGTTAACTTTAAACCATTGAAAAACTCATAGCAAACTTTCGTGTTGCCCGAGGGATTCGAAAAAGTTAAAAAAAGGGCACATATGTATTTAGCTTTAGCCATGTTATATTCAAAAACTTGTTCAAATAATTTGTAAAGGTCTAATCATTTTTTCTAATAGTTTTTCACAATATTCAGATACCAACTTAAGAGATGATTTAAGGTTCCACTAAACTCCAATCGTAAATTGAATTTTTTTTTCTTTATCCAAAACATTTTTATGATAAATTGAGAACAGTTCAATAACTGTTACAACATTACAAGTCATCGTTTATAAATATTAGAAAAAAAAACCCACACGATTCAAAAACTTTCTTTCATGAATTTCTTTTGAATATGAACCTTTCCCAATTTATTACTTATTGAAAATAAAATGAAAACCATTCAAAAAGCCTTCATCACCTAGCCTACATTTATATAGCTTATCTAAAAAGCAAATATACATAGTCTAGAAAAAAAGAATCGTGAATGAGCATTTTATGAATGAGCATCATTTTTATGAATGGGCCAATACTCTAAGACTTACTGTGGCAAGGACTTACATTTGCTATAAAGTATAAAGATGAGAGGGAGGTATGTACTTGTACAGACCCCATGCCGCTGGTATATGTAGGGTGTATTCCCTTTGTTAGTTAAAAAAGAGCCAGGAGGAAAAACCTTTTCGAAATAGAAAAAAAATTACATTTACCACCCCTCCCTCCCACATTACTTAAATAGAAAGGGAATTAGGATTCACTGGAATATACCCTCAGCCTTAGGGTACGAGCATAATACTATATATGGAAAATTGTTATCTTCTAAAATTCACACCCCCAAAGTCATTCCCACACTGAACTCTGTGTGATCCAAGACTTTGTTAACCCTCTCACACATGAGCTTGAAAAGGGAAAAGGGGGGCGAAGAAATTAACATCAAACAAAAAATCAACTTGTCATTGAGGTAATTAGCTTTTCTAACTTTGTCAAATGAAAATATGTAAGTATTCAAGAATATGAGGAATACGAATATTATTTGTATGGATGGGGGTTGATGGCTTGGGAATAGGTTTCCTTTAAGGCTAGGTGTTCTTTTTATTCATATTTTATATATGTACGTATGTATGTCAAGGGAAAAATGATAAATGAAGGTTTTTGTTTGTGATTATTGTTTGGCCTTTTTTTGGGTGTGAATCTGTCAAAATTGCACTCAATGAAGGAAGGACAAATTACACAGCTAAAAATTTGATAAGGTACAATGTGGTATGAATCACTCGCATGAACAGGAAGAGATTAATTAAGGGAATTTGGGGTCTTGCAGCTAAGTGATTTCTTTTTTTTTGTTTTAAGCCTTTCCTGTTTATTCTTTCTTAACTTACTGATGTTGATGGTGATGATGATGATGAAAATGCAAAGCAAAGTTAACGAAGTGAAAAACCATTGATGAGATTTATAGAAATCTAAATAAAATGAAATTGTGAAATTAAGGAGAAAATAAAAAAAAAAGGTTACGTATACGCCCGAGTGACTTTAAATAGAAGGAAGCTTATTAACGTTCTATGAGCAAGGTTTTTATGCTTGAATTATTGGATAACGTAAATCTTAAAAAGTAAACAAAATAGGATGTGGTTATCTGACTTAAAGGAAATTAAATGTTTTTTCCATTAAGTGATTTTGTATCTTTGAATTTAAATAGGAGAAACTGTGTTTAGAATATCATTACATTTTTAGATAAATATAAAATGGTAACACATGACATAAGGAAGTTAATATAAAATAAATAAAAATTCATCAACTGAAAAATCGGATTTTTCATATATGTATCTGTATCTTATAAATGAGGCTGAATTTAAACAATGGCAATAACTATGCTAACTCTTCTGGTATAAGCTTGTATAGAAGGCTAAAGAAAATAGCCTTTTTTTCTTTGGGTAATATAAATTCTAAAACCATCCCTCTTCAATGCCTACTTAAGGAGGAAGTTTGTGTTTTCAATTTAAACAAAAAGTTATACCATTAACAAAAGAAAAGCAATATCAGTCAAATAACCGCCTTGGCTACGGTTGCAGCACTATATCTTTTTCTTTAAATTTTCCATGAACAAATCATACATTTTCGGCTATATGTCTTTGATTTCCGATTTCTTACTAAAGGTCTTGAATTGATAGTTGGGATTTACTTTAGACCTTAAATCTTACGTTGCTATAAAGAAAAAAAGAGGCTGAGATGCTACCCACACTGATAACTTCCAATCCCGTCTGTCGACTTGACTTGCTTAAAAGTTTGTAGGTTTTCATGTTTTGTCAAAAAAGTTGTCAGTTGAATTATTCTTAAAAATTTCAAAATTACCAACATTATTTTGCATATGATGAAATAGTTTTATTTTATAATCTATTTTTGTTAACGAGGTTTAAAGTTGAAAACAATTTTTTCACCAACTTTAGTAGCATTTCTTTAAAGTTTTTATTTTTTATACAAACAAATACAAATTGGATTAATGAAATTAATTTGAGAGATATTAAGAACCGAACATCAATTTTTACCAAATTTGCGTAGATACTATTTTCTGTAGATTTTATTTTTTTTATGAAAAAACTGACTGTTGGATTCTTATAAAAAAATTACTGAATATTAAAACCAATATTTTCTGTGAGATAAAATAAGACAATATTTATAATTTTTGAAAAGATATTTGAGTCGAAAATCAATGCTTAAAAACTTTCAGTAATCCTTTTTTTAGGTTTTTTATTTTTTGTAAAAAACTGTTGATTCGATTTTTCTCAAAACTTTTTTGAATGTTGAAAACAATATTTCTTATAAAAAAAATTATATTGAGGACAATATTTTTAATTTTTGAAAAGATATTTGAGTCGAAAATCAATTTTTATCAACTTTTACTTTTTTTTAGATTTTTATTTTTTGTAAAAACAACTGTCTGTTATATTTTTCTAAAAATTTTACTGAATGTTGACAACAATATTTTTTTAAAAAATAAAATTAGTTTAAAGCCAATATGTCAAAATTTTGAAAAAAAATTTGAGCCAAAAATAAATTTTTACAAACTTTTATTAATTTTTTTTATTAGGTTTTTATTTTTTGTAAAAAAAACTGTCAATTCGATATTTCTCAAAATGTTTCCGAATGTTGAAAACAATATTTTTTATAAGATAAAATTAGTTGGAAGCCATAATCTCGAATTTTTGAAAAGATATTTAAATAGAACATCAATTTTTACTAACTTTGAGTAATGTTTTTTTTAGATTTTTATTTTTTATAAAAAGTGTCAATTCGATTTTTCTCAAAATTTTACCAGATGTCAAAAACGTTATTCTTCGTTGAACAAAATTATTTTGGAGATAAAATTATTTTTGGTTCGTAAAATATTCGAGGTGATAATTTTTTTTTCATTTTTTTGATTTAAAAAAAAAACGTTAATTTGAATTTTTTCAAAAATCGGGTTGGTGTCGCGTTGCAATATATAATATACAATTTAATTCCAGTCTCTAGCTGTATTGGTTCGTGAGATATTTTTAATTAACCAACATTTTCACCTTTTTTTTTTAAATTGCTATGGTAAAAAAACCACCCACGCAATTTTTTTGGGAGTCCTTTCTGCATCTTTCTGTTTTATTAAAATAAAATTTATTTGAAGTCGATACCTCTACTGGTTCTTGAGTTATGGACGACGTAAAAACGTCGCGAACGTACGGACGTACGAACGTTATTACACACGCACGCACACCCATCTTTCCAAAAATCTTTTATTTCGACTCTAGGGACCTTGAAACGTCGAGAAATGCCAAAATTTTCAATTCGACATATCTGACCGATTACAATAACTTCCTATGGGAAGTTAAAAAGTCTAAATCACAAGACCTTTCTGGGAGATTCACCTCTTCGGTCACACGGTCTTCTTATGCGGTACGTACCTCCGTCTTCCTTAACATAAAAATCATTATTCATAACACATCATTCATATACCAAAATACTTGCATCATCCTCATTTTAGAATACATAAGGTCCAATCATACATCTAGTTGAAACCACAGAAGTACGTTGAAAACGCAGAGGCTTTTTAACAACCGTTCTTCGAAAATGCAAGCTCTAAATTTAGCAAAATGCTGTTTAGTAACGTAGCTTCCGTGGTTAAAATGGACCGCATTTCTGAATATGTTTTTCTATTAAAAGCCGGATCATTGATGTATTTCAAAGACTCAAACTGCAAAGAAGCGACGTTTATGGCTTTAAGAACCCTTAGACCTAAGAACTTTAAGACCTTATACTTTTCGTCATCAGATTGACAAACCTGGTTTTTTGTAAATACTCTAGATTACAACAACAATATTCTCAGTCGACTTTGAGGATCGGGCACAGGGTTTTGATTTTTCCCAACAGCTCAAAATTCAACAACAATTTCATTATTTCTGAAAGAGGAAAGTGATAAGGTTAAGATACAAAAAAAAAGCTTTTAAGTACAAACAAAAATACAAGTTCTAGGATTACCTTGGTCTTGAATTAGGCTGACGTCGATAATTTCCTCGCTTAGGAACAGATGAGATTAGATTATCGGAATCAAACTTAAAGTGCTTTATATTAATCTAAACGACGTTCAGCGCGTCTTGAACTTTCAGTATAGCCTGCTCAGCTAAGGACACCGTATCGTCAACAACATCATCATCGTCTTTTGTAGGTCTATGGTGCTTAGTTTTGCAGGGTTTTAATTTTGACACTACTGATGCCAAAACGCAATTTGATACTTGCTTTTTCAAGAGCTTCTCTGCTTTTCTCGATAATCTTCAAAAGGTACGAGGAACTGGGCTTCTGCGGCTCTTCCGCCTTAATGAAAACCTAGTCATGCATCGGAACCAGTTGATTTAACCTTTAAGACCATGGATCAGCTTGGCTTTGTGGCCATTAGAGGGAACCAAATGCGAGCTTTATGCTGACTTTAGATGGGTTAAGCTTGAGCTTCAAGAACTTCCAGTCATTGCTTACCTTAGCAATGCTTTCTTTAAGGAATTCTCTCGAAAACTCGTCTGTACACTTGATTACAATGTACTCAGCATTTTACCAGAGTCAAAACTAGGGTAGGGACCCTCACTTTTGAAAAAGTTTTAGGTAAAACTCATTTCACAGAGATTACCCTCGATGTAGTTCCACACCGCCAGTAGAACTTTTGCTGTTAGCGGAGAGCTCATCCACAATTGATACTTGGAAGTCACCTCTGACAATCTCACTTAGAACATGTGATTGCGCTGCTCTGCGTCTTTTTTTGCCCTACCGTCAAGCTTACTCTTTTTCTCATTTGATAAGGCATTTTAACGGCATTTTTTTGAGCAGCCAGAAGATTATTGTTATCGTCAGTAAACATTTGGTATTTGTTTGTCTTTAGCGTCCGTCTTATGAATTCTTCTATATAGCAGCCTCGTTTTTGAGAATTGTGTAAAGAATGAAGTTGGTTCTGTTGAACTAGTTTCTGAGAAGACCGATTGATGACTTTTTGTTTCCCGAGTAGCTCTGTTATGGTTGCTACTATAGAGGGTTTGGATGTGTTAATTGGTTTAGGAAGCACATCAGCACTGTGATTGGCACTCGCTGTGCTCCCTGAGGATTTGGGAAGCTTCACAATATCGAAAATTCTAGTGCTGTGAATACTCTCCGTTATAATTTCCTAGCTGGAGGCTAAAAGATTATCCTCAAAGATGGCGGATAGAATGAAAACAGTATTGTCAGTAACGTCCATTAACAAACTTAAAGGTCCCACGAGTTGGTCGGAAGGGAAAAGTCAGCCCAGCAGAGCAAATTACCGGGGCAAAGCAAGACAAAAAGACGGACCCTGCCAAGGGTAATACATAGCACCAAAACTTGTGCTTTTACTTTAGTACTTTTGTATTTGTAAATAAGAATTTTTAGTACCAATGTTTTTTTAGACCCTCAAAATAAGATCTTTACTTCAGTACTTAAGCAATACTTTAAAGAACCTTACAAGTATTTCGATGTTAAAAATAAATTCCTCCAATATGCAATATACTTTAGATTTATTACATCAGAGACTCATCACATCACATAATTATACTTAATTTTAATGATTACTCACAGAAATGACACATACAAATTGATTCGACATTAAAAGGGTTCATTTTACACAGACTTCTTATACGTAGGTATAGTACAAAAAATACGAGTAAGCTCTATCTTCATATTTAATAGAATGAATTTTATGTAATTTAACATAATTCTTCATAAAACGTTAATTTATCTTTACCAAAAACAATCTGGTTCAATCCATCTTAATTTAAAATAATCCTATAAATTAATATTCGCACATAAGTAAAATACTCGTACGCTCAAAAGTAACATCTTTTTGCTGTTGATTCTTTTGAATTGTTCGCTCGTTAATAGCTTCGTACGTGAAAATTCGTTTTTCGTTCTTTATTTTGTATTTTATTCTCACAAATGACGACGTGAAATTTCTTAAATAATTTATAATATTAAACACTCAATGCGGGAGCAATGAACAAATAAGCAAAGGACACACAAATATGTACACATACGTGGGATACACCAATCCCAACCCTCTTCATTCAAATAAACCCTTACGAGTATTTTTACTCGTATACTCGAGTATTCCCTGGTGGAAAAAAGTTCATGATTAATATTCTGAAAAATTGCTGCTCAATATTTTTATCAGGCTCGGAGCAATTCAAAACCCAACAGCTTTTTCATTCCCTTTTTTCTTTTATATTCGAAAATTATATATACAAAAATATGTAGATTTAGCATAGCTACATGTGTATAACTACTTTTCAGTGTAAAGTTGTGATATGTGGTGACCATATTTTCAGAAATACAAGAACGGGAAATAAATGCGTTTGTTTAAATTTTCATGACTTTCGTAAAATAGTTTGTACTGTCAGAAATATCACTAGCCTTGATTGAAATAGTAATGGTGGAAAACGGTCTGGTAATTCAAATACTTCATTAATTTAAATAATTAAATTTCAGACAATTTTTAATCGTTTGATTTTAAAAAGACTGATTTTGTCAAACTAAATCTTGTCAGAAGTAGATTGGTTCTTTAAAATCCACTTACATAAAAAAGAACGAAGTAAAAATTACGGACCAATTGCTAGATTATCTGTTATTTCTAAACTCTTTGAGTCTGTTATTTGCGAATCTATGATCGGTCCAAACCATCACGGTATTATTTAGGGGCGTTTTACTGTCACTTTTTCAATGGACTGTATTTTTACTGCCTTCAGTAAGGCTTCTGACAAACTCTCCAATTGAGTTTTTGGGTTTTAACAAACATTTCGTAGAATGGCTTCAATCTTATTTATTGGATAGTTCAAAGTCAACTCTGGAACTCCAAAAGGAAGTCGTTTAGACCCTATTAACTTCCCATAGAAAGTTATTGTAATCGGTTCGATTTGTCGAATTGAAAATTTTGATAGTTCTCGACGTTTCAAGGTCCTTAGAGTCGAAATAAAAGTTTTTTAGAAAGATGTCTGTGCGTGCGTGTGTACGTACGTTCGTACGTCCGTCCGTAAGTTCGCTACGTTTTTTCGTCGTCCATAGCTCAAGAATGCAATAATGCAGAAAGGACTCTCAAAAAAATTGCGTGGGTGTTTTTTTTTTTACCATAGCAATTTAAAAAAATGGTGAAAATTTTGGTTAACCCTAAATATCTCATACGAACCAATAACGCTAGAGACTTGAATTAAATTGTATATTATATGTATAGTGTAACGCGATACCAAACAAATATATTTTTGGAGAAAATTACAACAATTTTTTGTCACCTCGAAAATTTTACGAACAAAAAATGATTTTGAATAACGTTTTTAACATCTGATAAAATTTTGAGAAAAATTTAATTGACAGTTTTTTTATAAAAAATAAAAATTTACAAAAAACATTACTCAAAGTTGGTTATAATTGATTTTCGACTTAAATATCTTTTCAAAAATTTGAGATTATAGCTTTCAACTTATTTAATCTTATAAGAAATATTGTTTTTAAGATTTGCAAACATTTGGAGAAAAATTAAATTAACAGTTTTCTTACAAAAAATGAAAACCTAACAAAAATTAATAAAAGTTGGTAAAAATTGATTTTTGACTCAAATATCTTTTCGAAACTTGAAGATATTGGCTTTTAACTAATTTTGTCTTTTAAAAATATTGTTTTCAACAATTGGTAAAATTTCGAGAAAAATCGAGACAGTTTTTTACAAACAAATAAAAACCTAAAAACAAAATTAACAAAAGTTGGTAAAAATTGATTTTCGACTCAAATATCTTTTCAAAAACTAAAAATATTGATCTCAAACTAATTTAATCGTGTAAGAAATATTGTTTTCAACATTCCATAAAATTTTGAAAAAAAATCTAACAGTCGGTTTTTTCATAAAAGAATTAAATCTACAAAAAATAGTACTCAAATTTGGTAAAAATTGATGTTTGGTTCTCAATATTAAATTTTATTAATCCAATTTGTATTTGTTTATATAAGAAATAGAAACTTAAGTAATGCTTCTAAAATTGGTAAAAAACTATTTCATTATATGAAAAATATTGTTGGTTATTTTGAAATTTTTAAGAATAATTCAACTGATAACTTTTTTGACAAAACACGAAAACCCACAAACTTTTAAGCAAGACAAATCGACGGACGGGATGGGAAGTTATCAGCGTGGGTCGCATCCTAGCCTCTTTTTTATAAACGATTTAACGTCTGTGTTGCAATCTAAGTACATCATTTATGCCGAATATGCTTTTCAGGTTTGGTCAACAAATTATGTCTGTCATAAATCTGGTTGTGAAGAATCGAAACCTCTAAAAATATTGGTGTTGTAATCCGTAGTATTAACGAAAAGAAAAGTTTGTCGATTACGTTTCGATCATTGCAATTAGACATTCCACATTCGAAATTAGACCGTATTTTTTATAAGACAACACAAGAATTCAAACCAGTCGATTACCAAAAACGTCGTAATGATTGGGTCTTTGAATTGCATCTAATTGATCCGGATTTTTAACGAAAAATTATATTCGTTGGTGAGGCCCATTTTCATTTCGGTGGCTACGTTAATAAGCGAAATTGAAGCATTGAGGAATTGGAAAATCCACAATATGTTTGTTCAAAAGCATCTTTATCCTCAAAGTCTCTCAGTTTAGTGTGAATTATTGGCTCGAATTACTTATTAAAAAAAAAGGTTCAAGCAGATGTAACGGTGAATGGATTGCGCTACTGAGCTACGACTTTTTACAAATATTGCATACATACTTCCTCGCATTGTTCGTTCAAAACTTATACGCAGAAACCAATATTTTCTTCATTTTAGGTTTTTTTTTTTTAATGATAATATCTTCAGAGGGATGAATCTGACCAAAAGTATGTTAAACCCTTTTTGTATGGAAAATTACATACTGTAGTTTTATGTAAATCATGTATAGACTTTGTTTCAATGAAATTTTTAGCAAGCGCTTTTTTAGTATTAAATAAAGACAGCTGGAAATAAGAACCAAGTGAATGCACTAATAAAGGTCTGGCATAACTTTTTGACTTCAGACATTATGGTCACACTGGTTATTGATATGACTTGAGAACTAGGCTTAAATTGGGAAATTCACAAAAAAATAGAAAATAGATTTAAGAGTAAAAATTTGGTTTTAAATTTAAATTCATTAAACAATATTAGGTACTCAACACGATTCGATAAAAGTCATTTTAACAACATTTGAAGAATGCTAAAAAAGAATATTTAGGGAGTAGTGATTCAGAGCAAGTTGGTGTTAGTTCATTTTACACAATGACAAATTGGGTCAATTGATATTAAACTTGGAAAGTAAGAAGTGTTTTGTTTACAAGTGAATCTATGCAATACAAATTATAATTAGATCAAGTTTAACTACCCTTAATCAGACCATTTATATCCAAGAATTGATCTGGAAATTTAGGTTTACAAGTGTCAACAAGGTTTTATCCCGGGTAATCAAATTATGTATGTATACTTTTTCAAAGCCTTTTAATGTCCTTTCTTATAATCAAACTTATAAATCACTCTATCACGTTCGGTTTTTGAGATCCTACCTTTTAAAAACCGAAAAAAAACACTTGCGGTCATATTATTGTATTATTGGGTTTCTTCAAATTAGTATTACATTAAACAAGCATATTAAATTTTAAGATTTGTAAAACATTTTATTAGACGTTTTTCTTTTTTAGTTCTGAGCAGAGCCTGAACTGTCAAACAAAAAATTGTGTTTTTTTTTTACCTCTGAACGTTCAGAGCTTATATTTCTGTTTCTTTTTTCTGATCGTGTTCTGAGCTTGTTCAGAGCGTGCTCTATGAGCTCAGATTAAAATAACTGAGCAGACCGAGTTGAATACTGAACAAAAGCATTCAACAGATGAAATTGTAGAAAATAGTGGGGCTAGTGCAGAATGTAAGTTTATAAAAGAAATAACAGAAAAGAGGCTGGGATGCGACCCACACTGATAACTTCCCATCCCGTATGTCGATTTGTCTTGCTTAAAAGTTTGTAGGTTTTCGTGTTTTGTTAAAAAAAGTTTAAGTTGAATTATTTTTAAAAATTTTAAAATTACCAAGAATATTTTGCATATGATGAAATAATTTGATTTCAAAATCTAGTTTTGTTAACGAGATTTTTAGTCGAAAACCAATTTTTACCAATTTTAGTAGCATTTCTTAAAAGTTTTTATTTCTTATGTAAACAAATACAAATTGGATGAATGAAATTAATTTGAGAGATATTGAAAAACGAATATCAATTTTTACCAAATTTGCGTACTATTTTTTGTAGATTTTATTTTTTATGAAAAAACGGATTGTTGGATTCTTATAAAAAATTATTGAATATCGAAAACAATATTTTCTGTGAGATAAAATAAGTTTGAAGCCAATATTTTTAATTTTTGAAAAGCTATTTGAGTCGAAAGTAAATTTTTACCAAGTTTTAGTATTGTTTTTTTAGGTTTTTATTTTTTGTAAAAAAACAGTCAATTCGATTTTTCTCAAAATTTTATCGAATGTTGAAAAAAATATTTCGTATAAGATAAAATTAGTTTGAAGCCAATATCTCAAAGTTTCGAAAAGATATTTAAGTCAAAAATCAATTTTTACCAACTTTTGTTAATTTTTTTTCTAGGTTTTTAATTTTTTGTAAAAAACTGTCAATTCGATTTTTCTCAAAATTTTACCAGATGTTGAAGACATTATTCTTCGTTGCACAAAATTTTTTTGGAGATAAAATCATTTTTTGTTCGTAAGATTTTCGAGGTAACAAAAATATTTTTTTTAGTTTTTTTGATTTATAAAAAAAACCGTTAATTGGAATTTTTTACAAAAATATATTTATTTGGTATAACGTTACAATATATAATATTAAATTTAGTTCAACTCGCTAGCGTTATTGGTTCGTGAGATATTTAGGGTTAACAAAAATGTGCACCTTTTGTTCAAACTGCTATGGTAAAAAAAGCTCCCACGCAATTTTTTTGAGAGCCCTTTCTGCATCTTTCTGCATTATTATCTGTATAATAAAGTTTATTTGAAGTGGATATCTCTACTGGTTATTGAGCTATGGACGACGAAAAAAACGTCGCGTACACACGCACGCACAGACATCTTTCTACAAATTGTTTATTTCGACTCAGGGACCTTGAAACGTCGAGAAATGTCAACATTTTCAATTCGACAAATCGGACCCATTACAATAACATCCTACGGGAAGTTAATAAAATATATTTTTATAAGTCTTGGTTTTATTTCAGGAGGCTTGAAATGGACGAGAAATGCTTGTTTGTTTCCACAATATAAAAGTATAGTTTCGAAGCTTGACATGTTTTCTAAAAAATTAATCTACTAAAGAAGTCACCTTTATAAATTCATCACATTGACAACGTATTCCAAAAACATGCTGTAACTTATGTCAAAGACAAGGAATTTATTTTCCTCATCAACATCAAGTCCAAAATTAATATTTCTTTGGCTTAATTTCAACACAACTCTTTCAATGTTTTTAATGTTAATGTTTTTTCTTCTGCAAGCAAAAGACAACAATCGAAAATAAAGTACAGATGGTAACAACTATTATTAGGTATAACGGTATAACGTATAACGTATAACTCTATATTTACCATTGTATATTTATGGGGGTGTAATTCTGGAAAATTTCTGCTTTTGTGTTTTGTGTGTTGTTTTTCACGCTGTGTGATGCCCGGAGCGCTTGAAGTTAAAATACAAAACATTTATTTCGATCCTCGGGTTTTGATATTAAAATTAAAGCTGCTGTGGGATTTAGGGATTTGTAGATTCAAATAATATGTTTATTTATATCGCACTATACTATTTATCGTATACTTATAAATATGTACATAAATTGTATATATGTATGTATGTATGTAGTTAGGTTAGCGAGTATATGCTTGATGAAATTTTACTAATGTGTGGTCATAGTTTCTGGTGTCAAAATATATATGCTTACAGGACTCTAGGTATACATACAGCTTTGGCCACAATAGTAGGAACTAGACTTAATTTGTGGTAATTATTTCTGCAACTCTAATGTAAGACAACAAAAAACAATAATATTGAGAAAAAATGTTAATTTTTTTCATTTATTCATAAAATTAATTAATCAAGAAGGCAACTTTTCCCATATGGATTTTGAGAGCCTTATTTTGTTTGAATTTGATTATTTGTTTTATTTGTATGTTTGCATTTTAAAGTGCATTATCTTTTAAGCTAATTCAAGTTTGTAATGAATATTTATTATAACGTTTGAAAATATTATACAGCCCTTCAATGTTTTTATTCTAACTCATTAGATATAATATTACTAAAATGAATTTTTCATTAATATTCTATTTCTTCATGTTTCTTTCCCTCAATCAAGATTTCCTTTTTCTTTCTACCTTGAGCAAAGTATAGCAATGAGAAAATTTAATTAATTAATGTTGGGATAAATGTACCCCTAAAGCATTTTTAAAGATATTAATGCGTTCCATAGCCAAGTCGCAAAAATGAAGAACTGTGGCTCAGAAGTTAAACAGTTAATCGAAGATATTGATAAAGACCATATGCAATCTGTTACAAATATATCAAGGTTGATGAGATTGCACTATCCTAAACAGGAAGGTTAAAGTCATATAGCGAACGATATTAAAGAATTTGAGATTATATATTGCTTTTAAAAATAAAGCTGCAAAGTTTAACTTCAGTCACAATTTCCAATTAAATATCATTCCTATGTTTTTAGCGGTTTCTACATACTCTATATAAAGGCTATTGAGAAAGACTTATGGAAAGTGTGACAAGGATTTAAGAAAAAGCCCCTTTTTTTACCGAAAGTTGAGATATTTTGTAATTCTTTGATCAAGACTGGGACATCCAATCAATTCGAGGGGGCAGCTTTTATACAATTAAACGTCATGAACTTTACATTTGTATTTAAGTTTGTGAAATGATTTGAGGAAGTACATTTATGTATATTATAGAGAACAAAAAGGGACCAAGAATCGATCCCTGGGGCACACCTCTTAATGTTGAAAGAAAATTCGATAACCTACCATTCATTATCACAGCCTACTTTCTTTCAGTTAGATAGAAATAAATTAGACGCACTGCAGATATTGAAAAGTTGTACAGTTGCGCTTACTTTTAGCAGAGATGCCAAATGCCAGTAAGAACTGTAAAAAAAACTTTCAAAAACTTAGAAGATTTAATCGACAATATTAAATTCAATCGCTCTTTCACTTAATATTTCTGAGAAATTATTCTTTAGCCCTAGTACACACATTTGCGGTACTTTTACTTCAATAGAAAAAGCGCACACTTGCGTCGACGCAGTTTTTTAGGGCTATTTTTTTTTTTAAATAAAATTCGTGATGGTTTTTCAAA
Organism: Eupeodes luniger; assembly: GCA_951509635.1. NCBI lineage: Eukaryota > Metazoa > Arthropoda > Insecta > Diptera > Syrphidae > Eupeodes > Eupeodes luniger. The sequence goes on from OX608073.1 coordinate 251,707,266, forward strand.
TTTATTTAAATTTAAATTCAATATTAACATCTAAATGTTCATATCATGTCATACATTTTTTTTTTTAATTTTTAGTAAATTGTTAGTCTGCCTTACATGAATCTTAAATTAAATGGATGGTTTCTCAAAACTTAATATAATCGTCATTTTAGGAAACATGACTAATGACATTTTCCAGAAACTAAGTTAGATACTTTTTTGTACTTTAGAAAGTCAGAACACAATTTATTGTCAAAAAATTAATTGTGTTTTATATAATCCATAACAACACTGTTTTTGGCTGTCTTTAACATTTTTTTAAGAAGTTTGGGTTGATTTTGACAGCTCGAGGCAGCCATATTGTTTCTTTTACTTTCTGTCAAATATTTTTTCTTAATCAGTCACTTAAAACAAAATCATTAAGGCAAGTTACAGCCACAGGCAACACGTTCAAATGAAAACAACGCCGCTAATCGTTAAAGTGTGCACCAGAATCCGAGGCAGTCAATTCCGCGCCGGTAAGAGGAACTTGGCCGGTCGCAGACTACAAAATGGCGAATTTTCGCGTCGTGTTTTGGGCCTACAGCTGCACTCATATAACTGACCCAGGAACTGAAACCAGACAAACATATGCAGTGTTATGGGTACGTTTATTAGATTTTGATGCAGTTGGAAGTTGATCCAAATTTTGATTGAAAAATCATCTTTAGCGATGAGGCCCATTTTTTGGGAACGTGAACAATTAAAAATTCCATATTGGGACGACACCGATCCACTCGAGATTCACGAGGTGCCAATGCATCCAAATAAAGTTACTGTTTGGTTTGGAGGTTGGAGGTTGAAGGCTTCATCGGTGCGTACTTTTTCGAAAATAATGCTGACCAGGCCATCATCGCCATCGGAGATCGCTATAGATCGATGATCACCTACTTTCCGTGGCCTGAATTGGATGATATAGACACTGAGGACGTATATTTTCAACAGGATGGCGGTAGATGCCACACAGCTCAAGACACAAGCGATATTCTGCGCAAGCAGTTTCAAGCCATGGTTATCTTGCTCCGAAGCAACGTGAATTGGCCACCAAGATCTTGTGATCTTTTGGTTTTTCTTTCAGTGTTTTTATCATTTTAAACTTCCCATAGGAAGTTATTGTAATGGGTCCGATTTGTCGAATTAAAAATTTTGACATTTCTCCCTACAGTCGAAATAAAAGATTTTTAGAAAGATGTCTGTGCGTGCGTGTGTACGTACGTTCGTACGTCCGTATATCCGTACGTCCGTACGTTCGCGACGTTTTTTACGTCGTCCATAGCTCAAGAACCAGAAGAGATATCGACTTCAAATAAATTTTGTTATACAGATAATAAGGCAGAAAGATCCAGAAAGGGCTCTCAAGAAAATTGCGTGGGTGGTTTTTTTACCATAGCAGTTTAAAAAAAAGGTGAACTTTTTGGTTAACCCTAAATATCTCATGAAGCAATGACGCTAGAGACTTGAATTAAATTTTATATTATATATTGTTACGTGATACCAAACCAGTATATTTTTGGAAACAAATCCAATTAACGGTTTCTTCTATAAATCAAAAAAACCTCGAAAATTTTACGACTAAAATATGATTTCATCTCCAAAACAACTTTGTGCAACGAAGAATAATGTTTTTGACATCTGATAAAATTTTGAAAAAAATCGAATTGACAGTTTTTTTTTGTAAAAAATAAAAAACTAAAAAAAACATTACTTAAAGTTGGTAAAAACTGAATCTCGACTCAAATATCTTTTCAAAAACTTGTGATTAAGGCCTCAAATTTATTTTATCTTATAAGAAATATTGTTTTCAACATTCTGAAAAATGTTGAGAAAAATCGAATTGAAGGTTTTTTTTACAAAAAATAAAAACCTAAAAAAAATTAATAAAAGTTGGTAAAAATTGATTTTATACTAAAAAATCTTTTCAAAACTTTGAGATATTGGCTTTAAATTACTTTTATCTTTCAAAAAATATTGTTGTCAACATTCAATAAAATTTTGAGAAAAATCGAATTGACAGTTTTTTTACAAAAATTAAAAACTTTAAAGAAAATTTAACAAAAGTTGGTAAAAATTGAATTTCGACTTAAATATCTTTTTAAAAAATTTGAGAATATGGCTTGCAACTAATTTTCACTTGTAAGAAATATTGTTTTCAACATGCTAAAAAATTTTGAGAAACATCTAATTCACAGTTTTTTTCCAAAAAAATAAAAACCATAAACAAAACAATACTAAAACTTGGTAGAAATTTACTTTCGAATCAAAAAGTTTTCCAAAAATTATAAAATATTGTCTTCAAACTTTTTTTATTTCATAGAAAATATTGTTTTCGATATTCAGTAGTTTTTTTTATAAAAATCCAATAGTTCGATTTTTCATAAAAAAATGAAATCTACAAGAAAAATAACGCAAATTTGGTAAAAATTGATGATCGGTTCTTGATATCTCTCAAATTAATTTTATTCATCCAATTTGTAAAAATTTAAGAAATGCTACTAAAATTGGTAAAAATTTGTTTTCGACTAAAAATCCTTTTAAAAAAAAATAGAATTTTAATTTTTTAATATTGTTGGTAATTTTAAATTTTTTAAGAACAATTCAACTGACAACTTTCTTAACCCAACACGAAAACCTACAAACTTTTAAGCAAGACAAATCGACAGACGAGATGGGAAGTTATCAGTGTGGGTCGCATCTCAGCCTATTTTTCATTTTTAAATGCTTATTCATGAGGTGTTAGCTTTACTTTAGTGTTTCAAAAACAATTAAACTCAAAAGTAAAAATGATCCTATTATTTTGGCCATAGCTGTATAAATATTGTTTTTGGCAAGCTCTTTTCATTGCTTAATTTACTCTCATATATGCCTACATTAACAATGTAAATTAGGTTATAAAATTATCACGCCAAAAGCAAAACCAAACCAAAGCTACCAACAAAATAAAAGAATTGTCATTTGGACACGTAAATATTCGATAGTGGTTTAATTAGAGTTGTTTTTGTTTAATGCTTATTGGCAACTGTTTATTTGGGTTAATTTTAGTTGTTCATATTTTCTGCTATGGGGTTTTTGTACACCTACATATGTATACATATATCTATGTTTTTATATTTTTGGTTATGTTGATAGCTTGAGAGTTTGCTTTTTTTTAACTTTTTTACTGACGTTTAATTTTTCATCAATAAACGATAATTTTCGTGGACTGTTATGCCGTGCTTAGGAGTATTATAAATATATCAGGGTTCTTGAGCTAAAGTTCTTATTTCACAAGCACTGCCTCTTGTGAAAATTGACAAATCTTCCAAGAGTAGTTTTTGTCATTGTTGATTTGAAAATGTTACATTTTGAGCAGTTTTATTCTAAGTCATAGCAATCGCACCATCTTTACAACATCATTAATGTCCAACTGCAAGGAGATACAATATATTTCACATTTTCCATTTGATTACTCCAAAACTTCATAAAGAGTCTTAAATTAATAAAAATTGATCTACCTTTTGAAAGACCATGTAACGATGTTTCAAAAAGCTTAGGTACTTCCGGGATAAAATATCTACAAATATCTAAAATAATATTATAAATGGGAAAGTCAGTTTGTTTGTTTGTTTGTTTGCTTGTTTGCTTGTTTGAACGTCCTTCACGTCGCAACGGAGTAATTATATTGACTCGATTTGTTGTGTGGAGGTAGTTATGACGCTGGAGCAGGGTTCGAACTTCAGTAACAAAATTTCGGAGCAGATTTGCAGCAAAAGTGAAGTAAATCAAAAATTTCCGAAGTAGATTTGAAAATGAAAAATAAAACTCAAGTTTTCAAAAACTGTATTTTTAACAAAAATTTATTTGACGGAAATAAATAGGTATTTTTAACAAAAAAATCACATAAATTCATTCAGACTTGGATACCTTAAACTTAATATCTTATACACTAAATTAAATAAGAAAAGTAAGAAAAAATACGATTCCGTTCAGAGACAGAGAGTCAGAGCAGAGTTGTTTGGAGAATACACAGTGCTGTCATTTAATTTCACTTTCAGTAACACTTAATTAGATATTATTTATATTTTTTTGGAGCACTTATTAGTAGCATATGGTAGCTTTTGGACCTATCATCATTGCGCATTAAAAGGCATGTCTTATAATGACATTAACGCACGAAACTATGCTAAAACACTATTAAAAGGCTATGTGTTACATAATTATTTTGAACTTATTGCAAGTGCTTTTTTATTTTATAAAATTCTAAACGCAATTCTTCACAAAGTTAAACAAATATATCCTTTAAAAATTGTCCTTTTTTTTAAGTTGCAACTTATTTTCATGTTATAAAATACCTAAACCCATTTTTAGTTTATATTTCACTAAGATACTCCAGTTTATGTTACACATTAATACAATTTTTTTGTTTAACCTCATAAAATTCTCACTTAAACGTTATTTCAATAAATAAACACTTTAATACTCTACCTAACCAATCTAAAGCTAGCACTTTATCCAGTTCGTATCGTTTTAATCTTTTAAATTTCCTCATTGGTTATAAACCTCACAGTAGTCTGTATAAACTTTTCCCCTCTCAAAAATTATAATATATAACCTTTTTGGAAATCACAAATTCAATTTCATCAAAAACAGGCTAATCTCTGTTGCAAATTGAAAAGCGCAACTTAACGTTTTTGGAAAACCTTTTGTGTTATTGATAGCCTCTGACCAAACCCCCCAACTGACCACCCCACCGGTTAGTGGTGCGATATTGTTGATGATCTGGTTAGGTCACATCTCAGTACACAATTCCAATCTAACCTACCTTCTATCAGTGCGATTATCTACTCTCTATCTTTATATAGGAACTCTGTATAGACTGATAGAACTTTATGAATCTAGGTAAATACTCAACTCATATTTTGAAAGGATGCTTCCATCCTTGTAATTGGATTTCCTCAATGCATATTGAGGTTATAGAAGTTCGAACCAAACCAGAACAACCATCCAGCCCTAGCTGAATCAACAGCAAGCAGCAGTATTGAAAACACATTCACTGGATGAATTTATTAATAGAAATGTTTTGCCAGTTCATTATACAATTCATTAGAAATAATACAGTACACATGAATATACCTATAGTTGCATCATCATCATCAACAACATTAGTGTGGCACAAACATGATGCGATACCTATTCGTAACCTCTACCACCATTAATGGTCTTGCCCTCTGTCAGTTTTGGAAGCCAAAAAGGCACTAGACACTATTATAGGACGCATCATTGATTTTGAATGAATTCTCGGTTCATATCTTTGTGCAATATAAGTAAATGCTTCGAATACACAGTCGATCTCAATTAATTGACATTTTTTGGAAATTGAATTATATTTATGGTAAGCAAACTTTAATTAACTTTGGCAGTTGCTGTCAAAATGCAATTTAGAAGTCCCTGTGATAGTGTGAAAACACCTTCTGAAATGAGATATAAGATGTCTACTCAGGCTCAACAAGCAAATCCATTTGGATTTCGAATGAAGTTTTTGATCGCTCATCAACAAGTTTTGTAAACCCCAAAAGTTGACAGATCTTTTTCTAACGTGTATTTTTAATGGATGTATAGGACTTTAAAATGGAAACACTATTTTAATCAGGGGCAATTTCGTCAGCTGTCAAGTGATATATTTGTAGCTTGGTTTGGAATTTCAAAATGAATAAACTGACACATGAACAACCCTTTCAAACCATGTGGTGCAGGAGCAGGTGGTTTTAGCGTGAAGGCTTGGGAATCATGGCATACAGATCGTGTCATAATTCATTTACTGGAGAAAACGTTTGGTAACCGACTACTTTCTGTGGGGAAATGTGAAGTCGCTAGTCCACGCTGATAAGCCCTAAGCTATTGATTACATTGAAAGATAACATTCGCCGTGTTATTGCCGATATACGGAAACAAATGTTTGAAAAAGTTAGAAATTGAGCCTCCAGATTAGACTATGTCCAAATCAGTCGCGTCAATCATATACCAGAAAAACCGAGTTGGTAAAAGCATTCCACAATTATAAGGTGAGGCTTAAAGAATATTTGTATTGAAGACAATTAATTCTACATGGCAAATAATAATTCTTCATTGGACTATTTTGTCGAGATCCAAATTTAATGAACTAAGAGTACTGTCATGAGAATATAGCATAAGTGGAGACAAGCTGGGTTGGAAATGATTTTGGACCTCCCGGCTCTGGATGAGTTTATAAGGTGCACGGCAGCCAAAACTGCAATTCGTTTAAGAGAACTGAGTTATTGGAAGCACAGCACTTATGGACACGGGTCAATCTTACAAAGATATGACACGATTCCGGGACTGAGGGAGTCCACCGATTACATCTCCCCTTTACTAGATTTCGATAGGAAATTTTCTATTTTCATACCAGAAAGACAGGGTTGGGATCCTAATTCACTTATAAGTAAACAGGGTATCCCTTTCTACACTGACGGTTCAAAAATGGAATCAGGAACAGGCGCTGGAGTATTTTGCCAATCTCTCAACATCAGAGCGTCATATAAGTTCCCAGCTGACTGTAGTGTCTTCGAGGCCGAGATCTTTGCCATTGGAAAAGCAGCTGAATTGGCACATCACGAAAAGCTAAGCTCTTCGGAGATTACTTTTTTCGTGGACAGCCAGGCTGCTATCAAAGCCTTAGCCAGTGAGACCATAAGATCAAAAGCAGTTTTAAACTGTAGGAAGGAATTAAATAAAATCTGCCACACTAACCAGGTAAAGCTCTGCTGGGTTCCTGGACATAGCAATATAGAAGGGAATGATATAGTAGAACTAGCCAGGAAAGGGTCAGAAGCAGACATAAGTAGTAGCGACCATTCAGGTAGGGGACCACTCGTCCCGATTGGGGTACTCAAGAGGAAGATATACCTTAAACTAAAAGAGAAAATCAATAACTCCTGGAAATCCAGGGACGATTGCGTAATCTCTAGAAGTTTATGGCCTAACATAAATGAAAAAGAAACTCGGTAAAGAGTAAAAAGAACATTAAAATCTTGATAGGTGTACTAACAGGTCATTGCGCCATTGGCACAATGGCTAACAGGATAGGGGCATTTGCACCCGATTTTTGTAGGAGCTGTCAGGATGAGGAGGAAACAGAAACCATTAAACACCTGCTCTGTGACTGTCCGAACCTCCAAACCAGCCGACTCCGTCATTTCGGAAACAGGTTTGTTGGAGAACTGGATGATCTAGCACAGGTCTCAATGGCAAACATGAGGAAATTTATAGATAGCACAGGCTGGTTCGTTAACGAGCCAGTCTACGCTAATCGGCAAGATTGAGGAGCATCGATGCTTACTTTTACTTTTACAGGGGATCACAATGGACCAGCAGGCCCCCGTGTACGCAACAGCTTCATGCTGTGCACACCCCTTATTACCTAACCTAACCTAACCTAAGTGGAGACAAAACGGAGCCCTGCGGAACACCAGCATTTATTTTGTGAATTTTAGACTTGAAACAACATACATTGAACGGTTAGAAGTGTTGATTCTAATTCAAATAGGAAGAGATTCAACAATACCAAAAGTACGCATTTTCGAATAGAGATCTTTGTGTCAAACTCTATAAAATGCCTTTGAAATATCAAGGACAATAATCTTATTTACTCCGTATCGATGTAGTGATTTGTTTAACGTTTTGATAAACCATCAAATTACCGGTGAATCCATTGAGACGAAAGCCACACTGCCGGTCATTAAGAAGCTTTGTTCTTCAAGATATTTCTTAAGCTTTGAAGAATAATCACCTGGAAAGAAGGGACGTAAAAGTGATTTGACATTAATAAGAGGGGAAGAAAATACGCAAAGTAGGAAAGATGGAAAAGCTTACTGAGTAATTTTTCCAGTGACGAAGAATACCTCTTCAGAACAAAATGATAAATATTAGTCTTGCCAGTAGATTTGTGGATGTCAAGGTCTTTCGGTAGTCTTGCAACTACACTAGTACAAAAAGAGAAAGAGAAGAAATTTCAAGCTATGCATAAATTTGATTAGAAAAATATTTGACAACGAGGTTACGAGACTTTTATGGGAGTGCACTGTTTGTGAGATTATTTGAATACAAAATCTATATTCCAACAGTCAAGAGTCTATTGTGTGCGAGTCATGTCAAGGATGGAAGGGACCTACAGTTTTATGCAAAGTCCGAAAGGCTTATTTGAGAAAGCACTTAGCATGACAAGAATTACTCTTGAAAGATTTGTCAATTTCTTGCAAGAGAAAGTACCAGTGAAAAAATCTTAAGGTGGTACATGAAGGAAATGAAACCCTTAGCATGACAGTCCTACGCAATTAACCATCAAGCCTCGGGTGCTACCCATTTTTCAAAACAACCATTGAAATGTCAATACTTTTGAATACATAATGTAGAATCGAAAAGATCAATTTAAAACGTTTCATTTGTGCATCTTAATCCGAATTCTTTGTGATTAGCTTTCAAATTTACTATCAAAGTGCAACTGATTTTTTCACTTGAATTTTAAGCTTTTAAACTGGTTCGACTGTATAAGTTCACATTTTATTATTAAATTGGATAGATAGTTGACTGGAAAGCGAAAAGCAATAAGCTACACCAAATCATAATTGAATTTAATTCAAACTTTCATGGAAAACTTTATCATCGTAAAGCTGGATGAAATATTTTTGGCCAAGAGCAGATCCTTTACCACATACAATAAAGCATCGGCATTCGGTTTCAGCAGTTATGCTATCATCTTGTCATCATGGTTTACACTGAGATTGATTCAAAGACAGTCATGTGTGGTAGAGTTTTCTATTAAATTGGAAAATGTATCTCTGTTCGAATTGAATATTAGACGGTTCTGCATACAAATATAAGGAAACCCACTCAATAAAGAATTTCAATAAACCTTAAAAAGGAAGTTCCATTGGATATGGTTAACCACATTCATATATGTATCAAAATTGACATTCATATATACTATATACGTCTATTACTAGAGATGATATTACTTCGTAGACAGCATACATATTATATTTATGAAATTTTATTTTATTGGTCCTAATGTATGAATATGTGAACGAACCTGAAGGCACATAAATGAGAACCAAACTCAGGGTTTTAGTGGTGGCACGAGTGCGTGCAAATGATCCGAATGTGCTTGAAGCTAATGGACCATTATGGTCTTTGTTAAATAAAATTAGTTGGCAGCAAATCGATTGGGCGATTGTATATAACTGTAAGTATATAGAACTGTGGTTTGTGTGTATATAGAAAGGTATATTAGAATATTTTATTTGTCCTTTGGCATTAAGGGAGTCATTTTGTGTTGCAATTATGGAACAAGAGAACAACTTCCTGCGAGTGAGAGTAATTGTCTGAATTATTGAAGTATTATATATTCAGTACGCTATTGCTGCTTTAGGCGAAATCAGTTTTAGTGTCTAGTATTCAGTTAGAGTTCTTCTACAATTATCACAGGCAAAATAAGTTTACATTGTAAGGCATTTGACAGATACAATGCGTGTTTTTTTTTACACTGAACATGTAAATACCTTTTTTAGTGGTTTTTTTTGACAGCTGTCATTTGATTTAGGCTTAATTTGGTTTGCCATTTTAAAATTAATACATTTACACTTTACATCTCGTTGTAGCCAAGGTACGGCTATGGATATCCCGATCCAAGCCAAAACAAGGAAGTACTGTGAGAAGTTTCGACGTTAGACGGCTACAATCGCAAGAGACTGCCATGTCCTTTCCGATCGAGTCTCTAATAACCTCTTAAGGAGTCGTATGCTGCCTGCATTAAGCATTGAAGCAACATTGCCTTATTGCAGCCATCAGAGATGCCGCCTCTAAAGTGCTAGGTTTCACACGGCCACCACAGCGAAACCCCTGGTTTGACGACGAATGCTTGCGAGCTCTACGAGCAGAAGAGGAGAGAGGAACACCGGCTTCTTAGATGGAAAAAAGAGAGCATGAGAACGCGCGATCGAGGAGATAGAGGGATGTCACAACAGGAATGAGGTTCGAAAATTTTACCAAAAGGTAAAAAAAACCTCCCAATGGTACCAGCCACGAACCGAAGCCTGTAAAGACAATCAGGAGAACATCGAAGTAGAACCGCAGTCTATGTTGAGAATATGGAAAGACCACTTCTCCAAATTATATAACGGTGATGACGAACCGAATTCCGCTGTAAGGGAGATAGAACCACTCAACCTAGGCAACGCAGATCAACAATTCCGCCTACCCGACCTCGACGAAGTGAAGATAGCTATATCTAAACTGAAGTCAAACAAAGCTGCTGGGGCTGACGGCATTGCTGCCGAACTATTCAAAGCAACTGGTAGGGAGCATGCACCAACTCATCTGCAAAATATGGTCGGAAGAAGGCATGCCCGATGAGTGGAATCTTAGCATAGTGTGTCCGATACATAAGAAAGGAGACCCTCTAAATTGATCCAACTACAGAGGCATCAGTCTCCTTAACATTGCATATAAGATCCTCTCTGCCGTATTATGTGAACGTCTGAAGCCGTTTGTCAACAACCTGGTAGGTCCTTATCAGTGTGGCTTCAGACCAGGAAAGTCCACTATCGACCAATATTCACACTACGGCAGATCTTGGAAAAAACCCAGGAACTTCAAATCGATACCCACCATCTCTTTATCGCTTTTAAAGCCGCGTATGACAGCATCTATAGGGAAGAGCTCTACAGAGCAATGTCTAGTTTTGGCATCCCTGTCAAACTTATCCGTTTGTGCAGAATGACGATGAAGAATGCACGCTGCTCCATCAAGGTCGGAAAAGATCTCACCGATGCATTTGATGTCAAAAAAGGTTTAAGACAAGGCGATGCACTGTCACGCGACTTCTGGAAAAAATTGTGGAAAACTCAACTGTCAACACTAGAGGCACAATCTTCCAAAGGTCCATCCAATTAATCGGATACGCAGATGATATTGACATAATTGGAAGATCAAAGCGAGATGTCAGTGGAGCGCTTTTGAGTTTTCGCGACTGAAGCGAAGAAGATGGGTTTAGTGGTCAATGAGGGCAAGACCAAGTATATGCTGTCATCAAAAAAGGACATTGAACAACGACGTCTTGGACAAAACGTCACCATGGACAGCTATAACTTTGAGGTAATTAAGGACTTTGTCTACCTAGGTACCGCTATTAACACAGACAACGACACCAGTGCTGAAATCAAACGAAGAAAAACTCTTGCAAATCGCTGCTTCTTTGGACTTAGAAGGCAATTGAGAAGTAAAGTCCTCTCTCGAGCATCTAAAATCACCATCTATAAGACACTCATCATCCCGGTTCTCATTTTTGGCGCTGAGGCCTGGATCCTGTCAAAGAAAGATGAGAGCGTCTTAGGATGCTTGCAGAGAAAAATTATTCGGGTGATTTTTGGTCCCGTCTGCATAGATGGAGAATGGAGAAGAAGATATAACGACGAACTGTACGGGCTGTACAGCGACACTGACCTAGTTAACAGTATTAAAGTCCAACGCCTTAGATGGCTAGGTCATGTAGAGCGAATGGACATCAACGCTCCAGCCCGGAAGGTCTTCGATTCTAATCCCGAGGGACGGCGCAGTAGAGGAAGACTGCGACTCAAGTGGCGCACGCAGGTGGGTGAAGACTTCAACCAACTTGGCGTGCGAAACTGGAGGCAGCTAGCTAGGGACCGAGCTGGCTGGAGACGCATGTTGGTTGAGGCCCATGTCCGCCCCGGACTGTAGCGCCACCTTAAGTGAGTAAGTAAGATTTACACTTAATCACCCAGCAGAGTCGGTAATCAAATCAAAGAAACATTTCAGGAAACATTGTTTAAAAAACGTTTTGGAAATGTTTCCAATTTGTTTAAAAGACATTGTGTCTGAATTATTTATTTGATGTGGAAACATTCAATATTTCCGGAATATTACGTTGATTCCCATTTATGTATACACTTTTGTGCGTGAAAATGGACTTTTAAACAAGTTGCACTGAAAGTGCTGTGTTTCATCGTAATGCATTTTTTCTACCTCATCTTTTCTACAATTTATATTTTCGGTTAGAAAAATTATTGACTTTGGGAGCGTTCAAGTATTACGTAACGCAATTTTTGAAGATTTTTGACCTCCCCTCCTCCCCTGTAACGCACCGTAACGTTTTTCTGTACTACCCCTAACACTCTCTAAACGTTACGTAACACTCAAGTGACCATTTTTACAACTTGCGAGAACAATTCAAAAATAACGACCAGACTAATACAAACAAGGGATTCCCCGTTAAAAGTAAATGAAAAGGGTTGCCAAATTTTGGAGTTTTAATTCCCTAATTTTTTATTTAAAAAAAAAACAATTTTTTTTTTTTTATTTTTATTTATAGTGCCACCGTCCCTACTCTACTTAACCTAAACCTAAGACTAAAACAAGTATGTAAGCCGGCCAAGGCAATAAATACCCCACCCCGGTTTACCCCATATTAAATTCTTTTAGCCACCAAAACTGGTTCTCCTGCTTCCTCCTATCAATACGGTCCTGTTCGGACACAGCCCTACTGAACCGTAGGAGCTCTGCTCCATCTCGGGCGAGGATGTCTCGTTCGTACAAGAGTCGCCGGTCCACGGTTCTACGCCTGACGTGGTAGATAAGCGGTACTGCCAATCTATCCTGTATCAGGCCGCATTTATCTAAATAGAGGAATGCCTCTGGTGGAATAAAGCCGCTCAAGCGTGCCATACCGAAGTATTCGTCGTTTGGATAGAACGCCCCGAAAATTAAGTTGTTGGTCGAAGTCATAGCTCTCGCTATGTGACCCCGAACAAGTTTTATCACGAAATTGTCAATTCTGTTGATCCGAGCTCCGTTGTACAAGACCTCGTTAGAATAATAATGCAAATAAGAAGATTCCGGTGTCCGATGCCAACCGAGACAGCGCCGTAGACACTGCCTCTCGAACACCCGAAACTTCTCCATTTGGGAAGGGGCAATGTTGAACCAAACGGGACAACCATAGACAAGCATTGGCCGTATGAGGGCCATGTAGCAAATTACCTTCACCCTGGGGTCAAGCCGACTGCTGTAAAACAGCTGTTTCGTCAGAGCGAGGGCTCCTCGGGCTCTGGTCAGAGCAGCATTTATATGTCTGTCGAAATACAAATACTGGTCCAACCAGATACCGAGGTACTTCACTACACTTTTACTCGCCAATGGCCGCCCGTCGGGCCCCACAATTACCATCTTTCGCCAATTCTTGCACGTATCTCTCGTGGCCTTAAAAAAAAAACAATGTTACGTAACGTGTTGTAAGAAAGACACTCAAAACAATGTTATAAAATATTCAAAACTTATTTCCAAAGTAAGTTGTGTGAAACACAAACAGTGCGGTTTTCACCTCAAACGAAAATGGGAACATTTGTGATATCTGCTGAATGCAAGTATTTAAAAAAGGAAAAATTAAAAATAATAATTTTGATATTTTATGACTCGAAAACACCATTTAAAATATCTTTTTATTAAAGCACAAAATTAGAATCAATTAATTTATTTAATTTTAAAGATTTTGGTTTAAGTTTTTGATTGAATTATTAGTTTTATTAGTTAAGAGTTGCAACGATATGTATCAGCAACTCTGCATATACTAAGTAAATAATGAGTTAACCTCGGCCTAAATCAACAACCGTTTACACTTTTAATTTATAAAAACTTGCTTGTTAACAGTTATTAGACTTTTTAGCATATATTAAAAGGATAAAGAGAGCATAAAAGGATATTTAAAAAAAAATAAGCTTGCCATTTTTGTCAATGACTCAAAGATAATACATTTTTGTTCGTGTACTTTTTCCATTTACTCATCCTTTAGAAGAGCAAGTCTTTTAAATACTTGACACGTTTATTGTTCAAATGATATAAACACGTCTATTCTCTCAACGAGGATGAAAAAGTTAAACTGAAATCATCTATTTTCATGTTCTAGCTTCTGTAGAATATATTGGAATGATAAAAGTCACTTAAGAGCTGATGTGTCATTGTATAAGCCAAAGAAGACGAATCTCAAATATGTTTCATTGTTTTGAGTACCTCTTAATGTCTTAAAACACTTACGTCTTTTTCTTGTTGACCGTTCGAAATTATTTTCAAAGCTTCTATATAAGATAGACTAACTTAGTCACCACCAATTGTACGACTGTACGTGTTCTTTTTTCGAGTGTTTATTTTAAGTGATATTTGAGGTACTGACTAAAATTAAGAAACTCATGTTTCAGGGAGCATGGGCTTTTTCAATTTGTTTTCCTAATTGCAACCGTTCAGGTCCTTAATAGTCTTTCTTAATGCAAGATCATGTAAGCCACTCAGCAAGAAACTATAGTATTATTATTTTTTAGGTGTAAGAACTACAAAGTACAAGTCTAGGGGAAACAACAATCAACATAAACCCATTTAAGTAAGGTAAAATACTCCAAAACCTTACTTACTTAAACTTTTAGCAAAACGAGTGTGTTTTTTACAGTGGAGATAAAACCGCCTTCATCTTTAGATAGATATGATAGATAATTTTAAATATTTTTGAACAAAATATTTTTTTCAGAGATTTTCTTTTCAATGAGAATTTCGTTTTGTTGAAAAGTTTATTTTTATCAAAGAAAATCGATTCGTTGACATTATTTTGTAACTGTTTGATTTTTTTTAAACAAATATTTTAAGAATCAAAAAATGTTTGTAATGAGATATGCTTCAACTTATTTTATGATTTTTATTAAAAAAAACTGTTGACTTTTGTGGCTGTTTGGACAAAGTGCCGTGGAAGTTAAAACCCTGAGACCCGTGAAAGGCGCCATTCATTGTACGTACGTTGATTAAAAACTGTTTATATTGAAGCCTATTAGGAACTTTAATGTATTTGGAGTATTATTTTTTAGACAATTTTTTTAATTTTGTATTTACAAATATTAGAACTGGCACTTTATCCAATCAGAACTCTTTAAAAATTATAAGAATTAGAGCGATTTGATTCGTATTGAATATTTGAATAATATAGTGGATAACATCGTTCTCGTTGAATCTCATTAATCGCTGCCATTTTTGCTGCAGAAAAGAAAATCCATACATTCCAATGACGCATGGTTTTGCTAACACCATCCGCTACTCATCATCATTAAACTCCAAATGTTAGTCAGAGTCAGCATATTTAAAAATATACTTGAATACAAATAAATAAAATATAGACTTATAGAATTCTTTCAATCGAAGGCTATTAGAGATATGTCCTTGACATTTTGTGAAATTTTTGTAGGTACAAGTATGGCCTCTAAAGGTTTTAAAAGTTTGATATTTAATCGATTTGGAAATAACCCACTTCCAAAAGCTCCTTACTTTTAATTAAGGTTAAGAAACTGAAATGCAGAAATTGTAATGACATACAAACTTATATTTTTGAAACAATTGGTATTAAATTAATGTTAAATGATAATACTAAATTTAAAAATGTTTCTATTTATTTTCCTGGGGGAGCTTCAAATGCACAAAAGGTTGGCTTTTTTAAAAATGATTTAAGAAGGCTTATAACAGGTAATGAGAAATTTTTACTCGGGGGTGATTTCAACTGCCGGCATCGTAATTGGGGTTGTAATAGGGCAAATAAGTGGGGTAACTTACTGCTAGATATAACTATGCGGTATCCTATAAGTTAACTCTATCCTAACGGTCCAACATTTTTTCCAACCAACAAAAAATCTTCAACATCAACATTAGATCTGATTATAACGAACTCACCAAAAATCGTTACCCAACCTATAGCTGTCAACGCTCTGAGTTCGGATCATATTCCAATAAACTGTTATATTATTCTTAATGGTAGAATTAAAGATGTGCAATAGTTAGATTTTAAAAGAGCAAATTGGCATAGATTTAGAACAACAATGAATCAACACCTTAGAAATACAACCTGTGATATAGAAAGTATAAGTAGTTCCCATTAAATTGATTAGTCTGTTCCCAAAAAACCAAAAACGACAAGGACAACTATTCTTCCACATTATATCTTGAATTAAATCAAGCAAAGAAATAGATTAAGAAGCCAATGGCAAAGATATAGACAGGTATATGACTTCAATGAAATGAACGCATACACAAGACAAATAGTTTTTGAAATTTCAAAGTTCAGAAAGAAAACATGGAGTGATAAACTTAATTTTCTTGAACCGAATTCCAAACCCTTGTGGAAAATAGCCAAGGTTTTTAAAGCAAAAAACAAATTTATTCCTCACTTAGAACACAATGATTCCTTGTTGATAACCTGTGAAAAAAAGCTGACATTTTTGCGGGCTTGTTTGAAAAAAATTTTAACAATCCGTTAGTAAATGCAACCAGCTCAGTTAAAGGTCTAGTAAGTGAGTCAATTAACTTTATTAACAGTAACGATAAACCTTTGCCAGTAGGTGTTTTTGTCACAAACGATGATATTAAAGGAATAATACATGGTATGCGGAACAATAAAGCAGCAGGAGTAGATACTCTGAAAAATTCCTACTTTAAGGAGCTACCAATAATTGGTGTATATTTTATATGTTTTATTGTTAACGCTTGTCTTAAGATAAAATACTTTCCAAGCAAATGGAAAACTGGGAAAATCATACTCATCCTCAAGGCAGGAAAATCACCGAACATACCTTATAGTTATGAACCAATAAGCCTACTTAGTAGTTTTAGCAAAATACTAGAAAAAATTATTAAAATTAAACTTCTTGATTTTCTCGAGACTTACAATGTTGTGCCAAACCAACAGTTTGGATTCAGGCAAGGTCATAGTACGACACATCAAGTTCTTAGAAACATGTTAAAGACAAAATGAATGCAAAAGAATCAACGGGTCTTGTCCTTTTGGATGTTGAAAAGGCTTTTTATAGCATATGGCATGATGGTCTACTTCATAAACTAAAATTATTCGGTTATCCTTTATATATAATAAAATTAATACAAACCTTCCTTAGAAACAGGCAATTTCAAGCTAATTTAAATAGAATACACTCTTCCGTTAAAAACATAACATCGGGGGTACCTCAAGGGTCAGTATTAGGTCCAATATTATACATTACGTATGTTGCTGATTTTCCAGAAATATGGAACTGTGAAATTGCAATGTTTTGCCGATGATACCGGCAATTACAGTTGAGGTAAAATTGGGTATGAAATTGAAAATGACTTGCAACATGCTAAATAAAATTCATGATTATATCATAACATGGAAAGTAAGTCTAAATGCTGAAAAAACACAGGGAATCTTTTTCACCACGAAAAGAAAAGCCTGTGCTTTACCACTTTATCAGCTAAAGATAAATAACTGTCATATCCCGTGGGTTGATTCTGTTAAATATCTTGGTGTATATTTAGACAAGACATTAACTTTTCGGGACCATATTGCAAATACCCTTAGCAAAATATGTATTGGCACTAAAATGCTATACCTACTTATGTGTAGGAAATCACCCCTGAGTAAGTTCAATAAGATTATTATCTGTAAAGTAATTATTGTTTATGCATGCCCAGTATGAGGATCTTGTGCAAAAACGCACTTAAAAAAATTACAAGTTTCTCAGCACAAAACATTAAAAATGATGGCAAATTTACGTTGACATTTTTCCACCCAACTATTACACTATCAAACTGGAGTTCATCTATAGTTGCGAGAAAAATTGAAGCTCTCAACTGAAGATTTTATCTAAGATGAAGTGATTCAAATAATATGTTAATACAAAATTTAGTAAGTCAGTAATATCAATGTTTGTAAAATCGAAACTGTAATTATTTATTTGTATTTAAAAAATTGTTGTTTATTTATTTATCTATTTGTTAATTTATTTATCTATGTTCTTATTTATTATTTATTATTTATTTGTTTTTTGTTTATTTATTTATTTATTTATTTATTTATTTATTCATTTATTAAATAAATATTAATTATAATAACTAGTTAACTTATTTTTGTTTGACCATTTTTTCTTAAATATTATTAATGTAGGAATCATAAAATACTTATACATATACTAACTTGGCAGTTCCTTTAGTTTGTAAGTTTTATCTAGTCATTTTTTTTATTATAAAATATGTATATCGAATAAAGGTTTTTTATCATAGTTTTCCTTCAAATTTAGTTTTTTTTAATTCAAATGTATTTATCAACTTTCATAACATTTTTCAGTTGTAAGATATACTTCAAATATTAAATCTCTGAGCAAGCTGCATACTCCGCAAATTTTTGTAAAGCCTTATCTATGAAAAATAAAGTATCCATCTATCTAATGACATACAAACTTTTTCAAAAGCAACTAGTTTTCATATATGTAAATCAATTTCAAAAAAGTCACTTACATGTTTCAAATCGCGGTGACGTGAAATAACGCCAAATGAAATAAAGCCAAATTCAAAAAATTTGGCATTATTTCGTTTTTGAAAACGAAATAATAGCAATTTGGCATTGTTTCGATTTAAAATTTTGCAGAATTTGAAAAAAACATAAAGTAAAATTATCTTTTGTTTTTTCTCTATTCTAAATTTAATTTTTTAAAGTTCACTTTTTTACATACAAAACACGCAAAAATGGTTGATTTATTGTCTAGAATAGCTACTTTTGCTAAAAAGTTTTTTTGAATTGATAGCACGGCGGCGTACTAACAGCTAGGTATGTAAGGGGGGCATGCTGCCCCCCTGCAACCCCCTGCTTGGGATCACTATAGGATTTGGGGTGGGTGCGAGTTTGGGTACATATATGCAAAGAACTTTTGCATTTGAACACTAAAATCAAAGAAATTCACAACAAAAAAAAAAGCAAGTATGGCTCACAGTTATGAAAGAATCACAACGCATTCATGTTCTTTGCATATACCCAAACTCGCACTCACCCCAAATCCTAAAGTGATCCCAAGCAGGGGGGGGGATATTTTTTACATACCTAGCTGTTTGCAAGCGAAACATTGCCAAATTTTGAATTTTAAAATATTCGTCGTTGTTTCCATTATTTTTTTGGCCTTATTTCTTTTTATAAATCGAAATAAAGCCAAATTGGTTTTATTTCGTTTTGAACAATGAAATAAGGCCAAATTTGAAATTTGGTGTTATTTCATTTGGTACTAATTCACGTCACCTCAAATCGCAAAACATATCCTATTTAAATTTATTCTTTTTATTGAAGAAATACTATTTTTCAATGGTTTGATTTTTTGAAATACCATCAATGGCATTTCACATAAGCTCAAATCAAAGGAGCACCCTTCTGATAAAATTGTTATTTTTTCATATAATTTACTGACAATTGTTTATTAACGTTGTTGATAATTTTAAATTGACGTCTCATAAATGTTTTTAACTGTCACAACTTGTCACAACTAGTTTAAGATCGATTAAAAGAAAATAATGAACTTTAATAAAAGATACTTTCTTTAATTTTTAGGAATTTAGATGATAAACAATGAAGAAAATAGCAACAAACAAAAATGTTGAACTGTGAACTTAAAATGTTAACATAAATATATAATTAAAGAAAAAATTACCGCAAATTATCCACCCCATAGAAACATCCCATTTGATAGCTAGGCTACGATATTTCCTTTGTCGCCAGACTAGAGTTTCCACTATATTTCCTCCATCACTGCAAAAGAAACCTAACTTCTCTTATATGTATGTATAGAGAATGAAAATTAGCTTTTCTTATTTCTGTTACTTTGTTCTTTATCAGTAAATCCTATTTTTTACGAGTTCTCATTGTTGTCCTTCGTAGCAGAAAAGAAAAAAAATATACCATCATTTAGTTAACATTTAACCAGATATTACTACAATTAATTACAAAACCCTCGGAAGGTTCGCTAACCCATAAGTTAAGAAAAGAATACGCTTTTGTTTATATGAAACTTATTTTCAAAGGCTTTTTGTTATTTTAAAATTGTTTCTTCTGCCAGCTTTGGTTTAACTAATTTGCCCTAATCAATGGCTGTTATATATATATTTTAAGAAAAATACAATACCTACCCCTACGTACTTTAGGAACAGTATGACAAAAGAAAACAAAAACAAAAAAGGGAAAAAGAACCAGAACAGACCAAAACGGCAAGGAAAGGCAAAAAGAATATTTTCTATCGTAAAATATGCGGACTTTGTGTTATTATCCGCAAGAATTCGCCGCTATTCTCATCCCTCCTTCTTTTTTTTCCCTTATTTTTAAATCGCATTGAAATACACCCCCCTGCACCCCCTACTAGGGAAAGGCATGATGGTAATGGAAAAAAGGCTAGAATTGTCCTTTTCAATACCTAAAAAAATGTTATCTTCTACCGCAAAAACGGAAGTTTAAGCTTTGAAAAGTGGTTAGGGTTAAGATGGGAGAGGGTGAAAGAATGGTGGTAGAGCATTTAATTTCTGCCTTTTGTTGGCAGTTTCTCGAAAGTTTTCTTCTCTTCTTTTTCTAAAAAAATATGTTTTCTTTAACAGCCAGCGCCAGCGTCAGCGACACAAACAGGATTTAAAGCGATTTCAGCCTCGAATAGAAACACAATGGTGGCAGAGCCAAATTAGGATTATAGGTTACAATAATTTATTCCAATAATTGCCACCTCATGATCCTCCCTTAACATGTACAACAGACACCAATTATTGATGCAAAATGAACGCGCGTCAAATAAAATTTTTTTCGTCCTCTCCTCCTACTCCTCGTCCTTGTCCTCATCCTGATCCTCATTCTCATTGTCGTTGTCGTCGTCGTCAACGTAATGATGATGATAATAATATGGCGGTGGTGGTGCTGCGGTGGGGTTATGGAAGTGCTTAAGGATGTTTTTTGACATCCTTCGACTTCCTTTTGTTTTGAGGTCACACCATCAGAGATAACCTTGCCGGTGGGTGGTTGTGAAAAGTGGGTTGTGTTGTTGTATGGAAAGGAGGAAAAGGATGTATTTTATTTTATAGTACATATAGTATATATGGGGTGAAGGGTAAACAAGTTTATGAACCATTTGGGAGGAAATAAATTCGAAATATACGAGCATTTTAATATTTTGTTCACAATCTACGATGAGAACTTAATTATAAGAAGCTCGGTCATTATTTCTGCCTCTTGCTGTTCGCGCGATGAAATTTATTGGTTTTTCCATATATTTTCGTATACAAAAAGGAAAGTGTATTTTTATTTGGAGAACATTTTGTATGTTGGTACTTTAAAGCGCGTTTCTTGTTCGTAAATATTTTTTTTACGACTGGTTGTGGAATTGAGAAACAAACATAATACTCAAATAAAAAGAGATAGAGGCAACCGAAAACAGGGTGGGTCAAAAGCTTCTTCCTAAATTGAAGAAAAATCATATCTCTTCTGTTTTAATTATATTATGTCTTTTCTTTTTTAAGTTACATATGAAATAAACTTGGATACTTCAACTTTAGTGCTTTGAAGAGGATACAATTAATTGAATTTTGTTTTAAAAATAATTCCTAGATTATTTCAACCCATAGAGCTTTTTTAGAGTCATTTTTATGTGCGATATCCACCCTCTGCACACATGATTACAGCACTGGTGGCACGATTTCGTCAACTTTCGAGCTTGAAGACTTCGCACTGCTTAAACTAAAGATATTCCAGAAACACCCACCCGAAAAAGCTCTGGTCAACTCGCTTTAGAAAAGCTGAAGCTTAATTGAGGGATATTATATTTCAGCTATAACTGGAACCTGGCCTGGAAACTTAATGGAATAATATTAAATATTAGTTCGGGACTTAATTCAAATAGATTACAAGCACAATCCGATGCGCCAAATAAGTTTCTGAGTCAATATTCCAAACCTGTTTTCAAAAATAATATTTTAGATGCACCAATTTCAAAGAAAGAAGTGTTTATATCGATAAACCACCAAAACGATGGAAAGGCTGCGGGCTCAGATGGTATACCCGCATAATTCTACAGATATGGCACAGATACTCTTGTTGTAAATCTGACAGCAGTATTCAACCAGATCTTTGAGGAGGGAACCATGCTTGATGCCTTGATTTTCCCAATTCATGAGAAAGGAAGCACTGAAGATCCGGAAAACTACACTTGTCTTATAAAATATTTACATAGATTTATCTCCAAGCTGGCTTCAGATTGGGATACTCTACTGTCGATCACATTTGTGTACTTCGCTCGATTGTTGTCTCGTTTGTAATGAGAAATAAGAAACTATTTCCATTTTTCGTTGATTTTAAAGCTGCTTTCAACACCGTGGATCGAAATGCCCTGTTTTACAAGCTTTGCCGGTTAGGAATGTCGCTTAAGTTCGATACAGGGGCCTGATTATGAGGTTCGCGGCGGATCGTTTTCAATTCGACCTTTCAAATTCGACTCGCGTTGTATTTCCTTATTAAAGAATTCGCGGCGAAGCGAAAATAGTTCTTCCTACATTCCAGTGATTTGACACTTTTGGTTTGACTTTTTCTTCCTATATTCCAGTGATTTGACACTTTTGGTTTGACAGCTTTCCACAAATTTTGTTTTGTTTTGATTGAATTTGTGAAATTTGCGGTGAATTATTCAAAATTTTATATTTTATTGTGGATTGTGGATAATTTATAAGAAAATTAAAAAATTAAGCTAACTCATATTTTTATGTAATTACCATCAAGAAAGAATCCACGAAATCGAACAGTGAACACTCTTTCGCCTGTGAATCCGCCAAAAAAAAATCTGTCGGATTTCAACTCGCCAACAAATATTATGATATTTCAAATTCGCCTTCGAATTCGTCAATTGGTCGAATTCAAAACGAAGAAGGCGAAAGCAAAAGCAATAATTGAAAAATGACAAACTCGCTAGCAAAACGATTCGCCGTGAATCCCATAATCAGGCCTCAGTATTGCAAAATTTATACAAGAATGGCAAATGTTTATTAGACTGGTTCCAAACAAAATCGGGAGTTAGACAGGGCTGTGCACTCAGGCCAAGTTTGTTTGCACACTTCATTAAAGATATAGTCGAAGCATTACCAGCAGGAATTAAGTATCCAGGCGTTAACATTAAGGGTCTACTTTTCGTTGACGATATTGTTCTGCTCGGGTATACACCGCAGTCCCTTCAGCTAATGATAAAAAAGGTTGCTGAATATTGTAAAAGGTGGAATCTAGTGGTAAATTTAAATAAATCCAAAGTGATGGTTTTTAAGAATAGCGCAGGAACATCGTGTGCAATTGAGCAATGGCACTATAATGTTGAAAGAATACAAATAACTAGGAGACTGTTTTACTAAGAACTTGAGTATGGAAAAACATCTCACTGACAAACTTGTTATAGCTATAAACGTAGGATGGAAACAATGCTTTAATAATAAGCAAATTACACATAAAATTAAATTCAGGGTCTTCGAAGCTGTATCGGAATCGGTTATGTTTTAAGCCTAGTACATACTTCCTCGTGAAGTGAACGTTCGCCAGTGGAGAAAGTGAACTTTTGAAATTGCTCACTGGTACACACTTGTGAATACACGTTGTGAACATTTGTATTCTATTTCATATAAATGCATTTAAACTTTTTTTTTAAAACCACACGCAAAGCAGCCACAAACTTTAAATGAGGAATCAGTATCAGTATTCAGTACAAATTGAAAACTGTCCTTTTTTTTGCAACCAAATGTCAAAGCTTCACCAACAGTTCCCGTACATTTTGCACGTGAATTGCCCGTGAACGAAAACTCTCCACTTTGTTCTCCACTCAGCTTCACGAGCACTTTCACGGGTGAACCAAAAACCGAAATTTGTATGGGTTCACGAGATGGTTCACAAGTATGTACTAGGCTTTATGCGGCACAAGAGTGGGAAGGCTGGAAATATGAACAAGTTGAAAAACTGCTTAGATTTTACATAAAACGGATTTTCCACCTTCCTTCGAGTTCGCCAAACTACATGTTCATGTTGTTAACGGGTTTATTGCCTTTATTCATATAAAACACTCAAGCTGCAGGTGGATTACATCCTCAAAGCTATCGACATGCCAAGTTATCGTCTTCCAAATAAAGTAGTTCTTCAAACAATCTAATCCCGAAGTGGATGGTTTACAGACTGGATAGAACTAGAATTGCTAGTTAATAGCTCGTCTGGATGAAGCCTCAAGATAACAATACACCAAGTAAGCCAAAAGTTCACTGAACCGTATGACTAACAGTAGACTAGATTATGATCTCCGGGAAAGAAACTACTTCCACGACAAATATACTAAAGAACAAATTTCGTGCATGTTCCGGTTAAGAGGGGAACTCTATAATCTGAACTACACTCCTCACAGAGAGGACTTAACAATTTTATGCAACCTGTGCAACTTGAAAGAGCGCGAGAATGTTTTTCATTTTGTTGGGCGATTTACGATAATGAGAGAAATAAGAAGACAAAACCTAGGCAGTGACTTTCTTTCAAATACTGAAACCATAAGCCTTCTACAGGAAATGGATGCCACGAAGTTATATGTACTTTAATGCCATGCATCATTGTAATGCCATGCATCATTGTTATGCCATGCATCATTGTATTAAACAAATTATTGTTAAATTTTCTTTTTAAATAAAATCAACCTTATCTAAATCGAATCTCAATAGCTTAAAGAATCTCCATAGATCATACTTTGTGATTCTTAAATATATCATTAATAACTAAAATTAAATGTATAAAAAAGATATTATCATTTTAAACTAGGGAGTCACTTTTGGCCCACCCTGTAGCCTGAACCGAATATTGTGTGTGGATAATTTAATCCACGCTGGGGCGCGGCATGACTGTGAAGAAATAAAATTTAAATTACCATCAACACCACCAGCAATGTGTCAGCCACAAAGCAAATTTAAATTTTATTTCGCTGTGTGTTTATTTATAGGTTGATATATTTTTTGTTTTTATTGGTATTTTGTGTGTAGGATTGTGTCAACTTAAAAATCTTTACTTTTTCCTGGAAATCAAAAAAAAAAGAAAAAACAATAAAAAGCTTGTAGATATATATAAACAATTCAAAGTCACAGGATTTTCTTCTCGAAAGGGAAGGTTTTTCTGCTTTTTGCAAATGAGGTGTGCAACTGAATTGTTGAATATAAGAACCATTTAAGGTGTATGGTAATGTCTAGAGTACATAAAAACGTCAAAATTATGCATACTAGATTTTTTCTTTTGAGTCGTTAAAATCTTTTAAAAACCAAACAAACATTTGAATTCAATACAACAAATCTAGGAATTATATATTTCCAAACATATAAGGAGAAAGAATGTGAACGTGTGTGACATTAATCAGATAACTCGAAGTGTTAATATCAGTGGGTTGGGTTAAGTAAGTAAAATTTACCTATCGATTAGTTAAACATGTCCAAAAATCATTTTTTTTTTCAAATAAAATATCCCATTTCGAATATTAAATTAGGGTAAAATATTTTGTCATTCATGATGTGTGGTAAAATCAAATAATAATAATAATATTTGTTGAAAATAATAATGTGGTTTCAATTTAGTGACAATTGATTGTTAATAAAATGTATGTAAAATTGAGTGTTTATTTTTCTTTTAGGATGGTAAAGTGAAACATTTTAAACTTTGAAGTCAAATAAATGTCGGTATGTGGTTGCTATGTGGAGAATTTTCACTAAATTGATCTGTCCTAATTTAAATATTATTTATGTTTTCTTTTTTAAAATAAATCATAAATAAAATTATAAATTTTATATAAATCTGAATTATTTTATTTTATAATTATTTTGATGTGGTTTATATTTGTTTTCAGAAAATTAGGTTTTTTTTTTCATTTTCTAATGTGAACATTTGTACTTTTCTAGTGTTATGCTTATGAGCTATATAAGTTTTTGATAGATTGGTGCGAAAAACTACATGAGGTATAATTTTTTATTTGAAAAACTGTGTGTCTTAATTCTGTTTCACAAATTTTTTTATGAACAGAATTCCGGTTGGTCAAAATTCTATAACTAAAAATTTTGGTTGATCAAATTTCTGTACTTAAAAATGGCTTAAATAGTACCATACTTTATACTATACTAAAAAATAAAAATTGTTTTGAAAATGTAAAAAAGTGTGCTTTGTCTTACATTATCAAAACGAGTTTAGTTTTTTACAGCATTTTTACAGAATTCTGCCTTATATGTATTTTAATTGAATTTTAATACAAAAAGAAAACAAACCTTTCAAAAACGTTTTATTTTAAAAATATAGTACATATTTAGTAAACAGTATTATGATATACAATGTTTTGTTAATAGAGCATTTTGGTATAAAATGTTCTTAGCTTTCAGTTTTTTTTTTTAAATAAAAAATTTAGGACACATAGAATTATGACCAAGCAGTATTTTACAGTATTCTGCAGAATTTTGATCATACAGAATTCGGTTTAAACAATTTTTTCACTCATTTCTTTTAGTTTTGAAGATTCTTCTTGAATATAAAACAAAACTTAAAGTATAAGACCAAATTTTATAGCAAAAATAATAAAAATTGTACATATATAAAAGTCTTTTAGAACTAAGTTATGGCATGAACTTTAAGAAAAGAAATTAAGGATGGAAACAGGTTTTCCGAAGAAAAGCAGATTAATTCTGTTAATATGAGTCTCTTAACTTAATAAGTCACTCTAACGAGATTCACTCTATTGAAGATTCACTTGATAAAGTGAATCTATTATAACATTAAGAATGCAATTGGTTTAAAAAAGTGTTAGTCACTATCTTATCTAGCTTTTTACCTGAAAAACTGAAAACTTTAATAGGGTAGGTCAAAATATATAATTAATTCATTACATTTCATGATTGGGATTGAAGTAGTGATTAACCATGAGAATCATATCCAAAGTCCCCTTAAATTCCTTCCAAAAATGGTATGTTTTTGAAAGTTAGTTAAAATGTTGTTGCATGGCAAAGGGGAGGGGTGGAATGGGCAATCACTAGATAGGGTAGGAATAAGGATAGGTTATTGATTGTGGATAGGGAAGAGGATGCAGTGTTGAGTTCCGGGCAATGCGGCCTGCTCGCAACGCACGGCATTTAGCTCGTTGGAATGGGGGGGGATCTTGCCCCCGAAACTCAACCTCACCATAGCAACAACACAAACATCAGGCCTAAGGTAAGAGAAGAAACAACAAACCGGACGGACACTCACCACTCTCAAGGCTCCGCGGATCTTACTGCGGTGCGGCCTTTACCCTCCCTACCTGGGAATCCAGCGGCCTTTATTCGGATTCCCCCAAAGGAGTATATTACCCCTCCAGTTCATACCATCTTCACTTACTTACGCCACTCTCCACACCCCTGAAAATTGTTACCTCAGAAGGTCATACTTTGTTTCAAAAAGAATCGAAAAACAAATTAAACACCAAAATTTCGTAGTTCACGGCGCTCATTGAAGTTTTTTTTTTATTACTGGATAACATATATTTAAGAAAAATT
This sequence comes from Eupeodes luniger, assembly GCA_951509635.1. Classification (NCBI taxonomy): domain Eukaryota; kingdom Metazoa; phylum Arthropoda; class Insecta; order Diptera; family Syrphidae; genus Eupeodes; species Eupeodes luniger. The sequence goes on from OX608073.1 coordinate 251,734,713, forward strand.
CCAATTAGGTTTAATAAATTCTTTAAAAAAAACAATGTCTTACAATTAACCGTTAATTATTAAACTGTAATCAGTTTTATATAAAAAAAAATCAAATCTCAAACGTGAAGGCGAGGCGTTTCCTCAGAGGAAATTTACTAGGACCCTATTGCGGGCACCTTTGACTAATACTGATTGTGGTTTCGGTTTCGTAAACTTCCTACCCCTACCGACCTCGTTTGAGGTATACGTCTGAATAACATTCTTGGTACCGACCGCGTTCCTAAAGAAACCCTTCTCCTCACTTACAATGTTATAATTTAAATTAAGAAAAAAAGGAAATGTGAACAATTTTTTTTTTCTTTTGGAAAGATATGATTTACAACACAAAACTTCAACGCCACTTAACAATATACATATATTAGCAACCGTGATGTAAAGGAATGTCGAACAATTCCAAATATAAAGACGTAACACAAACAAATTTTTGATATAGAAATCCCTTCTGGGAAGGACAAAAACCCTTATTCTTTCTTATTTTCAGCACTTTGGGCATATAACTCTTAAACACTTTTTGTAACAATTTTGATTTCTTTTTTTCTTCTTTTTCAGGACTCACTGTGTTAACCTGGACTTCCCTTTCTTGGTGCAATCGATGGAGACTTCAACCCACACTTCCAGTTATCTGGTCAAAACGGTGATACTCTCTCTGACTCGATCTTGCTCCCAAAATCCTGACTTTGTATAGGAGCTCACGTCCAAACAGCAAACAATAATCCAAGTGGTTTTGCTCGATCCGTTGAGGACAATTGGTTATCGCAAGTCTGCGTCCGGTAAGCAGAAGAAATGCCAAAAAGGTTATGCGGCGGCCCAGGCCTTCACTGGCAACCTGGAACCGCCAGAATTCCAAAATTCCGCCTAATTAAATTAATATCACTTTCAATACGATATTTATTAAATTCGTTTCCCTGCGAAACTCACCCAAGTTTTTTATTTCGTTTATTTTGTTTATTCTCAGGTTTATTGCAGCAGCAGTCACTTTTATATTCAGTTTTTTTTCTCTTTCAGGTTTGGTTCTTTAATTTTCTTTAAACAGTTTTAACTCACTTGCCGGTGCTAAAAACAATCGGCCGACGTTCTGCAGCTCTCGATTTAAATGACGAACGGATCTTTTCGTTTTCCTGTGACAGCTGTGAAAATGGGGAACAGCCCAATTCTTTGCCGTTATTCTCTTTCCCACATTGTTCGGGTCGTACGATCCGTATCCCCCGTTATTGATATTGTAAGTATTTCTGTTTTTATTGTAGGTGGAATGGTACACCAAACACTTGTTGTCCTTTTCCTCAAACGAAAACTGGGCTAAGCTCTTCTCCCCCTTCAAAAGATTAACTTTATTAACCGACAACTAGGTGGAGTTAGGAACTCTTTTCTTTTTCCCCCGTATAACCACCAAATACATATGAGGGGGGTTTTAATGTGAAAGGTGAGCAGTATTACCTTATATTTGCTTCAGGCCTAGCCTTCGATTTACTTGCTGTTTTATCGGAACCAAAAAAAAATAAAAAGGAATAATGCCCTACTTCCGATGTGCAGTTGAATGGACGAACACTTAGAGAGTATTAATGTTTTCCCACACTTCACTAACACATTCGCAAAATTGGAAGCACTATCAGTTTTTAAATCTCTCTACTGATCTCTGATCTCTGATAATGTTTAGGTTTGGTTGCAATTCAAATTCAAACTCGTTTGACATTTCATGGTGATTTCTTACGCAGACATGATTATAGTGAGTGGTTTTATTTATTCATTTATTTTTTCATAATCATTCAGTTTTCCTAATTTTTGTTTCTTTTCAGGGTTCAAAACGCTCTCCAATCAGCGGCCGCAACAATGTTTGACATTGAAAACTAAAGGATGTTGTTTTTCGGAACTTCGATATACTTATATAGTTACGAAAACATTAAGCAAGGAATGGTTTTCTGCGTTGGATGCAATATTTTTTGATTATAATGAGAAGCCTCTGACAATACATTTAAGAAACATTTAAAATATGTTTCAAAGGTCAACCATACCAATAACCAAAAGCGTAGATAAATCCATATTTGTGAAAATATGCATACTAAAAATGCAAAACCACGTGAAAAAAGGTATTGAGGAGATATGAGTAATCGTTCATTTCGGACAAACATGATTATATTATCAAACCTGACTAACCTTCAATATATGGCTCCATTTTCTCGTGGTTCTCATGAGCAAACAATTTTAACATACTTTTATAACCATATCATTTTTGGGAGGGAATTTTGGTATATAAGTGTAGAAGTTCCCGTGCCGCTCGAACAAAATATTAACATCAAATATGAAGATATACTGTTTGGTTCTACATTTCACTTTCACTCGAAATAGTATTGAAATCCATTCAAAGTATAAATTGGATTTCTGAAATTCACTTGCAACGAAATCGTTTTAATTTTTTTTTCAAACTTGAAACGAAGTGAAATTACGTGTTCTCCATTTCGATTTTTTCAACTTCCAAGTGATTTGAATCCGACCAGATTAAGTTGGTGTGATTTGAATTTGACAAGAGGAAATTTTTTAAAAACAGTTGTAGTTTTACTTGAAGGAAATAAACCTTAACTTTTTTATATAATTATTGAGAAGCTGCAGCTTCTCCTCCCTTCCTCTATCTAAAGAAAAAGGACAAAGCATTAAGAATTATTTTAACACACAAAATGTCTTCTCTATAAAATTTCTAATAATACAACGCTTTTCGAAAAAATTTCAAAATACTTTCAGAAATTATACTTCCACAACAGAGTCTATCTCAACCGAGATTTGGAAACTGATTATCACAAAGAACCAAAAATCTGCAGTTGTCTTGTTGATGCACATCCACAATGCAATGAACAAAACACTAATAACGGGTGATTTTTTAAGAGCTTGAGAACTTTTTTTTAAAAAAAACGCATAAAATTTGCAAAATCTCATCGATTCTTTATTTGAAACGTTAGATTGGTCCATGACATTTACTTTTTGAAGATAATTTTATTTAAATGTTGACCGCGGCTGCGTCTTAGGTGGTCCATTCGGAAAGTCCAATTTTGGGTAACTTTTTCGAGCATTTCGGCCGGAATAGCCCGAATTTCTTCGGAAATGTTGTCTTCCAAAGCTGGAATAGTTGCTGGCTTATTTGTGTAGACTTTAGACTTGACGTAGCCCCACAAAAAATAGTCTAAAGGCGTCAAATCGCATGATCTTGGTGGCCAACTTACCGGTCCATTCCTTGAGATGAATTATTCTCCGAAGTTTTCCCTCAAAATGGCCATAGAATCGCGAGCTGTGTGGCATGTAGCGCCATCTTGTTGAAACCACATGTCAACCAAGTTCAGTTCTTCCATTTTTGGCAACAAAAAGTTTGTTAGCATTGAACGATAGCGATCGCCATTCACCGTAACGTTGCGTCCAACAGCATCTTTGAAAAAATACGGTCCAATGATTCCACCAGCGTACAAACCACACCAAACAGTGCATTTTTCGGGATGCATGGGCAGTTCTTGAACGGCTTCTGGTTGCTCTTCACTCCAAATGCGGCAATTTTGCTTATTTACGTAGCCATTCAACCAGAAATGAGCCTCATCGCTGAACAAAATTTGTCGATAAAAACACATTTCGAACCGAACACTGATTTTGGTAATAAAATTCAATGATTTGCAAGCGTTGCTCGTTAGTAAGTCTATTCATGATGAAATGTCAAAGCATACTGAGCATCTTTTTCTTTGACACCATGTCTGAAATCCCGCGTGATCTGTCAAATACTAATGCATGAAAATCCTAACCTCAAAAAAATCACCCATTATATCATATGAACATATTTTATTGAAAAACACAAAACAAATACAAACATAAGAAATTATAATAAATTATGACAATGAACAGTATATAGTTTATTGACTGATGTGATATTTGTCAGCTGCTTAAATGTCACTTAAAGTGATTTGAAAAGTATTTGAAGTTAAAAAATCGACCGAATGATAGAACCCTGAAAACAATTTCACTCGATTTAAATTAATGTAGGTTTCATTTCACTCGATTTTAGGATCCTAGCTGATAGACGCTTTTGATTTGTATTAAATATTTAAAATAGATTTTAAGTGTTATTGACAGAAAATAAATTTAAAAGTGTTTTTCTACCTGCTCTTCTTAAAAAAAAGATTATTTCTTCATAAAAAGGCTATAATTTTACTTTCAATTTTTAACAACTAAGTCGTTATGCAAAATACGGTGTAATGACGTTTGTGGCATGCCTAGTTCCAAATATTGACAATATTCTCGCGCACACTCTTTTGATTCTTTACATCATTAAGTGATTCATGAATTTTAACAATAGCCTTGTTGTATTTTCTCCGTGATCCAGATCAGATCATCTCTTTAGTTGCGTTATAACAAAAAAGCAACAGTTTGTCTTGTAAGACTTGGTATCACTATGGCACTATTTTAACAAAAACAGTGTTTCCACATTACTCGTTAGACCTGTGGTTTGAGAAAGAGTCGAGTTCAGAAAGAAAATCAGGTTTTTCGGAAAGTTTATCAAGATCGTTAAGGAATGCTCATCCAAAAGTTGACATTTTAGAACTGAATGTTATGTTAACCTCCGCAACTACGACAATAAACATTGTGAGGGATGCTCAACTTTGCTGTTTGCTCTCCTATCGGCCAATATCCAGTACGTATTACAATTACCCTGCTTTGAGTATTTTGCATGTTTCTCGCAGATTATTATTAGTAATTCAGCTGGAATTGCACTTGAAACAGGCTTAGAGACATTTAAGGACTCGGAGAAGATTCCCAACCCCGTTTTACACTTCAACTTTGACCGGTCAGTAAAGATAGTGATATCAAGGTCTTTGGTAACCATACCATATTCCCAATCTTTTCTGGTAGGAAAGATGACTTTAAAGTATTCTTGTATTTTTAATTCGACAATAATAATATAATCTAAATATGCAAATTATAAACAAAACAATTGGACCAATTCTTAAATTATAATACAACAATTTTCAGCATTTCTCTGGTGATAACTCCAATTATGGTTTGTTTATCATTATCACCAATTCAGAAAATCAATTAACATTAACACTTATTTAACATATTTTAAATGGCTTCGAGTATAGTCCTTAAACATCAAATATTCCAGGAATTTTGTTTCTAATTTTATAACTTTTTTTTATTTTGTGGGTAAATGCTTTTTTTCCCAAAAGCAATTTAAGGTTACACTTCAAACCTAAAGTGCACCCATAAAATGTTCCAGTAAAAAGAGGCTGGGATGCGACCCACACTGATAACTTCCCATCCCATCTGTAGATTTGCCTTGCTTAAAAGTTTGTCTATATGTATCAATTTTTACCAAATTTGCGTACTATTTTTTTTAGATTTTATTTCTTTATGAAAAAATGGACTGTTGGATTTTTATAAAAAAAATTACTGAATATTAAAAACAATATTTTCTGTGAAATAAGATAAGTAAGCCAATATTTGCAATTTTTGAAAAACTATTTGAATCTAAAGTAAATTTTTACCAAGTTTTAGTATTGTTTTTTTAGGTTTTTATTTTTTGTAAAAAAACTATCAATTCGATTTTTCTCAAAGTTTTTCCTAATGTTGAAAACAATATTTCTTATAAGTTAAAATGATTTAGAAGCCATTATCTCAAATTTTTGAAAAGATATTTGAGTCGAAATCAATTTTTACCAACTTTTGTTAAATTTTTTTTCGATTTTTAATTTTTTGTAATAAAAACTGTCAATAAGATTTTTTTCAAAATCTTACTGAATGTTGATAACAATATTTTTTGAAAGATTAAAGTAGTTTAAAGCCAATATCTCAAATTTTTGAAAAGATATTTGAGTCGAAAATCAATTTTTAGCAACTTTTGTTAAATTTTTTTTAGGTTTTTAATTTTTTGTACAAAAACTGTCAATTCGATTTTTTTCAAAATTTTACTAAATGTTGAAAACAACATTTCTTATAAGATAAAATAAGTTTTAAGCCTTAGTCTCAAGTTTTTGAAAAGATATTTGAGTCGAAATTCAATTTTTCCCAACTTTGAGTAATGTTTTTTTTTAGGTTTTTATTTTTATAAAAAAAACTGTAAATTAGATTTTTCTCAAAATTTTATCAGATGTCAAAAACATTATTTTTCATTGCAAAAAATTGTTTTGGAGATGAAATCATATTTTGGTCGTAAAATTTTTGAGGTGACAAATTTTTTTTTTCAGTTTTTTTGATTTTTAAAAAAAACCGTTAATTGGATTTTTTTCCAAAAATATATTTGTTTTGTATTACGTTACAATATATAATATAAAATTTAATTCAAGTCTCTAGCGTTATTGGTTCATGAGATATTTAGGTTTAACCAAAATTTTCACCTTTTTTTTAAACTGCTATAGTACAAAAACCACCCACGCAATTTTCTTGAGAGCCCTTTCTGCATCTTTCTGTCTTATTATCTGTATAACAAAATTTATTTGAAGTCGATATCTCTTCTGGTTCTTGAGCTATGGAAGACGAAAAAAACGTCGCGAACGTACAGACGTACGGACGTACGGACGTACGGACGTACGAACGTACGTACACACGCACGCACAGACATCTCTCTAAAAATCTTTTATTTCGACTCTAGGGACCTTGAAACGTCGAGAAATGTCAAAATTTTCAATTTGTCAAATCGGACCCATTACAATAACTTCCTATGGGAAGTTAATAATATCAAAACATTAAAGTACACAAAATCCCACATGGTTTTTATTTTATTTGATTAAAAGATTTAACGAGTATGCGGTTGTGGGGCTATTACGTTGTGTCCTACCTTATATGTATATCGTTGTGAATTTATTTATATGGTATATCATCATCATCATAAAGAGGTTGAAGTATAAATGTGAGTTGTAAAGTAAATATTATGAATAATAATAATTTTAAGAGTTTGAAAGGAAAGGACCTATGTTTTTAACACTCTATTAACACACTAAAGTAGATAACCACATTTATGAATTTACTGTTTGTTTAAATAAATATACAAATAATAAATAAATTGAATTTTAACAAAATGAACATAGTATAAATAATCATTATTTTATGACTTACCTTATTGAAACTAATATCATAGCAAATATTAGATATTTCCCTAGTAAAGGCACAACTAGAGATGTTGGTGGAATAATTTCAACAACCAGCAAAAAGAACACATGGAGACTGATAAGAATTGATATGGAGAGTGTTACCTGTAATTAAATTTTCATTTAATAAAAATTTTAATATTAAAAAAAAAAAAAAATGTTTACAGTTTTCATACACAAGTTAAATAATGCTGTATTAAGTATGTGTTATTAAATTGGGAATAAAGATGAGCTGGAAAATACTTTAAGGTATTTGATTTCACTTAAATATAATTCAAGGACTTTTGTAATGGAATTCCAACCTATATTTTTGAAATACCAAAATAATAACATTTAAGGATAAGAATAAAAAACTGTGTGAGAATTTGTTTTTAATTAAGATTTATATTCAAACTAACGATATCTGAAAACTATGTGAATAAATATTATTTTTCATATTTGTTTAATTAAAAATCGGTGTTTTAAAACATGTATGAAATAACTCCTTTGAGTTTATATACCTATTAAGACCATATTATGTTCGTTTGCCTTTTATTTCAATCGATTTGACAAGGTTTTGTAAATTACATTACAATGAAATAAAAGTTTTTAAATTCAAAAAATACTTCTGTATAAGTAGTTTGTTGTTCCCAATAAAATTTGTTGTTATTTTTCAATATTTTGTTTAAATGGCTTTAGGAAATGATAAACTTTTTGAAACATCCTAATTAATTGTAAGTTTTCAAACCCTGAACCATTTATGCTAAAACAGTGTTAAATAAAAAAATTGTTTAATAGTATTTGAATATATGTATTTGAAAATTTAAATATAATATTTAAAACTTATGTTTTTTAAATTTGAGCTGATAGCTGACATCCAAATGTGGGTTAGAAATCAGCACGAACAATTAACTTTAAACCAATTATAGATCCAGGGGAGGGGGATTGCAGAGTTTATGACCTTAAATATTTGTAATAATCTTAAAGTTGTTCACTTAATTTAAAATTTGGAAAAACTCAAGTAATGCCTTAAATAATTTTAATAAGATCTTTTCTGAGAGAAGTTAACCTAACCTAACCTTTCTGAGAGAAGGAGCAAATATTTCGATTTTAAGAAGAATAGGTGATCGTCAATTTGATATTATATTCTGAGAAAATAGCAGTTTTTTTGATTTTCTTAGCACAAACTTAAGTTGCCTTTAGATTTCTGAAACTCGTCTTCACTTCCATTTTATTTTTTTGACACATACGAGTATGAAGAGTGTAAGGCTTTCTTAAAGTGTTTTTCTTTCAAAATTGATTTTCTTTTAAATACAAAAACTTGTAAGATCTCAATAAATTGAAGAAATCTACTTTTTGAAGTGAATTTGCTTTGGATGTTCTAGAATTGAGATTCAAACATGAATTTAAAAAATATAAATCAAAGCAAATTTGTCACTTTTGACAAACTAATGGCTAATTGAAAAATATAATAAAAGTTTCATATATTTTAGAATCTTTGAATTTCTCGAAAATAGAAGAAGAGATTCTGCTACATGTAATTTGTGATTGCCACACTATAGTTTTTGACTTACTTGTTAACTTCCCATAGGAAGTTATTGTAATGGGTCCGATTTGTCAAATTGAAAATTTTGACATTTCTCGACGTTTCAAGGAACCTAGAGTCGAAATAAAAGATTTTTAGAAAAATGTCTGTGTGTGCGTGTGTACGTCTGCACGTCCGTACGTCCGTACGTTCGCGACGTTTTTTTCGTCGTCCATAGTTCAAGAACCAGTAGAGATATCGACTTCAAATAAATTTTGTTAAACAGATAATAAGACAGAAAGATGCAAAAAGGGCTCTCAAGAAAATTGAGAGGCTGGTTTTTTTACCATAGCAGTTTAAAAAAAAGATGAAAATGTTGGTTAACCCAAAATATCTCACAAACCAATAACGATAGAGACATGAATTAAATTTTATATTATATATTGTAACGTGATACCAAACAAATATATTTTTGGAAAAAAATCCAATTAACGGTTTTTTTATAAATACAAAAAAAACTGAAAAAAAATGTTCACCTCGAAAATTTTACGAACAAAAAATGATTTTATCTCCAGGACAATTTTGTGCAACGAAGAATAACGTTTTCGACATCTGTTAAAATTTTGAGAAAAATGGGATTGACAGTTTTTTTTATAAAAACTAAAAACCTAAAAAAACATTACTCAAAGTTGGTAAAAATTGATTTTCGACTCAAATATTTTTTCAAAACTTTGAGATATTGGCTTCAAACTAATTTAATCTTATAAGAAATATTGTTTTCAACACTCGATAGAATTATGAGTAAAATCAAATTGATAGTTTTTTTTTACAAAAAATAAAAACCTAAAAAAAAACAATACTAAAACTTGGTAAAAATTTACTTTCAACTCAAATAGCTTTTCAAAAATTAAAAATATTGGCTTTAAACTTATTTTAGTTTACACAAAATATTGTTTTCGATATTCAGTAATTTTTTTATAAAAATCCAACAGTCCGTTTTTTCATAAAAAAATAAAATGTACAAAAACTAGTAGTACACAGATTTGGAAAAAATTGATGTTCGGTTCTCGATATCTCTCAAATTAATTTCATTCATCTAATTTGTATTTGTTTATAAATTGTATTTGTTCAAAACTTTTAAGAAATGCTACTGAAATTAGTAAAAATTGGTTTTCGATTTTCTCGTTAACAGAACTAGATTTTGAAATAAAACTATTTCGTTCTATGCAAAATATTGTTGGTAATTTTGAAATTTTTAAGAATAATTCAATTGACGACTTTTTTAACACAACACGAAAACCTACAACTTTTATGCAAGAGAAATTGACAGACGGGATGGGAAGTCATCAGTGTGGGTCGATTCCCAGATTCTTTTTTTTTCTGGGTGTGTTTGTTTTTAATTGTAAGAAAAATTTAGTTCCTAAATGCACCTGTTTTTTCAAATTCAAGAAACTTTCTCTCTCCAATTTTAAAGTTTTGTTGACTCCTTTCTGATCAAAATATTTACAAAAGGTTTACGCAAAACAGTTATGTTTTAGAGTTTGTCTGCTTGCATCAGGTCCAATCTACAAGTAAGCAGACTGAAAATGATGGTAACAATAAACTGTCGGAAATTGCGTCAGAAGAAAATACGCCAAACAAAAAGCCAGAAAATTCTTCTTATTCAATTCTGTTTTATTTTCCTTGTAAAAAAGATCAAATTTAACAGCCAAACTACCTCAGTTTCTGGCTTTTTTTTGCTAAGTTCTTTGCATTTACATATATTTCAGAATATATTTCTAAAAAAAGTAACGCTTCAAGACAATTTCTAACATTTATTTATGAAAAGCACCCAACAACCCTCTAAGCTATTGTATGTTTGCTCTTAAATAGGGCATATTTGGAAAGCTATTGCAATCTTGATATGCTTTTATATGTAGGAACATATGCACAATAGTGTTAAACAAATCTTATAACTAAAATTGTCACTTTGTCAAGGCTAGCTTTATTCTGGGTTGCCGAAAATTTACTTAATATTGCTATCGTGAATACTTCTGAAGTTTTTCCCTTCAGAATGACTTTGATTTCTTACACTTATTATTTTGAAAAAAAGTGATGTAAGTTTAGTAGGAACAAAATTTTAGAGGGAAGAGGAATATTTTCTTGGCTCAGTAATTTTTGAGATTTGTCCGATACGTTGTTCAATATTCATTACATCACTACAAAAAACGTATTCGAATTATTTAAAAAAAAAACGAGCTATCCGAAAATCACAGAAAATATTCAAGTCTTTGAACCCCATTTAAGAGGAAATATTAAATTTGGGCAACTCTAACTTGGGATCATTTTGTAGAAAATGTTATTATTTGATTATTCTAGTAGTAAATTTCTAGGAAGTAATTAAACAAAATTAGAATGTAGTAATGTACTTGTCAAGACTCTGAAATTTCCCTTCCGATACCACTTTTAAACCTGGGGTGGCAAAAAGGCGACCGAAAAAAATTGCCTTTAAGGAATATGATTTTATTATTTTGTTAGAAAAACTTTTTTTGACTGTTCTTCTTCGAATCTAATAAAATGCACGACTGGGTCGCACGAACTTGCTCCTGTATTCAAAGAGTCTGTTTAAAAAAGTATAAGATTTAAAAATATACCTGTAAAATAAGTTTGTCTTCAAAGATATAAATGCCATTTGATTTGTCAAAAAAACCTCCATTTTTCAATTTTTTTTGGAGGGGGTTACATTTAATACAGTTAAAATAATTAAAAAAAAAAACTAATTTTAGATTCAAAATTTTACCTGAAAAATAAGTTTGTCTTCAAAAATTTAAATGCCATTTTATAAATCAAAAAATCCTTGATTTTCAAATATTTTTTTTTCGAAAATAGTTACAGCGGTTGTTTTTAAATTAATTTTTTTATATATACAATTTTTCAATTTTGTTCTAAACATATTTTTGATATGCAGTTATTTAGTAATTATAAATATACGCTCTACATTTGAATTTCGTAAAAAAATGTTGACCAGTTTTTGAGATATAGAATTTTGAAAATAAAAAATTCAATATTTTTTTAAAAATCCAATCGAAAAAAAATTGCACTTTTGATAATCAAATATTGTTAAGGCAGTATAAAAACTCGTTCGAAAAAAAAATTATTGAAATCGGTTCATAAGTTACTGAGAAAATTAAAAAACAAAAAAACGGTTCTATGAGCGGTACCTTTCCTGAGCAATACAAAAATATGTTTGTCTTATTAAAAGAAGCAAAGTTAAAAAAGAAAATTTTAAAGAAAATTAAAAAAAATCTATCGGTTCGTTTTTGAGAAAATTCGAATTTTCGTTTTTTGACCAAAAAAATTGTATGGCGGTCACTGTTAGTTTTGATCTTAAAAAAATGAAAAAAACGCCTAACGCGAATCTGCTCAAAACCTTAACTTCCAAGTTTCAACTCAATCGACCCAATGGTTTAGGCTGTAGGAGCGTGGACAGATAGACAAAACAGACGGGACGGAATCGCGGGACCCACTTTTTTCGACTTCTCTACCATCGTAATGTCATGTTTGATTAAAATCTCGAGTTCGAAATTTTTGCACGAATGCAAAACTTGCCATATAGTTCCTATATTTTGGGAGTAAAAAATTGTTTTTAACAGTCTTTGGGGACAATTATAGCTATCATTGGTTTTCATAATTGAAAATTATACTTCGAGATATAACAAAGAGAGTCAAATTTGTAATTTTTGGTATTAAAATTAAGCTTATGAGTTGAAGAATTTATTTACTGAAAAAATACTTTAATTAACTCAGAACTTTTCTTTTGGTGATGACGATGAGATATAAAATTGGTTTACAATTTCATAATTCGGAACAAAATCGTTCCAGTGAAAGTTTTCCATTTTCTGTGCATATCCAGTTTTCCTTTCGACTCTTACCTCAAATGCATGATTTTAATTAGAAAATGCTGGATTTGAATAAGGAATTTTGTGTGCAATGACAAAAATTTTCAATGAAAGATAAAACCAACATTTCAAAAACAAAAAAACTCGAATGATTGTTTTCAATGATGAAAACCAATGACTGGGCCTTATAATCATTTTTGTCAAACATATTAAAAACGGGCTACAATATGTACAATGCACTTTTTTAAACCTATTGTTTTCTAATAATTCGGATTATTACTTTAAGTGTATAACACTTTAAAGATGAAGCAATCCGAAACAATTTAGATGTGTTCTAATTTTGCAAAGTGAAATAGCTCATAAAATTTAAATACGAAACAAAGGGCTTATGCGCCGGAGTGTTCCATCACCAAGTTTTTGTTAATTTTTAAATGGAAATTAGAATGGCAGATTTACAGACTTTTTAGAAATGTTTTAGCAAAAGTTTATTGAAGGCAGATATTATTGAATAATTGTTTTTGATGTCTTTTGGTTTACCATTAAATTGGTGATCCGTAATGTCAGTCGGGGTTTTTAAGCCAGTCTTTCTGAAACAAATATATAGCTTTTGCCATTCACCAAATCGTCTTTTGCTCTTACCCAGTACCAATCCTGTGTACCTACATAGGAAAGAATTCCTGAGCACAGTTAGTACCTCGAGTATAGGATCGTCTCATTAGTTGTGGGCCTCGAAATAACTTCTTCCTTTCACCTGTTTATTCCACCATCACTTCTCCTAGATGTATGACGAAAAGGGTAAAGCTAGCCGCTCCGTTTATTCTATTCTGTTTGTGTGGCCTCATCCTAGTGTTTGGGAGTGTAATTTGGAAGTATGTATGTGCAATCAATACCTTGTTATAGTAACGACGATTACGATTTAAAGAAAAAGTAAAGTTAACTACAAATCGGAGTGTGAAAACTCTAAACCCAAGTTTTTTGCCCTTACACCGACGACTCTACCTCAGCCTCGTATATAAAAAAGCATCACAATCTTAAAATTTTAAATGAAAAAAGATTCCTCTCCCTGTTTTACTTTTCTTGTTTCAAGATTTCAACACAAAATGACTTAAGTAAACCACAAAGCTTAGTTAATATAAAAGCTTCCAAAAATTCTACAAAATAATAGAAGCTTATATCAATTAAACAAAAACTTATAGCTGTGATGATAAAATATATTTTAATTTCATTAATTTTCCCTTCAACATTTGTATGAGAATATAAATCAGAGTTTTGGTTTCAAATTTCTTATAATTCCCCATCAACCAAGTCCAAAGCTAAGCACGCCAAACTAAGGAAAGATTATCCTCATTAAATGAATGAAAAATCATCATAGACAATCCGCAATTTGAACCCCAACTTAAATCAACAGCTTTTTTTTTTTGTTGAGTAAACAAACCTTAGATTGTGCATACATACATATATACAAGTTCATATACATAAATATAAATATATCAGGTGTCAGATTAGAGGTAAATAATCCAATTTATCCTTTTACATATATACACACTATAAATATATAAAGGTAAATGCTTCTCAGTCTCCCATGAAATGGAACCAACCTACCTACCTATGGATATCCTTAATCGCTTTACTGTCTTTTCAAAATATTATCCCGCCAGCAAACAAAAGGATCTCTTTCAAGGTACCTATGTTATGTATATATAGTTTCTTTCACACAAAATGTACATATAAACATACAAAATATACCACAAGACAAACTTCCTTTATACAGTAGGTACAAAGTTTTCCTCTTTAAAATAATTCTGCCTACCTATACCTTTTTGATTCAAGACCATAATTTTGTATAGAACCAGATTTCTCGTCTGGACTAAAAACCCATCATGGAGTTTGAAGCTTCTGCTCAAAAACCTGTCTGAAAGGAAACATAAAAAAGGACTCTTCTCGGTCTCTGATGGTTCACAACATTGTGAATTGTTAGCTGTGAGGAGAATTGGCATTAAAAATGCACCCAATTTCAATTAAACACCGCTTAATCCAGACATCCGTTACGTATTTTACAATTTCCCTTTCCTCTTTGAGTTGAGAGTATCTATAGTCACTCACAACACAACATTTTGTAGGCACCACAAATAGGATCAGGATCAGGATGAGGATGAGGATAGTGTCCTGGGAAAATTGCCCGTCCGCAAAAGGTAATAAAAAGATAAAAAAGACCCCTCAGTGTTTCGTGTTTATCGGTTAGTCAGGTCTGTGGGAGTGGGTGTTTTTTTTTTTGATTGGTGTTTGCTCCTTTTTCATGGGAAATCCATATTTTTATATTATTTTTTCGTCTCCCTAAGCAATAGGCCAATGTGACAGTAATCCTTATCATTTTGTGGTCCTGACAGGACTTCAGATAGATAGTAAGAAAAATAAACTAAGCACACACTGGGACTGGGAAGATGGTTTAAATGATATTACAAACGGTAGACAAAATAAAAAGAAGAAAGTGTCACTTACCTTCTCTCCACTATCTGATGGCAAATAAAATGTTAACACCGTCAGGAATGATATACCCATGCAAGGAATAATTATGTTCACCGTATAGAAGAGAGTCTTCCTCCGCATCGTTATGTTGAATGTGATATCCAAATAAGGCTCATCACAGCATGTGTAGAATTTCTCGTTCCTATGTACACATCATCGTAGTCATCGTTGTCGTCGTTTATATAGCAAGGACATCATCCACAGGACCAACAACAAAAACAACAACAGCAATATCAGCAGCAACAGCAACAGCATCCGAATGCAGGGAACCGAAAAAGACACCAACAAATGTAGAATAAAATGGTTGAACAGAACACGATACAAATTTATAGATACGAGTAAAAATAAATGCACGTAGGTATGTATACATATGTAGATAGTTACAGTTACATTCAGCGTTTACTCCTCTCATGTCCCTAAAGTCTTGATTATGATATAGCTACGTGCTTATATACAAAAGGAATTGTTAAAGGACGATTTAAACTAACCATTGTTGCCACTTTCTGTAAAAATATTCATGCCGATTACCGAATAGGTACGACGATTAAGTTGCGAATGGATTAGGAGCAAGTTTTTGACACTTTTAATATGATAGAAATGTCAAAATTGACATTTAAATCCCTCCGCAGCTTACTCAACGGATTCTGTAATCGGTGTGGTTATATGTAAATCGTTCGAAAAAATAAGAGAGAATTTTACTCATATCTGATTTTACAAAGGCCTTATTGACTTAAAAAAATAATTATTTGATTAATTGTGATGTGTCAATTCGAAAACAGTTTTTCAAAATAAATAAGATGGAAAGACAGAGAGAGAGTAAAACCCTGAACACAATGTTTGTTGCACCTTTAAAAGCTACATCCGTCACAAACTTTGACCGACAATATTTGTATCGAACGCGCTAAACACATTCAAGTCAATTGTCTTATTCCTTTGTATTAGTAAAGTTATATATTTATTCTTGTCTTAATGTCATTGTATGCGAGTGCAACTTGGAGAAATAAGTTCACTCATTTTTACTTTGTTGAGTTAGTTACCTCTTAACTCTCGTACCGTACAGGCCGGCCTCGGATAGAATATAATTGTTGTAAAGAAATTAATATTGTATAGTGAAACTGACAGTACAAAGAAACCATTATTAATAAAGATAATCAATAGTCGGGTTTTTTAACCACTTTTCCCGACTCTAAAGTGCCGTGTTTTATTTTTCCTATAATTTTACAGTCCGCTTTATACATTTTGGTCCACGTCGAGACCGGATAGCGCCAGTAGAGTAAAAATATACCGGTAAAAGTGCTCCCTATTGTCAGTCACAATACGCCTTATAATAATGTGTTGTGTCCGTAAACCCTTTTTTGGTGCGGTGCCGTGTAGTGCTGTACAGAAAAAGTACAGAAAACAAAAAAAAAGAAAAGGAACATACTCAAACAAACTTGTCGCCTCGCCAAGCGCGCCGCCGCCGCCGTCGTGACGGGGTCTTATACATACCCATGCTAAAATAAGAGCAAAATAAAAAACACACAGCAACACGGCATATACTAAATCAGCAGCAAGCCAGTGAAACAGTTACGCAGCTGCGATGTGCCTATGTACACGTAAATACATAACAGCAACAAACTCAAATGAAAAGGAGAGAGAATTCTCCGCGCAATGCGATAGCGTCACCTTTAGTTTCAACCACCAAATAGTTGTTGTTGTATAGAAGTGAGTAAAAAAATTTAAGCGAAATCGCAAAGAAGAATCATAATATTTAGAAGAAAGATAAGTAAAGAAATAATAATAATAAGTTTTAAAGAATAAAATAGAAAAAAATATAGAAAAGTACAGAGATTTAAAAGTGCAAAGTAAATAAAAGAAGATACAGAATAAAAACGAAAAGAATTGGTACAGGTGAGTCGCTAAAATATAAAATAACCAAAATTTAAAAGTGCTCAGGGTAGTGATAGCTATGTGCAGTGCCGGGTGGTAAGACGTGCTGTTGTTCCTTTGCTACGGTTCTTTTTGTGTGGATGTTCTGTTGGCAGAAACAAGCCAAAACACAAATAAGACGAGCAAATACAAAGCCCGCGTCGCGTGCCATCGCATGTGTTGCAACGTTTTATTATTATTTATTTATTCGTCTCAACGACGACGCGCGCCGCTGAGACGGCAGCAGAAGATATAATTCTGGAAGTTTCCATGTGCATACGCGCAGAAAAATATAAATATAAATATACATAAGTAAATTCCCTTCTCTAGTATAGGTTTCGTTGGCGTATATTTTATATACCTCAACTTGAACAAACCGTCTCAGGCTTTGTATGCATACATGCATACGCAGACGGCAGCAAAAGATATAGTTCTGGAAGTTTCCATGTGCATACGCGCAGAAAAATATAAATATAAATATACATACACAAATAAATTCCCTTCTCTAGATTAGGTTTCGTTGGCGTATATCATATACCTCAACTTGAGCAAACCGTCTCAGGCTTTGTATGCATACATGCATACTCACTCGGCAGCAAATTTATTCGTAGCCAGACGACCAGCTGCAAAGAAATTGTTGGCAGGATAAAAAAGAAGGGGAGGAGAATGCTATTCCTCGATGCCGATGAGGGCATACAACCAGCGTCGGCATTGAGATGGGTATACTCTTTCTCATGTGTCCATGTGTGTGACTTACAACCACCGCTGGCACATGCACGCATGCGAAGACAAATGGCAAGTAGATAACTCCGCCCATGATGCGCAGTATAGTTATATAAAGTAGGGGATGTATTAAATGATTCTCTTATGTATGAAAAGAATATAGACAGCGCATCTGGGTGAGCGACGCGAGGCATTTAAACGAGAGCCCTGTTAAATAGGAGAAGAATCCTTATTGTACTGTGCCGTCAATTTAGTAGTATAAATAGAATTTGGTAGGACAGAGTTTTAGATACAAAGTACAGATAGGTTATTGCCAAACTTTAAAGCATCTGTTATTAATGCGTATATAAAGGGTAGTGCAGCTTAGAACATTTTTTACAATGCGATTGGCTATGGGCAGTGTTTAGTTTGAGCGCATTGAGTTACTCATGTGAACGCAAACACTTGCTTAAACCACTTGCAGATTAAGCTATCATATTCTCTTGGGTTCGTACTGGTCTTTGAACATTAGTTGCAAGTTACATGGCACCAGTTCTAAATTCAAGTGTGCGTTCGCAACGAGGATATGAAGCGATACAGTTAGCACGATATAGAGTAGCATAGCTTAGAGAAAGTTGTGATTGACAGGGTATAGATTAGAGTATGGATGAGTAAATTAATAAAAAATATATAAGTGCAGAATGTTAACATGTTTTGAAGTACAGAGGTAACATAATAGGTACAGGAATTTAACAGGGGCTCTAGTATATAATACAAAATAAAATGAAAATGTAAAGAGTAGAGCATAAAGTATACAGTAAAGACAAAAGAAATGAAAAGATTACAGAGGATAGAACATACAGTAAAGACAAAAGAAATGAAAAGATTACAGAAAATAGAATATAGAGTAAAGACAAATAGAATATAGAGTAAAGACAAATAGAGGTACAGGCTGGATCCAGATACAGATATAGATATGCAAAACAAAATTTAAAAAAAAAAAAAATGTTAAGGCGCCACTTCGACGGGAGTAGGTAGCTAACGCCTATATGCTGGAACAGCAATAGGAGCTGTAAGTCGTATTGGAATATTAAGCGCTTTATAAGTTCTTTTTTGGCGATCAAGCAAAAAAAAAAAACAAATAATAGATATTCATACGCAAGCAAGTGAACAACCAGGTCTAAGTTCCCGTTGGTGTCTTATTTCTATCTCTTATTTCCTATCTTATATTGAAGTAGAAGAACGTCCGTTCGGGGATAGAGCGGATCAGAATGTAGGCCCTCGGTCCCTGTCGTCCGCAGCTGCAGATGCGTATTGGAGCTGTTTGGTTACACGTTAAGTGCGTACAGCGAATACAATACAGAGGCGAGCAAACCGGGAGAGCCTCTTCGTGTTTTGTTCTCCTTAGGATGGGCAGTTCACTACGATACTTTTATTTTTTATTTTTTTCAGGTTTCTGACACTAGCGGGGGAGTTGACCTGAAAAATAGCACGCACACTGGATAAAATAGGCACTGAAAAAGCACATATAGGCAGGCCCAAGATTCGAATAAAATACAAAGCCACTACTTATAACCCGAGCACTTACTGATATATATATGAATTGTGATATTTTTGTACAGATGCCTAGGATAAATACCTACAGGCTAAGATATAAATTTTGATATTTCTGGTAAAGATGCCTAGGATAAATACCTACAGGCTAAGATATAAATTTTGATATTTCTGGTACAGATGCCTAGGATAAATACCTACAGGCTAAGATATAAATTTTGATATTTTTGGTACAGATGCCTAGGATAAATACGTACAGGCTAAGATATAAATTTTGATATTTCTGGTAAAGACGCCTAGGACAGATTCCTACGGGCTTAGATATAAATTTTGATATTTCTGTACAGATGATAGAGTACATAGATTAAAATAAATTCGTACAGACGCTTAAGTATGTATGCTTACAGGCTAGTTAAGAAATAAATAGACTAATACAAGCAAAAAGGTAGACATGCCTCCGCCAAAGGTTTGTTCTATTAAATGAACACAAATGAAATTATTTTGCTTATCTCGAGGGTTTCATGCGCAGACATGATGCGAAATCGTCTCTATGACGACGGGATGTGCCGTTATTTGCCGTCTGGCTTATTTCCATGCTTTCGGGCAAATTAAATAAGTATAATAAGTATGCGCACATATACGCGCAAATGCAAAACGAGAGAAGAATGCTATTCCTTTATACTGATGGGGGCATACAACCAACATCGGTATATACTCAGTGACCTGTGTGTGACTTACAAGTTACAACCACCGCTGGCACATGCATGCGAATACAAACAAAGTATAGAGTGCCACCCATAGCGCGCAATATAGAATACACATGAAAGATAAAATTTCAAATTAAAGCCTCAATGAGAAACAATATTTCCCCTCACACATAGTGGTAGTATAGGTAGCACAGCTGCACAGCAAGCAAGCTGAGCGAGAAGACGTATAAAAGGAATTTGAAAAAGGAGGAAATATTCTCACTGTACAGAGCCGTCAAGCAAGTATCGAAAGTACGAAAGTAATACAGAAATTTAACAGATGCTTAACAGAATTTAAAGAACAGAAATTTAACAGATGCTTAACAGAATTTAAAGAACAGAAATTTAACAGATGCTTAACAGAATTTAAAGAACAGAAATTTAACAGATGCTTAACAGAATTTAAAGAACAAACATTTAACAGATGTTTAACAGAATTTAAACTACAGAAATTTAGCAGAAGAGATTACGTTGAAAGGCGCGCAATCTGTGCAAACTGCCTAAAGCATGGGCACAAAGAGAACAACTGCCTTGTTCACGGCTGCGTCAGATGTGTGGGGGCCCTGAAGCATAACATCTACCTCTGTCCAAGACAAGAAGTCAACAAGCCGGCGCTCACGGTGGTGGCAGATTACATTGCCTCCGGATCGGTAGCCAGGCGACACGCACCAAGAACAATGCCGATTAACTAGCAACTAGAGGCAAACGTCTCAAACCCTCACGTACATGTCGTACAGCGTACAGGCGTAAAGTAACAAATAGAAATCGAAACCATAGTACAAAAATCCATTCAAAAACGCAGTCAAAATTCAACGTACAGATCATTCAAACCATGAAGTCCAGCAGAAAGACAACAACACAACCAGTAAAGAACTAGCTCCCGCAAGGGTAAGAAAATCATCAGGTAACACCTCATTTTCCAACAAGTTGGATCTTATTAGCAGCAAAATAGACCTGCTATCAAAGAGGGAAGAGAGTCTAGAGCCACAGTTTTCGCCGTACAATAAGAGGAAATGGTCTATGGCAAAAGATGTATTTCCAAACAAAATTTCGAAAATAAATCATGAAAAATATGTACAGACTATTAATTATGTAGAGTATTACAGATTTAATACCGATTGCTATGATAAAGATATCGAGCAATGCTTGACACAGGCTCCCATCTTAATTTAATGATGGACAAACTGAGAAAGAAACTCAGAATTCAAACCAGGCAAGTATCAGATAGTCTGGTTGGTATTGATGGAGTACCATTACTAGTCAAAAGGCAAGCTATGCTAAAGATTTTGCCAAGGTATGCTTCCGAGGCAAGTAAGCATAATGTAGCAGAATCATTCTGGTCTTTACCAGAGAATTGCCAGTGGCAGCCGAGGTTGCCACTCAGGCTTGTCAATACCCAAGGGTATTCAGACTCATACAGGTAAGCCGATCCTGAGTCTTACAAACCGGGGGAGGTGGAAATACTACTAGGCATAAGCCTCTTTGCAAAATCAATCAAATCAGTGATTGGCAAAACACTGTCTGGCACGACACTACTTGAATCCTCGTTGGGTGTATTAGTAATGGGATCGAATCGTACGATTGACCCAGAGACAAGCAATGATCGACCAGCGATAATCTATACTGCTGGAGAGCAATTAGACAAGCTTCTTAGTAGGCTTTGGCAAATGGACCAGATCGGTTCGTGCTCAAAGAGGTCAGAAGAAGAAGAACTTGTGGAGCAGCATTTTGTGTCCTCCCACTATCGTGACAATGACGTCTTTTTGTTGTCAAAATGGCGCTAAAGCCAAATTATACAAATATAGGTAGCTCGCGTGAAACGGCGTTGCGACGCTTTTTGTGCCTAGAGAAGAAGCTAGAAAAAAACGAACAGATGAGAATGGCCTATGTAGAAAAGATGCGTGAGAGCATTGAACTAGGGCATATACAGATAGTAAAGAGAAATCCTAGTACAGATAAGCTAGCATATTACATACCTCATCATTGTATAGAAAAGAAATTTCGCATCGTATACGATGCAAGCTGTTGTACAGACATGGGTATTTCGTTGAACGACATCCAAATGCTAGGCGAAAAGCTCCAGAGAGACCTACATGAGACGGTAATGCGATTTAAAAGACATCGCATAGCGATATGCGCCGATATTAAGAAAATGTTTAATCAGGTCCGTCTAAATGAAGAGCAATGGGACCTTCAGCGCATACTCTGGAGAGAGAACAGAAGCGATCCGCTTTGCGAGTGTTGGCTCACAGTCGTCACCTTTGGGCTAACGTCATCAGCTCATTTAGAGGTGAGGTCAGTAGTGCAAGCCGCAATAGAAGCACAAGATAGTCTGCCAAGAGCAGCAACGGCAATCAGAAATGACTTCTATATGGACGACTGAGTAACAGGCGAAAACAATGAAACGAAAGCCATCGAATTAGCCAAAGACATGTACAGAATATTAAAAGGCGCCGGTTTTGAATTATGCCAATGGAAATCAAACTCCAACAAGTTCATGAAAGCAATGAATCCTAGTTCAGTGGATGCCTCCTTGGTGTTTTCGGGGGAGGAGAAATCATCCATTCTAGGTCTGAAATGGCTGATAGCGACAGATCAGTTTACATACGAAGTAAAAACACCAAAGTTAGCTGGCACACTCTAAGAGGAAAGTAGTAAGCTGTATAGCACAGCTATATGACCCAAATGGTTACATATCTCCAGTCACGGTCATAGGCAAAATAATGATCCAAGACATTTGGAGGCTAAGTACAGATTGGGATGAGAAAATTAATGCAAAAGTAGAAGAAAGATGGCGAGTTTATTGGGACGATATTACGTCTCTTGAAAAATTCCGTATAGACAGATGGCTAGTCACCATCAGTTCAGCAAATGTTCAGATCCATGGGTTGTCAGATGCATCCAGCGCAGCATATGGTGCAGTAATATATGTTCGTATAGAAAACTCAGATGGTACAGACACATGCAAGTTATTGATGTCAAAGTCAAGGGTGGCTCCGTTGAAGACAATAACGATTGCGAGGCTAGAGCTAGCTGCAGCCGAATAACTGGCGAGGCTGCTCGTAGAAGCAAAGAACTCCATGGAATATCTCGACACGCCCTACTTCTTGTGGTCAGACTCCACAGTAGTACGTCACTGGCTAAATAAGCTGCCATACAACCTAAAAACATATGTGGCGAATCGTGTTTCATCCATCCAGACGAACACAGAGATAAAATGCTGGCACTACGTCAACACTAAAGACAACCATGCTGACTTATTGAGCAGGGGCGTGCAGGCGTCCGCATTAGTAGACAACAGGATATGGTTAGAAGGCCCAGCAGGGTTGCAACGACCACGTACATGTTGGCCGGAATCCGGTCTTGGTACAGACGATTTGGTACAGGTACAAGATGAACTAAAAATAGTTGCGCTTACACAAGTAAAGCCAGCGTTATGTATAGGTTTAAAGAGAAAAGGGGATAATGTTCTTCTATTAGAGTATTCTAATAAAATTGAAAGATTAATTAATATTTTAAGCCATACAATGCGTTTCATAGAAAGATGGTCAGCCAATCCGACTTTCAAAATAAGAGCCAAAAGGCGTAAGCCTGAAATTCAGCAGCCAACTATAGAAGAGAGAGCCAGAGCAATGGCCTACCTCTTACGAGATTCGCAAAGACATTACTATGGTACAGAATTGAAAGCAATAAAAAAGCACAATAACCTTCCCGATAAAAGCAAATTAGAGCCGCTCAAGCCAATCCTAGATGCCAAGGGACTTCTGAGAGTAGGAGGCAGACTGGACAGAAGCAGTAATTCGTATGAGATGAATCATCCCGTGATAATACCGAATGGTTCTAGATTGGCGTGGCTAGTGATAGATCATGCACATCGTAGCACCAAACATGGTGCCGTGCAGATTATTATGCAGTTCATCAGGCAAAAATATTGGATCCCGAAGCTGCGTAGTGAGCTTAGAGGCTACCTGCACAAATGTGTAATATGTGCCAGATACAGCGCAAAGTTGGAACACCAACTAATGTCAGAGTTACCAGCAGATAGAGTACAGATCGGGAAACCGTTCCTGCATTGCGGAGTAGATTATGCGGGTCCATTACAAGTAAAGATGATAGACAAGCAAGGCGATCAAATAACCAGAAGCAAATGTTGGGTGGCAATATTTGTATGCCTGAAGACACGAGCCGTACACATTGACTTGGTCACAGATTTGACCTCCGTGGCGTTCATCGCATGTTATGAGCGTTTTATAGCCCGAAGAGGGCGATGCGAGCGAATGTACAGTGACAACAGCACGACTTTCGTCGGCACAGATAAAGAGTTAAAGAAAGCCATACAAAAATGGTCAGAAGAGCAGACTATATCTCAACAACATCTCAACAACAAAAGTACAGAATGGCGGTTCATGATACCGGCCGCACCACATCAGGGTGGCATTTACGAAGCAGCCGTGAAATCGATGAAGTATCATCTAAAGAGGATAGTTGGTATGAGAGTGCTACCATATGAACAACTCCTGACGCTTCTAGCACAAACAGAAGCCATCCTCAATTCAAGGCCAATCCATCCGCTAAGTGACGATCCGTCCGATGTACAGGTATTGACTCCAGCACATTTCCTAGTGGGCGAGCCAGCCATACTTCCAGTCCCATTTGATATCAGCAGCCAACCGAGCACAGTGGGGGTTAAACTTTGGAAAGAGAGACAACAGATGCTGACACATTTCTGGAACAGATGAAGTACTGAATACTTGTCCACTTTGCAACAACTTAAGAAGTGTCGTAGAAAGAAAGAGAAGCTCCGAATAGGACAGCTAGTTACGATTGCGAGCGAAAACTTCCCTCCAGCATCCTGGGCGTTGGGCAGAATGTGCGAACTCATCACCAGCAAAGATGGCATCGTCAGATCCGTAATTGTGCAGACAGAGACAGGAAGATTGAAGCGACCAGTGCAGAAGATTTGTATTATACCCGTAGAGATCGAAAAATTGCATGAATAGATTCAAGTGAATAAGATACGGCTATGTTGAGCCCAATTGAATATATATATTAAAAAATTGTTAATTTTTGCTGGCACTGTATCGAACGCGCTAAACACATTCAAGTCAATTGTCTTATTCCTTTGTATTAGTAAAGTTATATATTTATTCTTGTCTTAATGTCATTGTATGCGAGTGCAACTTGGAGAAATAAGTTCACTCATTTTTACTTTGTTGAGTTAGTTACCTCTTAACTCTCGTACCGTACAGGCCGGCCTCGGATAGAATATAATTGTTGTAAAGAAATTAATATTGTATAGTGAAACTGACAGTACAAAGAAACCATTATTAATAAAGATAATCAATAGTCGGGTTTTTTAACCACTTTTCCCGACTCTAAAGTGCCGTGTTTTATTTTTCCCGCTTTATACAATATTCGTTTTTTTTCTTTGGATTTCTTCTTTAAGTATTGTCAATATTTTTGGCTTTTCTTTTTATTTTATTATTTTCAAAAAATGACTGAAACTATTATCATTTTTCAAACTATTTGGACAATCTCAATAATTGAAGTCAAAAATCCTGTCAAAATATTGATTACAAACAAATTTAATCCAACGATAAAACAAGGCCTGACATCAAATTCAGAATTAAAAGAAAAAACTGAAAAAGTTTACTAAGTTTTGAAAACATTTCGAAGCTTTAAAGTCGAACCGTGTCGGTCTTTTTTTTGTAAGTCAATGAAGCTGAGCTGTCAAAAATAGATGTGTTTCTTTTTAAGCTCAAACTGGTCATCCACCATCCGAACGTTCAAGTTACGTTTTATTTTTTAATTTGGGGCTATATAGGTCGGAGTGCATTCTATAAGCTCAGTCACTAGGCCCTTATTTTTAACCTAATTTATTTATTTTTGACTTTAAAACTGTCAGAATTTTCAACAGCTGCATAATCACAAATAGCACCCATGACGTGGTGGTTAGTTCGTAGTTCTGTCATGCCAGAGGTCAATCCCTGATTGTGTTATCTTAAAAGCTTTTTTCACGGGTCTGCCTCTTGCAAAAATTTGAAAAATTTTCTAAGAGTAGGTACAGTAATTATTCTTATCATTAAAAGTGCTTTTTCAAATTAGACGATAGGATTCGCATAAAAGTGTGGCCCCTCCATATTCCTGACATTATTCGGACCCAAAAATAGTTGAGAGCCGTTAATTATAGGCCCTGATTTTTCACGAGCTGTTGTGCCAGCAAATTTATTTATATGTATGTAGATAGTTAATAAATAAATTAAATTCAACAGTCCGTTGAAAACTGGAGCCTAGTGACTTACAACTCTCAACCATTCCTGTGTGCGCGTTATGTTGTCAGGGATGAAAGGGATGAGTCAAAAATTATTTTATTATGAATGTTTTTGCCGATGAAAATAGTACAATTGGTTGTTATTTCAATAACAATCTTTAGATTTTTCGTTACAAAACTGTGTTGCATTCTGACATTTCTCTAGGTCTGTTCAACTATCTGTTCACCATTTTGAACTATCATTACTTTGAAGGGAGCAAATTTCGCCACATCAGGAAAATCTTGCAGCCCTTTACCAAAGTACACAACAGTAGTTTAATATATTTGCATACGTTGTTAAAATTAAGATGACAGAAATAAAATTAAAGTGACAGCTAAACTAATTTCAGAAGAAATGTTATCTAAAATTCGCTGTTTGCAGATAGGTGGCGTTAGTTGCGCGTATTTACTGCCATGAATAAGCCATACTGTTTTTTTTCATGAATTGGATGTGAACACCAATTGTCAGACAAAACCCTTGGGTAAGCATGCCCAGTTTTGTGTCAGGAAAAGTGGATTTTGCGAGAAGAAGATTTGAAGAAATTGGCTATGGAACCGCATCGAATGCTTTTGCATGTTTAAAGCGCCAAGGTTTATCGGAAATGATTTGGTTCCATCGGCGATTTCAACCTGCGGGGCAAGAAATGTGAAATTCGTTAAGGACCATCAATGACAAGCTGTTTTGGATCAGAACGATATGAATTCATAAAAATGCTTGCTGAGAAAGTCGTAAGTAACCCAAATTATCAGGGGTTGATATCGGCCAGCCGTCAAAATTTTTTCCAAAAATAAATCGATTAGAAGGGTATCGGGTAGCTACTATGAGATGTTCAAATTGTGCTACATCATCAACTGGGAGGTGCTACTACATCCCACTTAATCTCCACACCTGTATCTTTCTGAATAACACTGAGCACAACTTCAAATCATACAAACAACGTTCGAAAATGGCTTCAAGAGTGATTTGCCTAGAAAGCAAAGCCAGTATTTGGCTGTTGTATTAATGAATTTCCTTATTTATTTGAAAAAATGTATATGTTTTGCAATAGTGGCGCAACATTTAAAACGATTTAGTAAAATCTTGAACTCATTTTTAGCAATTTACTAAGCTTAGAAGATGATTTACCTAATTTGAAACGATTTTAACATCTAACTATCTCTTAACAATTTACTAAAGTTAAAATCACTGAATGGCTACTTTAACTTTTAGCAGTTTGCTAAATCCATATGACATCTGTACAATTTAATTCTTATAAGTAAACTGTTTACCCTTAACAATAGGTTATTTGAAATTTTGCGCTAGTGACTATAGGTTATTCGCCAAAAAATACGATGGACCCATTCATTTGGATGTGATTTCTTCTATCTGAATAATCATTCAATTATATTGAGTTTGAGAATTATTATTATAGAGTCATTTAGTGCACAGTTGATTTTTAAAATCATCTTGTGTAGTTTTTAGAAAAAAATATACTTAAGTATTAAAATTAAAATTATCATTTTTATTTATGTAAAACTATCAAAGTGGTAACCTTAAAACCAATTTGGTTCGTTCGAAACAACACACGCGAGACGATGATAATGGTTCAACGGTTATAAGGTTGGTCTAAAGAGGAAATTTCCATGTTTTCATTAAAACGGAAATCATTACACAAAACATAATAAATGTGATTCAACATTGGTTGGAGGTATAAAATAGCAACTATGGCACATATAGCAATTTTGTATATCAACCAACATTCTACATGTACTCTTCATCTGTATGTACTCTGTATACAGTAATGTCATTGGTATCATTGTGATATTTGTTTAAAAATGGGAAACAAGAATGTTGAACTCTTTCCAAAAGGTTCGTTGTTCGTTATTTAATATTATGTAACTTTACGACGCGTCGTCTCCGTCAACATCGACGTCAGTTCTTGTCGTAGGAGTTGTAATATTCTCTATGGGAATATGTAATATATTTTTGTTTATGTTTGACTTTTTCTTCTTTTTCGTTTCATATGAATTTCGGATTTCTGACTAAATGTGCTTACTGTTTAAATACTGAAGGTTCCTATAAATGTTGTTCAAATAACAAATAGCTACTTTATTTTCATTGGAAAAATATACTATATGATGGAGTCTTATGGATGAATGGTTGAGTTGATGTGAAGAGAGACATTTTAAAATAAATCAATCATGATGAAATTTAAAAAAAAAAAAAAAAAAACGAAAAATTGGTTGTGGGATTTTTCGTACGAGTAGTTCAGAAAGATGATCCGGATCATAATTGAGGCATGTTCTTCGATACCAAATTGACTTTGACTATACTCCCTGGGGACTGTTTTAAGGAAGGTGTTTTCACATATTGGACTCATTTGGGGTGACTGACTTTGACGTTTCTTTATTTTATCATGTTAACAACTCATGGTGAAAAAAATACAAACGCTGTTAAATTTTTGTTTTTGAAAAATTGATGAAAACAAGATAAAATGCAAAAATGAGCCGTTTCAATGGAGTCTGCAGGGCTATTCACATGAGAGCGACCAACGAATGAACGATTATTCGCCCATTATGTTTATGACATTTCATGGCTTGTTTTTTTTCTTCAATACAGATGCACACCAGAGAGTAGAATAAAATTTTTGGTTAAGCAGCATTCACATGAGCGCGACCAACGAACGACGAATGAATTACAAAATGTGAGTTTATGTACGTTTAAAGACATATTTCCACACAAAATCTTAACAAAACGATAGCAATATAGTTTCTATTTGATTTATGATGCATACTTTTACTTTTCAATATCATATATTAATAAATTTAAGAAAACAAATTTATTCGTCGCGAAAAAAATTTTAGTTGATACGAACTGTCAAACTTTATTCGCGTTCCACATCATCCACACTTGCAACGAATAAAATAATCGCGCGTACTTAACCTAAAAAAATCATTCTTGTTTTGGTTTCGGTGGTGAATGGTGTTCGGCTGTCAAACTTCATTCGCGACGAATTAAAAACTCTCATGTGAAAGAAATGTCAAAATCGACGAATATTCGTTAATTCGTTGGTCGTTGGTCGTGCTCATGTGAATAGTGCTTTAAGAAGCGCTCGAATATTTTATTCATTAAAGTGTGGATCGTATGTGGAACGCGAATTAAATTTGACAGTTGACGACGAACAATTTATTTTTTAAAATGTCTCTTATTTTGGAAATGAAAAAGCTAATTATTTAACCTTAAGTTTAACTTAAACTATAAACCGTTAAACCATTTGTTTACAATTTGCCCAGAATTTAGGTTGATAGATTGTTTAAAAAATCACATTTATTTATTCATTCTTTGGTAGCTCTGATGCAAATAGTCATTTATTAATTAATTCGTTAATTGCTCTCATGTGATAGTCCTTAAAGCATCTTGCACATGAGCTACGAACTGCGAACTGCGAACTGCGAACTGTGGATGTTCGCATATTTTGACTTTTCTTGCACATGAGCTTTATTTCTGTTCGCAGACAGCAACGAATTCTCAATCTATAATTGCCCTTTTCTGCATATTTTCCTCAGCCAGTATCACACACACAGAAACAGAACAAGAGTAGTATAATTTTGAGGTTAAGTTGAGCGCGAACAATTTATTCGTTGCAGTGTAGATGGTATGTGGAACGCGAATAGAGTATGACATCTCGTAGCAACCACACTGCAATTCGTTACTACCAAATTGTTTTTACAAAATTTTCTTGTTTTAGAGAACAAAATGCAAATTTTATTATCCTAACATTAGTGCCAATTGATTTCTTATAATTTAAATGTGTTTTTGTTTGGAATTGACTTATTTAAATGTGTAAAATCACGTTTGTTCGTCCATTCGTTCATTCGTTGTTTGCTCTCATGTGCAAGGACCTTAAAGCACTATTCACATGAGCACGACCAACGACCGACGAATGAACGAATATTCGTCGATTTTGACATTTCTTTCACATGAGAGTTTTTAATTCGTCGCGAATGAAGTTTGACATTCACCACCGAAACCAAAACAAGAACGATTTTTTTAGGTTAAGAACGCGCGATTATTTTATTCGTTGCAAGTGTGGATAATGTGGAACGCGAATAAAGTTTGACAGTTCGTATCAACTACAATTTTTTTCGCGACGAAT
Organism: Eupeodes luniger; assembly: GCA_951509635.1. NCBI lineage: Eukaryota > Metazoa > Arthropoda > Insecta > Diptera > Syrphidae > Eupeodes > Eupeodes luniger. Next base: position 251,765,131 of record OX608073.1, read on the forward strand.
AAATTTGTTTTCTTAAATTTATTAAAATATGATATTGAAAAGTAAAAGTATGCATCATAAACCAAATAGAAACTATATTGCTATCGTTTTGTTAAGAATTTGTGTGGAAATATGTCTTTAAACGTATATAAACTCACATTTTGTAATTCATTCGTCGTTCGTTGGTCGCGCTCATGTGAATGCTGCTTAAGACTATGTTTAAATTGCTACTAATTTTGATGACTCATCATTTCATTAGACATTTACATAATGGAACACGTATTTTTTTCAACATTATTGAGGATGGTATAAAATGTTGAAATAAGTCCCATCAAAACGTTCTAATAGGAACACTTTTCAAAGTGAACAGCACACCCTCAATTATTGATGAAAGTGGGATATATCAAAACTGGAATGTGAATATGTGTACGATGTTCTTTTTACTTATTTTAACGTCTCATAATTTCATCTACTTTCTACTGGACACTTTGGAATTGACAGAACATTGGAGCAAAGGTCTTTATAATTTTACTAGCGTAGGGTTATCAAATAAGAGGTTTCATTTTGCATATCCTGCTTTCTGGCCAGCTGTCAATTTTTAGGTTTCAATCTTTTGACATTTGACAGTTTAAAACTACGTTTGGCTAAATTAGATGCTATTTATTTATGTGGACTATAACAAATTAGCAAGTTAGTTTTTGAAATTTCAAATTAATAGCTCCCTTTCCAAAATTATTGGAATTGGCTTTCATCATTCAATCATTTTCTGATAAAAATCGATCGTAAATTTTTTTTCTGACAGAAATCTGTCATTGGAATTAATTGAAACACAAATCAGTGCAAAGATTTGTTTCACTTTTGGAAATTTAAAAATCTGCTGTTCAAGAAAATGAATTTCGTTATGGAAAATAGAAAAAAACATTTTTAGCGAAAGATGAGCAAAAAATTTAGTGGTAGTTGGTGAAAATATTGGTTGACCCCAAATATCTCAAGAACCAATATTGTTTACCCCAAATATCTCAGGAACCAATATCGTTGGCGACTTCAATTAAATACTAATACAAATTGGTGAACATTGATTTTTAACTAAAATATCTTGTCAAAAACTAAAGCCACAATTTTATCTAATAAAGGACATTGTTGCTACTGTTAGATAGATTCAAAAAATATTCAATTGACAGTTTTCTTAAAAAAATTAAATCCTACAATAATACTACTGAAAACTTATAACAATTGATTTTTGACTCAACTAACTCGGGACTAAATATTTTTGCTACCGTCACAATAACTTTATTTTATATAGGTTTTAAACAGGGACGCTACAAAAGTAGAGCGGGACAGCAAACGATGCCATATTTCTTGGCGCTCTTTTGACACTTCTCTTCAGTAAGGTTTGCCATTTCGTGATAGAAACAACGAGTCGAAATTATTAAAATTTACTACCGAAATTTGGAGTCAGTGGCCTCAACGTTAAGAGCGCAAAATCCAATTTATGGTCGTCATAATTGTCCTAGCAGATCAAAAATTGAGCGTCTAGTGGACAAATTTGAATCCACAGGCACAGTACAAAATGTTCCCGTGGTAGTGAGACAAAGAAGTTCCCGTAGTGTCGAGAATATTGCTGCCACTGAGGCTTCAGTTGCAGAAATTCCAAATGTGTCTCTCACATGTCGTTCTCAAGCGTTGGGACATCTCTGTGACGTCGTTGTGGCGAATTTTGCAAAAATATCTTGGCCTACATCCTTACAAGATTAAATTGACGCAAGAACTGAAGCCGATTGACCACCAAAAGCGTCATATTTTCGTGAATTGGGCTGAGCAACAACTTGGAAATGATTCGGATTTTCATCGAAAAATAATCTTTAGCGACGAGGCTCATTTCTGGCTGAATGGCTTCGTTAATAAACAAAGTATGCGTTATTGGTCAGGCAACAATCCACACGTCATGAGTCATCATTGCATCTAGAAAAAATTACGGTTTGGTGTGGTTTATGGGTTGGCGGCGTCATTATGCCGTACTTCTTCCGTAATGATCAAGACCAGCACGTTACTGTGAATGGGGATCGCTACCTTTCAATCATCAATAAATTGGATGATATGGACGGCGCCACAAGCCACGCAGCGAATGTCACAAACAATTTATTAGAAACCAAGTTTGGAGAACGTGTTATCTCAAGAAATGGTTCAGTCGCTTGGCCGCCTCGGTCCTGTGATTTGACGCCGTTAGACTATTTTCTGTGGGGCTACCTCAAGTCTATGGTCTATGCCAACAAGCCAGTGACGATTGATGGACTTCGTACGAATATCGAACGTGAAATTGCAACAGTATCGGCCGATTTATGCTTGAAAACCGTCGAAAATCGGGTTCAGCGTCTGGACTTCTGGAAGGGTGCCCGTGGTGGCCATCCAAAAGAAATCGAGCTCCATATATAATGGCATTAAACGTACTTTTACAGGAATGAAGAATTTAATTGATATCCAAAACCGTTTTTGTTTTATTTAAAAAAAAACTTTTGTAGCGCTCTTATTAAAAAAACCCGACACAAAATATTTTTATCAATTTAAGAAAAATAAAAACCTTCCAAAAGTTCTTCTAAAATTTGGTAAAAAATGCTTTTTGACGCTAATATCTCGAGATCAAATGAAAGTATTAAGAAGCTAAATAAATATGGATTGCAGTCTTGGACAGGATTTCCACATACCTAAATACTCCTACTTAATACGTTCGTATTAATACATTTATCCCTGCATCGATTAAAGTTAGTTCGGATGTGCCGCAAGGCAGTCATATTGGTCCTCTTTTTTTCTTGCTATTTGTCAATGATAATTTAAATGATTTTTTAAATTCAAAGTTCCATATGTACGCGGATGTGAATTGTTAAATATCGATTTTCGCCTAAAGTATCTTGAGAACGAAAAAAGACTATTGATTTCAAAATTTTCTTCAACTTATACAAAATTTTATTAGTGGTTAGTAGGTTAGTGCGTTCTCTTGCAGCGTGATTTCGACAAGATTAAGCCATATTGCGACGACTATAAACTGAAAATAAATGTCCAGAAGTCGGAGACAATTCTGTTCCGGACTCCGTTGGCTAGGGCCACGTGCAAGGATACGTGCAAGAATTGGCGCAAGATGGTCATCGTTGATCTTCACGGGCAGCGATTAGCGAGCAAAAGTGTAGTGAAGTACCTCGATATCTGATTAGATCAGTATTAATATTTCGACAGACATATAAATGCTGCTCTGACCAGGGCCATAGGAGCCTTCGCTCTGACTAAACAGCTGTTTTACAGCAGTCGGCTTGACCCCGGAGTGAAGGTAATTTACTATATAGCCCTCATACGGCCGATGATCGTTTATGGTTGTCCTGTGTGGTTCAACGTTGTCCCTTCCCAGATGGAGAAGTTTCGGGTGTTCGAGCGGCAGTGTTTACGACGCTGTACCGACTTATATCGAACAGCCGAATCTTTTTACGTTCATTACTATTCCAACGAGGTCAACGGGGCTCGAATCAACAGAATTGACAATTTCGTGATAAAACTCATTTGAAGTCACATTGCAAGAGCTACATATGTCTTCGACCAACAATTTAATTTTCGGGGCGTTCTTGAGCTTGAGCGGCTTCATTCCACCAGAAGCATTCCTCTTCTTAGAAAGATGCGGTCTGATACAGGATAGATTGGCAGTTCCGCTAATCTACCACGTCAGACGACGAACCGTGGATAGGCGACTCCTGTACAATCGGGACGTCATGGCACACGACGGAGCAGAGCTCCTTCGGATCAGTAGGGCTGTGTCCGAACGGGACCGAACTGATAGGGTGAAGCAGGAGAACCAGTTTTGGTGGCTTCAATCGGCACTTGATAGTGGGTAGTCGGCATGGGGTTTACATACTTGTTTTATAGTTTTAGGGTTTAGTTTTAAGTAGAATAGGCATGGTGGCACACAAAATATGAATAAAAAAATAAAAATATGGAATAAAAAAAAAAAAAAACAAAAACAAAAAAAAAACAAAAAAAAAACAATAAAAAAACAATAAAACAAAAAGTGAAAAACAAAAAAGTTAGACAGTTAGATTTGCTGCTGTGGTTGTTCTAGTTTTAAGTAGTTTATAGGTAGAATAGGTAGTTTAAGTTAGTTTTAAGTTTTATATTAAGGACCTTATTTTAAGTAGTTTTAACTAAAAATGAAAAAAAGATATTGAAATTATTTTTTTTAAATTTTCTAATAAACAATAATAGTGCGTTGGACTGTCATGCTAGAGGTCTTGGGTTCAATTCCTGCCTATGCCATCTAAAGTTTTTTTCACGGGTACTACCTCTTGCGAGGAATTGACAAATTCTCCAAGAGTTATTCTTGTCATCAAAAGTGCTTTCTCAAATTGCCCGTTCGGATTCGGCTTAAAACTGTAGGTCCCCTCCATCCCTGACAACAGTTATCGTACACAGGAATGGTTGGGAGTTGTAAGTCACTAGGTGCTAGTTCTCAACGGCCTCTTGCGCCACCCAATTTATTTATTTATTTAAACTTAGACTTTAGCTGGCTAGACTGTTAGTGAAACGAGTTTGAAGGTTTTTCTAACCAAGTATTTCGATTCTGCCACCACCGTTTAAAAATGTTGACCTTAAGACACCTGAAACTTTTTGTGTAGGTCCCATAAACTTTGCTAGCTCTTTTTGTTTTAAGACAAATGGGATCATCAATCTATTGTACCACAGCAATGAATGCAATTTATTAGTTATATAATATCATTTTATTGGCGTATGAAACAGTTACGTGTACACGTGGATATGAATGCATTTTTGAACTTATACATTATGTAGGTGTACGAGTATATCCCGAACAACACTAGTTTCGATATGTACAAATTTTAATGGAAATGCATACTTCACAATCAGTCGTATACCCAGAATCTATGTACGAAGGAGCGTTTTATGCACGAATGCATCACTTATCAGTGCAGCATTTTATGCAATTTATTTTGGGTTACATGGCGTATACGTAACATATTTTCATAGTTACATAACTCATTCCCATCACAGAAATGCATGCAGTAAAATTATTTTTTCATGCAATATATAAATATTTTATTTTGTTTTTATTTTTATTCTGGTAAGCAAATAAAATTTCAAGTATCTCTTTTAACCAACCAACACGTCAGGATTCAGGATGTGTGTGATTACTCAGAGGAGAGCTGCAGCAGGTCTTGAGTTGGTTGGAAAGTGTTAACTTTTAATTGCTTTTGCATGATGCTGCATGGATTTGGATTGTGTGTGCATTCGTGCATTCGTAGGATGCAAATACTTTGCACTATTAAAAGTAAAACCGAACCAACAGACACATTTTATAAAAATTAAATTTAGGTTTTTATTTTAATGCCAAATGAATCGTAATGAAAAAAAGATAAAGTTTGCTTTTAATCCTTTTTTTATTTCTTTGGAAAAATATGGCATATAAAAAAGTTTGTCTCTGAGACTAAAGAGCCAGAGAAGCTGTGTTATAAATTAGTGGTTGAATCTTGTGGGTGAGAAAAAGTTTTATTTTAGTTTTGATTGAAGATGAAGAAGAAGAACAGCAGGAGTATGGTGGTAAATCGTGGTGGTGCTGTTTGATGAGGAGCTCAGATTTCTTTCTTCTTTTCGGTTTTGGTTTTGGGTTTGGGTTATTTTAGTTAATGCAATGTTTGAAATGAGATTTGCGTCCAAGTTTCAAGGAATTTAAGGCAAAGTTTTGCTATAAGTTAGTTAGAATTGCAAGCGTGCTTTATAGATTGTGCATAGACAAAAAAGGAAAGGAAGTATCTGTCTATTGGATGTTCGAGAAAAAGAACATAAAAGAAATGGATAATTGTTGGTGGTGGATTTAACTTTTTGAAAGAATTTTGCAAAACTGTGACAAAATTTTCAAAAAAAAAAACTTTAAATTCTCCAGAATGAAGACCAAGAATTTTATGGGCAGCTGATCAAATATTTGAGTTTTATTTGAAAGATAGAGTAAGTTTTAAAGACGTATAACTATAAGAAATGTGAATTATTGATTGTGTTCGTGAAGATACTTTAATCTTTAAAATTGTTCAAAGGCGATAAAAAGTCGTTTAGTTTTGGATGAGAGTACATAAGGAAGGAAATATTTCAGATATCGATTCGGATTAAGGGGGGTCAATAGTGGGAATAATCGGACATCTTGTCATTTGAAGTATTCCCAACCAAGGAGTTGATAAAAAAATATTACTAAAAGAGGGCGTTGTGTAAAATGATACCTTAATAAACATTAATAAGTAGGAGCAGAGATCATACGCCACAAATTTATCTAATTGCACCACGACGATTCAAGTACAGACTTTAAATTCATTTAAGTGTGTCTTTACAAATAAATGATTTTTAATGGAATTAAGAACTCTCAACCAGCTCCTATTTTAATTCTGTTGCAAAATTTCAAGACTTTGTTGTTCAAGACATCCATTTGATCTTAAATTGCTATATTATTTTTCTAAATATTAACATTAGCAAGCAATGATTAAATGAGAATTTGGTTTTGGTTTTGGTTTCGCTTCTGTTACCATGGAGTGAGTGCTTAAGAAAATAGATTCGTAATAATAAAATAAAAACATTCCAAAAGCGCTAATTAATTTTGGTCATATGTACGGGAGTTGGGAGGGCGTTACCGTGATATGGAGAAAGTTCTCGAAGCTGATACAATGGCAACGCATTTTAAAGCTGTCTTGACAGTGGAGGAGAACCCTCTTACGTTTAGCTATGCTTTTCAGTATGAGAACTTGGAAACAATTTTCGGGCTGAGTTCTATAAAAATGCAACAGAACAACTCAAGTAATACATTGTGGATTTGTGACAGGAAGACTTACGAAAGCCGTTGTATTTGCTACATTTAAAAAAAGGAGATGCAAACAAAGTTGAAAATTATAGATAAATTTCTATTATCAATTCACTGAGAAAGATTTTCTCCACAATTTTATATGGAAAACTTTCAACTTGGATTGAAAACAGCAACAAGCTCAGCCAATTCCAAGCTGGTTTCCGCCCTTGAATATCAACTACAGATCATATTTTTGCTCTAACTAATATTGCTAGAAAATATATCGAGAAGAATAAGAGGGTGTATGAGTGTTTTCTGGGCCTTAAAGCGGCATTCAATACAATTAATAGGCAGGCATTGACTTAAAAATTGGCATCGATTGGAGTTTCAACAAAGTTTTTAATGTTGTACATGAAATTTCTGGGATGCTTCTGAGTTTCCAGAATGGTTTGATACGTCTGCAGGTGCACCACAGGAATACATATTATTTATTTATTTTTTTAATCTACAAGCAATATTACAGCTAACAAATATAAGCACTCCAAGAGCAAATTAAAAAGTGAATAAATATAATACTTCAGTTTTAAATTTATTACGATTAAGATTAAAAAAGTCAATATTTGAAGACACTTCATTGAAATATACAATAGATCTTGATAAAGTTTCATTAATACCATAATTTGTCATGTGAATTCTTTGGAATAAGAAGACTCTAGCTCTCTTAGACCTAGCGGGAACATAGATTGGTACCAAGGCAAGACGAGATGGACATTTAATATGGTAGCATAGTAAGTCTCTAATAAGCATTACACTATGAATTTTTCTTCTTGATTGTAACGACAATCATATCATTATACAAGGATAATAACACGAAAGGATCTTTAAAGTGATTTCCATTTCGTTTTATGAAACCTATCAGCGAGTTGGCCTTAGGAACCAAATAATCGAAATGACCTTTAAAAGAAAGTTGGGAAACAAGAATAACTCCTAAGTCTTTAATACTTGAAACCCTATCTAAATCCACAGATTGATTATGATTATGAGATTTTCTGGAAAAAGAAATCGTGTTACACTTTTTGATATTCAATTTAAGGCTATTGATGTGACACCAATTTGATAAAGAATCAAAGTCAGATTGCATAAGTTGACAATCGTCCAAACTCAAAACTTTTGAAAATATTTTCAGATCGTCTGCATATAATAAGCATTCACAATAATTAAAGACCGAGACAATATCGTTAGCGAAAATTATGAAAAGGAGCGGACCTAGGTGGCTACCTTGCGGGACACCTGATGTACACCGAATTTCCTTTGAGTATGTATCTCTAATCTTAACTTGTTGTGTTCTACAAGATAAATATGACGATAACCAACGAAGAAAGTGAGAATGAAAACCAAAAATCTCAAGTATTTTCAGAAGTGTTTGGTGGTTCACAGAATCAAAGGCTTTACTAAAGTCAGTGTATACTGCGTCCACTTGAAATTTTTGTTCCATAGCATTAGTGACATTAATTAATTAATTGGGTGGCGCAACAGTCCGTTTGAGAACTAGGGCCTAGTGACTGACAACTCTCAACCATTCCTGTGTGCGAGTACTGTTGTCAAGGATGGAGGGGACCTACAGTTTTAAGCCGAATCCGAACGGCAAATTTTTGAGAAAGCACTTTCCATGACAAGAATTACTCTTGGAGAATTTGTCAATTCCTCGCAAGAGGCAGAACCCGTGAAAAAAACTTTAGGTGGCATAGGCAGGGATCGAACCCAAGACCTTTCGCATGACAGTCCAACGCACTAACCATCATGCCACGGGCATTAGTGACATTCGAAGTGAAATAAGTTAAATTGGTAACAGATGATCGACCGGATACAAAACCATGGTGTACTTCTGATAAATATTCACTTGTAAGAAAATCAAGCTTTATTTTCACCATGCTTTCAAACAATTTGGGAATTGCGGAGAGTTTACAAATACCCCTATAATTTCCTACATAATTTTAAGAACCCAATTTGTGTATAGGGTACAAGTAAGAAAGTTTCCATTCATCAATAAAAATACCTTCTTGGAGGGACTTGTTCAATATGCTTAGTAAAGGAGCACAGATGGAATCACACCAATTTTTTAACACTGCCGAAGGAATGCCGTCTGGTCCAGAACTAATTAGACTGAAGTGATTTCAGTCTTGAATTAACTTCTTCAATACTTAACTGGATCGAGCCAATATAAAAACTACTTATTATGTTGTTCAGTGTCCTGTCCTATTATTAAATCCTGAATGAGAATAAATGGATTTGAAATATTTAGCAAACAATTCAACTATGGAGTCTAAATGCGACGATTCAACACCTATTAAAAACATGGTATTTGAAATCCCTATAGATTTTCTTTTAGAATTGACGAATGACCAGAACGATTTACTGTTGTTTTTGATATTGCTTTCAATATTTAAGATATAAGCTCTATATAGAAACTTACTCTTTACGTAATTTACTAAAATTATCATAATCCGATTGATTTTGTGATTTATTGTATTTCACGTATGTATTACGTTTCTTTCTTTTTAAGTCACGAAGCTGCTTATTAATCCAAGGTGAATCCGATGTTTTTTTTTTGAAAGAATAAGGAACAAATCTTTCAAACCCCATTAATATTTTTCAAATCAAGAAACATAAATTCATTTGACCAATCAATATCAGAGAAATAATTTTAAGTCCTATTCTGTTCGCATTGTACATGATGTAGCTGATATTCTACTGATGTCGAAATTTTTCGCAAATCCAAATATTGATATATATATAAAATATATTACCAGCACTTAACTAGAGCATCATCATCAGCCTCTAGACTGTTCTACAAAAGACTTAACCCCATGAATTGCCTACTAGGGAAAATTATTTCAATAGTTACTTCTCAGCTGAGGTGATAAGAACCATTTTTAAAGCTAGCAGATCTTAATCAAAACTATAATCTTTGCGACAGAAGAGAATCTGAAATGCCAGATTGTCCTATTTCACAAGAAATCCGAAGGTTCTACGATATATTAAATCGCTCTCGGGGTTGGTTCATTGTGTCCATTTTTGCAATCATGCTCTGACCTATCGTAATAGCTTCTGAGTTATCAGATATTATTCGATAATTTAAAATTGATATCTTTTATGTTTTAAATCATACAAACCACTGGAACCGCAACAATGTTCATAAATCGGATTCTCCGCCACTTTGCTATGTCTTAAAGAAAAGATGACAGCCCAAAAAGCAGTCGTCCGTGCGCTGTCCACATTTGTATGCTTATGAAAGCAATAAAGGGCTATTGACTCTCTAAAGATCTCTAAAAAGTTATTGTGGAAAGAGTCAAAGGGCTTTAATTGTGACACGAACTGATCATAAAATAATAATTTTTTTTTTATGAAAAGATTTGTACCGTTAGGGGCCAGTTATAGCTATTATTGAAATCGATCCGGTCAAATTTTTGAATCGATATTTGACAGTGTTTCCCTGTGATTAGAAATGAAATTTATATACTGATCGATCAGAAATCACACAAATAAAAAAGTTTAGTTGCGCATTTATTTTTTTGTTAAAAATGCATTTTTCTATTTTCCGGACGGTAATTCATTTTCCTGAACAGCTGATACTTTTATGTTCAAAACTGAAACAAATCGTTCCACTGATTAGTGTTCCAATTTTACACAGTTCCAAAGACAGATTTCTGTCAGTAAAAATTTTTCGCTGGTTTTCAATCAGGAAATTTTTTTCATTGACCGAAATTTGTATGGATAGACATGTCAAAAAAATTCCAATGTTTGTTTTCAATCATGAAAACCAATGATAAATATAACTAGCTCTTTAAGGAAGTTCATAGCAAAGATTACGATATACAATCTTAAAACTGCTGTTCTTAGGGTTACACATTACTATCACCACGCTTCTGGAATGGTTTGATTGAAAGTAACACTCCGAAGTCTTACATCTCGACATTTTTGGGAACAAATGTGAACCAGATGTGGTAGAGGGTTTGGTAAAGAGTTCAACAAATACCATTTTCAATGAAGATAGATGTGTTCTTCTACAGAATTTCGGTGAGACAAACAAATACAAGACAATACAAAATTGCCTCAGGGTCAACATCGTTGGTCTTAGAGAAGCTTAAGATTGGTTCTCGGAGACTCTATTATTTAATCCTTAAGATTATTTTTGGTGGTTAGAGGTTGAGATATGGAGACATTTTTAAATTATTAAGATAAATATAAATAGATACTGGGAGTGACCCTATAGATGGACGTGCTTTAAGAGGAGATTATGGTTTACATATAATCGTCCAACTACTCAAGCAATTGGCAAATTTGTGAAGAAATTTGAAGAGACTGGATTGGTTACAGATATTGTAAGGTATTGTATTGTAAGTGTTCCCGAAGACCTGCATGTGTCGATTCCTTGTCGTTCTCAGGAATAAGGACTGTCTTACGGCACATTGTGGCGTATTTTGCATTTGGGTCTACACCAGTACTGGGGGGCATTTTTTTCCGAAATCCCTTTACCCAGTCACCAAATTTCCTTTTTTTCCCACACACCATTTAATTTTTCCCTTTTTATTTCCCACAGGCAAAAAAACTAAAAAAAAACAAATTAAATTAAAATTTATGCTCAGCCTTTTTATTAATTATTTATTATTCTCGTTAGTAAAATAATCGTTAAAACATTACTTCATTTTGAATATATCGTTATCAAATAATTTGTAGTGAATGGCGGTCACTTTCTTTTACTTCATTATCTATGCATGTTCGATTTTTATTAGCCAAAGCAGATCTAAGGCGCATATTGAGTTAAGTTTCAGCCTCTGCGTTAGAATGGGGCAAAGCTAATGCAAACCTTATATTTTTTTTTAAATTTGGATAGACCAATTCTCCGTCTATGTCTTTCAAATTTAAAACTCTTCAATGGAAAGTGAGAGAAACTTTTGGTTTTGAGCCTCATTGAAGTAGGACGGAAGTGATCGCCATTTAAATATTGTATTAGAAGTTTCCAAATTAAAACTTTTGTTCAAAGTTGTTAAATTTTTACAATTTATTCTTTCTGTTAAGTTCAGGGCCATGTTAGGATTTAAAAATTCAAGTTCATTAAGTAAAGCATTTTTAACAGGAAACTTTTTTTTCATTTCATTCAAAGCAGTTAGTCTGCTATTACACTATGCCTCACGACTCACGACTCATGACTCACATGAGTGCGAAAAAGAAAGCAGATGTGAGAAAATGAGATGCAAAAAAAAATGTCCGGTGAGTCTCGGGCAAATTTTTAGTAGACTCACTTTGACGTTTCTTTTTTCTCATATTCGTGTTATGCTATTCTTTTTTATTCGATTTCCTTGTTGCTGGGATAAACAATATCGAATTTGTTTGAAAACCAGAAAAGTGTGTAACTTCAACAGCTTTAATAAATTTTCGGAATCCATTTCTAAAATCCTATTTATTTTGTTTTATAAATTTTACTCAACTTCAAAAAAAATCGAAAAATTAAAGCCAACGAGAAGGAGCATTCAAAACAAAAAAAACAATAATTGTCAAATTTGAGGCATGGGGCACGAGTCAACGTGTAATAGCGCTTGCCTCACCGAATACAAATTTATAAGGAAAGTCAAAAGTGAGCCGTGAGTCGTGAGTCAACGTGTAATAGGGGACTTACATACAAATTGTTGACAGCACCTTGACTGCTTGTACTTACATTAGTTTTATTATGGTGGCGAGTTTCGATATTGGGAATTATTCAAAGGAGAACAAAAATTTAAGCCTCAAATACAATGAGTTAAAGCAAATAGGAACAGGGATGTTACATGTTCACACTTTTATTACCGAAACTAATTAGAACTTGGTGAAAATGTACTTTTTTTGGCTCAGATAGAAATCACCACAAAACCAAGCGGTTTTCGCTTTTTCCCTTTTAGGGTCGAAATTCCCACAAAAAATGATTTTTCCCACGATCCTCCAGCACTGATCTACACCTTCATCCATATAAAATTCAGCTCACACAGCAACTGAGGCAACAACTGAAGAATACGACTTTGAGAATATGTGGTTTCAAGAAGACGATGCCACATGCCACACATTTCGTTCGAATATGGCTTTATTGTAAGAGACATTTTCTGGCCGCGTAATTTATTCTCGTACCGATATCAACTGGCCACCAAGATTATGCGATTTGACACCACTGGACTTTTTTTTGTGGGGCTACTATACGGAAGGCCGTGTTTATGCAGATAAGCCTTTAACTCTTGAGCACATTAAAACCAACATCAAGTTATGGCTGAGATACCACCCAATATGTGTCAAAAAGTGGTCAAAAATTACCTTAAAAGAATCGATGCTTGAAAGTAGTGTTTCACACATAATTTTAACCTTCAAACTTTATAACAAAACAAAAAAATATCTTGAAAATAAATATTTTATATGTGTTTCATTTACGTTTTGCTTTTGAAACCGCAAAATGGATAACCCTGTATATGCTTGTAACAGAACTTATGCTATGACCCAATCAACTGTCAAAAAATACTTATTTCTTTAATGTAAAACTTTTCGTCTTCATTAAAAACGCACATCATGAGAATAAAATTTAAATTATTCAATAACAAACAAAATTCAACTTTAAGGTCTTCCTTATTTGTACAGATACAATACACAATCAACACACACATTGACTTTCTAAAACATCATACATATGCCCTGTCGAATTATTTCAATCCTCTGAGAATTCATCATCAGTAAGTGAAAATTGTTTTTAGAAACCATCAATATATCTATCAACTATCAATACACAACACACAATATAATATAAAATCAATAGATAAATAATTCATCATCAAAAAAGAGAATTCAACAAAACAAAAAGCAAAAATCGGAGAAAAGAAATAAAAACAATATCAAGCATATCAAACTCACCTCACTGCTGGCACTTCAAGGATATCCCATTCGACGGACATATAAAACTCAGAGAGATCGACTCCGACATCTACAATATTGCTTCCTTGCTGTTCGTCCATGTGCCGCAAATCCACCTATTTCCAATATATTCGATGTTTGCCATTTTGGAATTCCGATTTCCGGGAATCCATTTTTGTTTTTGTAAAGTTCAGTTCGATGTCAGTTTGTTGTGTACGTTTATAAGTGATTTTATTTTATTTTTTTTGCAAATTGAAGTCGTAGACGCGTATATATGTAGATTGAACCAATAAAATTTGGTCGTTGATAATAAAATTAAAAATAAGAAAAATCATGTTAATATTCATTTTCTTATGTAAATATAAATATGTTTATTGTTTTAACTTAAAATATTCTAAGATAGATAATATGTAGATATATATATTTTCGCTTATTATAACAATTTATGTTTAATTTAATTTCATAATAATAATAATAAAAAATGAAGAATGAAAGCGAGAAAGCATGCATCTTTTTTTTTCTTTTATTTAATCAAGGTTTATTTTTTTTTTTTCAATTAAAATTAAAAAATAAGAAAAATAAATGATAAAATTAATTAAAAAACAAATAATGAAAAAAATATAAAATAAAATAAAATAAAATAAAAGACTGTATTTCATGATTTATTTTTTTTTTTTAATATTTCTATAGAAATATTTAATTTCAGCTAAATTTGCCTCATAACGTTACAAGTTTCTTTTCTAATTTAAAATTAATTATTATATTTTTTTTTCACTTGTAATAGAACTTGGTTATTTTTCTCATGTATAGAAAGTAAACGATAAAAGAAAAACTTAATACAAATTTGATAAATGTAAGGATAAACATAAATTAAATTAAATGTTTTTTTTCTTAATGAAAATTTTGAAACAAAAATTAGTTGATTTTTATTTTCTGGGAATGAAACTAAAAATAGCGAACAAAATTTTAATTCGGGGTTAAATTAAAAATTAAATCAAGGTTAATGAAGCGGGTATTTACATATTTTTGCATATCGTTATTTAACACTGGTGTTTCGAATTATTTACTTTGATTTTTGTTTGTTTAAAGAATAGAAATTAAATTAATGCAGCAAACACATTGCAACTTAAACAAAGAAAAACGAAAAAGAAAACCATTAAATCATTCACAATAATTGCAATTCAAAAATTAAGAGAACATTCACAATGGCATGCTCTATATAAAACTTGCATAAAATAAGGCTACGTTTACACAAGACATATGTATTAAAGAAAATGGATGTTAAAAATAGGAAACAGGATGCAGCTACGTTAGAGTCTGTTTTTTCTTTTGTTTTTTTTTTTGAATAAATATTCATTGTTCAATATAATTACACAATGCAAAGGAACTTAACAGTCACATTCACTGAGGTCGGGTCCTTGAGATCCGGAGCATGCAATTTTTTCTTTAGAGAGAGGATAACACTTGTCTACGGAAATTAGATGCATAACATTCACATTCATTTTTCATGGGGGACTTGAAATTAAGATGCATTTTGAGACTAGGATATTTAAACTAAAAAATAAAATCAATAAGGACAATACGAGTGTGTAGAGCACATACGGAACTCATGCTATGGATTTCTTTTTTTTTTTTTTTTCATTTTTATTTGAATTCAGTTAGTTTTGCATTCGATTTATTTGCATTTCTTTTTTTTTTCAATTTGAATTGAATATTTATTTTAAATTAATACAAAAACAGTTGAATTTGATGCAAGAAAAATAAGGGAATTGATATTTTATAAGACTTTAAAATTTCATTTTGATAGAATTCAGTGTTGTGACAGTGCATGAAAATAAAATTATAAAAATAAACAAGATACAAAAAAAAAACATAATTTTTAATAGAAAAATTCACATATCACACAGGGGGCGTTTTTTTGGTATTTCAGTGCATTTTTTAATTTGTTTTAATAAAAAAGTGTATTTAAAATATACCCAAATAAACATACACACATTCCTATGTACACATATTAAACAAAACAAATTGGGGGGAATTTATTTTTTGTTGAGTATTATTAAATCCGAATAATAAATTGAGCTTTTGATTATGGTTTATATATTTTTTGTTGTATTGTTTTTTGAAGTAGGGTTAATAGATACGTGTGGAATATTTTGTGTGGAAGAATCAATTATTTAATTTTTTCGAAGTTTTATAAATAAATTATATTTATAGTCACATCATACATTTATTGTTTTGTATACCTTAATTCAGATGTAACATTAACACATTATTTTATTATTATATGATTTTTGTATTGATTTATTTTAATGCTGCTTTTTTTTTTGAATTTTTGTAATACTATCAAATTAAAAAATTGGTTCTTTTTAAATATTTTTTTGAATTATTTACACAAACACTTGTGATATAATTACTTGGAAAGAGTACAGATACAAATTTAAATATTTCATCAAAATGTATTGTTTTGCGATGATGGCTGATAGTTGATGTCCTCTTCAATGACTTCATCTAGACATGTGTACTTTTAAGTACGATTTTTTGGTACTTGAAATGTTTAAGTACATGCATTGCACAGTTATTAGTTTGTAGTTGCTACTCCAAAATTTTGAGTACTAGTATTGTAACTTATAAATTATGCGTTTCATTGCTTTTGTTTTCTACTTAGTTGTACCCTAATTATTTTCAATTCGCTAAAAAGCCTTTTTTCAGGCCTCTAAGGTGTTATAACATCATCAACAACCTTAAAATAATAGATTGTTCCTAACGGTATTTATTTCTTACTAAATAAAGATGAATTTAATTGGGAATAGGATTTTAAATTACTGTTTTAATTTTTAGTTTGGAATAAAACAATTCTTTTTGATTATGGTTATAATATTTAAATCTGCACAATTTATAATTCAATACAGAATACATTCGAAATGTTATGAAAAATTAATAACCGATGCGTTTTTAATTCAAACTAAAATCTCAACCAAACTAATTTTTTGTATTTTCTCGTTGCAAAAGTTTGTATACAAAAAAAAACAAATACTTGTATATAAGACTGTGAATATTTTTTTAATATTAAATAAACTTAGATTTATTATTTATTGAAATATGAGCTGTAAAATGTTTTGTGCTTCTTGGGTCCAAGGGCACAATTTCTTTACAAATCAGATACAAATATATTTTTTCATCTTAAAAGTTGTAAGTTCGTGAGGAGGTGGTGTTGAAGAAAATGTCCTTTTGTTATGCTTCAACATAATCAAAATGCGTCTTTCAGGTTATAATATAAAGGGTTTTTCAATTAAGGGCAGGTAGATGGGCTAAATGTCAATCGTGGAGTTTGCTGTGTGGAACGTAGCCCCGCGCCGTCCTGCTGGAACCACATGTCGTATAGGTCCATATGGTCCAATTTGGGCCATAAGAAATTAGTTATCGATCGCCTTACTAACGTCGTTTTCAAAAAAGTACGGCTCAATTACGGCGCCGGCCCAAAATCCACACCAAACTTTAACTTTTTGAGGATGGATTATCACCTGGTGAACCTCGTGTTGGTTGGTGTCGTCCCATTATACGGCAATTTGGCTTCTTAACACAGCCATTCATCCAAAAATGCGCCTCGTTACTAAAGATGATTTTTCGGCCAAAATTGGGGTCCTCTTCCAAACGATTTGAAGCCCAGTCAGCGAACAAAGGGCTTTGTCTATGGTCATGAATTTTGAGCTTCTGGGTCAGTTGAATCTTCTACATGTGCAGGCCCAATTCCCAACGCAAAAGTCGCCAAGTTGAAGTCTGCGAAAGGCCGAGTTCTTCCGTAAAATGAGCGCAGTGCGCGCAACGTTTGCGTTAACGAACAGTCATTTTGATAATAAAGTTTTATCATTTGAACGTGCTGTTCAATCGTGTAACTTGCCATGATGATTTGGCATACAAAACTAAATATGTAATAATGAACAAAAGATTTGACAGATGTCAACAAAAACAAAATGGCCACCATGTTATATGAACAAATCCAAGCACAGACTATTTTCAGATCTGTCAGTTAGACCCTGATTACAAGGGATGTTTTTTCGTTCGTTTTCGTCTTTCGTCTTTTTGACAGGTACCTACCCTCGTGATTACACCTTTCCTTTTTTCGTTCCTTTCGTTATTCCTCTTTTTGACGTTTGTGACCGAATTGTTTTTATTTTACTTTTTATATCCGAAATTGTAACACCCGGTTTGATATTTAAAAGCTCTTTTCGAATAATTTCAAGTGCCTTAATTCTTTTATTTCTATTTTTATAATTTTTGTTCAGCTTGTTATACAAATTGGGCCAACTTTGAAACAGCGTTAATAATAATTCCGTTTGAGTTTTTGTCCACATTTCTTAAATCGTTTAAATAAATAATTAAATTTACATTATTTCACGTTTATATTTGCCTTTACTACACCGTACTCTGGAAAACTGAACTTATAGCTGTAAATTATGCATTTTGTTTTTTTTTATTGGTTGTCAAAGCATAAACGTCAAAGTTCAACCAAAAAAAGGCCATAAATTTTCGGGACTCTTTTCACCACTTCTTTCCCCCTACGTTTCTACACCCCTCACCCGATCTGTCAAAAAGACGAAAGAGGAAACAACCGAAAAAACATCTCGTGTAATCGGGCACTTAGAAAAAATGTCTCAAATGTCTCACAATTGGACAGGTTCAGACGACATAAGGGACTTGAAAGTTAGGCAAGTTTCTAGTATCTGATTGGCCAGCTGCCAAAAAATTACGTTCCAATTAAGGCAATTTTAATGGAAAGTTGACTGGAAAGTTAGACAAGAAAAATCTCCATAACTATTAAGTCAAGTCTACTTCTATCAAAATGACAGTTGATCATGTTGTTTTCATTCAACTGAAAGCTGAACTTTATTACTTTATGATTTGTTAATTTTCTGCAAAACTTCATTTAATGCTTTCTGTAAAAGGGTTCCTTGTCAATTTGGAAAAGAAATAACTAATATTTCTTTACAATACAAAATTCAAATCGTGATGGACTTGTAGTTTGCCTGAGGAGTGTTTTGTAGACAATAATTTTGTTGGTACTTTTTGTACTATGAACTTTAAGTAGAGGTTTGTGAAGTAAAGTTCTGAATTTGAAATTCATGACACTTGAAAAACTAACTAGTTGCCTTGGTCAAAATGTACGTTCAATTAATGAAGTTTACTGCAAATGAAGTCCCTTATGTTGCTTGAACCTGCCCATTGTGTGAAAATAATGCCAGAAACGTCACTGTCAACCATTGTCTCAAATGTCTCACAATTGTGTGAAAATAATGCCAGAAACTTCACTGTCAAACATTTATTTATTTAAAATAGCTAAGCTTTACAGAGTTCGTTCACATTTTATACTTGATAAATTTAATCGATGGCTAATTTAAACACTCTATTCAAAGGAAATCATTATTCATAATTATTCCGACAGTTTGTAATACATATACAATCGAGTAAATCCTTTTGGTTTTTTGGGGAATAATAAAGTTGTATTCCATTTATTAATGAACAATAAACGTAAAATATAAAAATGAACGTCTGCTCTCAAGGCTCGCAATATCAATAACTTTTAGTATGTGCTGATAAGGTGGAAGATCGGAAATCTCAGGAACCTTCTTATGCACCAATTCTAATCTAACAGAATCGAAAAAATGTTATAAAAGCCGCTTTATAACAAAAGAATTTAACAATGTTGTCGATTCCCTCTTATTCCAACTAAGAATTGAATTATCCTTATTAGCTATTGAGTAAATGTGTTGTGAAAATTTAAATTTTTCATCGAATGAATATCAAGGACAGACATTTCATTGACAAAATGTAATGAAATTCCGTCAAACATACATATAATTAATTAAAACAAATTTCAGAAAGCTTTTCTTGTAAAGCTTATAGTTTTCCATTTAGCAAGTCTAAGAAGCAGACAGTTACAAGCACACCAATCAAAAATCGAGTTAAGATCACATTGCAATTCTTCACCATCACGAGAACTTGAAACAGTTTTGAAAATTGCAATATGGTCGGCATAAACGATGCACTTAGAGTGCTTTACACAATCACGAAAACTTGAAACAGTTTTAAAAATTGCAACATCTTCGTCATAAATAATGAACTTAGAGTGCTTCAACACAGACGGTAAATCGTTTAAAAATAAAATAAATAGAATCGGCCACAAATAACTACCTTATGGAATTCCAGATTTGACTTTGGACGTGTTTGAATTGCAATGATTGAAAAGCACAGAGTAGGATTTATCCAATAAATAAGATTGAAACAGTTTTACGAAATGTCCACTTAAGCCCATACTCCTTAATTTAACAAGCAAAACTCGATGAGAGCGTTTGTCAAACGCCTTACTAAAGTCAGTAAAAATACAGTCCAATTGTCTCAAGTAAAACACTCTTCGTAAAACCGTGTTGATTTGGAAAGATAATAGATTTAACAGTGATTCACAAATAATATACTCAAAGAGTTCAGGAATTACACATAATCTAGCAAAAGGTCTGCAATTTGTAACTTTGTCTTTTTCATTTTTTGTATGTAAGGGGATACACAAGAAGATATTGAGAAAATAAGAAGAAATTAAATAAGAGATGACTTACATAGTTTTTCAAAATAGAAGATGGTATATCATTAGGACCTGGTATACAAGTAGTGTCAAGATTAGATACCAGCTTTGCAATGTTGTCAGCATTAATATTAAAGTTCACATTACTATTTTAAGTTCTCAATTTCTTAAAACAATACCCGATTTTAACAATTATCCAAATTTCTGTATCAAATTTAAACCGGCAACACTTTCTTAAGTATTTTCTCACAATTAATTAGGATAGCACATACCTCAAAACATCATGCTTAATGCACCTTCCTTGCTCTTCACTTTTTCATTTTAACTTTTATATACAGGAACAAGTTGAATAAGATGTTACCTTGTTATCTTTGCGAAGTATCCTTCCACAAAAAGCGTCATATAAGTTGTTATGATAAACTTAAATATTTACCTATTAAAATTGATTTTTTTGTGAAAAAAATCGGATTACGCTTATCGATTCCCTTTACCAAAAATTAACTACTATACCGTTTTACCTTCTTTACTCATACAGCCTTAGAGAAATACAAATGCAAACATATTTGGATTAATCAATATTCTGATTTTATATTAAATGAACAACAAGTTGTATGTTTTGCTAAAGGCATAACATTATCGAAGAAATTTGTTCAACTTATTTTTCACCTTTACCGTTTGGGATAAGAAGCGACACTTTACCACACCCCAACATAATCATCGTATATTTCTTATGTTTTTTTTTTCATCAGCTCACGTAAAATGTATGCTTTATAATTTTCCAGCTCTTTATATAAATTTGTTTACCTTACTTTAAATACA